>LR812523.1:14438970-14636470 GCA_903798195.1 Danio kyathit
TTCTGTCCAGAGATTGTTTGGATCTTCGATTGGTCTCACGCAATCATGTAATGCGATTTCGCAGGTCAGAGTTCACCAAGCTTGAACATTCCAACACAGCGAACTGCAAAACTCGTCGCACGAGCTTGCGTTTCAGGTGTGATGCAGTCGCGTGAGTATGAATGGAAGTCTATTGGGAGAAAAGTGCAGTGTGACTGCAGCTTTAGGCTGTTTCTCAATTCCAAGACCGGACTTGAGTTCTTGTGAAGAGCGATATTGCAGAGAGGTCATGGAGAGAGGTCATGTTTTGATCCTCGATTGGTCTCACACAGTCAAGTGATGCGATTTTGAGAAAAGTCCAGTGTGACCGCAGTTTTAAGGGGGGAAAGGGACTATATCTTTAAGGGACTATATCATATGAATTATTTAATAATTCGTGCTGTTCAATGAACGCAAACTGTCGTAGTTTATTAAAGACGCAAACCCCTCACTGCACGACAGCTGCATCTTCAGCAGACCTCCTAATTCCTGCAGCACGAGGACTTTATGAGCGTCAAAAGTGGCTGATCTCTTCAGCGAAATAATTGATTGCGTGTCACCGCATATCAAACGACTTAAACGATATAACTAAAGAAATCTCCACTGTGCTGAGCGAGAGTGCTTCTCTTCCTAAACTGAACAGCGTGTCATCTATACAGCGTGTCATCTATACAGCTTTCATTCAACGATTTATTGTTCACCCCCCGTTCAATAATTATATATATATTATGCATAAAGACCTTATAAATATATGTTGCACAATATAAATAAAACTAATTTTAATATGAATTTTAGCAAATAAACACCCTTAATGTGTTCATTTTCATGGTGATGTTCACTTTCACTGTCTCATTTAGGGAGTCCTGAGACAAATAAGTTATGTCTCTGAACTTAAATAATACATCTATATAAAATGCTGCGCTTCCCACCTCCAGTCGCAATGACTTCTGGGACTTCTAGAGCGAGTTTAGTGCGCAAGACTTCATCGATGCGTCCTTAATATCAAGAACACACTCAAGAACTTTCACTCGTCCTCTGTTCTTGCGGTCTTGAGTTTTGGAACTAAACTTTGGTGGTTGATGATGACGTTACACAAGAACACGAGGACGCAAGATCGCTGAAGAACATATATTGAGAAACAGCCTTAAAGCTACTTAAACAAGCAAAATAAAGAATAAAATAACTTAGACAAGCAAACTTGATAAGGATAAGCCAGACAGGGAAGACACTGTAGGCCTACTGAAAAAGAAAAACATATACAGCCGTTAGTCAAAAGACAAATACAACTCAAACTCACAAACAGCACAGAGAAAAACAAGCATGGTCAAGTAACAAGCAATAATGAACAGACAAAGACATAATGGAGGAGAGCACAATATAAAGCTGCAAAGTTTTGTTTTGAGCTTGCGAAATTCTGCCATACGGCGCTGGGAAAAGGGGTGGAATTAAACAAGATTAGACATTAAAAAAAGCGAGCGATTGGTCCATATTTTAAATTTCTTTGCAGAGAGGTCATGTTTTGATCCTCGATTGGTCTCACGCAGTCAAGTGATGCGATTTCGCAGATCAGAGTTCGCCAAGCTTGAACTTTCCACCGCGCGAGCTTGCGTTTCCGGTCTGACGCATTCGCGTGCGTATGAATAGAAGTCTATGGGGAGAAAAGTCCAGTGTGACCGCAGCTTTAAGAGAAGAAAGAACATGAGGCGTAGGTGTAAACACTGATGCTGCGTCCCAATTCGCATACTTATACTATGACCTAAAAGTATGTACTTTTTTTGTGGAGGAAAAATATATACTTTTGAGTGTGAAAAGTATGCAAGCTTTGGGACATACTACTTCCTCGTTACACAGATCGTTGTGTTGCTTAGTTAAGAGCCCTGTCAATCATCCACATTTCTGTCATATTTAATTTCCTACCTTATTGGAGAAGCAGCAGCAGGATAATCTCCCATTCACGAGTCTTTCATGCAGAGAAATCTCCTCAAGTCTTTGGATAATTCTGCATTCAGACGGTAATGTCCAAACACGTCTTTATATAAGTTCAGTATTGTTGTTGCAGATGAAATATAACACAGACAATGGTATTTAAATATTCTCCAGTGGGCAAGATATTAATTAACAGTCATACAAACATCTTTACCGAAGCCTCTCTGCTTGACGGTTGGTCTCGAGCGTCCATCATGTTTGTAGTTTGTTTACACTTTTCACCCGCGTTTTGTAGTTCTAATCGAATTCACGTCCAACGCGCAATGTACTGTGGGCAATATCAGCGGTTAGAGTATGGATGCTTCTACACTTAAAATTTTGACCGGAAATAGTAAACCATCCGGGAATTTTTGGCATACTCTTTTCAACATACTACGATTTGGGACATACTAATTCTATTTTCACATACTATTTAGGATGGATAGTATGCGGATTGGGATGCAGCATGAGACTAACAAGAACTATGAGGGCTAAACAAGGGGGTGTGGCATCTGTAAACAAGGAGGGAGGAACAGGTGAACACAAACACCAGTTGAGCCATGTGCTCAGAAACAAGATAAACATACACATACAACTTAGACAACACAGAAATGACAGACATGGAAGGGCTATGACAAACATATTGTAATTATATATTAATAGTAATGAAAATAATATACAAAAACCTTATATCCTTAAAATGTTAATTATTTTTTATTTCTGTTAATTTTTGTGTAAAATATATCCTGGATATGACCTTAACAAGTAGAAATTGTAATGCACAGCGTTTAGCACATCTCTTTTCAAGCATGTAAATGATAATCCTGTGTCTCCTGACATGTGTTTGTTTGTGCCGGGAACTCTTTGCAATCATGCGCTTTGATGTGTCGCTCCACCTTTCTTTATTACCTTTGAGCTTTTGTCTGTTTCCCTTTCCTGTTTATGCCTGCTTCTGTAATCCATCCATTACAGGTTTCGTTTTGTCTCTGTTTCTTCCTCTGCCAGGCGTTTCTCTCGAGAGCTTGGATTCTGTTGTTTCGCTTTTTCCTTCCCAACAGCTTGTGCACCAAATGGATGTGAAGTATTCCCTCTTCTCTACACCTGACCTTCTGTTTACTGCTGCTGTTCTGAAGAGGAGGGAACAGTTCTCCTCTTGAACATGGCTATTACTGCGAGGATGGAGAGTTGTCTAGTTCTTCATATACTATTAGTGCTTCAGTATGTCACTGTGACCTGGCCTTAGTTGTGTCTTGAAGCTGATGTGAATGAGAATTTGTTTCGCAGAAAAATACGTTTTCAAGTCTGCTTCCAGTTCATTTGCAATGCATGCAGCTGGTTTTTTCTTTTAGACGAAAGGCTCCTGCTATCAGATTTTGCAGATAATTTAGAGATGTCACATATGTATTGTTTTTTTTTTTCTCTTTTTCTTCATCACTTTTTTTTTGTAAAGAAATAAACATAAATATATATAGTGCTCAACATACATAAAATATATAATGCTCAACATACTGTAAATGAGTACACCTTATTCTGAAAATGAATATTTTTATCCATTTCTTATAGGTATTATATTTTGATGCATTTGAACAAAACAGATTTAATAAACAGATTTATATTTATTAAAATAATATTTTAGTTCCACAATTAATTCCAGAAACTCCAAAATCACTCCAAAAATTATTTATAATTAATTATTACATTATATTTATATTATTATATTTATATTATATAATATTTTTTTCTTTATCTCTGTCCTAACATCGCCAACCTGATGGGTTCTATGCACAACTAAAGTTTTAAAGCCAACGATAAACTTCCGGTGAAAGCTTAATGTGACTATTTTTTAATTTCACAAGGTTGTTTTTACAGCATCGATGTTGTAATGTAATTACAATGCATTCAGTTAAATAGACTTAAGCATTCATTTAGTTGTTGAAAGAGATGAAAGACCGTTGTAACCACGAGCGCCATCAGTAGCAACAGGCTAGCGCAGAAATTCTATTGAAAATACTGAGGTAAAATAAACTGTCATATTTTAAAGACATGGCGGAGGGAAATGGAATTTAATGCAGTGCTTCTTGTCCGATCTGAGACCCACTTCATATCGTATACCTAACAGGCAGTGAAGATCGCTGATTTTTAAAGAAATCAGATCCTAAGCGTGACAATTTTGCTATGGAAAGACAGTTCACTGGAAGAACTTGGGCTGCCTGGTTGAAAATTAAAAGTCCATGTGCATATAGCCTATTTCACGATGAAGCACATGTTTCTGGATTAACATCAGTGTTGATCCTGGAACAACATTCCATACAGCCAGTCAGAAATAAGGGATAAGTTTAACATTTATGTTAAGTTTAGGCTTACTGTTAGGGTTATGCATTTATCCATGATTGTTATCCAACTATTATTCCCCTTTGATTTTGGGAATAGGTATGGATTACATTTAACAAAAATAAACAAAAATGCTGTTCCAGGATCAACATAGATGTTAATCCAGGATCACATCGTACTTGGCAAAATCATGACATGCATCCTAACATGTTGCTGTATTGATTATTGGAATAGAGTTATAGCCCTCCTGTAAAATTTATATATATATTTTATATTTTCTAAGTGATGTTTAACAGAACAAGGTCATTTTAAAAGTAATTTCCTATAATATCTATTTTTTTTCTTTTAGAGAAGGTCTTATTCCTTTTAGTTTGGCTTGAATAAAAGCACTTTTAAATGTTTTTAATTTAAGGTCAATATTTTTAGCCCCCGCAAGATTATTTTTCTTCGATTGGCTACAGAACAAACCACTGTTATCCAATAAACTTGCCAAATTAATTAAGATAATAACCTTATTAGACTTTAAGCTGTATAGAAGTGTCTTGCAAAATATCTAGTAAAATATTACAGTATTTACTGTCATCATGGCAAAGATAAAATAAATCAGTTATTAGAAATCAGTTATAAAACTATTATATTTAGAAATGTGTTGAAGAAAGTCTCTCCATTAAACAGCACTGGGGAATTATTTTTAAAGGAATTCACATTTCACAGGAGGACTAATAATTTTAACTTCATCTGTATATTCTTAACATAAATGATAAGCTTTTGTCAGATTTGTTCTGGGGCACACAAGACATCAGCATTGCAGAGACCCGCGTGAAGCTCATTTTTATTCCTCACACTTAGTCAGCTAGCTTTTTACTTATTTCCTTTTGAACGATTTCATTTCAAATTATTATTTTTTGATTGCTTTTTTATAGCTCAGGAGCTTTAAATGAATAAACTAAGTGAGTGAGGAATACATAAACAACCTGGATATTGGTATAATATATCAATGTTTCTTTTGCTGTACAGTATGTTCTTCACTTCTTTTTTCTGTCTTGAGAGTTGAATTGTTTTTAGCTAAAATGAGAAAGTATATGTGCACTTGGGCATTCATTTACGTAATAAAAATGCAGTGGGAACCTGAAAAGAATTTGTAAAGTTTTTACAAAGGATATCATAGCTGTGTAAACTACAAAACAATTGATTTTATAATGTCACGTGCATGGGTTTAACATGTTCAGAGTATGGAGTTTATTTTCCAGCATGAAAAAAATAAAACAGATAATTGTGACTTTTATATACAATTTTTATTTTTTATTATGGAGGCTTGAGAAAGCCAAAATACTGTTATACTACATAAACTTATTCTTCCTCCATCTTCTTCTTAGACTATATTAAGAACACATCTCCTCTTAGACTGTTTATACTACAACCACCAAACTAACTCCAAACCTTCAAACTATACTGACTCAGGTTGCTATATCTTTTCCAACTGATCCGACTTACAGTTTTCCCAAAACTGACCTGGAAATTTCGGAAAAGTCCCATTGACTTAACATAGGATCAAACTTTGTGACCTCATAACTTTGCGCCATACTGTAATACAGATTTAAGACTGGGCTCATTTAACTCAGACTAGCAATCTGCCAATCACTGATGACCTTTCAACTTGCTAGCCACACCCAAGCAACCACTTACGACACCCTATAGCAACTATAGTCCCATAGACTTACATTATAAAAAACTGTCATTGACTTTACATTGGACATACTAACAATATACTAACATACTAGAAACATACTAACAACATACTAACATACTAGCAACATGCTAATTCATACTAAATGCATGCTAACAACACGCTAGTTTATACTAGAACCATGCTAATAACATGCTAATTTATGCTAGAAACATGCTAGCAACATGCTAATTTATACTAGAACCATGCAAATTTATACTAGTAACTGCATCTACTCAGAACACCTTAGCAACCAACTAGCAACATCTTAGCAACCGCCTAGCAACCCCTTAGCAACCACCTGAGCAAACGCTTTAGCAACCACTCAGAACAGCCTAGCAACCACCTAGCAACACCTTAGCAATGACCTAGAACACCTTAGCAACCGCCTAGCAACAGCTTAGCAACCACTCAGAACACCCTAGCAAGTGCCTAGTAACAACTTAGCAACCACCTAGCATCCACTCAGAACACCCTAACAACCACCTAGCAACGCCTTAGCAACCACCTAGCAATGCCTTAGCAACAGTCTAGCAACCAATCAGAACAACGTAGCAACCACCTAGCAATGCCTTAGCAACCGTCTAGCAATGTCTTAGCAATCACCAAACAACTCCTTAGCAACTGCCTAGCAACCACTCAAAACGCCCTAGCAACACCTTAGCTACCACCTTAGCAAACACTTTTGCAACCACCTAGCAACCACTCAGAACATACTTGCAACCACCTAGCAATACCTTAGCAATGACCTAGAACACCTTAGCAACTGCCTAGCAACAATTTAGCAACCATTTAGAACACCCTAGCAAGCGCCTAGCAACAACTTAGCAACCACCTAGCAACCACTCAGAACACCCTAACAACCACCAAGCAACACCTTAGCAACCACCTAGCAATGCCTTAGCAACAGCCTAGCAACCAATCAGAACAATGTAGCAACCACCTAGCAACACCTTAGCAACCACCTAGCAACGCCTTAGCAATCACCTAGCAACTCCTTAGCAACCGCCTAGCAACCACTCAGAACACCCTAGCAACACCTTAGCAACGACCTAGCAACACCTTAGCAACCACCTACCAATGCCTTAGCAACCACCTAGGAATCACTCAGAACCCCCTATCAACTGCCTAGCAACACCTAAGCAACCACTCAGAACACCCAAGCAACCATTCAGAACCCTCTAGCAACCACTCTATCAACAGCCTTGCAAAAAACATGCCAATCCATACTAGAAACATGCTAATCTATATGTAGTTATAACTGTTTCAAACATCTTAAAAACTACTTTAGTTATTTCAACTTTTCAAACTTTCAGACTAGACTTTCTCAGGACACCAAGAAGTTTGTCTACGAATTTTACTAGTTAGAATTTGCAGTTGCATGGTATGAAGGCCCAATTCATGTAATGTAATGTGTATTTATATAGCGCATTTATTGTGTATGGCCATACACCTAAAGCGCTTCACAATGATGAGGGGAGTCTCTTCACACAACCACCAGTGTGTAGCATCCACTTGGATGATACGACGGCAGCCACAGGACAACGGCACCAGTGCGCTCACATCACCAGCTATTGGTGGAGTGAAGAGACAGTGATAAAGCCAATTCGGTGGATGGGGATGATTAGGAGGCCATTATGGGTAAGTGCCGATTAAGGGACTTTGGCCAGGACACCGGGGTTACACCCCTACTCTTTACGAGAAGTGTCTTGGGATTTTTAATGACCACAGAGAGTCAGGACCTCGATTTAACGTCTCATCCGAAAGACGGCGCCCACTGACAGTGTAGTGTCCCCTTCACTTTTACTGGGACATTAGGACTCACACAGACCACAGGTTGAGCCTCTCTAACACCACTTCCAACATTCAGATTTCTTTCTCTAAAAACGGTGAGATCTAAACTCAGAATGGAATGCTAAAAAGTAAGAATTTAAAACTTAGAACTGCAAGCTTTTACTTCAAAACCTTTTCACTTTTTCTATAGAGGAATTACCAACCTACGTCACACATGACGTCACTCGGGTTCCCGGTTGCAAAAAAAGATAGCAAACATGTCGTGTTGTGCAGTAGGCAGTAGGATGCCCAATTCGAGTCCAAAAATAGAAAACTTAAATTTTAATGTACACCACACTGCTTTAATGCCAACTGCAGACATCTTTGGCTAACAGCCATCATAAGAGCTGAATGGAGCGAGGACCTAATTAAAAATGCTGGACTCTGCAGTTCTCATGTTATATCAGGTAAGTTCACGCTATGCTGAATCATACACATTACTCGTTTTTGATTGCAGCAGTGATTTAAGCAAAAACAGTTAAATATGGTGAATTAAACTGCGGACACTGAATACTTAGAACGAAATGTAAAAATATAAGTTCACATACCCTGCCGTACAGGTTTCGCATCCAGCCCGAAATATCCCCATATCCGCTGCTAAAAATTTGTTAACATATGACACCCCACAGAGCTCACTGAGGCCCCCTTGTGGGCCGGGACCCCCCTGTTAGGAACCGCTGCTCTAGAAGAAAAAAATATTATAGGAAATACTGTGAAAAATTCCTTGCTTTGTTAAACATCATTTGGGAAATATTTAAAACAAACAAACAAACAAACAAACAAACAAACAGGAGTGAATAATTTTGACTTCAACTGTATATCTCATCAGCAAACAATATTCATTGATATTTCTCTCCAGTTCTTGTACTGTTTTCTGCTGCAACTTTTATCAAATGTACCTTGTTAACTTGTTTACCTTGTTGTCTTCCTACTCCAGTCGGTGCGTGACAATCCTATGTCAAAAGATCAAGGGAAATGCATTTTTCATTCCATGACCTCTACAATGTGAGTGAGAAATAAATGTGGTCCTTGGATTCTGTGTAACACCATAACGTTTCTACAACTCAGCAACTCAAGGTATTTTCTGGCAAGTACACTTTCTCAGGGACTAAAAGTTTCCCGACTTCTAACTTCGGTTTGATACCAAGATAAAGCTGTGCTCTACAAAAAGACAAAAGAAAGAGTCTTTGAATAAATGTACTTGAGGAAATCAAACCCATATGAGACAGTACTTGGTCTCTCTGATTCCTCCTGAGCTCTCAGATTTCTCGGTGTGCTTTTTGGTTTTGACATTCTGCAGAGATGAAGTGGCAGCTCAGGTGATGTGCTGGAGAAACACCTGGCACTGGGAGAAAGCACACACACGCAAAAGCACACAGGCACATACGCACACACAATCAAACACAAATATTCTGATTAAATGACACAGATAAGTCAAACACACCTGCAGTTTTCCACATTCTCCTATTAGGTTTTACATTATGGGGATTTTAAATGCAGTAATGTAAAGGAGGGGGTGGCCTGGTGGCTCAGTGGTTTGCACTGTCGCCTAACAGCAAGAAGGTCGCTGGTTTGAGTCCCGGCTGTGCCAATTGGCGTTTATGTGTGAGGTTTGCATGTTTTTTACGTGTTGACGTGGGTTTCCTCTGGGTGCTCCAGTTTACCCCACAGTCCAAGGACATGCGCTATAGGTGAATAAACTAAAACTGGCCGTAGTGTGTGTGTGTGAATGAGTGTGTATGGGTGTTTCCCAGTACTGGCTTGCGGCTGGAATGGCATATGCTGGAATATTTGATGGTACTTCTGATAAATCAGAGACTCAGATGAAGGAAAATTAATGAATGAACTAAGATAAAGGTGGTACGCTTCTTTAGGGCTTCTCCACATGTAATTAGACTGATTAACAAACTTTCAATCTAACGTTAAACGTAAAAAAAACTGTGCTGAATCACTATTTTAAAATATTAATTGCAAATAGACAGCAGCTAAATTAATATGTAGGCTAATTACATAAAATGTTAATCAATCTTTTAACAATAGTCTTTCATGCATACATTTAGTAAATGAAAATGTTTCATTTTTTTTCTCAGAAAAAGGCAATTGATCAAAATATACGTATACTGTATATTTCACTAAATATAACTTCATATAAATAACTTTATATAAATACCTTGTAAAATATTATATATTATATATATAAAATATTAAATAAAAATTTTCAAAAATGAACACGCCATGTTATTCTCTAAATGACAACATTTTTATTTTAACTTTAGAATATACACTCACCGGCCACTTTATTAGGTACACCTTACTAGTATCGGGTTGGACCCCCTTTTGCATTCAGAACTGCCTTAATCCTTCGTGGCATAGATTCAACAAGATATTGGAAATATTCCTCAGAGATTTTGGTCCATACTGACATGATAGCATCACGCAGTTGCTGCAGATTTGTCGGCTGCACATCCATGATCCAGGAATCTCCCGTTCCACCAGATCCCAAAGGTGCTCTATTGGATTGAGTTCTGGTGACTGTGGAGGCCATTTGAGTACAGTGAACTCATCATCATGCTCAAGAAACCAGTCTGAGATGATTCGCGCTTTATGACATGGCGCGTTATCCTGCAGGAAGTAGCCATCAGAAGATGGGTACACTTTAGTCATAAAGGGATGGACATGGTCAGGAACAATACTCAGGTAGGCTGTGGTGTTGACACGATGCTCAATTTGTACTAATGGGTCCAAGAAAGGATCCCCCACACCATTACACTACCACCACCAGCCTGAAACGTTGATACAAGGCAGGGTAAATCCATGCTTTCATGTTGTTGATGCCAAATTCTGACCCTACCATCTGAATATCGCAGCAGCAATCGAGACTCATCAGACCAAGCAACGTTTCTCCAATTTTATATTGTCCAATTTTGGTGAGCTTGTGCGAATTGTAGCCTCAGTTTCCTGTTGTTAGCTGACAAGAGCGGCACCCGGTGTGGTCTTCTGCTGCTGTAGCCCATCCGCCTCAAGGTTGGATGTGTTGTGCATTCAGAGATGCTCTTCTGCAGACCTTAGTTGTACCGAGTGGTTATTTGAGTTACCGTTTCCTTTCCATCAGCTCAAACCAGTCTGGCCATTCTCCTCTGACCTCTGGCATCAACAAGGCATTTGCGCCCACAGAACTGCCGCTTACTGGATATTTTCTCTTTTTCAGAGCATTCTCTGTAAACCCTAGAGATGGTTGTGCGTGAAAATCCCAGTAGATCAGCAGTTTCTGAAATACTCAGACCAGCCCATCTGGCACCCACAACCATGCCACATTCAAAGTCACCTAAATCACCTTTCTTCCCCATTCTGATGCTCGGTTTGAACTGCAGCAGATCATCTTGACCATGTCTACATGCCTAAATGCATTGAGTTGCTGTGATTGGCTGATTAGAAATTTGTGTTAACGAGCAGTTGGACAGTTGTACCTAATAAAGTGGCCGGTTTGCAAAACAAAACAAAACAAAAATCTGTTTTACTCAAAACTATAATTACTATAACTATAATTTGTAAATCCAGAAAAAAATCTAGAGAATTCTATTTTTACAACAGTTTTTTTATTCTAATAATTTCACAATATTACAGTTTTTGCTGTATTTTACTCAGATAAAGCCTTCATTCATTCATTCATTCATTTTCCTTCAGCTTAATCCCTTTGTTCATCAGGGTTCGCCACAGAGGAATGAACCACCAACTTCATTCATTCATTCATTTTCTTTTCGGCTTAGTCCCTTTATTAATCAGGGACTTATCCAGCATACATTTTACGCAGCGGATACCCTTCCAGCCGCAACCCATCTCTGGGAAACATCCACACACTCATTCACACTCATACACTACGGACAATTAAGATTACCCAATTCACCTGTACCGCATGTGTTTGGACTGTGGGGGAAACCGGAGCACCTGGAGGAAACCCACGCGAACGCAGGGAGAACATGCAAACGCCACACAGAAACGACAACTGACCCAGCCAAGGCTCAAACCAGCGACCTTCTTGCTGTGAGGCGACATCACTACCTACTGCGCCACCGTGTCACCAACCACCAACTTATCCAGCATTTGTTTTACACAGTGGATCCCCATCCAGCTGCAACCCAGTACTGGGAAACATCTATACACACTCATTCACTACGGCCCTCAGACAAAATGTAAAAAACTCAATTTTAGATAGTGTGTATGCAAAATTATAATCATATTCTTTTTATTTTTATACATTTTTATTTTAAATTTAGAAGGTATGTCATAAATAGTTTGCAGAACAAAGCAAAAACATCTGTTTTACTCAAAACTATAAATTCTAAATCCATTCAAAATCATTAAAAAACATCAATTAAATAACAATTATAATCATTTTCTTTTTATTGTTTTTCTCTTTCAATTTTGTGGTAAAATATGACAATTCTTCCACCACAAGATTTCATTCATTCATATATTTTCCTTCAGCTTAGTCTCTGATTTATCAGGGGATGCTACAGCAAAATGAACCACAAACTATTCTAGCATATATTTTACGTTTCCAGCAACAACCCAGAACTGGGAAACACTCATACACACACTCTGATACACTACGGCCTATTTAGTTAATCATATTCACCTATAGCGCATGTCTCTGGACTGTAGAACGTGCAAACTCAAATGCCAACTGACCCAGTCGGGACTCGAACCAGCAACCTTTTTTTCTGTGAGGCGACAGCGCTAACCACTGAGCGCCCACAAGATTTCCTCTTACACATTCTGACATTGGATTATAATGCAATATTTCTTTGTCTATAATCTTGCAGTATTTGCGGCTCAAATTGCAGCATTTAAGCATTGCATATACGTGACAAGATGGATTATGAGCATCATGGGGGCTTTTGATTACTATTTATCCCCCAAACCATTCAAGATAACATTGATTTATGTGACTGTGTAGAAAATATGCCCGCTGGAGAGAAATGAGAAAAGAAAGGAGACCCCATGGAGGATTAATCGGGAGTGATATCATTTCTACATAAGTTTGCCCCAGTCTCCAATCTGGAATCTAACTGTGAATGTAAAACAGCAGAAATAGATGGATCCTCACTGCCACTTAACAGCCTACAGTTATATTAGCAGGCACATGTGATATCATATTCCATCAGGGTTATTTATTTGCAGTATTAAACTGTAGATTCACTAACTTGTGGTTGAAGTCTTGACAGTTCACTCAGCAAAAAAATGAACAAACATTTCCTTGGAAAGACAAACTGTGCATGAATTGTACAACTGTTGGTTTAAAGTCTATTTTTCTTTGCACAGATTTTTTTCATGCTCGCAATGCATTTTCAATATTTTTTTTTATTCTACAGCCCCAAATCAGAAAAGGTTGGGACAGTTTGGAAAACGCAAATATAAAAAGAAAGTGGTGATTTCCAAACTTACTTTGACTTGTATTTCATTGCAGACAATATGGACACAAAATGTTTTGTCTGGTCAACTTCATTTCATTTGTAAATAAACATCCTGTCCTGTCATTCAGATCTGCAACACATTCCTAAAAAGGTTGGGACAGGAGCAATTTAGGGCTAGTAATCAGGTAAATTGGTTAAATAGTGATGTGATTTGAAACAGGTGATGTCAACAGGTGATTGTAATTATGATTTGGTACAAAAGCAGCATCTAGGAAAGGTCTAGTCCTTTAGGAGCAAAAATGGGCCGAGGATCGCCAGTTTGCCAACAAATACTTGAGAAAATTATTGAAATGTTTAAAAAGTGATGTTCCTCAAAGAAAGATAGGAAGACATTTGGATATTTCACCTTCAACAGTGCATGACATAATTAAAAGATTCAAGAAATCTGCAGGAATATCAGTGCGTAAGGGACAAGGGTGCAAGCCTATGCTAAACTACCGTGATCTCCGATCCCTCAGACGGTACTGCATCAAGAATCCTCATTCATCTAGAAGCGATATCACCACATGGGCTTGGCAAACCTTTGTCAAGTACCACAATACATAATTACATCCACAAATGCCAGTGAAAACTGTACTGTGCCAAAAAGAAGCCCTATGTTAACAGTGTCCAGAAGTGCAGTCAACTTCTCTCTGAGGCATCTGGGATGCACCATCACACAGTGGAAACATGTACTGTGCTCAGATGAATCAGTATTTCAAGTACTTTTTGGTAGAAATGGATGTCATGTGCTCCGAAACAAAGAAAAAGGATCATCCAGACTTCTACCAGCAACAAATCCAAAAATCAGGGTCTGTCATGGTATTGGCTTGTGTCAGTGCCCTTTGCAAAGGTACATTGCACTTCTGTAATGGCATCATTAATTGTGAAAAGTACATAGAGATTTTGGAGCACAATATGCTGCCTTTTTTCCAGAGATGCCCATGCATATTTCAACAAGACAATGCAAAACCATACAGGTACTTGACTGGCCTGCATGCAGTCTCGACCTGTTTCCAATAGAGAATGTGTGCACTTTTTGAAATGCAAAATGCGACAATGAAGACCCCGTACTGTTGTCCACCATAAGACTTGTTTGCAGGAAGAATGGGACAAAACTACACCTGAAACACTTCATCACTTGGTGATTTCAACCCCTAAATGTCTTTTAAGTTTTGTGAAAAGGAATGGCAACATTAAAAAGTGGTAAATGCTTTACTGTTACAACTTTTTAAAAAATCTGTTGCAAGAACCGAAACTTGAATATGTGCTTTTTTTGGAGAAGAAAAACAATAAAAAATCATGAGCAACACTGTTTGTTGTATTATCTGCAATGAAATACAAGTCAAAGTAAATTTAGAAATCACTACTTTCTTTTTTTACTTGCGTTTTCCATACTGTCCCAACCTTCTCTGATCTGGGGTTGTAATTATTTCACAATAATACTGTTTTTACTGTATTTTAATCAGATAAATGCTGCCTTGATGCGCAAAACCTTTTTTTTTTTTTTTTGCAGAGAATATTTCCACTCGCATTGCATTTTTAATATTAGTACACTTTCAATATTTTTTTTATTCTAATGATTTTACAGTATTTCTGTTTTTACTGTATTTTAATCAGACAAATGCTGCCTTGGTGTACATAGGTCACTTCATTCAAAAAAATTGTAAAGTTTATTTTTCTTTGCAGGGAATATTTTCATGCTCACTTTTAATATTAGTACATCATTTATGGCTTAAAAAAAAGAAATATCTCTAGCATTTCGAGGACTGCATCATCAATGGCCATTACTTGGCCAGCGGTTGGTGTTCATTCATTGCTATTGATTTTAGACAGTTTCATCTTTCTGACCCTACGCTCTCTCTCTTCAGATGCTGAACTGAAAGACATATTAAAATTCTGACCATAGTGAAGGTTATATCCCAGTTCTTAGTATCAGCGCTGGTCAATATCTTTTTTTTTGGACTGTTGATCGATAGAAGATCTTGGTGACTACTTTTTTAGGGTTTGATTGTACCCTTATGATGTACTGAAAACAGAAAAGTTTTCTTTGACATTTTTCAAGAGTTCTGTGTTTAGACGTCTAGGGTATAAAAGATGGTAAATATTTAAAAATGAATGACTGGAATAAGGTGGAGTGCAGGAACGTCCAAACAAGGGCCTGGAAATGATGAAACAGGCAGTAATTTACGTATAGGGAAGAACTTTACTTTACTTTAAAGTTTTAACTTACTTTACTTTTAAGGGAAGAAAAATTAACTAGAGTGTTACCTAAATCAATGAAATCAACAAGACAAACGATTATAACTGAATTCTAAAACCCCTAATCTTCCTAAACAAATGAAAATGTGAAATAGAAGCACAACCTCTTCTGCATATACGATGCCTAAATAAGCTATATTCCTGCAAAAGACATAATAATAATAATCTGTCTCTATTCTGCATGGCAGGTCACATACAGTCTTGTAGTATACTCTCATTCTGGATTTAAAAAAGGAACTTTGCTGTTATCTAATTACTATAGCTGGGGACTACTGTATTTTGAGGTGCTGCGTAATATCATTGTGGCTTCTACAGCCAAAGTACAGTAGCAAAGTTCCTTGATTATTACGCCAAATACTAGCCATATCATAATTAGCAGCTTTTCAGTTTTCGTTGGTCTTAGAAGCTTTAAATAGGACAATTGTCAAAACTCTATTTTTTCTTTTCAAATTTCTTTGAGTGAGATGCTAATGGTCTAATCCGATTCAATGATTTATGCTAAGCTAAGCTAAAAGTGCTCAAGCCAGACCCGGAGATCAGCTGAATGCATTCAAAGATGGAGAAACCCAACTGTTTAACTATAGGGGAGCTGTAATATGAGCCTACTTCCAAAAAAAAAAAAAAAAGTACAGTGTTGCTTGAAAATCTCATAATGTTAACATTGTTGATATTTCCTAAAATATTAAAATTGACTGCATGTGGTGGATCTTTTCTATTTGACAAACAAATTCTGGAGAAGTTTTGGAGGAAGACACTCTCAGTCAGCTTAAATCTACAATACAGATGTATCTTTTCGCATTAGCATACGCATAACAAACACAATCTTCAAATCCCAGGCTGCACCCGAAATTGCATACTTCCATACTATATAGTACGCTAAAAACAGTATGCGAGTAGAGTAGTATGTCCGAATTCATAGAATTCAAAAATCAGTATGCGAGAAGAACCCGGATGACCTAATACTTATGACAAGATTCTGAAGTGTGCATCCCATGCACGCTGCGATATCCCATGATGCCCCACGAGAGAATTCATGAATGGGAGTGAAGCTACGCAACTCACATGAGTAGGTCACGTGATCATTACAAAATGGCGGATGTAGTACATCAGAGTTCCATTCATACTGCTCACATTCATACTGTATAGAACGTACTTTTCTAACGGCTGAGTAGGGGAGCGCGGGGCACAAAGTAACGCGGGGTTAAATGTAATACGGAGTTTTAAGGTATTTGCTCAGGGTTAACCATGGCATGCTTCCGAGATTTTCACCACAGTGTCGGCAGACGTCTTCCTGCCAATTATTGAAAAATTCCTGCGAAATTTGGATGAGAAACACAGGAGAAACCATTTTTGATGCATAAAAGTATTTTTTATTACAGTCGATATTTTTTTATTTAAAATAAAATCTGTGAAAGTATGAAGGTAAAATCTTATATTGTTGTGATCACCGTCTTGTAGGCTAAAAGATGAAACCATTTTGAAAGATGTATAAAACACACAGAGACTGCTAGACAGTTTTGAGTAAAACATGACACAGCTGGGTTAGTTGTAACAGGGTGTTACAATTAAGCCACACACTGTTGGACACCAATTAAACTAACAAAATATTTTTTTTAATTTTGAGTGTGATGTTCAGAGCTTTTTATATTTAAAATGTTTTTTTTAAAAGAAAATAATGTTTTAATAGAAAAAAAAATATGTTATTGCTAATAATGCAAATAAATGCATTGTATAATAATGGATAAATGGATACTAATGCAAATAGATTCAAATGTGTTTATCCAATAAACAAATAAATAAGTAAACATACTGTGCTATGTAGAATAAAAAAGAAATGAGTCAATTACTGAGGAAATGTAGCTACTATTTAAAGTAAACTGAATTTAAATTAATTGTGTGAAATCTGCCTTTATAAACGTGTTACAACTAACCCTCTGTCTATTACAACTTGCCCTGCAGGTGGGGTAAATAGTAACATATATTCCTGGCGCTTTTGGCAATACTGCACAGAAACCATAGGTCCGGCGATCATAATTCCAGTGCTCATTTGTAGGAGAGGCTTGTGTGTTGTTGGTAAAAAAAAACATGGTTTGTCTAACCCCATTACTTTGTTCATTATTTGACCAAAACCTAAAAGTGTTACTTTGTGCCCCGCTCTCCCCTAGTACGTTTAAATTCCAATGCAGTATCTACCCAAATTAATATGTTGAGATAAAATATATTTTTTTAAAAATCAACAGAAACATAAAAAAATATATAAAATTGAAATATTGTAGTTTGTAATTTTTTGTTTGCAATAACTTATTTGGATTTAAATGTAATATCTATCTATCTATCTATCTATCTATCTATCTATATATATATATATATATATATATATATATATATATATATATATATATATACAGTATATATACATACTGTTAAGTGACTATAAAGTTTAATTATTATTAAGAGGTTAAGTGAATTAAAATGACATCAAAATACAGCAGGTGAATGTTAATATTACCTTAATTAAGCTCGAACTTAATACTTAGCCTGAGAGTTAACCTGCCCCAGACCAGGCTAGTTTCCCAGCATAAGTTGCCAGAGTAACTGAGTTTGAACTAACGTAAATTTGATTTATGAAAAGATGAAGTAGTAGGCGATTTCGGAAGCAACCCCAAATTGTTAAACTATATGAATTAAGCAATCCATAAACAGAATTTTCTTTTTATATTTACAAACAATGTTGCGTTGACCCCCAATGTCAAAACTGAGATTAAATCTGACTTGTAGTAACTAAAAAAATAAATAAATCCATGATGGTTTTCCACAAAATATTAAGCAGTACAGCTAGCAAACTTCTTGTATCCATCAATATGAAAGCCCTTAAAGTCTATGTGAACTGGAAGTTGCTGAGATGTTTATTTGAGTATGTTGATGCACTTCCAACTGAAACCGAATATTAGGTAGGGGACGGGCAGGCACGTGCACACATAGGGCTCAACCTGTGCAGTGTACATGCCCTTTTGAGTCTGGGATATAAAGTGCCCTTCCAAAATGAACGTAAGTGCCCCACCCTGCCCCCGCTTTTCATTCCACGATGTTCGCGATCTCCCCACACCACCCAAAAATCAGGGGAGGGCTTTTCTTTTTCTGGATTACTTTTTAAAACACTGTTGATTGGGTTTAGGGAAGGAGTAGGGTGGGCCAGTCAATCTGTCAGTCAGTCAGTCAGTTGACAGTGGCCTCTGGTGGATTTACGCGAGATGAGCAGGTGTGAATGGCACTCGTGAGAGAAATTTTAGATCTGAAAAAGTGTAAACAGTGGCCTCTGGTGGATTTACGCGAGAAGAGCAGGTGTGAATGGCACTCGTGAGAGAAATTTGAGATCTGAAAAAGCGTAAACAGCAGCCTCTGGTGGATTTACACGAGAAGAGCAGGTGTGAATGGCACTCGTGAGAGAAATTTGAGATCTGAAAAAGCGTAAACAGCGGCCTCTGGTGGATTTCCGCGAGAAGAGCAGGTGCGAATGGCACTCGTGGGAGAAATTTGAGATCTGAAAAGCGTAAACAGCAGCCTCTGGTGGATTTACGCGAGAAGAGCAGGTGTGAATGGCACTCGTGAGAGAAATTTGAGATCTGAAAAAGCGTAAACAGCAGCCTCTGGTGGATTTACGCGAGAAGAGCAGGTGTGAATGGCACTCGTGAGAGAAATTTGAGATCTGAAAAAGCGTAAACAGCAGCCTCTGGTGGATTTACGCGAGAAGAGCAGGTGTGAATGGCACTCGTGAGAGAAATTTGAGATCTGAAAAAGCGTAAACAGCAGCCTCTGGTGGATTTACGCGAGAAGAGCAGGTGTGAATGGCACTCGTGAGAGAAATTTGAGATCTGAAAAAGCGTAAACAGCAGCCTCTGGTGGATTTACGCGAGAAGAGCAGGTGTGAATGGCACTCGTGAGAGAAATTTGAGATCTGAAAAAGCGTAAACAGCAGCCTCTGGTGGATTTACGCGAGAAGAGCAGGTGTGAATGGCACTCGTGAGAGAAATTTGAGATCTGAAAAAGCGTAAACAGCAGCCTCTGGTGGATTTCCGCGAGAAGAGCAGGTGCGAATGGCACTCGTGGGAGAAATTTTAGATCTAAAAAAGCGTAAACAGCAGCCTCTGGTGGATTTACGCGAGAAGAGCAGGTGTGAATGGCACTCGTGAGAGAAATTTGAGATCTGAAAAAGCGTAAACAGCGGCCTCTGGTGGATTTACGCGAGAAGAGCAGGTGTGAATGGCACTCGTGAGAGAAATTTGAGATCTGAAAAAGCGTAAACAGCGGCCTCTGGTGGATTTACGCGAGAAGAGCAGGTGTGAATGGCACTCGTGAGAGAAATTTGAGATCGGAAAAAGCGTAAACAGCGGCCTCTGGTGGATTTACGCGAGAAGAGCAGGTGTGAATGGCACTCGTGAGAGAAATTTGAGATCTGAAAAAGCGTAAACAGCAGCCTCTGGTGGATTTACGCGAGAAGAGCAGGTGTGAATGGCACTCGTGAGAGAAATTTGAGATCTGAAAAAGCGTAAACAGCGGCCTCTGGTGGATTTAAGCGAAAACAAAAAACTGCAAAAAGAACGTAGCTCCTGGGACGTATTTGGCGCCCTCCAGAAAGGTATAAAGGTGTACGTAATCAGAATGAGCTAGGGTTGTATAAACCGCCACTCCAAATGTTAAGATTACCAAAACAAACATTATTTGTCAGTGGATTAACTTGCACGGTTTAATTAACATGCTCTATTATGGCTGTGAATTTAGTACCAGTTTTAGTTAATTTGTAAGAGGAATGGAGTTTCTTGCCCTTGAAACTACCAAAGAAAAGAAACGAGAAATATTGAGACGGAGGGGATTTATTTTCACTCTGAACTGAGTTTGACATTGAATCAGTGCTGCGCTTCGATTTGTCTCTTGTTTATAAGAATGGACTCTATTATGAGATTGATCCAGCGGCTGCAGCGAAGCACTAAAGCTCTATTTAAAGGCACTCGAGACCCTTTTTGTGTTTATTAATTTCGGAAGCTCCACAGTTAAGTAAACAACTTATTTGTTCGATGTTAACCTTGTGTGTTCTACAAGATTAAAGTCACTGACTCTCAACTCCAAGCTTTTCTTTGTTCTCTGTAGTTTACCATCAGAAACGCATTAAACTGATATACTCTGTTGCTTATTTTGGCCATGGACTGCCCTCTTAATGGATCAATACATTATTGAAAAGTGGACTGGGGGACGGCATGGTGGCTCATTGGTTAGCACTGTCGCCTCACAGCAAGAAGGTTGCTGGTTCGAGTCTCGGCTGGGCCAGTTGTCATTTCTGTGTGCAGTTTGCATGTTCTCCCGTGTTGGCGTGGGTTTCCTCCGGGTGCTCCGGTTTCCCCCACAGTCCAAAGATATGCACTATTGGTGAATTGGGTAAACAAATTTGGCCGAAGTGTATGAGTAAATGTGTGAATGGGTGTGTATGGGTGTTTCCCATTTCCCAAAATGAATGAAAGTGAACTGGAAGTAAAGCACTCTATACTGAACAAACCTTGCAAACATGAGCAAAATATGAGAACACACTTTGCCAATTTAAATCTAGACTAAATTAAATCTAAATCCCATAAGGGACTGTTAAACTGCATTAATTGAGGCATTCAGAACCAGAAACAGATTTTTTAATTGAAAAACTGCTGTGTTGACCCCTGAAGTCAAAACTGAAAATATATCTGACTTGCAGTAACTAAAAAACAAAGAAACAAACAAAAAACATGGCTCTGATATTATTTGCACTTCTGTACAATGTACAAATATACAGTTGAAACCAGAAGTTTACATACACTGTATACAAAAGCACATAACCATTTAAAAAAAAAGTCAGATGTTAATGTGACTAAACTTTTTCTCTTTTAGGTAAGTTAGGATTATCACTTTTGTTTCTGTTATGCTTAATAGCAAAATAATGATATATAAAGAGATATTTTATATATTAAATATATAACTTTTCTTGAAAGTCAAGTTTACATACAATAAGATTATTATGCCTCTGAAAAAGCTCAGATGATGGTGTCAAGGTTTTGGAAGTTTCTGATTGGCTAATTGACAACATTTGAGTTCATTGGAGGCACAACTGTAGAATAGTATTTAAGGAAAACCTCAAACACACTGCTTCCTTGTGTGACAACATGGGAAAATCAACAAGCCAGAATCAACAAAAAAGCCAGATTACAATTTGCTAAATTACACTGGGAAAAAAAACAAATTTTTGGAGACATGTCCTGTGGTCTGATGGAACTAAGATTGAACTGTTTGGCCATAATGACCAGTGTTACATTTGGAGGACAAAGGGGAAAGCTTACAAGCCTAGGAACACCATACCAACTGTGAAGTATGGGGCGGCAGCATCATGTTGTTGGGCTGTTTTGCTGCAGGAGGGACTGGTCCTGCACAGCATAGATGGCATCATGAAGAAAGAACATTATGTAGAAATACTGAAGCAACATCTCAAGACATCAGCCAGGAAATTAAAACTTGGCCATAAATGGGTCTTCTAATGCCTAGTTCACACTACAGGATTTTAAGCCTGATTTGAGCTGCAGCCAATGAGAGAGCATATCAGCATGAGCTGAATGGCCGTGTGTTCAGGAGCTGAACAGAAACGTCTGTGATTGGCCAGAATGGGCATCGATGCACTCGCTTCATTCTGTTAACACGGACACGAGAGTAGGCTATATTATTAACAGTGGAACTAGAATTCTGTAACTATTAGAATTACCATAATGCTCATTCTGACCTTTCTCACATCATATTTACATTCAAAACTTCTATTGCGATATTAAAATTAAGCTTTGAATGTCTGTCATCATATTTTATGACAGCATTACCCTAAAAATATTATCTTTTTCGGTAATAGCCTATAAATATGTAGTTAAGATACTATAAGTGAGCCTCGCTTTCATTTTCACTTTCAAACAGGAGCTATTTCGCGGTACAGAATATGCTGTTTTGAAAGATATATCTAAAGTAAATTTATGTTTTTGTTATCAGAAAGTTTTGTTTATGTTAGCAGGAAGTTGCTAGGTAAAAAAATACATGCATATATAAAGTCACAGCGAAAAGAAGCAGATATGCATGCAGTCGTTTTGACTAATATGGGAATTAAAGGAAGAAATGCTCAGTTCTTTACTGTTTTGTAATTTAAAAAAATTGCAATGTTAGAAAGAAATACACAGATATTTAGAAAACGTCAGAGTGTTATAGACATGTTAGTTTTATTTCAAAGAGTTATAAAATTACAAAAATTAAAAACTCTCTGTGTATCTTTCCACTTGAACTTTGCAGATGAGTGACTGATCGGCTGATGCATCAGCTGATTGACTGATGTTTTAAAATGCTCCATTGAAAGCTTGAAACGCTGTCAGTGATATAATCAGCACACAAGCAGCCAATAGTGTTCAGCTTTTTCTGACGACTCCTCCCTCAAAATTTCATTGGCTGTGGTTTGGTAGCTTGACTGAATTGTTGGTGAACAAGTTGTTGTCAGATCATGTAGTGTGTGACCCCCCTCTTGTGGACCATTTACGTAGTGCCGCGTAGTGTGAACACCACAGTGATTAAAAGACACAAAATCAAGTCATGTAGTGTGAACTGCACAGCGATCTGCAGATGCTTAAAATCCTGTAGTGTGAACTAGGCTTAAACAGACCATGACCCTAAGCATACTGCCAAATTAGTTCAAATGTGCTTTAAGGACAACAGAGTGAATGTTTTGGAGTGGCCATCACAAAGCCCTGATCTCAATCCTATGGAAAATTTGTGGGCAGAGTTGAAAAAGCTTGTGCGAGCAAGACAGCCTACAAATTTGACTCAGTTACACCAGTTCTGTCAGGAGGAATGGGCCAAAATTTCTTCAAACTATCGTGAGAAGCTTGTAGAAGGATACCCAAAACATTTGACCAAAGTTACACAGTTTAAAAGCAAAGCTAAAAAAAATACCAAGGAAATGTATGTCAACTTTTGACTGTCTAGAAATTAATAAAAAATTCTCAAAAAAAATTCTCTCATTATTCTGGCATTTAGCAAATGTAAATGATTTAGGTAATCCTAACGGACCTAAAATAGTAAACCATTAGTATGATTTACCATCAGACATTTTTAAAAAATGGTCATGTTTCCTTTTTTAGAGTGTATGTAAACTTCTGGTTTCAACTGTATGTAAATTAGCAGTTTTTCATATTTTGTGGTTCATGTTTTTATTTTTTGTTTATTTATGCTCTTGAATTGCATTATGGGACCTTGATCTTTCATCAAACAGATTTTAACCTTGAAAAGTAAAAAAAAGGGACTTAATAACATTTCTAATTAAACAATTGTATTGTTTCAAACTATTAAAATGTCAATAAAATCACTTTGTTAAACTGAACTTTTAACATCAAAAGTCGACAGAGCAGAGATCAACACCCCATAATGCAATTCACAAGCGTAAATAAATGGAAACTGTTAATCAGATATATTTTACAGTGGAGGTTGGTTTGAACCAGTTTGCTGTTATTTGGTAAAACAAAAATAATTTGGAAAATTTTTAATGCATTTCTGTTATGCATATATGAAACATTAAATGATTAGTATAATGTATGTTGTACTGTATGTCAGACTGTCAGCATTTAAAAATGCTGGGTAAATGTTGGTAAATATGGACAAAACCAAAGTCCCTTTAAGGCAAGTAATTTCACTCGGCGGCCATCTTTAAAACGCCTCTCGGGCAGTATGCTCAGGCATTCTGTCTGAATGGGGAAACATCAAATTCTCCAAAACTGCTTGCCAAGCTTACGATTTCTAAACGATTTTCCAAGCTTTCTAAACATTCGTGTCACACAAAATTTGCAGAAACTCACGTCTGGACTGAGCCCCTCCCCGGAGTATCATCAGTCTATAGTGATCGCTGATTGGCTCCTGTACTAGAAGGCAGGCTTTATTCACCATATAGCGATCGATGATTGGCTCCTGTACTAGTAGGCAGGGCTTTATTCACCATCTTGATCGTTACACTTTTCCCCATTCAAAATGAAATGAGTGACATATGTCTTGTGTATTCTAGTCTTCGACAAAACCCAGTGGTTGGTAAATTTTTTGGAAATTTAAATTTTAGCCCAACAGATATGATTGTCCAACACAATCTTACGGCAATTAGTAATTGTTTGATTTAGTGGCTAATTCGTATTAATTTGTATGATCTCATTCGTACAATTCAGCACGATTTGCTTATACCCAGGGCTTAATTTGTGCCAGAGCACGCCGGATCCGGAACCTCTTAAATCTGATCCGGCCTCTCATTTTACAGATCTCCCTCCTCAACCACCCTTCTCCCCCGTCCGCTGTTCACTTTCGCTTTCTTCCGCGACTCCCCAACCCTCCTCACTGTCGTCCGCGACACCCCCGCCCCGCTCACTTTCGTCCACGACACCCCTCCGCCATCCACCGCACCAACACCCCCTACCCCCTTGGGTTTAGGTGTGGGATTTGGTGCAACGCCTCCTTTTTAAAATCGTACATTTTCATACGACTAAACTAGTATGAATTCATACGAATTAGCCACTAAACTGACAAAACCTAAAATAGTTACGTTTTCTCATGAGATCAGGCTGAATTGTCCATTATTTACTCAAATTTGTGCTAAAACAAACCAGCATTTTTCTTTTAGAGTGTAAATTATTTTAATATACAGTTGAAGTCAGAATTATTAGCCCCCCTGAATTATTAGCCCCCCTGTTTATTTTTTTTCCCCCAATTTCTGTTTAACAGAAAGAAGATTTTTTCAACACATTTCTAAACATAATAGTTTTAATAACTCATTTCTAATAACTGATTTATTTTATCTTTGCCATGATGACAGTAAATAATATTTGACTAGATATTTTTCAAGACACTTCTATACAGCTTAAAGTGACATTTAAAGGCTTAACTAGGTTAATTAAGGTAACTAAGCAGGAAAGGGGAAATTAGGCAAGTTATTGTATAACGATGGTTTGTTCTGTATCGGACTATCGGAAAATAAAATAGCTTTAAGGGGCTAATAATATTGACCTTTAAAAAAATTAAAAACTGATTTTATTCTTGCCGAAATAAAACAAATAAGACAAATAATAAGTAATAATAATAATAATAATAATAATAATAAGTAATTTAAGTTGAATCAAATGAACTTTTCTAGTCATCTCAACTTACATCAATCAATATTAATAAAAACACTATGTTTAACTTTGAAAACTTAGAAAAAATGTATTTGAAAATCTTGCACTTATCTTAATTAAAATAAGGTAAGGTAACTTTTTATTGTGACTTTTTATCATACACTGTCAAATTTGCAGGGTTCCACACAATCCCTTCATGTTATCTCAACACAATCCAATTATGCAAACTTTATGTGAACAACATAAAGCAGTTAAGTTGTCCCCCCCAAAAAACTGTAATGTTTCAGCTTGTTTTAAATAAGTTATCTGAATAGAAATTAATCTTTTTTTAGAGTATTGTTTTTTTTTCAGTGTTTTTAAATGTAATGATGAAAAAAATGATGAAAAGAAAACAAAATGATGAACCTTTCAGTAATAAAAAGCAACCTATTCTGTACTTTTTTCTAAAGGCCTTCACTCTACAAATATCAAAAACTCCTCTTTAATGTTAGACCAACTCGCCTGGCTAAACCTGATCAACATCTTCTAGAAAAAAAAACCTAAATAAATCCAGCATAAAAAGAAGGATACTGAGTCTGATTTAATCGTGAATCAAGACCCTGTGATCAGTAAACAAGCAGGTTCCTCAGAGATAAAGGGATTTTCACTAGAAAAGATCCTATGTGTCAGATTTGGGTTTGAATCGGGATTAGTTTTTGTCACTTGAATGAGATGTGGAAACGTGTGATTTTGATTAGGTCAACTAACAAATCTAACTGAGTTAATGGACTTAAGATTATATAAAGATTTTTTAAAGAAATTAAGGTGTGCTTCATGAACATGGAACAAACTGGTGTCCCATGAATTCTGTTTAAAAGCACAAGATACCACTACCATCTTTTATTCAATGTTTTCAATATATATTTTCATACATTCATTGTAAATAAAGTTCATTGGACAATGAAAAGGTCCTGCTCTGCTTTAAGTACAACACAGGCAACACAGGTTCGTTGATACATACCCCTGTCTACATTTCTGGAGACTGCAAATTATGTACCCAGACGTATGTCTGGCTCCATTTCGTCTATAAAACAAATGCTACAAGATGGTATGACGCTGACGACGGCTTCTGCTCCTTTTTGCACTACTGCTGACCGCTTACCTCTGTGTGGAAGGCTTTTCCAGTGTTACCAGTTTGCCCAGAAGCTCATCGCGAACGCTGACTTGGGATGTGCAGCGGAGTTGACCGCAATGACGAGGTTCAAGTCTGGCAAAGAACAGTTCCAGAAACAAGCTAAGCAAAGCAAAAAGTAAAAAATAAATAAACAACAAGCTGAAAATGTGGTAAAATCATGCGGAATCACTCCGATGACAGCTTTTCTTTTTCTAGATTGCTTTTAAAAACACTATCGGTTGGGTTTAGGGAAGGGGGTGGGTGGGTCAGTTGGTCAGTTAGTCGACAGCAAGCTGGCCTGGTAGGCGTAAAAGACTGCAGGCAGATGTACCTCCGGTTACGTATTTCACTGCCCCAGAAATGTAGAGCTGGGTACATATCCAATGTGCATGGGTTTCTTAAGTATGGTGAAATTTGTTCTCAACATTTTGTTTTGCAGTATTGCAGTATTTTTGCAGTGAAATACTGTTAAAATGACAGATTTCAGAATAAATACATAAAGAAATTGAGAAAGAGAGAGCAAGAGAGAGAGAGCGATATTCAGGCTGTATTTTGTAAATGTGTATTTTATAAAAATAAAAAAGGTTTATTATTTTTCTCTAAACATAAAACCGCAAACTGAAATAACATTTTATAAAAAAAAACATTAAAATAAACAACGAATACAAATTATACAGATATTTAATACAACAAAAAAATAAATAAAAAAACAATACGATTCCTAAACTGTTATGCAGATGAAAACAGAAACAAAACCTACAACAGCATCTTAATCAGTGTTGGGGAAAGTTTCTTTTGAAAGTAATGCATTACAATATCGAGTTACGCCCCAAAAAAGTAACTAGTTGCGTTACTTAGTTACCTTTTATGGTAAGTAATGCATTACGTTACTTTTGAGTTACTTTTTCTGATCTAGCAGAGGCTTGATCTCTTTTAGAACTTGCAGGGTTTTTTTTTTCTTCTTTTTTTTTTTTTTAAATAGAGGAGCTCTGCAATGAATAACACACAGTATAACCTTCATTTACCTTAAAAAAAACACATAAAAATAATTAATGTAGGATATTGTTATCTTCTGAGAACTTCCTGAGCCCAGAGGTCTACATGCCGTATAAACAGATTAATGAAAGTTAAAACAATGGTTTGCTACTTATACTTTTTGTCTTATAAGTGAAGTAAAATCACTGTCCATTCAGATAATCCTCTTTTCCTTTTCTTCCATGTGTTCAAAATAATGAGAATATTTCTATTGCAGATATGTAAGGCTCTGTGTCTGCCTGTCTGTTCCTGCATTCTCTCATTGTGTGCCAGATTCAACGTGACTATTCAACGTCCTTTTAATTCAGCTATTCATTTTTTAAGAGTAATTAACTAAACTAAAAGTAATAATAATTTTTTTTAAAAGTAACTCAAATATTATTACTTAACTTTTAAAAAGTAATGCATTACTTTACTCGTTACTTAGAAAAGTAATTTTCTCGGGTTACTTGTAATGCGTTATCCCCAACACTGATCTTAAAGGGTCACGAAACCCCCTGTCTCAGCAGGGTGTTTTCACACCTCTGTTTTGAAAAAAGTCAGGAAAGTTGGGCGTGTCCAGCTCTGGGAGTGTGGGAGTGTCGGGGGAGGGAAAGAGGGTAAGATTTTGCATAGAAGGGACGCGCTAAGTTTGACAGGAAAAACAAACACACAGAGGCTGATTTGTTACGGCGAATAAGAGAAAAAAATCCTCCGCATTTCTCTGTACCTTATGTACTCGGTAGGTAGCGTCAGAAAGCCGTGTGTGTATAGACTATCCTCTATAGACTAGAGAAAAAGCTCTCGGGTAAAAATGTTCCTTACAAACGCGTTTCTGTCGCGTGTTGCGTGCACTGTAATCCACACGTGAGTCCAGCTGCTCTCCCATAAAGGGAAAATGAAAGCAAAACCTTCGTTGCAACACACTAATAACACCTACGACTCTTGTCTTGAAATTCTTGTACTTTCACTTGTTTTGGCAACACAACGTGGCGTCTCTCTGCCGTCTGAACAGTGTAAACTGGTAAACAGTCTCCGGAGCTATCATGCATATTAATGAAGTTTCGCGTCATACACAATAGAGCGCGCTGATTGGTTTGAAGCACGTCTTCTCATGAATTAATACTGCGCACTCAGATACGTCAGAACGCCCTAGAAAAGACAGACAGCCACTGTACTGCTGGATTTACACCTAAGTATCTCATGGCCGTGACGTAGCTTCAAAAATTCGTTTCAAACCGGAAGAACGAATTTGCTCAAAATAACGCAAAAACAACCAATTTTCACTTTTTAGTGCAATATATGTGTCCTAATAGTGTTTATAGCAGCGTGGGACACATATATGACTGTCAACAGCTCAAAAAATGTGTTTTGGTGTTTCGTGACCCTTTAATAATACAAAAACAACATCCTTATGCACTGCAAATGACCAAAATAATAGTAGTTTTCATCATGTTTCTTCATTTTGCAGGAGAATCTGTGAGAAATAACCATTCAAACATCTCTTTTCCCAGTGTAGTTTGGTATTATTTTTTATTCATTTGGAATACAGTACAATGTCACAGGCGGATACATAGATTTTGTGCACTCAGTAAACACACTTCACAAGGCGAAAGGAATGAATAACGTTACACTGAGCCTCAAAGAGTAAAACCACACTTAAAAAAAACACATGATAATCCACATTCAAAAAGAGTTCATCCCAAACACAAGTATATTCAGACCTGATATAGGAATATCATAGAAACGTCATCACTGTAAACAATACAGTCTTTAAAAAAACATCATAAGGCAAATTAAGAAATGTCACAGGACAACATTCAACAAGCTCGACATCGGAAGCATCGAAATACTTCACATAAATGAAGCGTGAGCAGGATTAGTGTGTGCGTCTGTAAAAATTAGTTGCTGCCTTACATTTTTTAGTTCAGTCAAATTAACTTTGCAAGTAATTTCAACTTCATTACATTAAACTGATTTACAAACGAAGGTGCAGTATGTAGAATTGATTAATTCAAGTGGTTGAATTAGGTATTGCGGTTCAAATATTGTAAAGATTTTTTTCAAAAATCTCTGACGGCTCAACGCAGGTCCCAGATTGACGACACCAACAGCCGCTAGCTCTCCTGAAGATTAAGCCTTACTGTAAGCTGCTCAGTTAATGTTTATGATCGTAATACTTGTATTATATGCTAATTAATAAACACCTCATGTGGACTTTTAGAACTCTGAATCTGCCTCTGATTTCGAAGTCTGCTACTGTACTCCAGAGTTCGCATTTTTGCCACATCCTCATACATTAAGGAAGCATTCATGGCTGAAATTAAATATGCTGTATTTTCCACCAAGGCAACCTGGGGTGCTGAAATATAATTGGTCAAACTGGAAGTGGGCGGAGTTAGAATAAAGACAGACATTTTCATAAAACAATAAGGGGCCGATCACACCAAATGAACTTTTCCGTTCTGAGAACACGAGGCGCACTGCACTGCTTTATTTGTTTTATTTAACCCCCCGGTCCTACTGCACCAAACCCAGTCTGAGCTGGGATTGAACTTGTGATTCTTTACATGGGAGTCGGTTGCTCTAACAAGGAGGCTAAAGACCATGGCCTCTAGCATCTGTCGCTAGAGCACCTTTAGAGGAGTGAGGTTTACCTGCATACAATTTCGCTAGCTGGCCTCTGTTTCACTCACCCCCCTAAACTTCACTCCCATCCCGGACGAGCCCCCACGTATAACCCACCAGCCTGAGCTGGGATCGAATCGACTATTCTTCTCAAGGGAGTTGGTTGTTCTATCAAGGAGACTAAAGACCATGGCCTCTAGCGTCTGTCATTAGAGCACCTTTAGAGGTCAGAGGAGTGAGGTTTACCTGCATAGCACTTTGCTAGCTGGCCTCCGTTACACTCACCCCCGTAAACCTCACTCCCATCCTAGACGAGCCCCCACATGTAACCCACCAGTCCTACTGCACCCAACCCAGTCTGAGCTGGGATCAAACCAGCGATTCTTTGCCTGGGAGTTGGTTGGTCAAACATGGACGCTAAAGACCGCGGCCTCTGATACGCATACATACAGCACCTTTAAACTCTTATCTAACTTAAAAGAAGTTAGTTGAAACATTATTAACTCATTTTAAATGAATTAAAATAACACATTTAAGTCTTAACTTGATGTTTTAAGTCAGTTTAATATAATGTAAGCTGATATGGCCTATAAAGTTAGTTTAATTCAACTTAAGAATTTAAGACAACCCATATTTGTTTACAGGGTTTAAATACACATGCGGCTCACGTCTCCAATAAAGTCATATATTGCCATCTCTTTAACAAAAATAATGAAGCTCTAAATGTACAAACATAAACATCTTGTTAATCGATGTAGTACAAAACAATCTGGCTGTAAAAAAAATGAGCTCAATGCGAAATTACTAAAAAATCTTGGATACTAAAGTGCTCTACAGATAATAATCTATTGGTCTCTATTATGATTCATGAGAAAAGAGAAGCAACTGCTTTTGCACAAATCAACATTCTCATTAAAACCAACAGTTTTATGCATTTGTCGTCCCACATTTCCCATTCACTTTCATGTATTGCTTGAATATACACTCAGTATTTCCTCCTCCAGAAAAAGATGAGGCAAACCTCATTAAAAATGTAGTATTTCCCTCTTTTCATGATGCCAAGTAGACATGAAATACATATAATACATAGCGAACATCTTATTTTAAATGTTTCATTTGAGTCCCAATTAAAAATGTAACATAAGATTCATATACAGGCGTCCCCCAATAACAAGCGATATAATGAGAATTTATTATTTTATGAGAAGTGACTCAATATATGATGAAATATTTGTGAAACAAGGCAACATCAAGAAGGCAACTGTTTACGTTTCATTAGTCTTAAAGTAAAGTCCTGACATAAGTAAGTCCTTATTGGAAGGCAAAAATGCAACAGGCTCATTGTGAAAACGTAGCCCTATATACATTTCTGGAGATCTAGGGGGTTGTATGACGACATTCCTTTTCGCGCTTATCAGCTGACCGCTTATCGTATAGACAGCCTTCCCATTTTTCTGATTGTCCAGTTAGCTCGGCATGTACGTCAGTGGACTTAAGAAGCAGAGAGAGGAGTTGACCACGACGGTGGGGTTCGAGTCTGGTGAAGAGCGGTTCCAGAAAGCAGAAAAACAGAAGCCAAAAAATTAAATAAACAAGTAAATGACAGGGTAATATGTGGTTAAATTTGAAAACGTGGTAAAAATCAGGCGAGGGCTTTTCTTTTTCTGGATTGTTTGTTAAAACTGTCAGTTGGGTTTAGGGAAATGGGTGAGCAGGTCAATCAGCGATTTTGAAAACACTATTGGTTGGGTTTAGGGAAGGAGGAGGGTGGGTCAGTTGATCGGTCAGTCAGTCGGTCGACAGTGGCCTCTGGTGGATTTATACGAGAACAGCAGGCGCGAATGGCCTCGCGAGAGAAATTTGGAATGTCAAAAAGTGTACACAGCCGCCCTGTGGCAGATTCGCAAAAACAAAAACTGCAAAAAAAAAGTACCTCCTAGGTCGTATTTGGCGCTTTCCAGAAATGTATATAGCAGTATGTTTTCAGAATGAGTCAGGGTTGCAAAAATGGGGTTTGTTGTATTAATATTCAATTGACTGATTGAAATAAATAAATAAATAAATAAACCAAAATTGTATTTAATTGTATAAATTTTTGTCAATGTATTTCAATAACAAACAAACATGTCAATTTAACTGTTAATTTATAAAGTAGAAATATATCTCCAAGTAGTAATTTAGCATGTTTATAGTGTGATTAAACTATTAATCATTTAATAACTGTTAAACGCCTTTGAACAATAAATTAAATAATTTAACAATTAATATTTAATTGAATTGTCAATTTATTTAATAACACATTAAATTATAATTTATAATTATTAATTGAATAACAGATTAATCACAAATGTAATTCATATATGTGTTAATATATTTTTTAATCTATTACTTTTATCATAGGTAAATTTTAATGGGTAAGGCAAGTAGAAATACATTTTTTGGCATGTTAATTTACCATTTTATAGTGTGATTAAACTATTAATCAAACTATGTCAATTTATTTCATAATAAATTCAATTTCAAACCTTAAATTGTTTTTTTTTCTCTTCAACATAATAATAAAAATAACTGGTTTTATTTGTATTTATTTGCTAATAAATTTTAAATCAATTAACTTCTACCATTATAGGTTAGAAAACATTTTTAAAGGGTAAAGCAAATAGAAATGATTCTCTTTGGGGTAATTTACCATGCTTATATAGTAGTGTGATTAAAATATTAATCATTTAATAATTGTTAATGCCTTTAAGCAACAAATTAAATAATTAAATTGTAATTAAATTTTAGTTACATTATAATTTCTAATTAATTGATTCAAAGATTTATCACAAATGTCATTTATTTATTTCTTAATAGATTTTTTAATCTATTAACTTTTATCATAATAGGCTAGAAAATATATGAATCGGTAAAGCAAGTAGAAATACATTATTGTCATGTTCATTTACCCTTTTTATAGTGTAATTAAACTATTAATGAATTATTAATTGTTAATGCCTTTGAACAATAAAATAAATGATTAAATAATTTAAAATTAACTAAATTATCAATTTAATTGTCACTTTACTTAATAATACATTACATTATAATTTCTAATTATTAGTTGATTAATAAAAACACAAATGTCATTTATTTATTTGTTAATATATTTTTGAATTCATTAACTTTTATAATAAAAGGCTAGTAAATATTTGAATGGGTAAAGCAAGTAGAAATACATTTTTGTTGTGTTAATTTATCCTTTTTATAGTGTAATTAAATTATTAATCAATTAGTAATTAAAATGCATTTGAAAAACAAATTAAATAATTTCAAACTGTCAATTTATTTAATAATAAATTAAATAACTTTTTTCAATTTATTAACAATGAAAATAACTGTTTCTATTTTATTCATTTGGTAATATATTCTTTAATCTATTAGCTTTTATAAATAAAATAAAATAATTTGAAACCTTAAAATATTTGGTTTTATTTTTATTTCTGTCATGAACACTCTCTGGATTTAGTATGGTAATGAATAAGTATATGGCAATGTTAATGTATTTGGTCTTGCTGGTATAGATCTGCTACACTGCTGCTGCTGCTTTGATTATTATGGCAGAGCACGTACCGAGACCTGCTACTGCTAGTATACACACAGACATGCCATCTGAGAATATAACACACGGCTGCTGCTGCAAACATAATATATATGTAACCCCTGTAGCAGATCTAACACAGGTGGAGCTTGGGTGTAGGAGGGTCTCCGAAAACGCACCGCAGCTTGACAGTGTAAAATGACAAGTGTAAAATTAAACTGATTAAGAGCAAGCTCATTGGCTACCGAGGTGACAGCAACCAATCTCCTGCGCCATGTAGTTAATGATGCAGGAGCAGATTAGGTGACCTATCAGCCTGCGCAAGCTTAGAGTTTCATGGCAGAAAACTCACTTCTAGATTTTTTTTAATCTATTAACTTTTATCAGAACAGGATAGAAAATATTTTTAATGAGTAAAACAAGTAGACCTCTTTGTGTTAATTTACCATTTTTACAATGTGATTAATCTATTAATCTTTGAGTTAATCTAAAACTAATTATTCAACAATGCTTTACTTTTCTTTTTTCCTTTCTTTTTCTGTTTGATTAAATAAGTAGCAGCTAATGTGAATAATTAATTCTCCAGGATCTGATTTAGCACAAATAAAACTCAGAGCAGACCGGGGTCACAACCAATCTGCTAATGATATAATGAGAATTTCCTTATCAGCGTTTTGCTTTTCTGCATGGGTTTTCAATAAGACGCTCTTCTCCCTTACAGTGATAATATTTTCCTGGCGGCTCAGAAACATTATTAGCTTCACCGTTTCTACTAATGAATAAAAAACGTCGCCCGTATAATGGAGGAAACCTGTACATTGTTGTCCTGTGACTCCTCTTTGACTGTCGCTCGATCGCTGAGACGGGTGTTTTCATCCGTTGCATATTTCATTTATACCTGGACGTCCAAATGTAAGTTTTATGGTGCTGTAAACTAACAGCTAAATCAATTCAGGCCCTGGGCAGAGTTGAAAACCAATGTCAAACCCTGGAAAATGCCCTTCGACTGAATGACACACACTTACGGCTGATACATATTCAAAACCCTGACATTCATTTTTCAAACATTATTCACACTAGCTCGGTCATCAAGTCAAGCTGTTCGTGATCTACTACATGTTTTCCGGGAAAACGCTGAACGACGACACAAATGGCACGTTTTTCAGATGGACATAAGAACAATATATAGTTAAACACTGATATACCACAGTGTTTGCTCTCAGATTATATTAATACACTTATTTCTTTACACTGTAAATGAATAAACACACTGTGATGATCCATTTAGGGTTTGGCTGTAAGCTTAAATGGACATCGATTTGGTTCGAAAACAACCATTGAATGGTGACACTTTATAATAGGGTTTCATTTGTTGACGTTAGTTATAGATCAACTAACAACTGACTAACTCTTCCACAGCATTTATTAATCTTAGATTATTTCAATTGTTCTGCACATACAGAAGTTCTAGTTTTATATAATGCTCGTTTTAAAAGAGGTCATGAACTGATGGGTAAAATATACAGTCCCCGACAAAAGTCTTGTCGCTTGTGTACAAATTGACCTGAAGTGGCGCTGAAATATATTTCTAATCAAGATTTTTTTTACAAGAAATGTCTCATTTTATTCACAACAGCTTTTGTAATAATTTTTCAGTGCAAAACGAAACTTTTAAAAAGTATTGTAATATTCCCAGCTTAGTAAAGCCCATTGAGTCATTTTTTTTAGACCAGATCCACTGCTAATGTGGCAGGCCCCAGATAGCAAGAACATTTGGGCCAAATGTGGGTGATAGCTGGCACATGTGGCGTAGGTATGGCATGGCTGAACAGATATGGGCCAGATTATTACCATATATGTTTTGCCATACATTCAGAATAGGCGGGAATTTTCTTCTGGTTCACAGCTCCTTTTGCAGTATGTGGGCCAGATAACAAAAAACACATCAGATCCTAGTAAGGTTCAGCTATGGCTGACATCGGTAACTATCAACTTCTGGCTGACTTTGGGATTGCATTTGGAAAACACGTGAAACTGAACACAGGTGTATCGTTAGCAGACATCTGCCACGCCACACTTCAGTTGCCAAGACTTCTGTGCAAGTTTGACAGTCTTCCCTCCTGTCATTTGCTTCAGGTAAGTGATATTTTGGCATTTAAAGTGATTTTACTTAAATATACAATATTAAATTTAAAACTTAAAACTAATTGAGTGATTAGTTATTCATTTACTTAGGAAATGTGTCGAGTATTTTCCTCTCTGAAAGTGGTGTTTACATAATATTAGCGATTCAACAGTTTGCTCTTTAGTTTAATTTTAGCATTAAAGTTATTGCCAATTTCCAATTATGACAGAATACGGTTTATTTATTATAGATACATATCAATTTGTGTAAATGTTCAGTCACGTTTCAGTGTGGTTTAGTAAGGTTTAAAATAAAAGCGGTTCCATTAGGCCTAACATGATAGTGGAAGCTAATAGGAAAATTATCTTATAATTGTAAAATGGACTAACGATATAGGTATGTTTCTGTACAATATAGAGCCGAAACTCAACAACAAACATTTATGAATCAACAAATTTTTGTTGTCTAATGGTCATTTGATATCAATAAATGTAATGCAACTGATTTCAATAACCCGGTTTGACCAGAGTGGCGCTGTAACGGAGACAGTTTTCAGCTCTTCTGGGTTCAGTTCAAAAGAATAAGAGACCTTTATTCTTAAAAACACTCTGCAAAAATGACAGCACTTAGAAAGCATTTAATCATAGTGATGTAATTATGGAACGATGTAATCTCTGCAATCGTCACTTTGACCACAGTATGTACATTTATATTAAATTTATACAATATATTTAAAGCAAACATAAGCAAAAATGTATTACTTGGCTCAAACTTGGTGGAGTTGTGGCACTACTTTGGTTCAGTTCTGGCTAAAAGGATGTGGGCCAGTTCTGGGCCGGGGAACACTAACTGATCTGGGCCACATCTTAGCTGTTGATTTGGGCCAGATCAGGGCCAAAGGAAATTTGTTGACTGGGGCACCTTCAATGTGTCTCAGCATCAAATACAGAGGATAAAAAAAAGATTTGAAGAGACTGGAGACGTTTTTGACAAGCCCAGGTCAGGCAGACCCTGCAAGACAACTGCTTGAGAGGATCGTTTGTTGGCTCGAAAATCCAAGGTCAGCCCATTTTCCACTGCAGCAGAGCTCCACGAGACCTGGTCACCTGAAGTCCCTGTATCAACCAGAACAGTTTGTCGGATTCTGTCTCGAAATGGCCTCCATGGCCGAATCTGTGCCCAAAAGCCAGCACTAAACAAAAGACAATTTAAAAACCGTGTGGCATTTGCCAAGGCCCACAGCCTGCTAAAAGGATGGATACTGGAAAAGTGGCAGAAGGTGGATTTTTCAGATGAATCTTCTGTTGAATTACACCACAGTCGACGCAAATATTGCAGGAGACCTACTGGAGCCCGCATGGATCTGAGATTCACCCAGAAAACAGTGAAGTTTGGTGGCGGAAAATCATGGTCTGGGGTTACATCCAGTATGGGGGCGTGCGAGAGATCTGCAGGGTGGAAGGCAACATCAATAGTCTAAAACAGCAAGAAATCTTAGCTACCTCTTATGTTCCCAACCATAAAAGAGGCCAAATTCTGCAGCAGGATAGTGCTCCATCGCATACTTCCATCTCCACATCAAAGTTCCTCAAGGAGAAGAAGATCATGATGCTCCAGGATTGGCCAGTCCAGCCCAAATTAGTTCAATTATAGGCGACAAAACTTTTGACTAGCCAAAACTTGACCTTTCTGTCTTGATTAAATGATAAATCTTTTCCCTGACAGCTGCGAGCGCGTTGCTTCGCTTGCGCCCGCATATTGGCATATATTCTTACGACATAACAAACTTGCGCGAGGGAAAGACGTGATATGGGAACGGCCCGCGGCTATAGTTATTACAGTGTGCGTGCGTATTAGCTTCGGTGGACAAGCTCGGAACTTTAAACGAGCGCACAGTTGGCAACTTGGCTTAACTTTGTTGAGCATTTTAGTTTCGTGCGGCAGAAAAAAAATGTAGAAATGCGGCTTAGAGAAGCCTTTACGATTAATTAACCATGACGAATTAAAGCGCAGTTAATAGTGAAATCGGTTAATCGTTGCATCCCTAATATCGATATCAGTGCATTGTACAAAAAACCTTTTCTACAAACATATTCAAATGTATTCGGCTGCTCTCGCCACTGTCAGGTGACTCACGCTCTGCACAGCTCATGCTGTATTGAACAGACGCACGTCACTTCATAACTATAGCAGCCGTTTTTTGACTGAACTAAATTTATTCTTGATGTCTTGGTCACACTATTTGGAGGGCCAGAACAAATTGCCTCGGGGGCCGGGTTTGGCCCGCGGGCCGCCAATTGAATAGCCCTGGTGTAGACGTTTACACATTGGCAGCACACAGCCTTTGAAAGTGTTGAAATATGCAAAATAGTCAGCCAATCACAAGGGTGGGTGTTTACTTCTGAGTCTACAATCTACCATCCCTATTCAAAAAGTGTGTTCTGATGAAAACAGAATCAAGCTTATTACTTTTAAATTAATATGTTCTTTGATGTGATCATTATATCTTGCTGACATTATAACTTAAGTTGCCCCCAGAGGACAGTATTTTAAAAAAAGGCAGTTCATGACCACTTTAAAAAGTTGATATCAACTCTAAGAAATACAGCATAGAGTTTTAACCTATGCTGTTTCAGTGTATGCATGGTAAAAAAAAAACTAATTTAGAGCATGACTAATTGTAAGAAGCTTTGTGGTGATTTTTAGTGATTTCTATTATTCTTATCCTTCAAATTCTGTCCATTTCATTTAGAATTCAAGCAATAAATTCTGTTGAGGCTTTTTGTGTTGGACAGATCGCTATATAGACATCTCAGTTCAAACTGCAGAGCGAGTGAACTCCTTGAATCCTTTCTTTTTTCTACAAGTTATAGCACCAAATAAACATGAATGAACAGCTCCTGTATAATCACTCGATTAGTGTTTTAACCACTGAAATACATAGGTACAACAGCTTGTAAACAATGTCATGTGTTACATTCACCTCAGAAAAGTTTTCAAGTGTCTATAATGTTAGTTCACTTCGAGAAATGAGCAAAGAGCACTATTTGCCTATGCTGATAATGTTTTATTTAACCTGTTAATGATGTTTTAATGTACTTTATATTACACACATTGTAACCCTCAGATGGATATTTAATGTATGTTTAAATAAATATATCATGAATATAAATAAATAGTCAATAAATAAACAGATTACGGTAACACTTTACAATAAGGTTGCATTAGTTAATGTTAGTTAATGCATTTACTAACATGAACAAACAATGAACAATAGATTTATTACATTTGTTCATGTTAGTTAATGAAAATACAGTTGTTCATTGTTAATTCGTGTATTAACTAATAATTTTCATAATTATTAATTATATATTCATATTATTAATAATAATATGATTAACAATAAACTAATAACTAAGAATTAACTAATGTTTTTTAGCATGAATATGGATTAATAAATGCTGTACAAGTTTTGTTCATAATTAGTTCAGGTTTGTAAATGCATTAACAAACATTAACTAATACAACCTTATCGTAAAGTGTTACCGACATTACAGTAAAAGAAAGTGCAAATTAAGATGTTTGCATTTTTTTTTTTTTTTTGGGAGGTGATAATTATATTATTATACCTATAAATAACGACCAATTGAACTTAATAGGGCTCTGTTATTAATTTTAGCCTTAAATAATTTAGTAACACTTAATAAATAATGCTCCTTATATAGCATTTGCTATATATATTTATCTTTAAGTAAACTGCTTACATTTCATACTCACATTTATTGAAACAAAGAGCCACTATGTTTAATAATAAAAAATATTAATTATTGTACTTAGATTTCCCCATTTTTAGTTATAAAACTAATTTAATTAATTATAAAGCTACTTTTTGTTACTTGAACTGTCATAATTGCTAAAAATGAATCTGAAATTAAAATGAAAATGGAAGCTACAAGTATAAAAAACAAAACAATTCAAGTTATGAATAAAACTATAATGCAGGGGTGTCCAAACTCGGTCCTGGAGGGCCGGTGTCCTGCATTTTAGTTCCAACCAGCTAATCAATCTCTTGTATACTAGAAACTTCCAGGGTGGTGCGTTGAAGAAAGTTGAAGCTAAACTATGCAGGACACCGGCCCTCCATGACCGAGTTTGGATACCCCTGCAATAATGGGATTGCCGGTCCTTTGTTTGTTTATGTTAGTTATTACGCCTGCTAATGATACATATTATAAAGTGTCACCAATAAACCATTTCCTGATATGTCAGAAACCAAAACCCCTCTTTTTTAATCATGTGTCTTATGCGTAATCATTTGGTATCATTTCACGCCAGTCGTGTCATTCAAATTCAAAAGCTCATCTCTACACGATAACTACAGTGCAAATGTTCGCAAAATGTAAGTTACATCTGCATCGACGAGCATTTAAAACAGTAAGCCTGAAAATGCATAGGTGTATTTCAGATGAAAAGACCATTGTTTTTGACCCCACGCACTGTAAACCACTTTATATGTCACTAGTGGTATATAAGCATCCCTTTTGGGTTGTTGGACGCCCCCTTTGGCCGTATGAAGTACTACTACAATCATCTCAGGCATGTGTGCAACAGGTTAAAACCCACGATAGTCACTGGACAAACACAAGACTAACATTGCATGACATGAGCATGCCCTAAACAGCCCTTATTCTCATGCAAAGGGATCGGTATACTGGATGTAAAAGACGTCAGAAACAGACCTCCATATCCAACTCTTCCCAAATGTGAGACACGGGTCTTTCTTTCCAGAATATTGGTATTGGGATCTAATATATAGATAAATGGATGCACAGCTGAGCTCTACTGGTACATCCAGGCTATTGTAAATCCATGCATCATATCATGCATTGAAGAGTAGGATCCTCGCTTGATGTCCATGCGTTAAATTCACCCAAAACATACTGAATTGGTTGAAGGGGAGTTTGTACTGTGCAAACCTTCTGTTTTGCGTACATTTTAGCGGTTTATTTGTGGGTAAGACGCAGTATGTGTTTATAGATCCGTGTGCAGTTCAAATATGAAAACTTCAGTCCATTGGAAGCTGTAGTTCCGCTCAAAAATATTTCAACATTTGGACTTCAAGGAAATAAAATGACCTTTTCAGCTGCTCCAGTTTGTATGTGAATGTTTTTTTTTTGTGTGTTCTTTTTTCATTTTTTTGTCACTGTATGTTATGTTTATAATGTGATTGGTCCATTTTGGTTACTTCATGCCACTGCGAAGCACCTGATTGGCTGCGATGAGCATGACGCTGATGATGAAAGCGATGGCGAAGGCGCAGATCAGACTCTTCCGTACGCATGTTTGCTTCACCTGCTGGGTCGGACTCTCCGCTGTAAAAGCAACACATGAGAAGGTCAGGAGAAATTAAGTGGAAAGAAAAGGATGAAATGAGTGAAAAATGTGGCCAAACAAACACGCTTGGCAAATTTTTTTTCAAAATATATAGTTTAAGTCAAAATTATTGGCCCTCCTGTGATTTTTTTCTTCTTCTTTTTCAAATATTTCCCAAATGATGTTTAACCGAGCAAGGTATTTTTCACAGTATTTCCTATAATATTTTTTTCTTCTGGAGAAAGTCTTATTTGTTTTATTTTTTGCTAGAATAAAAGTAGTTAGATTTTTTAAAACCATTTTGAGGTCAATATTATTAGCCCTCTTAAGCAATATATATATTTTTTTCAATAGTCTACAGAACAAACCATCTTTATGCTGTGTTCACACCAGATGCAGCACGCGCAAATAAATCTCGCTATTCGCAGGTAAATATATACGTGAACCTTTTGAGTTTACTGGCTTCATTCGTGTGTGAAATTCACTTCACAATAGATGCGGATTCACGTCATGGGCGAGGCTTCTGTCTGCCTGCTGACTCTAGTTTCGTTGCTAAATGGCTAACGAGGATTTTATTGAGATAGTAGCAATGTTTATGTGCTTTAGGAAGGCTGAAAAACAGCGTATATTCATTTGGCGCCGTGTCTGAATCCACTAGATCCTTTCAGAGGTGCACTTAGCTCTGTGAGTTGATAAACTCCTCCAGAAACTATACCTGGATGATGGCGGTGCTTCAGACTGAGCTGAGCCCAGCTTGATGAACTGTTGTCTGATGTCGGCATAAGATTTCCCCTCGGGACACCAACAACAGGCGCTACATCATAATCACTCCACATACAAGAGCAAGCTCCTGATTGATTAACATGACGCGAATGTCCGCTAAATTTCAGATTGTCCAACTCGAGCGATCCGCGCGTCAAGTGCACCGAACGCGCAAAAATGCTCAATTCGCAACGCTTTATTTGCGCGGATTGCATTATTCGCGTGGATCACATTGTTTATACCACCACATTCACGCGAATCTTGCCTCAGGATGTCTATTCACGTCTTTGCAAATATCACTTGCGCTTGACGCTTCATCCGCATATGGTGTGAACGCAGCATGATATATTGATTTGCCTAATTACTAACGTTAGCATATTAGCTTTGACAATGCACATCCCTCCCCTGCTGTCCAAAGCCACGCCTCCTGAAGTCATGAACATGCACCAAATCAAAGACTATAGAACACACAAGACACGTCACTCATACAATTTTGAATAGGAAAAAGTGTAACGGTCAATATGGTGAATAAAGCCCCACCTACCAATCATCGATCGCAATAGACTGACGTTTCTCCAGGGTAAAAGCTCAGAACCGATGTGTGCTTTTACGACAGTTTGGTGGTCAACAAATGCACTGGAATCTCAGCGAATACTTGCTTCACGGACATGAGAAATATATCCACATAAAACTTGAATTCTGTACTTTCAAATGAATCAAGTGCACTTGAAAACAAAAGTTTTTTGGTTTTGTAATCTGTATGAAACGAACACAAGGTACAGTCCGTCCTGTCAAACGCACATCACATGACAGCAACTACTCAAACGCCCACAAACTTGCAAATAAAGAGTCGCTGTCATTTCTGGAGCAGATTCGCCATCAAGACTAAGTTGTGGATTACTTTAGAAGACCAGCGCGACCTGACGATCATAATCCAGAGGATGATAATGTGTAGAACGGCCATAAATGAGGTTGGTGTCGTAATCTTGTTCCTTTCGAGTGTGCATGCGCATTAGCTCGGGCGACCTGAAAATGTCTGGCTCGGACGTTTAGAAACTAAACTTATGAGACAGTTTTTGTTTAATTTTATTGGTGATCCCAAATATGTAATGTAATCGTAAGCTTGGCAAACAGTTTTGGAGAAATATGAAAGGATGTCATTTACCAGCAGGGCTTTACATTAACACCCGCCAACCCGCCAAATGCGGGTAGATTTTAGTGGTGGCGGGTAAAACAGACACTCCCACTAGCCACTTTGGCTGGTTAAAAATAATTTTCCCGGATAATAATTCATAAAAGCAGGGTTCAACAATAAGGATGGTCCAATATGCATACAAAGGCGATCTTAGAATTGAGAAGCAACACGACTGAAAAAAATAATTGCGTTCGCGTGAGCAATAAAAAAAGCAGATGAATACCGAATGAGAGGAGGATCACTCGTGCTAACAGCTGAGGTGATGCGCGCGACTGTTTAAAACACGTGCGCGCTCCCGTTTCCTTGCGTGAAGCAACTGTGTCTAGAAACACATCTGATGTGATCGGTTCTCTTTCCAATAGACTAGACAAAAAGTGATGAACATGCACCCACAATCTTGCTGTAAGCAGCACCGGTTGCTTTCGCTTTCACCATTATAGAACAGATTTTTGTATGGGTCTAACGTTAACCGTGTGCGTTATAATCCTTTCATTATCACACGGTATGTTTATTACCTGCTTTCTTTTGCGTAATGTGGTTTAATTATCATTTTTTACAATAACACTGCTTTAATGGGAGATTACTCCCCATTTATGTGTAGTTAACTGCTGATCAGGGACCTTTAGCCAGGACAGATTACTGTACATATGTTTTGTTAAATAAAAAGTATAGTAAACAGCTATATTTTGCTTGTTTTGACACATTTAAAATGTGCGGCTAAGAAATAATTAACTGTTTATGTTTGGTGGTCAGAGATAAATTTGGTAAATCCTTCATTTTGAGCTCTGAAAATTCATGTGAAATAAAAACTAATTGTAATACTATGAATCTATGACACATTTGCTCATGAACATTTAACAAGCTCATACACGACACACAAAAAGTAAATCTAAATCAAGTATTTTTAGCATGTCAAAGTCATATTTATGTGTATAAAGTATATTTTCCCAACAATACAATTGTGGCTAGTGAAAATGGCGAGTGGCTAGTAATGTTGGAAAACTACTAGCCACAGTGGCTGGTGATCAAAAAAAGTTAATGTCAAGCCCTGTTCACCAGTTAGAAATCTCTATGGAGACTTGCACTTTGTCCAGCATATTTGTTGACAGGTCAGCGGGGTGCAGGATTTATATTTCCACAAAACTGGCATTAGGGTAAAGTTGGTTTTATATTTGCACATTCTCCTTAATAATATAATTTTAGGAAATTATTGTTTGCAAATGCTAAGTAGTGAAATCATATATTCAGCTAATGACTATAAAAATACAACATTGTTCACAGTCAATAAAATATTGGTAATATTGTTTGAAGTCATACTACACACTATTTCAGACCCAATATTCAAAGTAACGTACATATAAATACATTTAGAACATTTACTTTAATCATTACTATAGGAATGTGAAGACACTTTCAACCAGAACAACAAAAAATGTTTCTGAAGACAATCACCTACTGCACCTTTCAGGAGGGCTAATAATTCTGACTTCAACTTTATATCACTTTTTTGTGTGTGGAAACTTTGATTCTTTTAGAAATATTTACATTGTTTTTTTTTTTAGAAGAACATAATTTACAAGAAATCTAAATGTTTAATAACATTATAAACATTACATTCCCGTCACTTCCATCAATTTGTAATGCTTTATAAATCATTAAAAACGACCCAAAATTGTTCAAAAGCAGTGTAAACTCTCAAGACATCAGGATTTTAGGATTGCATAATTAATGAAGATGATGAAATGATCAATTTGACACGATGGTGTAATAATTCAACAAGCAAAAGAAAAAAGTTCCTACTGTCAATGTCGACTTGGCAGTCCTCAGGATTTTCAATGTGATTCTCTTCTGTCATGATGATGTTCTCAATGTCTTTCATAGACAGATGGTCACAGAAAGTGTCATATAAGAGTCTCTTCAGCTCTTCCACCGTCAGCTTTTGCATATCACACTAAAACACAAAAAGCATTTATACAACTAAACATATTTTCTTTAGGCTTTTAAATGCATTAAAAAATTCTGTGATCATATTGTGTCATATGAAAACCTGTAACCATTTACTTTCATAGTATTTGTCTTTCCTACAATGAAAGTCAATGGTTACCTCCAGCTTCCTTCAAAATATCTTCCTTAGTGGTCAACAGAATATAAAAGCTTACAAAAGTTTGAAACCACTTGAGGATGAGTAAATAGTGACTTTTATCCAAAGCAGCTTACAGTATACCTTGCATTAAAGATATGGTATAGATTTCTATCAGCTGGGTATGAAAGTTACATCTGCACCAAAGAGCATTCAAAACAGTAAGTCTGGAAATTCATTGTGTATTTCAGGTAAAAAGACCATTGTTTTTGACCCCACGCACTGTAAACCACTTTATATGTCACTAGTGGTATATAAGCATCCCTTTTGGGTTGCCAGACGCCCCCTTTGGCCGTATGAAGTACTACTACAATCATCTCAGGCATGTGTGCAACAGGTGAAAACTCATGGTAGTCACTGGACAAACACAATTTTCATTTTAGGGTGAACTATCCTTTTAATGCATTTGGCAAATGTTTTTATTCAAAGCAACTTACAGTACCTTACATTAAATATACAGTATAGATTTCTATCAGCTAACTGGTTATGTGCAGAAAAAAAAAAAAAAGTATACAAGGTTGATTGAGATTTCAGAGCACACATATTTATAAGCTCTGAACTCACAGAGAGTTCACAGTGAGTCATTTTAATGGAGACCCCTGTAGCTACACAGGGTCAAACGCACACCGCTAAAAAATGCACCAGCAGTAAGTTGCGATTAGGGAAGCACCTGTGGGGGAATCACCATATGGCCCTTACAGATGATATCCTGCCCTCCTCACACTGAGGCGCACTTATGAAATCCATCAATGAATCTCGCAAAAGTCACATTACAATACATTCATTCATTTTCTTTTCGGTTTAGTCCCTTTATTAATCAGGGGTCACCACAGCGGAATGAACCACCAACTTATCCATCATATGTTATTACGCAGCGGATGCCCTTCCAGCTGCAACCCAGGACTAGGAAACACCCATACACTCTTGCATTCACACTCATACACTACGGCCAATTTAGTTTACCCAATTCACCTATAGCGCACCAGAGCACCCAACACGGCAACACAGGGAGAACATGCAAGAACATGCAAGCCGGGGCTTGAACCGGCGACCTTCTTGCTGTGAGGCGACAGCGCTACACACTGCACCACCATGTTGCCCACATTACAATACATCTGCACTAAAACAGGCCTATTTTGATTTGATGGTCACACTTTAATTTAAGATACAATTCTTGTACAATTAATAGACCATTAACTATAACATTTGGCTCAATAAACTCTTAATTTGCTGCTTGTTAATAGTTATTAAGGTAGTAGTTGGGTTTAGGTGTTACAAGGTGTTTAGGTCATAAAGAACATGTACTTTTTAAGTACTAATAAACAGTCAATATATTAATAATAGGCAGGTAATAAACCACTAAATAGTGAGAATTGGTACTTAAACTAAAGTGTTAGTGATTTGTCTTTTGTTTAAAGAGTAGGAGGTCAGTTCCCATAAGACAATACATGTTTGTAGAGATTGACCTGAAATAGATTTTTTGCTCCAATCGTCTATTTTGTTATTTTTAGGGGTTCAAGCATAGCACTGAAACCCTATTGAATTTGTTAGAAAAGACCAAAAAAACCTAGGACCAAAGGTCACCTTTCTGCCCTAAAAGTATTGGGCAGACTAAACCACAAGTCGTATAAACTTGAATCTTTGCCTTATGGACATTTTCATGTATTTTGCATTTAAAAACAAACAACAAACAAACAAACAAACAAACAAACAAACAAACAAACAAACTTTTGTGAACTAGTCCTAGGGTTTTTTTTTTTTTTGTTTGATCTTAACCAAAGTGGCAAAGTCATATACTTTCAACACAGGCTCATTGGGAAAATGTGCCCAAGGATACATTTCTGGGAACCGAGAATTATGTGCCTCGTGGGAAAATATTAGTTGCACTTTGTGTGTGAAATGAACAGTACGGTGCGGTACCGCTGACCGCTTTCATTCATATGGACAGTTTTTTTCAGCATGACTGGTTTGCTTGGTAGCGGAGTGGAGTGGACTGTGGTTCGAGTCTGGCTAAGGACGGTTCCAGAACCCAAAACCCAATCCAAAGAGCAGTGTAATGCCATGGTAAAAACATGCGGCTGCGATGGCTTTTCTATTTTGCTTTTGAAAACACTATCAGATGGGTTTATGTAAGGGGTGTGTGAGTCAGTTCAAATCAAGCTGATATATTATGCACAATGACAAGCCGACTGACTTCTCGCTTACAGAAGGAAGAAGGAGAGATGAGAGATGACCAGAAAAAATACAAACCTGTGGCGGATTTAATGTATTTGAGAATGTCAAATATATACACGGCGCCCTCTAGTGGATTTGTGAAAACAAAAACTGCAAAAAAAAAGTAGTCCAGGCCACACATTTCTTGGTTCTTAAAAAGTAGCCCTGGGCACATATTTTCATTGAGCCTGGGTTATATAATTTGGAGTCTGAACATCTGAAGATATATATAAAAAGATAAAGTACACATTTCCATTCAGGTTTGATGCAGGATGACTGAACGTTTAAAGATGGTGGGGCCACTTTTACAAAAATCAAAAACTCACAGAACAAAACAAGATATCGTCACCAAAAATCGGAATGCAACACATGGTGGAGCTACAACACGAAAAAACTCCAAAAACAAACAAATAAACCAACCACAAAGCAGCTTTAACTGAGAGACCGCTGGTCTGATTGACTTAAATATTGTCCAAGGTGGCACCATGCCAATTTTATGTGCGTGTAAGAAACTGTTTACTGCATAACGTTTCACACATCATTCCTTAGCAAAAACTCTGAACTTTCGTAGACTGGGGAGCACATATAACGCCTTTAAAGGGTCACGAAACACCAAAACACATTTTTTGAGCTGTTGACAGTCATATATGTGTCCCACATTGCTAAAAACACTATTGGGACACCTATATTTCACTAAAAAGTAGAGCAAATTCGTTCTTCCGGTTTTAAACTAATTTTTGGAGCTGCGTCACGGTCATGAGATACTTGCGTGTAATCCAGTGTGGAGACTGGATGTCTGTACCTGCGAGTACATCGTGACGTCTCTGAGGGTGCAGCATTAATTCATGAGAAAGACTTGGTTAAAACCAATCAGCGCGCTCTATTGTGTACGCGGTGCAACTTCATTAATATGCATGATAGCTTCGAAGACTGTTTACCTGTTACAGTGTTCAGACGACAGAGAGACGCCATGTTGTGTTGCCAAAACAAGAATTTGGAGACATGAGTCGTCAGTGTTGCATTTATTAGTGTGCTGCGTTTATTATTGTGCTGCAACGAAGGTTTTGTTTTCATTTCTTTGCTATGAGAGCGCAGCTGGACTCACATGTGGATTACAGTGCACACGACACGCGACAGAATGCGTTTAAGGAACATTTTTACCAGAGAGCTTTTCGCATCTGGAAATGATGAAATCTGGATTTGCCGCTCGTCTCCTTTAAAAAAAGACACAGTTCCAGTTTGTATATTGTCCTGTGTCTACAGATTTGGTAAGTGTGTGTGAGAGCAGTCCCCTTTGTTTGTTCATTCAGATGGCAAAGTTACTTCGTATCGTCAGCAGTGCTCTTTCAGTTTTTAAAGACATACCTCAGTCAAAATTATTTAGTTACTAAGTTTACAGTATGTTAATATCACTGCAATATTATAGTACAATATTATAGACTGAAAGATCCGCTGTAAATGCTGCTCTCTGAATGTAAACATCTTAATAAAACTTTTACTGTTGTGTAGAATTTTCACCACATTTTGTGACAGGATAGTCTACACACACACACGGCTTTCTGACGCTACCTACCGAGTGCATCTAAGTTTCCGAGTTATGCGGAGGATTTTTTTCTCTCATTCGCCGTGCAGTATCTAACATTCCATTAAAACTCCACTCTCCAGCAGTTCCTTGCTTTCAATATCTCGTTTGTCACGGGGGCATGCAGGAAATGTTCCTGAATGAAAGGTGAAAGTGCCAAACTGCAGTTTTACATGCCCACTTTCCACTTTTTCCAAACTAGAGGTGTGAAAACACCCTGCTGAGACGGGGGGGGGGGGGGGGGGGGGGGGGGGGTGGGGGGGGGGGGGGGGGGGGGGGGGGGGGGGGGGTTGTGGCCCTTTAAAGAAGCATGAAAATGTTTAACAACTTTAACTATTTGGCCAGACTACAACTGTTGAAATGGCAACTGGCCTGAAATTGAAAATTATTTATTATTATTATTTATTTTGTAACAATTTGAACTAGGTACACCAATTGCCCTCTGAAAATTCCTTCATGCAACTATAGCTTTATATATATATATACATAATTTTGGGGAGGACAGTTTTTTTATCTTTAAAGAAAATCAATTGTCTCCAGAAAACTTTAGACAGTGTTTTCTTTATAGATCATCTATCATATAATTCTATTATATTATTCTATTATAATTCTATCTATATTATTTACAACACTAAACACAAAAACACATTTTTCCTTGCTGTTGTATAAGTACCATGAATTAGCATCTCCAATTTTATGCATGTACAGAAAAGTTTCTCAAAGTGAGAAATGATCTTGAAATTCTACACTAAAAATAAAAACAAGAGAAAAAAATACATCTGAATTGTCCAATCTGCATGTGATAAAAATGCAAATCCAAATTAGGCAGGAAAAGTAAAGGGTTATTTAATTTGTTTTGTTTATTTGTGTGATTTTATAGACAGCAGTGTGTTGAATGTTGACTTCACTTCAGTGTGTGAGAGGGACTGAAAGATACAGCAGACTTTGTGCCTGTTCTCTATTGAAATACAACAAAAGTGGCTAATAGTCACCTTCCAGAACACAGAGTCAAAATTGGTCCCGTTGAACTTGTCAGGCATCCCAGCAGCCGAGAGTTTGGGCCCCAGGAGAGTCACGAATTCCTCGAAATCCACCTGGCCGTCTCCTGAACAACAGAGCGTGACGTATTAGATGCATTCAAGCATGAGATCACGTTCCAGATGTGAGCTCTGGGATATAAAATCAGTAGAGAAATTGATAGAAATCTAATATTTTGTGAACTGAACTGAAAATGGCTGCATTGGAAATTCATGCATTTTCTGTAAGTCAAATTTGCATTGAGGAATCAACATGATGTAGAACTGTCATTTAAATTGAATGAATCTTACACTGAAAAAAACAATCATTCATGTCTTATTTAAACAAAAATCTAAATAAATCACAAAAAAATCCTTTTAAAACTTTATATAAAATATTAACAACAACAATCTGCTCGGATGAGTTAACAGAAATTAACTTCCTATCTTAGAGTAGACCGCAAAATCAATTCCCATTCAAACCCATCAATTAAAAGCAAGCTGATAATTGAATTTTTCAAGGATTTCCATTCTGTTCATGGATTGTTTGGTCAACTAGTCCATTAGACTGATTAGATTCTCTTTTCAATTTGTTGTCAGCTAATATTTTCGTATCAGAGTGAGTGTGACTTTCTGGAGTGGGCTTTATGGAGCTGAAAGCCCCTCTCTGAGATGGTCTTTAAAGCACTGCTGCTACAGTCATCAAAGCAGTGCTTTCGCCTTCAATTAATTTCAAGACAATTACTGTCAAATCTCAAAATGCCCCACTGCGAACAGTCTTATTATTATTAGCCCATGCATAATCCATATGTCTCCAAGTATTGTAAGGAACGTTATAGTTTGGGGCAATAAAAGGTTACATTTAGCTCTTTTTTTGTTGAATATCTGTCAGCTGTGCTTAGCATCACTACAGTGCCAAGAAATTCCTCTGATTGGTGCCTGGTCAGATAATTCACCCCAAAATAAAAAAGTGTGCCATTATTTAAAGTAATTGTTCTCTAAAATGACTAACTAACTAACTAACTAACTAACTAACTAACTAACTAACTGTCACGGTCACCATGTAGAGTGCTCACAACACACACTAGAGGCCATCTACACATTACATCTGCCACTGAATGAGACTACACTTCTCATAATCCTCAGCACCTCACACCTGATGCTTATGAACTTACATTTACACACACTGCAGATCATTTACACTGATTACACACTATATAAGCACCACATTCTCACTCTATCTACGCGCACTCATGTATCTCGGTAAAGTGTGCAATTCCACATGCTTCCTTGTTCCTGTTCTTGCCTTGTCGTGTTTTGATTTTTAGACTGTGTCCTGTTGGATTTCTGATTATTTGCTGCCCGCCCTGACCTTTGCCCAGACCCTGCCTGTATGACCATCCCCTCTAAATAAAGGTGTTCTTGGAACTTTTATCTCCATGTATACACTAACTCTTTACACTATTTAACTAATAAAAAATGTTTCAATCACTAGGATCCTTTTTCAATATGGGCCATGGGTTTAGCCGTGCATTGTTGGTGAAATCAAAAATTGCAATGTTTATTCTGCTAGCTCACATTGTTATTCTAGAAATAAATAATTAATCTGTGCAAGTTAACCTACTGAAAAACAAACAAACAAACAAACCATTTGCTTCTGCACTCGGAGTGTCACTCCTCTTGTTGATGTCATAGTCATAGCAATTGTATATCAATAAACTTAACCACACCCCTCTTACAGTTAGATTGCTAAGAGAGAATGATGTGAAAAAAGAAAGCTCCGCCCCCTACTCAATATTCCATTTCAGTTGGAAGTACATCAATATACTGAAATAAATAGCTCAGCAGTTTCCAGCTCATGCGGACTAAGATCAAAATAATGTCTGGTAATTGCTGTAAATAATGAACATGACATCTAATTCGGTTCGGTTTAATATTGCTATCTTGCATTATTATGTACAATCAAAAAAATGTTGGGTTAATAATTTTCCCAATAGAAGGGTTAAAAAATTTTAATGGGTTGCTGTGCTGGGTTAATCTAAACTTTTATTGAATAGCATCCATAACAACTCACCCAGTTAGGTTAAAACTTAAACTTGTTGAGTTAACCTTAATGACCTAATGGATTGGGTTAAATAACCCAACAGCAGGTCTGTGACAAAACAACCCATTGTTGGGATATTATTTAATCCAAATGTTTTAAGTGAGTAGGTTTCCTTAGGTACCCTTACTGTTCGCATTTGGGAAATGTAGCCCTGGTCTTTACAGCAGCGTAGTCTATTTGAAGTTGTGTCGTGTGTATGTGTTTGCTCACCATCCATGTCGAGTCTTTGAATGATGACCTCCAGCTCCACCTCATTGGGCATGTACCCCAGAGAACGCATGGCCATCCCAAGCTCCTGCTTAGAGATGAAGCCGTTTCCATCTCGATCAAACACCTTAAATGCTTCCCGGATTTCTGAGGAAGACAGTAACACACAGATTAGAGCTGCATGACTGATTATTACTTCTAAATGACAATGATTCAGATTTTAATCCTTTAACAAGTGTCAGAGCAAATATTTATATGTGTTGTAATTGTCTGTAATTCATTCATTCATTTTCTTTTTGGCTTAGTCTCTTCATAAATCTGGGGTCACCACAGCGGAATAACCCGCCAACTTATCCAGCACATATTTTACACAGCGGATGCCCTTCCAGCTGCAACCCATCTCTGGGAAACATCCACACACACACACACTCATTCACACTCATACACTACGGACAATTTAGCCGACCCAATTCACCTGTACTGCTTGTCTTTGGACTGTGGTGGAAACCGGAGCACCCGGAGGAAAGCCAGGCGAACGCAGGGAGAACATGCAAAGTCCACATAGAAACGCTAACTGACCCAGCCGAGGCTCGAACCAGCGACCTTCTTGCTGTGAGGCGACAGCACTACCTTTTTTGCATTATGAGTGTTTTGCATTTGACAGTGTATGAGTGTGAATGAGTGTGTATGGATGTTTCCCAGAGATGGGTTGCAGCTGGAAGGGCATCCGCTGTGTAAAATATGTGCTGGATAAGTTGGCGGGTTATTCCGCTGTGGTGACCCCTGATAAATAAAGGGACTAAGCCGAAAAGCAAATGAATGAATGAATAATGGTTTCATAGTTTCTTCAAGTGATCTGTTTAAAAATTTTGATTCATCCAGAAACAAAACAAGTGAATCTTTGAGTCATTGAATCATTCATCCTAAGAATATAACTTCAGTTCACCCAGTATTCTCATTGGGAGAATCCCAATCTAATAAATAAATGTTTTAATTGCTGCTTCATCCATTAATGAAACAAAGTATTATTAAATCATCACTTCAAAATTCAAATCAAACAAGTGTACCCTTCATAAATGATTCAGTGAATCATTCATCCTGTATATTCTTTCAAAAAACTGGCGATTTGTAAAGTAACCAAACAAACGAAGTCTTTATAAATGATTCAATGAATCATTCATTCAAAAGATTGTTTATAAAGTCTTTATAAATGATTCAATAATTCATTCAAGAGACTCATTCAGATTTGTTTAAAATGCACTTCATTCATTAATGAAACAAAGTATTATTCAATCATTCTTTCAAGAGAATCATTTAAAATTCAAATCAAAGACGTGAAGACTTTATAAATGATTCAGTGAATCTTTCATTCAGAAGATTATTTAAAAAATGGTGTTTTGTCCAGTTACAATTGGAGTATTTATAAATCAATGATTCAGTAGATTCTTAAAAAAAGGTCATTTGTAAAGTAACCAAACAAGCAAAGTCCTTATAAATAATACAATGAATCATTCATTCAAGAGATTCTTTCAAAAAAAATGAAGATTTGTCTTGTAGCAAAATAAGTGAAGTTTTTGTAAATGATTAATTCGCTCAAGAGATTCTTTCAAAAACAAAGATTTGTCCAGTAGGAAAAAAGGTGAAGTCTATAAATTTTCTAATGACTCATTCATTCAAAAGATTCTTTCAAAAGGATGATTTGACTCCAGTAGCAAAATAAGTGACTCTTTATAAATTATTCAATGATTCATTCAAGAAATTCATTTAAAATGAAGAGCTAACTCCAGTAGTAAAATAAGTGAAGTCTTTATCAATGATTCAATGATTCATTCATTCAAGAGATTCTTTTTTTATGTTGTTATGTGAATAATCGAATCATTCATTTACGAAACTCAAACATTGATTTATCCAGTAAATGAAGCCTTTATAAATGATTCAGTGAATCATTCACTTAATAGATTCATAATAATAAATTATAATGGTTTCATAATTTCTTCAAGTGATCCGTTTAAATATTTAGATTCATCCAGAAAGAAAACAAGTGAATCTTTGAGTCATTGAATCATTCATCCTAAAAATTTGCTCTATAACTTTGATTCATCTAATATTCTGAATGGGCGAATCCCATTGTAATAAATAAATAAATTAATCAATCAATCAGTTAAAGCTTATTTGTGGTTCATCCAAAATCAAGAAGCTCCAACATTAAAACTATTACTCAGCAACATTGTTATGAGACATTAAAACCATCAAATACCCAAGTGACTCAAAGGGAGGTATTAAAGTAAACTGATTTTCCCCACAATAATTCACTTTCTTCTTCTTTAAAGTTTTCCACTCTCTTCACTTGATTGATTTAAAACAAAGCAACAGGATCATTTCCACATAAAGGCTTGTTAAAAGACGTTAAAATGCCACAATGCACACGGCTAGTTGAGCCAACTTGTTTCCCCATATATGCCCTATACATCATCATTAAGTCATTTGCAATTTTCCACTCGTCATGCCATGTGCCATATTCATAATTATGAAATATGAAGCTCTCGGGCTGCAAGATATTACTATAAATCCGGATAATATATTCAATACGGCGTGTGAACAGGAGTATTTGCTACTGTGCCTTGCTCACTGTGCTGTAAGTTTGATAAATGGCTTTCTGGACATGGGGTCCAAACAAAAACAGCACATTAAATCTATCGCTCCCATGAGTGAAGGAAATTAGAGAGGAAATATGAAAAAAATAAATAAAATAAATTATGGTATTGCAGTCCAAATAAGCCAAGCACAACAGATGGTGAAGGCAACTTTACTCCGCATTATGGTGGAAGTAAGCAGATTTCAAGCGGAAGTGAATTGCGGGCTCTAATTTGCTCATTTCAAAGCAAAGCAATTAAATGGCAAGCAACACATTTGGAGGCCACAAAGAAAGAAATGTTTTTTAAAAAAAGACGTTCTGAAATGCCTTGTCAACCAGACGGGAGAAAAATCAAACAGGATACTCTGAGTCATTTCCAGATTTGAAGGATCATTAACATGCTTGTCGTTCGAAAGTTCAAAAAGAAGGTTATCTGTGTGCAAAACATGCCAACTAATTAGAGAGAGGAATTAAATGTGCAATGACTTTCATGCCAAATACTATTCTTTCAGGACTTTTAATGAGGGGAAAAAAATATTAATAGTCAAGTGATGAGATAGTTTAGATGTAAATCAATTTGCTGACAATCGAAAAAAGTGTTTATGCTGATTTTTCACATTTTTTATGTGGCATTTATGTAATCCAATGATGAGCTTTAATTCTAAACAAACAAACAAACAAACAAACAAACAAAAAGAACATTCAATTATTTTTCCTGTTAAAACTGGGTCATATTAACAAGTTCCTAAAGTCAATTGAATAAATTTACAATAAAAGTAGATGTTTAGAATTAATAAAATGAAAGACAAAAACATCTTAGGACTGCAGAAAATCTCAAGATTTACAAATGATCTAATCAAATGAACCAGCTGATTAACCCTCTCATGCGTGAGTTTTAAATACTCCAGCTGACCATCCTACATTAGTTTTTTTGTGACCGTTGCAGAGGTAAACACTAATAAAATTAGTATGTTTTGTTTGTAGTCTGAAATCTAAAATAAATGTTATTTGTTTGAAAGCACAGAAAAATTGTGATTTATGACAAGCTCTGCACGCGCTGTCAGATTTGAATTTAAGGAGCTGATGACATGCGCTCTGAACGTTCTAATCACACCAGTGTGATCGTACGCTTCAGGGACCAGCCAAGGCTAATCACATCTGTGTGATTGCACGGGTGAAAAGGGTTAAAGATGCATTCTCTTGTTTCTTTTAGACCAGACCAAGAGAACAAAAATGATTTGAAATTTACTCCTGGTTTGCTTAATGTACATGCGGATCATTTTAAAGTTCCCACCTAAACGCATAACAACTAAAAATACATTTTATGACATCATTTGCAACAGAACTTTCCGAACATCCAAAATAATATTGTGTGCTGAGCTAAATACTTGTCTTGTACTGTATACGCATTTGTTTTGCCAGAGTATTGTATCTACTATGATTTCATTAATAAACAATTTTATGTAATATATATTACGACATTGCATTATTGCACATTTGCTTTTAAATTCTAAAAGTAACACACTTAATTTTGAAAATGTTCAGTATGCATTTTAGATTGTTGCAACCCCTTTCTGTCTAGGGGAGTGAGGTTGCACATTTAACTTAACTATATAACTATTTTAATCAATATACTTGTTATTTATTGTTGTTATTGTCATTTAATTATTTGTGCATTGTGCTTTGTTTGTCAATAATTTATTCATTCATTTTCCTTTGGCTTAGTCCTTTTATTCATCAGAGGTCACCACAGCGGAATAATCCACCAATTTATGCCGAGTTCAGACTGCATGATTTTAGCCCTGATTTTTGACAGGTTTTGAGAAATCGCCGACAAATGCCTGAAATCACAGGCAAATTGGTGCTCGTTCACGTCAGTGACAATCACACAATATGAACTAACAATGACGCGCTATGAGAGAAACGCCGATGAGTCGCTGACATCCGTGAGATATTTGGCATGCTAAATATCTGGAGCTGTCTGCGATTCAAATCATGTCGTGTGAAATGTGTTCTGATTAAAAATAACATCCACGATCACCTACAGCCAATGAGAGGGCAGCATTCACTAGTACGGGTACCTGCAGGCCAGCGGGAGGCTGGGGGAGAAGTTAAAAGTGAGCTGGAGGAAAAACTAGTGGAAATTTGGCAGGAGCACACATCATCTGATCAATATCACAATCAGGTCGAAAAGCAAATAAAATTTGAGGAGAGATTGTTAATTCTCTTCAAAAGCCAGGTGAGCAACACAAGCTTCTAAAGCTAAAGCCTTCTTTTTCAAGTAAGTAGGTAATAACGAAAGATATATTACGTGACCTCGTGTTGTTTCCATGTCAATTCTCGTGTTTGTTTGGTTGTGAGATGTAGTTTGGAGTTGTCTGCTTTTCTTCCTATTTTAAAGTCATGCAGTGTGAACTCTCCTGTCGTCAATCCATCCTACAGTGTAAACACAGCACCGACAGAACACTAGTCCAGACAGTCATGCAGTGTGAAAACGTCCGTGACACAACTACTTTGAAAATCCTCCAGTTTGAACTCGGCATTATCCAGCATATGTTTTACACAGTGGATGCCCTTTCAGCTGGAGCCCAGTACTGAGAAACATTCATACACACTTATTCACACACACCACAGCCAATTTAGTTTATTCAGCCAATTTAGTTTATTGCCGGCCTCTAGCTCTCTGCAACTCTCACATGGTCGCCCACTGAAGCTAAGCAGGGCTGTGTCAGGTCAGTACCTGGATGAGAGACCAGATGGGAAAGCTGGATTGCTGCTGGAAGTGGTGTTAGTGAGGCCAGCAGGGGGTACTCAACCTGCAGTCTGTGTGGGTCTTAACACCCCAGTATAGTGAAGGGGACTCTATACTGCTCAGTGAGCGTCGTCTTTCGGATGAGGTGTTAAACCGAGGTCCTGACTCTCTGTGGTCGTAAAAAATCCCAGGATATCCTTCGAAAAAAAGAGTAGGGGTTTAACCCCGGCATCCTGGCCAAATCTGCCCACTGGACTCTGTCCATCATGGCCTCCTAACCATCCCTATATCATAATTGGCTTCATCACTCTGTCTCCTCTCCACCAATCAGCTGGTGTGTGGTGTACGGTCTGGTGCAATATGTCTGCCGTCGCGTCATCCAGGTGAATGCTGCACACTGGTGGTGAATGAGTAGATTCCCCCCAATGTGTAAAGCACTTTGAGTGTCTAGAAAAGCGCTATATAAATGTAAGGAATTACTATTATTATTATTCAATTCACCTACTTTCTTTCTTTGGACTTGTGGGGGAAACCAGAGCACCAGGAGGAAACCCACGCCAACACGGGGAGAACATGCAAACTCCACACAGAAATGCCAACTGGTCCAGCCGAGACTTGAACTAGTAACCTTCTTGCTGTGAGGCGACAGTGCTAACCACCGAGTCACCGTGTTGCCGCGTATCAATAATATTGTTTTCTTTTATGGTGCTACTCAATATGCCTTAAATTGCCCCTAGGGGACAAATACAATTTTGTGATTTAATTTGAATATAACACATTGAACTGAATTGAGTCCCTTCAATGTTTAATAACAAACAAAGCTGAATGCAATTAAGTTCCATGTATTTAACATGTATTGAGCTGAATCGATTCAAATGAAACTTATATTTATCTGTAAATTTCAGTATGCTCATAAAAACTGAAAATGTTTATTTTCACTGTATTAAAGCTCAAATAAAATAAGAAATATTACATGAAATAAAACGACTACATGAAATTATATAAAGAGTAAAACTTAAACAAAAAAATAAACCTAAATATTACCATTTAAAAATAAAAAAGTTCAATTTTTTTTTGAAGATGTACTTCCAGTGTAACTATCTATTTAACTACTGAGTAATGTGTTTTTACATTAGAGTGTGGGTAATATTTGCACACAGTTATGCGTAATTTATTGTAATTGCTACAGTAAATAAATAAAACGCAACAAGGACACCTTAAAATAAAGTGTTCTCGCAAAATAAAAATCAAATAAAAAAGACAAAAAAAAAAAAAAAACTGGAAAAACAATCAATTTTTTTGACAAAAACTATAATAATATATAAATAAGTCTATTTTGCACTTATATAATAAAACATAAAAAAACATTCAAGTACTTATAAATAATCTTGAAAATATGTGGTTCAACTGACTGTGCATACCAAAAAATATAATCCTTATGAAGAATAAATAAAAACATAAAACAATATAATACAAAATAAAGCCTGAGCTCTTCAGTCAGTCATTTGTGTAGTTCAGAAATAGCAGCAGGCTTCTTGTCTAAATATATCCTTGATTGACAGGCAGGTATTATTTACATGCAGAGGTGTTAATTTATTGTTTTTTTTAAGAGACCTCCAGCATACAGTGACTCAGCCCACATCATCTACAGTCCTAAAAGTGAATCAGAACATTTTGATTGATTCGCATTTAACCTCCAGCCTTCAATTTCATCGGAGGAGTGAGACGTGTGTCCTGAATGTCATTGTGTAATGAATGCGCCAATATTTAGGTGGTAAAGTTTCAGCCTCAGACACAACATCACTCTCAGCAGTGATGGACAATTGCTTTGCAGATATTTTACAATCAAACTGACTGATTCTGATACAGATTTCAGAATTGTATTCCTTGTCTCTCTTTCTTTTTAAAGCCGGTAAATATATACATACAGTATATAAAAAAAAAAAAGAGAGAGAGAGGAGCTAGACCAGGGGTGTCCAAACTCTGTCCTGGAGGGTTTAGCTTCAACTTGCTTCAACGCACCTGCCAGGACATTTCTAGTATATCTAGTAGGAGCTTGATTAGCTGGTTCAGGTGTGTTTGATGAGCGTTGGAGCTAAACTCTCCAACACACCGGCCCTCCAGGACCGAGTTTGGGCATCCATGAGCTAGACAATCGGCAGTGATTTAAAATGATTAAAATAAAACACTGTAATTGTGATCCACACAAACTTGGCTACAGTAGGTTATGATTAGATTGTATAATTTCAAAATATTAAGTAAAAACACAGTGATCTGACTTCTCAGATTCACGCTCTACCAGCAGGAGGCATTTATCCACCTTTTTCCTACAGTACACCCCATGATAGGCATTGGGGCTGTTCAATGCTTGATTCTGACTGCCCCATAGACTTCCATTCATTAGCATGAGAATGTGGCAGACCGGAAACGCAAGCTCGTGCCCACAGTTTCACGTCACTGCATTCCAAAGTTCAAACTTGTTGATCACGTGATTGTGTGAGACCAATAGAAGATCAGAATGTGACCGAAATGTATTATATGGAGCAATGTCTAATCATCTTGTTTTATCCCACCACAATTATTCTATTGATACTTTGATTAGACACTGTTCAGGGGTGCGTTTCCGAAAACCATCACTAGCTAACTAAGGTCGCAAGTTTCGTCATTGCAAACATAGTTTGTTTCCAAAATCCATCGTTGCAACGAACTTTCGCAAACTGCATCGCAATCCTGTACACTTGCAACTGCACCTGAAGTAATTAGAAGCACAGTTCCTGGCTCTGTTCTGGTCCCAATGATCCCCCTATGCCCTATTCATTTAGAGCATTCTAACATTTAAACTTGGAATGATTAAAACAAAAACATTAAGGTCATCTCTCTTAGATGTAATTCAAAGTATTTTTACAGTTCAGTTTTAGCGATCTTCATATTGACAATTGCGTTCCCTTCATAGTAGACAGAATCTGCTGACATTTTTTGCTATTTCTGCTGAGAATTTTGTAAAAAATCTGCGGATTTATGTGGAATGATTTTAGGAATATCATAACTAAAAACCTAATATATGAAATAAAAAATAATACACTTTTAACTTATTAAAATTTATTTAATGTTTACTATGCAAATCCAATTAGATCCACTTTATTTGGTAAACAAAGCAAGTCTCTCATATAATATATCAGAAAGAAAGACAGTACGTTACAAACTATATTGTTAATAAATCATATGAACATTTTCATATTACTATTATTATATCACAATAAATTTAGTAAAATTAATTTAAAAACTAAATAAATATAAATGTACACACATTTACACAAGTAAATAAATAGATTCAATAATGAGCTAAAAATCTGCAGAAATCTTTGCACACCCAGATTCTGTGTGGGCCTACTCATGACGAAAGCTATATATATATATATATATACACACACTTGCAGGTAAATGTGTTGAAGCAGGGATGGAACTAAACTCTGCAGGGCTGCAGTCCTCCAGGAACTGAGTTTGATGTTTTTTTATATACATATTTGTGGCCTAAAATTACAAATTTTGGGATGGCTTTTGTCAAAACTAAAGGGATTGTTTGCTTCAGTTCTGGTGTTTTTCTGTAAGAAATACACAAAAATCTTGTAAAATGTTGCTTTTATCTCAAGTACCATTGGGCTCGCAACATCCTATGGGACTGGCTAAAGTATTTCCAGCAGGTCTTGCCTGCAGAATGAATTCAGTTAACAGCCTAAAGATCAAGTATATCTAAAAAAATACTGAAAAGTGTAGGATAAAAACTTCTACACACACAAGCAATTTGAAGATGAAAAAATCCATCTGAACAGTGTCTAATCAGAGTATAAATAGAATAATTGACTCACTTTGAATCAAATTAAATGATCAGAAAATAATGCACGGCGTGACCACATCAGCACCTCGGGTGTGTGCCATTTTCTAACAATTAAACAGCCTGTTGTCAATTATTCCTCATCGCTGGCCTCTGTTAATACTCCATTAACAGACTATGCACTATAAAATTACTGCAATGCAGTTTTTATGCAAGTCAAAAACAAACAAAAAAGAAATTCTGGCCAGTGGATTGGTGCATCTTTACTGTGAGTAAAGCCAATGATGAGGTGTGAAATATGGGGAAGCACCGCGGCTCAGTCCTGGACTCGACAGTGTGTGGACGGTGCAACAAAGCTTTCGGGAAACCCACCTCTGCCTGTCGCTAGGCAACAGCACAGCATTATAAGGGCTGTGATTAGAGCTCCGGCTGTCACACCACATCAAAACCTGCTACCTGCTCATAAAAATAGAGCCTTCCGTAAAAAATAATAATCGTATCTCTGAAAGTCGAGCATGCATCTGAAAATTACACACTGTAGCATGTGTTTTCAACAGTGCAGTCTTTCAAGAAATATATATTTTTAAGAAGATTTAAAGGATTAGGGTTATATAAACAACATAAGATATTTCAAAGTATTGTTAAGCTCATTATTGTTGAATATTACTGGTGACATCTTTCATATTTTGAGATATCATATGACTTTGAAGATTTAGATTTTAGTAATAATTTGTTTTTTTTACTCCAAATTTGATAGTAAATGCGACAAATAATTACAAAGAACGATCAATTCAAACATTGAATTAAACATTACTTTTTAAGTATAAAACTAAAAGCTATAAAAACATTTTGTTATTTATAACTTTAAAAAAATCCCCTTTCCTCTGTAGGTTTTACTTTAATTCTTAAAAAGCTCAAACTTAAAATCCTTTTCAGAGTTGTTTTAAAACATAGTCATTTTTATTCTTCAGTTTACATTTACTATTATTGCAAATTTTATTTTAGTTTGAGTTTTTTTAGTACTTAAATTCACACTTATTTATTTCAGTTAGTTACCAAGACAATATTTATAATAATACAAATTATTAGTATTTTATTACAATTCAGCTTAATCTAGCTTATTGAAAAAAATATATTTTTTAATTTAACAGCAAGAATTTATAAGCTCATTATTGACTTACTTTACTGAACTTACTTGATTACTGAAATACTTTGTCATAATTTGATTTTTATATAAACAAAAATAAAAAAAAATTGATATAAAAATACAAAATATTTGTATTTTTCAATTTAAACTTGACATAGTAACACCTTGTCTTATCAATTAAACTTCAGTTTTAGTAATTTTGTGCCTTTTTTTATTTATTTATTATAGTAATTCATTACTTCAATGTACACTTGTTTGTATTATCTAGAATAGTTACCGAAGCATTTTTTTCTTTGTCATTCATTCATTCATCTTTACAGGCAGTGCAGAATTATTAGGCAAATGAGTATTTTGACCACATCATCCTCTTTATGCATGTTGTCTTACTCCAAGCTGTATAGGCTCGCCTAGGTGATGTGCATCTCTGTAATGAGAAGGGGTGTGGTCTAATGACATCAACCCTATATCAGGTGTGCATAATTATTAGGCAACTTCCTTTCCTTTGGCAAATTGGGTCAAAAGAAGGACTTGACAGGCTCCGAAAAGTCAAAAATAGTGAGATATCTTGCAGAGGGATGCAGCTCTCTTAAAATTGCCAAGCTTCTGAAGCGTGATCATCGAACAATCAAGCGTTTCATTCAAAATAGTCAACAGGGTCGCAAGCGTGTGGAAAAACCAAACCAAAAACCAAGGCGCAAAATAAACTGCCCATGAACTGAGAAAAGTCAAGCGTGCAGCTGCCAAGATGCCACTTGCCACCAGTTTTGCCATATTTCAGAGCTGCAACATCACTGGAGTGCCCAAAAGCACAAGGTGTGCAATGCTCAGAGACATGGCCAAGGTAAGAAAGGCTGAAAAACGACCACCACTGAACAAGACACACAAGCTGAAACGTCAAGACTGGGCCAAGAAATATCTCAAGACTGATTTTTCTAAGGTTTTATGGACTGATGAAGTGAAAGTGAGTCTTGATGGGCCCGTGGCTGGAGCGGTAAAGGGCAGAGAGCTCCAGTCCGACTCAGACGCCAGCAAGGTGGAGGTGGAGTACTGGTTTGGGCTGGTATCATCAAAGATGAGCTTGTGGGACCTTTTAGGGTTGAGGATGGAGTCAAGCTCAACTCCCAGTCCTACTGCCAGTTTCTGGAAGACACCTTCAAGCAGTGGTACAGGAAGAAGTCTGCATCCTTCAAGAAAAACATGATTTTCATGCAGGACAATGCTCCATCACACGCATCCACGTACTCCACAGCGTGGCTGGCTAGAAAGGGTCTGAAAGAAGAAAAACTAATGACATGGCGTCCTTGTTCACCTGACCTGAACCCCATAGAGAACCTGTGGTCCATCATCAAATGTGAGATTTACAAGGAGGGAAAACAGTACACCTCTCTGAACAGTGTCTGGGAGGCTGTGGTTGCTGCTGCACGCAATGTTGATGGTAAACAGATCAAAACACTGACAGAATCCATGGATGGCAGGCTTTTGAGTGTCCTTGCAAAGAAAGGTGGCTATATTGGTCACTGATTTGTTTTTGTTTTGTTTTTGAATGTCAGAAATGTATATTTGTGAATGTTGAGATGTTATATTGGTTTCACTGGTGAAAATAAATAATTGAAATGGGTATATATTTGTTTTTTGTTAAGTTGCCTAATAATTATGCACAGTAATAGTCACCTGCACACACAGATATCCTCCTAAAACAGCTAAAACTAAAAACAAACTGAAAACTACTTCCACAAATATTCAGCTTTGATATTAATGAGTTTTTTGGGTTCATTGAGAACATGGTTGTTGTTCAATAATAAAATTAATCCTCAAAAATACAACTTGCCTAATAATTCTGCACTCCCTGTATTTCTAGAGCAAAATAAATATTATAGTTAATACAAGTGAGCTATTTTAGCAATAAGTATGCTATATACCTAAATATAAAAAAGAAAATTATTTATTATTGAGTAGCATTCAGTCATTTTTAGTGATATGACAGGATATGTTTTATGGAGCGGATGCCCTTTCAGCCACAACCCAGTACTGGGAAATACCCATACACTCTCTCATTCACACACACTCATACACTAAGGCCAATTCAGTTCATCCAATTCACCTATAGCACATGTCTTTGGACAGTGGGGGAAACCATATGAAACTCCACACCGAAATGCCAACTGGCCCAGTTGGGACTCGAATCAGCAACCTTCTTGCTGTGAGACGACGGTGTTAAGAACTGAGCCAGCGTGCTGCCATTATTTAGTAGTAATAATTTTTAAATAGCTTACTGAACACTGACAATCACAACATTCTTTTACACAGTAAAGAAACTTAATTAAATTTAAATTTATATAAGCTTTAAAAAGTTAGAATTAGTGTAACAGTAACATCAGTCAATCGAGTTTTAATTATTAAATACTTGTGTTACGTATTTTAAATTCTTGTCAGTTAAGTTTTAACATATTAACAAAAACAATAAAGCTCATAATTGGGAAAGATTCAAATAAATTTCATTTATAATAGGAGAGAGCGGGGATGAATGTAACGTGGGATGGAAGTAACAAACCCCTGACAACATTTGCTTTCCAGGCTATAACAGCACATTCAGCATGCAACCCTTGATGGAGCTGCCAAATATCAGCTGATTTCGGGACTGTGTCTGTTTTTAAGTGCAGAAAGTAAATTATAGTTCTTTTTTCCTTATTAAAAGTTGTGTTTCTCTTTTCATGCATCACAGTAATGATCAATCTACAGGTTATTTAGTGCAATAACACATCCTTAAGTGTGCAATGTCTGAGTTTTTCAATTTAAAAGTAAATCAGGTTTAAATGGTAAGAGTTTCTGTGGGGACGAAAGTAATACTGTTATTTATGCCCACTTGCTGACAGACAAATCTTATTTCTCACTTCCACATTAGAGTTTGCAGTGTTTTGATTCATATGTTTTATGATATAAATGCATAATGGCAATAATAATAAATAAATATTCAAAAATTATAGAAAATTTGAACATTTTGCATTGTTGTTGCATAGTTGCAATGTTTTGAAACATTTGATGGAGCTGAAATTTAAAATGAAAATGCTGATTAATACATATATTTTTTAAATCAGGACAAAAACCTTCAGGTTCAAAAAAAGGACTAAATATGTTTGCAGTTACCATTAACAAGGTCAAAGTCAGATACAGGGCTTGACAATAACACCCGCCAACCCGTCAAATGTGGGTAGATTTCAGCTGTGGCGGGTTAGACAGCCACTCTCACTAGCCACTGGCTGGTTGAAAATATTTTTTAAACTGTAGTTTTCTTAAAAGCAGGGTTCAACAAGCAGCAGCAGCAGGACCGACAAAACTAATTGTGTTCGCGCAAGCAAAAGAAAGCAGGTGAATACCGAATGAGAGGATGATCACTCGTGCGCACAGGTGATGTGATGCACGCGACTGTTAAAAAGCGTACACGCTCCTGTTTACTTGCGCGAAGAAACCGTGCCTAGAGGAAATGCAACTGGTGCGATCAGTTCGCTTTGAAATATACTTGACAAAAGGTGATGCTTGTGCACTCACAGTCCTGCTGCTTTCAAGAGCTCAAGAGTTTTTTTATATATATATCCTTTTGTAAGCAGCAGCGGTCGCTGCTTTCGCTTTAAACATTCTTTGAACAGATTATTAACAGGGCTAACATTAACCATGAGTGTGTGATCATCCTTTCATTATCACGCACTGCATGTTTTTACCTGCTTTCTTTTGCTTACAGTTATTTTTGTTAATATGGATTAATTATCATTTTTTACAATAACATTGCTTTAATATGAGATTAACTCCTCATTTATGTGTTAACTGGTGATCTGGGACCTTTAGCCAGGACAGATTACTGTGCAAATTTGAGATACATGACAATAATAATTTTTTTAATGTCAAAAATTTTTTTTTTAAGAAGTTTTGTTTAATTAAAAAGTGCACGTATACAGATATATTTTGCTTTTATGACACATTATTTAAAGTTTGTGGCTAAGAAATAATAATTTATTTATTTTTGGTGTGGTCAAAGATACATTTGGTAAATCCTTAATTTTGAGCCCTGAAAAAGTCATAAATAATTGTGATGCAACACAACCCATTTGCTCATGCACATTAAGTAATACACAACAAACACAAAAAGTGAAATGAATAAGAAGGCATGTGGACATAACGCAACATCTAAAACAAGTCATTTTAGCATGTCAAAGTGAAATTTATGCATATAAATAATATTTTCCCAACAACAAAATTGTGGCTAGTAAAAATTGCGAGTGGCTAGTAATGTTAGAAATCTACTAGCCACAGTGGCTGATGATCAAAAAAGGTAATGTCCAGCCCTGGTCAGATATATTTAAAATAAACAAGATTAAGCCAAGCGATGCAGTGGCGCAGTGGATAGCACTCTCACCTCACAGCAAGAAGGTCACTGGTTTGAGCCCTGGCTGGGTCAGTTGGCATTTCTGTGTGGAGTTTGCATGTTCTCCCCGCGTTTGCGAACGTATGGGTGTTTCACAGTGATGGGTTGCAGCTGGAAGGACATCCGCTAAAACATATGCTGGATAAGTTAGCGGTTCGTTCCGCTGTGGCCTGAATAATAAAGGGACTAAGCCTAAAAGAAAATGAATGAATGAATGAATGAATGAATGAAGATTAAGCCCACCCGTGTGTTACTTTCTTCGCTACTGATGAGGTAAGAAAGTAACAATGTGCAATTTATGTTTGAAGTGAAATCATCTTAAAGTTGTTCTACATTTTTTTCAAAATACCACCTGTTATTGACTGACCACACCTATGAGTAGGCGCGCGCAGAATTCCGCAGATTTTTCGCAGATTTTCCGCAGATTTCCGCAGATTTTTAGCCCATCATTAATTCTGTTTATTTACTTACAGTTAACTATTTACTGTTATTCTAATTGGATTTGCATTTTAAACATTAAATAAAAGTTAAAAAGATATTATTTTTTATTTCACATTTCAGAAATCCGCAGATTTTTACCAAAATTCTCAGCAGAAATAGCAAAAAACGTCCGCAGATTCCGTCTGGCCCTGCCTATGAGTTAGTAACCACAGAAAAAAAAATACATTCATTTTTCATTTCATTTTGCTTTGGCTTTGTCCCTTTTTTCACCAGGGGTCGCCACAGCGGAATGAACCACCAACTTATGCACCATATTTTTTACACAGCAGATCCCCTTCCAGCTGCAACCCAGTTCCGGGAAACACCCATATACTCTCACACTATGGCCAATTTATTTTATTTTATAGTTTATTAGGTAACTCCACACAGAAATGCCAGCTGGCCCAGCCGGGGCTTGAATCAGCAACCTTCTTGCTGTGAGGCAACAGTGCTAACCACTGCGCCAACATGCCACCCCAGAAAAAAATAATTTGTGTCTAAAACATTATCTTTTAAAAATAATGAAATGAAAAATGGTACTTTCGTTGCCGCTTTCTCCTATGGCTTCAAAAGTCATTTAATATAGTGCATCATTTACAGCATTTAATGCTGCTTTAAAAAAAAACAAAAAAAAAAAAACCCCAGTAAAATCTTCAACCAACATCCATGTGTTTTGCAGAAGAAAGTAATTCATTCAGGACTGGAATGACATGCAAGAGAAAAAAAATAAATGAATAAATTTCAGCATTTCTGTGCACTTTGTGAAACTGCATCAGTGACTCGGTGTTCAAAATGATTGGGTTTCCAAACCCTCATCATTCAACTCCATCAAGCAGGCAGATGTGAACAGCTAATGTTTTATTTACAGTTTTGTTTAAAAATCAACCTTGACCCACACCTGCAGGATCATTTACATAATTATAACTTTCAGCCTGCCGCACATGCAATGCTCATAAATACAATTACACTTTCCATTGTCTTTCAAATGACACAGAGATGCTTTTTTCCTGCAGATTTATTGGCACAGGCAACAACATAACAACTGGAGTAGTGTTTCTGGTTTAGTTTTTTGGATGGGGATAGTCTTTATTTTATACACTCATTCATTCATTTTCATTCGGCTTGGTACCTTGTTTTTCAGGGGTCGCCACAGCAGAATGAACCGCCAACTATTCCAGCATATGTTTTATGCCCCCCCCCCCCCCCCCCCCCCACACACACACACACACACACACACACTACGTCCAATTCAATTCGCCTAAAGCACATGTCTTTGGACTGTGGGAGAAACCGGATCACCCGGAGGAAACCCACACCAACACAGGGAGAACAAGCAAACTCCACACAGAAATGCCAACCAGCCGGGACTTGAAGCAGTGACCTTTTTGCTGCGAGGACAGTGCTAACCACTGAGCCATCGTGCCGCCTTTATTTACTCTGAAGTAATATTTTTTTTCTCTACTGTTAAAAATATAAATAACAGTTTCTGTATTTTGGGGTTCACATGGGGTTTGTTACCAGGTTTTGTGTACCGTAATTTACAAAAACACCGACAATTGATAACTTCAAGGTATTAAAAATGTCAACAAACGTCACTTTTCAAACTTTTCAACATCAAAAGCTTTTGGAGGAAATTTCAAGATCCCATAATACGATTCAAGAAAATAAATGAGGAAAAAAAACATGAATCTCCAAATACGGAAAACTGCAAATTGATGGATATTTTTACAGTGTCTGTAGGTTTTAGTTAGTTGCAAAATTGTTTTTTATATCATATATAATTTATTGATTGCCCCTGTCATGATCACCAGCGATCTAACCCTTATAGATCGCTGGATAACATTCACTATTACCCAGCCTACAATCCTGTCGCCTTAAGGACTACAAATCTTGTCATGCACCACACACACACCTGTTCCAGTTCTCCTTTGATTACACACACACAGCTGAGAGCTGCTCAAGGACTGATTACTTTGACCATATATGCAGCACACACACACACACACACACACACACACACACACACACACACACACACACACACACACACACACACACACACACACACACACACACACACACACACACACACACACACGCGCATGCACACATATACACACACAGACAGACTTGGCTGAGTCCTGTTGGTATTAACCCTTTAACAAAGCGTTTTCTGGTCTAGTCTCTCCATGTATTACCCTTGCCTTGTTCTATTGTTTACAATAGCCCCTTTCACACAGTGATACTGGTAAATATCCGGAAAATTTCCGGAACGACTTTACCGGTAAGTTAAAAAACGCTGATCACACAGGCAAGAACATTCCAGAATTTTTCTGGAAAAGACCATTCACACATCCATTCCAAAATACCAGTAAATTCGGACATCATTACCCAGAAATGAGCTCTAAACGGCCGCGCGTGTACAGTATTTGTCAACATTTGACTACATTACAAACTCTGTGGATGGATAAGTATTGTGAACACCTTCAATGAAAACATATGGAGGAAGACTTTTGCATGTCTAGATGTTCATAATATGTGTGTGTGCTGGCGCTCACCGGCTGCTTCACGTGCACACACATCAAGCAACAAAGCTTGAAGATAAACAAACAGCGGTTTATCATAAGCATTTTATCGGTTATTTTTTACACAGTTGCCATTCAGAAGGAACATAGAAACGTTATCTGACTAACATCTAGCAGCTAAATGTGTCTGGAAAAATATTCAAAGGCTTTTATTTTCATAAACAGCGCGGATGTGAATGTGTCTGCATGTTCTGATTGGCTGGAGTAGATGTCTCACGTCAGCGCTTTCTGATCGTGAACTCGCTCTTTCCGGCAATTTTCCTTCTGCGTTCACACAGAGCAGGATTCCGGCAAATTACAACTTCTCTTTCCTTAAAATTGCCGCAACGAATTTACCGGTATTTTCAAAAAGGGCCTGTTCACACATACAAAATTTTCCGGAAAGGTCTGTATGTGTGAAAGGGACTATTGTCTGCCGCATGCATCGACCATCTGCCTGTTTCCCAACTACGCTTCCGGGTTACCTTGTATATACCGGTTTGTTTCTGTGAATGACCATTGCCAGCCTGACTACTCCTATTAATAAAAAACTGCGCGTGGATCCTCAACCCCGTTGTCAGGGTCCCTCAGTTACAGTCCCTTTTTAACATAATTGTTTCATAGTATTAGTTTACCCAAAATAATTTTTGGACTTATTATTAAATTATCATTCATATAGCAGCTGTTTTTACTTAGTATTTTTATGTGTTTTGTCAGTTGGATTAAAATTGCATTTCAGTTATAGTTATTTTATATTTATTCATTTCAGTTAGTTGCCAAGGCAACATTTTAAATCATACAAATTAATTACAATATGTATATTTAATTTGAATTTATTCATTCATTCATTCATTCATTCATTCATTCATTCATTTTCCTTCAGCTTAGTCCCTTTATTCATCAGGGATCGCCACAGAGGAATGAACCGCCAACTAGAGATCTGCGCGAGACTGTATTTTTAATTCCGCTCCTGCCCGCTCCGCCAGGTTTTATTCTGCACCCGACTGCTCCACCCCATATATTCAGCCTTTGCTCACCCGCAGCCCGACTCGCCTCGCTTTGTACCTGACCCGACAGTTCCCGCGCTCTCTCATTCACACACACACATACAGCACCACGGCGGATGCGCGTGCTCTCTCGCTCGCTATATATCTCGGGATATATATATCTCAGGAGCGTTATATTGTTAGACCGCCTGCTCCCGTTCAAATTAAACAAGAGTCACCGACCGCAATCGCGTTTTATTCGGAAATTAATTCCCACGCCGCAAGAAATCTGGTCGCAGACCTCTACCGCCAACTCATCCATCATATGTTTTACGCAGCAGATGCCCTTCCAGCTGCAACCCAGTACTGGGAAACACCCATACACACTCATTCACACACATATCTTACAGCCAAATTAACTTATTCAATTCACCTAGCGCATGTCTTTGGACTGTAGGGGAAACCCACACCAACATGGGGAGAACACGCAAATTCCACACAGAAACGCCAACTGACCCAGCCGGGACTCAAACCAGCGACCTTCTTGCTGTGAGGCGACAGTGCTAACCACTGAGTCCAATATTATTATTTTTTTTTCATTTTCAAATGTACCTTAGTGTAAGCCATTTGATATTAAACTAAATTTTATAGTATTTGTATTCTTCAATTTTCATTTAATGTTAGTTTAGTCTTAGTTATTTATTAGTTATTAATCTTTCTTTATCTTCTTTTTTTTGTTTTATTTATAGTAATTTAGTGCTTCAACTTATGCTCTCAATTAATAACCACAGCAAAATGTTTAAGTATTTCCCCCCATTTAATATCTACATTTTATTTTAATCCAGAGTACAGTAGTTTCTAAAGCTTACTAAATATTCTGCTTGACACATATATTGCATACACACACCAGCAGCATAATTTACAAAATGATAACTTTCAGACCAATGCACATGCAGCGCTCAGAAATACAATTACACTTTCATAATATCTTTTTTCTTGATATTATAATATCATAAAACCAACAAAATATTTTTTTTCTTGCCAATTTAATGGTGTGAGGCAACAACTGGAGTTTGTGTTTTTATTTACTCTGAAAAATATAATTGTTCTTTGTAGTTTTATTTTAGTTAGTTGCATTTTCTACTATTATTAATTTCAGTAGACACATTTGTGGGCATCATGGTGGCGCAATGGGTAGCACGATCGCCTCACAGCAAGAAGGTCGCTGGTTTGAGCCCCAGCTGGGTCAGTTGGCGTTTCTGTATGGAGTTTGCATGTTCTCCCTGCGTTCGTGTGGGTTTCTTCCGGGTGCTCCGGTTTCCCCCACAAGTCCAAAGACATGCGGTACAGGTGAATTGGGTAAGCTACATTGTCCATAGTGTATGTGTGTGAATGTAAGAGTGTGTGGGTGTTTCCCAGTGATGAGTTGCAGCTGGAAGGGCATCCACTTTGTAAAACATATGCTGGATAAGTTGGCGGTTCATTTTGCTGTGGCGACCCCAGATTAATAAAGGGACTAAGCTGAAAAGAAAATGAATGAATGAGACATATTTGTTATAATTTTTTTTTAACATGATTGTTTCATAATTTTAATTTAACAAAAACACACATTTTAAAATCCTAAGACTTCATTTTCATTCGATCAGTTAAACTTTACTTATTTGTATGTGTTTAGTAAATTTGATTAAAATCATATTTCAGTTTTTGTTATTTCAGCACTTCAACCCATTTATAAATTTCAGTTAGTTGCCAAGACAACATTTTAAATCATACAAATTAATTACAATATGTAAATTTAAATTGAATTCAGCTTTATATTAATATTCAGTCTTTTAAAAAAAATGAACCTTACTGTAAGTCATTTGGTATTTTTTAGTATTTTTATTCTTCAATTTTCATTTAATGGTAGTTTAATTTTTGTTTTGTTTTTTATAGATTTTTTTTGATAGATCTAGTTTTTATTTTCTTAGTTTTTTTTGGCCTTTGTTTTATTTAATTTAGTGCTTCAACTTATGCTAATCTCAATTATAAACCACAGCAAACATTTACTGTAAGTATTTTTCCCCCATTTAAACTTAAATCTTATTTTAATTCAGAGTACAGTAGTTTCTGAAGTTTACGAAATATCCTGCTTTTTTGTTATAAGTTATAACATTTTCATTCTATCAATTAAAATCGTATTTCAGTTTTAGTTATTTTAACTCGTTTATTAATTTCAGTCAGTTGCCATGACAAAATTTTAGAACTATACAGATTGATTACAATATATTTAAATTGAATTCAGCTTTAATTTATTTAATATTCAGTCATTTTAATTTAGAAAAGGATTTTTTTTTTTTGGTATTTTATAGCATTTTTGTTCTTCAATTTTCATTTAATGTTAGTTTAATTTTATGTATTTTTTTAATAGATTTTTTTGATAGATCTAGTTTTTATTATCTTTGTTTTTTTGCTTTTGTTTTATTTAATTTAGTGCTTCAACTTATGCTAATCTCAATTATAAACCACAGCAAACATTTACTGTAAGTATTTTTTTCCCCACTTAAACTTAAATCTTGTTTTAATTCAGAGTACAGTAGTTTCTAAAGTTTATGAAATATCTTGCTTTTTTATTATAACATTTTCATTCTATCAGTTAGATTCTTTTTCTTATTTGTATGTTTAGTAAATTTGATTAAAATCATATTTCAGTTTTAGTTATTTTAGAACTTCAACTCATTTATTATTTTCAGTTAGTTGCCAAGGCAACATTTTAAATTCATACAAATTAATTACAATATGTAAATTTAAATTAACTTAATATATTTATTCATTTTTTAAAAGCACTTTACTGTAAACTATTTGATATTTTATAGCATTTTTATTCTTCAATTTTCATTTAAAGTTAGTTTAGTTTTAGTTATTCATTAGTATAAGTTTTTATTATCATTCTTTGTCTTTTTTTTGTTTTATTCATAATAATTTAGTTAAACTCATGTCTATCTCAATTATTAACTACACCAAGTATTTTCCCCCATTTAAAACCTATATTTTATTTTAATTCAGAGTACAGTAGTTTCTAAAGCTTAAGAAATATCCTGCTTAATACATATATAGTATGCCCACATCTGCGGCATAATTAACATACCCAGTAGACACACAGCATCATAAGACGTTTATATTAGGTTAGATTTAGGTTGTGATGTCAGTTGACCAAAATTCAATGTCTATCCAGCGTCTAAGGACAAGACTTTATTTTGATGGTCCCTATTGCACATTTTGTTGACTAAAAGTTGCATTGCAACTACATGCCAATTAATTCTCATTTGAGTATTAGTAGACTGTCTGTTTAATATCGGCTGATACTGCTCCTTCAACAGACATTTAACTGACTATAAGAAACTTTGCAAGTACATGTCAACTTGCACTAACCCCAACCTAACAGTCTACTCCAGGCACGTGCAGAGGTGGGGGCTTTGGGTGCTTGAGCCCCTGCCCTTTTTTTTCTCCTGGAGAGAAAGTGCCCTTTTTTCCTGGGGATAATAATTATTTTTTAAATACTAATAATAATATAACATGTGTATAAGTTAATGCGTGTTCTATTTACCGGCGATTTGGAAAGAAAAACCACATGCGAGGCGAATGCTCCAACGAAGACTTTATTTACATTGTTACTCTGTCCTCAAAAGTGTTAACAGTGGAGTAACGTCTATCAGCGCTTATGCCAACTACTGCATCCGGGCCATAGCTTTGCAGTCTGGCCCATACACACACTGCAGAGGGAGTGTGTGTAAAACATACATTACTAGCTGACCTCCGTTACGGCAGCACGATATGATCGACAGAACCGCCAATGTAAATTCATCCGTCATTCATCTATATTGTGTGGAGGTGAGTAACTGTTAACAAAAGACTACATGAGGCTCAAATTTAACGTCAGCTATTTATCCAAAAGTTCAAAAGCAAATAGGCTATTTTGTCTTGCTAACATCCTCCTGATTAACAACCATGTAATAACGCTAAAGTTTATCCAGGGCAATATCTTAGGCATACAGGCTAACGTAAGGAGAAACGACAGCTGGATAGTGAAAATATTGCCCTGTTGTTTTTGTAGTCATTTATTCAGAATATAGATTGTTAATTGAAGCTATAAAACATGTACATATAGGCTAGCTATGGAAGTCAGTGGCTATCAGTGTGTCCTATATTCTTCAAAATATTTTATTATTTTGTTCAACAGAAAAAAAAACTCAAACAAAAATAATAGATTGAAAAGGGTTAGTTCACCCAAACATTTAAATTTACTCACCCTCAAGTGGTTTTAATCTTTGTTTCTTTATTTTGTTGAACAATAACGAATTAAAGATTAAAGAAAAGAAATTTTAAAGAAACCTATAAACCTGAAATCATTGACTTCCAGAGTAGGAAAAGCAAATACCATGAAAGTCAGTGGTTACAGGTTTCTTGCTTTCTTCAAAAATTTTTTTTGTGTGTTCAACAGAAGAAAAAAAGCCAAATAGGTTTGCAACAAGTAAAAGGTGAGTAAATGGTGACAGATTTATTAGTTTTGAATGAGCAATCCTTTTAAGGGTGAGTATATGGTGAATTTAGGGTGAAATCTCCTTTAATGTATTTTATTTATTAAAGTACAATTATTATTTTTATTATTATTATTATTATTATTATTATTTCATAAAAAGTGCACTTTTTTCCACTTGAGCCCCTGCCCCTTAAAAGGTCTCTGCACATCCCTGATCTACTCATATTCTAAAGATAAGATGCAATGCAATGCAGATGCAATGCAATTTAAATTCAACAAAATGCGGTAAAGTATCCTGCACTTGCTGTTATTGCACTCCTGGTTAGACCTTAACTGCATTTCGTTTCCTTGTACTTATACATGCGTAATGACAATAAAGTCGAATCAAATCTAATCTAATCTAATCTAATCTAAAGAGATCATTAAAATAAAGTGATACCGACAACATTATCTGGACATCGATATTTGGTTGATTTTAGGTTGTGTTGGAAAGTCACCAAAATGTAATGTCAAGCCAACATCTTAAACGAACGTCATATTGAAGTTAAATACTGGCATGTATTTGTCAGTTATGGCAACCAAAATCCAAAGTCTGATAGACGTCATAGTGGTAACGTCCACACAACGTCAAGCTGTAACATCATTAGACATTGATATCTGGTTGATTTTAGGTTGGATGTTGGACATTGATGTTGGCCTGACGTTGGCTTTGGACATCAACCCGATTTTCATTTCCAAACAAAATGCAATGTCCCCACGACATTGGGGTACAACGTCAATCTGACATCATGTTGACGTCCTGTGCCTGCTGGGTATAATAACTTTCAGACCTATCATGCAATCCTCAGAAATACAATTGCACTTTCATAGTATCTTTCAAACCACAGAATTTTTTTTTTCATCCAATTTATGGTATGAGGCAACAACAGCAACACAAGAACTCAAGTAGTGTTTTGTTGTTGTTTTTCTGATATCAATCGGATTAAGGGATTTCCACAGGTTTCCTGGGAGTGACAACATTTGGATTGGGAAAGTGTCTGCCAGAACTCAACGCTGCACCAGATGCTGAGCTCCAGCCAGCGATTAGATTTGGAGGAAAACCTCAGTTCGTTGCCAGTTAAAGTTTGACCCTCCATATGCATCCGTTTATAAATGAACTTCTACAGGAAACTTGTTTTCACAATTAGGAATGTTTTGGGTTCAATATAAGTGAGTTGTGTTGAAAAAAGAATTAATATTTAACAGTTTAAAAAGAAACGTGAAGTGCCATCCCCTACTGCCAACACAACCGGGACTAGTGTTATTCAGTCAAATTCACAAGGTGCTATTAAAGCAGATGTAAACATATTCACTGATGCTCAAGATTACTTGAAATTCCCAGATGAGCCTGTGTTATTCAGCTGTTGTTATCTTGGAATAACATACCTTGACCAAGCAGACTAATGTATTCCAGACAGCCATTTAATAAACCCAATTAACAACAGCTGAAACTAAAAACACAGACTCATCCGGATACTACGAATCATCTTGACGGTTAGTGAATACATTCATACATGTATATTAGCTGACTGTTTGGCGCCATCTTGTGACTGAACAATATGCAGGTTAGTGTGTGTGGGTTGCGTTCAGCCGTTTTTCTTTCTGCAAATCATGTAACAACCTCCTACACTGTAAACAAAATGTCATGACTACAAATGTTATTGTTTACCTTATTTTAATAGATTAATCAGGTGTCAACTACACTTTTATTAAGTTGAGCAAACCAAAACTTAATATTTTTAGTCTGACTGACATAGGTTCATATGACTAGAAAAGGTAATTTGATATAACAACAAACCGCGGTATACCTTGAAAATGGTTATCATCTCATGTCTACAAAACGTTAAAAGTTTAATAAGACTCAGCAATGAGGGTGTCAGAGTGAGCTGTATGTATGTGAGTGTAATCAGTTTATAAGCAGCTTCAGCTGTGTGAGTTTAATCAATGGGAAACTGGAACAGGTGTGAGTGTGTGGTGTATGACTGGATCTTGTAGTTCATATACCGGCGGATTTGTAGTTCTATGTGATCTGTGAGTTTACCAGCAATCTAATCCTTACAAATCGCTGGTAAACTCACAGATCGCATAGAACTACAAATCCGCCGGTATATGAACTACAAGATCCAGTGATGGTGATTTTGACAACTTTACTGTAAGCCATTTGGTATTTTATGGCATTTTTATTCTTCGATTTTTATTTAATGTAAGTTTAATTTGAGGTTGTTTTTTCATAAGTAATCAGATTACTAATTTATTATATCTAGTTTTTATTATCTTTCTTTTTTTGGCTTTTGTTTTATTTAATTTAGTGCTTCAACTTATGCTATTCTCAATTATAAACTTCAGCAAAAAATTGTTAGTATTTTTCCCTCATTTACATATATATTTTATTTTAATTCAGAGTGTTATTCAGTCAAATTCACAAGGTGCTATTAAAGCAGATGTGAACATATTACTTAAAGTTCCCAGATGAGCCTGTGTTATTCAGCTGTTGTTATGTTGGTGTGGTGCCATCTTGTGACTGAACAATATGCAGGCTAGTGTGTGTGGGCTGCGTTCAGCAGTTTTTCTTTCTGCAAACCATGTAACAACCTCCTACACGGTAAACAAAAAGTCATGACTACAAATGTTTTTGAAAAAGTAATTGAAAAAAAAAAGAAAAAAAAAATTTCAGCGTAGATGTCCATAGATATATACACTAGATATTGCATACGGACCCTGAGCATGCGTCAATACCACCGCCACATTTGTACAGTGCTCCTAGGACAAATGTCATTCAACCGCACTAGTCAAGACTAAAGCCAATGTGAAGCTGCTGGACTTTAGCCCTGCATACGGGTGTAGTAATGAGCAAAAAAGAAAACAAGACATAAAGGCAGAACATTTCATCTGTTAAGTTTTTATATGTTACAAACTTTTGTGCTCAACATGACTTGATGATAATACAGTCACTTAGTGCACTGATCATAAGGCAAAGTAGCACCAAATACCAGGCTTATGCTAGTTTTGTTGAATAATATCAGCAAACAATGTAAATGAAATATGACAACAAGATGCCACTGTGCCAGAATCTTGTATACGCTAATTTCATGCGGCCGCCATTTTAAAACACAAAATCGAGGCTGCGGTGGGAAGAAACCCGGAAGTATAGGATCAGCAATGTAAACATTGCAACAACAAGCTGTGGATTTCAAAATGCAGATATGGTGTAAACATCACTTTAATATCATTCAGTTCAGTTTAATTTAAACAATTTAAAGCATATTAGGCATCAAACAATATGGCAGTCTCTTTAAGAGTGATATGCTTAAGTGTCTTCCTAGGCTTCACCGTGGGGACGCTTCCCTGCTTCAGCCTATTTAACCCGGTGAGCGATTAACCAATGCAGTCCTCTGTAGCACACGCTCGTGTTGTCTGTAACAGTGTTGTCCCGGTACTGAAGTTTTAAAAAGTCCAATTCCCATTAACATTTAAGCGCGTTCATAAACACCGCTGATTTGCCATAGTGTTCACCAGTGCCCAACAGAAATGACTGTGATTGGCTGTGAAGGTCATCAGTTCACCGCTCTTCACAGATTGCAAACACAGATAGACGGACATTGGAGCATTTTAAAGCCATGAAATCAGTCGATTCATCAGCGGATCGCTTGTCTGTGTTTGCATTCTGTAAACATCGGTGAAGTGTGGTGAACTGAGGACCTTCACGGCCAATCAACAGTGATTGCTGTTGAGCACGTGAACACAATGGCAAATCAGCGCTATTTAAGAATGCCATCAACAGTGCTTAATTGTTAGCGGGAAATGTTGTATTGTGAGTCTAATATAGTGAAAAAAATTAAATTAACTAACTTGAGTTTAATGAATGCCGTCTAAAATGTGTGTTTGGGAAAGAAAACGTTAGCTACCTAGTAACATTTCCCTTAAGCTGAAAATGAGGTTCGATATATCCCTTTTTATTATCACTTTCCATTCAGAACGGACCTTTGGATCACTCGGAAGACGGTGAAATTATAAATTTGTGTCACTTTTTCTTCGCTGATAAGATATACGGCCAGGTACACAACATTCCTGTGTGACCCACCGCAGCCTCGATTTCGCTGTTATAAATGGCGGCCGCGTGAAATCAGTCTAATATTGTCGGCTATAAGTGAACGAGTCGTTCATAACAGGGATTCATTCACAAACGAATCGCTCCCTCCATCAGAATGAGAAGTGAAAGCAGGAGAGGGGGTGTGTTTCAGGATATGGATTAGATCACATTTAACAGGGAGGGAGGACAATATATGTCCATGCACATAAACGCATGCTCTTTGCCGGCAATGTCCGTGCGGTCACTTATCCATCGATATAGAAAAGTGATGTAAAATTATAATTTTCGTAATTTATAAAAATATTTGCATACTGACCACCGGGAAAACTGGAAAACAGCTCTGGATGGCCAGTCCTCCACTGCAACTTGGTCCCACATTAATTTCAAAAAAGCGCTACCCTGTCCTAAAATGGTGGCTCTATTGACGCATTCCTTCCAATAGACATCAATAGCATAGGCGACATCTAATGCAAATATCTATGGTAGATGTCTATGGAACAAAATTAATGCCAAAAGTATTGAATTAAAAAGCTTGTTGAATAGCACAAACTGAAAAAAAATAATACACTGAATTAACAAGTTCTTGCATTTTAATGAATTGAATTCCAGGGTTTGTATTTTTAGGTACTGAAATTTAACATAACTGTTTATTTAAGATGTGAATATTTCAACAAAAAATATTTCAAATACGTTTTCATACATTCAAATTCAATAATTCATATTCAATTTCCAGATTTCACTTACAATATTTTCAATACCCTTTAAAAATACGATGTATAATATTCAAAAGGTAATTTTCAGTTCATTTTATTTCAGTTTAAATATTCGCTTCCATAAATTCAGTGGTTCAAATTCGACTGTTAAAATTCGACATTACATCCGGGAACTGCAGGAAAAGCAATAGATTGCAGATTGAAGATCGCCAGCTGCTTTTTCACCAGCAGGTGGAGATGGTATAATGTAAGGTTTTTAACCCAGTAAATAGGCGAGAATAAAGCTAATAAAAGCACAAAAGTAGCATTTAATATAATATCAATGTCTTGGACATTATAAGTAATAAAATAAGTATGAGTAAAATAAGTAAATGATGTTTGGTCATTTATATTTATACTGGCTTGCATGGTTCGGGATCTGTAGAGCTGCGCATCGATGGATGCTCTTCAGTGTTTGGACTCTCAGTAGTGATTATTAACCCACACTGAACTGAGCTAAACTGAACTGAACTTAATCTCTGAAAACTGAACTGACTCAGTTTCAATTCACTATAATCTTCCATGTGAAGCTGCTTTGACACAATCTACATTGTATAAGCGCTATACAAATAAAGATGAATTGAATTGAATTTAATTATATTTGCCCTTATGTAACGGAAGCCAGCTGGTGATCGCGTAAACCTCACTCATCGGATCCAGCAACAGACGTTGTTCTGCAATCTTTAGTCTGCATTTGTCTCCCATGCCGTTATCGCCTGGCCGGCTCGCGCCCTGCTCGGACCGGCGGAGTTACATGCACATAAACAGCCTTTTGAGGAATATGATGTTACCAACACAATCTCTATCTTTATTAACTCGTTGTTCCATAGACGTAAAATATTATATTTACTGCTAACGCAATATAGACATACGACTGCTAAAGAATATAAATGTAAGAGAAACAGGAGAGTCTTCAGTTATTCCTACAGAACCGTCTAATATAGGCCTATGGCATAACCATTAAGGGGTTATTAGAAGTGTTTGCTCTGTTTAAACGCAGCGTTTTTTCAGGACTGGGATAGGCTATTTTCATTATTTAATTTTTTTCTTATTATTGTTGGTATTATTATTACTATCAATATTATTATTTTTATTATTATTATTATTATTATTATTATTATTGGACATTTATTTAGGATATTGCGCTTAAAGTCATTTGTGATTCTAAATTAATATTTCTATTTATCCTTAGCTATCACTCTGCCTGCCTTTCTCTTCTTTTTTCTAATTTTTGGGGTTCTGCCACGGTTAACCTTGCAAAATGTTTTATAGTTTGTACAGATTGTATTGTTTTATTGTTATGTAGGCGAGAAAAAAAATGTATTAACGGCACAAAAGTAGCAATACTATCAATGTCTTAGCCAATTATAAGTATTAAAATGAAGAGCCTTGTGTGGTTTGATAATAGGCTATTATAAATTACTTTAATTTGTTTTCGTTATTAAATAAGAAAACCCTTATTTGGACAGTTTTTATTGTCGTCTAATAACTTTTCAGCGACCGTTTGTATTTTATCACCGTTTATTTATTTATTTATTTATAAATATTAGCAATGTTGATCTTTTTTGCAGTTATTAAACATCTAAACTTAATTAACCTGGTTTAAATTCAATATATTTGTTGCTTCAGCTGATTTCATAAGATTAATGTCTAGAATGCGTGGTTTGACATGCGTGCTTGAGTGCAAGCAGTTGCAAAGCAGCTCAGTGTTCATCATGGGGTTATTACTGAGCTATAATCGCCATCTACTGGAGAGAATGCATTTGCAAATGTATTCTATCAACTGTTTTCTGCAAGTGTGTTTTATGATTTCACAAAGTCAAACCATTATGCTTTTATTATATATTTTAAGATTATCATATTTAAATAAACATTTGCTCAGGGTAGCTAATATTTCTTTTTTCTTGTTTAAAAAAATCATTATGAAAATCTGCATTTTTGCTTTCTATGGCAAAGTTAATGGTTTAGGATTCTGGATGCATTTTTGCTGAATGAGTGTTGGATACTCAAAATATAAGCTCACACTAGTTAAATCAATTAATATTATCAAAAATGACAGATATAAGAAAGCCATTAATATTCATCATTCTTTATACAATTATACAAGCATTTCATTTTCCACTCTCAGAAACGGTAAACAGCGAGGTGTTATTCATATAGGCCCAAGCATTAATATGTCATAATTAATATAATAATGGAAACACTCGTATTCTCATGCTTGGTCAAATGTCATGACTCACTTTCACTTTTCACATTCATAAATATGCACAAGCCCATCATATATAATTCCTATCATATATTGGCAGCCATCCAGCATCTCTCAACCAGTATTTGACGTGGGGCGTCGGCTCTGACCGGCCACCGGAGCTCGCGGTCACTCATTTGCGTTTGCCGCATGCAAGCCGCACAGGTATAAAAACGCAATCATTTAATTCATTTATCAATTCATTAATGTTCATTCCGCTTACTCTATATTTAAGAGGTCGCCAATCATTTTAAATCATAAAGTTTTTTTAAAAGCAACCATTTTTCTTTCGTTCATAACATGTGTAAAAAGGCGTGCAGCCAGCATTGGCTACCACATAATAATAAAAACAATTAATCTGGACAAATTTAAGACATTTTGCAAACGTTTAACCGTGAAGAACCCCAAAAATTAGAAAAATGAAGAGAAAGGCAGGCAGAGTGATAAAAAGAAATACTGATTTAGAACCACGGATTACTTATTTAAGCACAATAGCCTAAATAAATGTAATAATAATAATATTAATAATAATAATAATTTAAATAAAGAAAATATATATTTTCATTATTTAAATTATTATTATTAATATTATTATTAGAAAGAAAAATGGTTGCTTTTAAAAAAAACTTTATTATTTAAAATGATTGGCGACCTCTTAAATATAGAGTAAGCAGAATGAACATTAATGAATAACACCTCGCTGTTTACCGTTTCTGAGAGTGGAAAATGAAATGCTTGTATAATTGTATAAAGAATGATGAATATTAATGGCTTTCTTATATCTGTCATTTTTGATAATATTAATTGATTTAACTAGTGTGAGCTTATATTTTGAGTATCCAACACTCATTCAGCAAAAATGCATCCAGAATCCTAAACCATTAACTTTGCCATAGAAAGCAAAAATGCAGATTTTCATAATGATTTTTTTAAACAAGAAAAAAGAAATATTAGCTACCCTGAGCAAATGTTTATTTAAATATGATAATCTTAAAATATATAATAAAAGCATAATGGTTTGACTTTGTGAAATCATAAAACACACTTGCAGAAAACAGTTGATAGAATACATTTGCAAATGCATTCTCTCCAGTAGATGGCGATTATAGCTCAGTAATAACCCCATGATGAACACTGAGCTGCTTTGCAACTGCTTGCACTCAAGCACGCATGTCAAACCACGCATTCTAGACATTAATCTTATGAAATCAGCTGAAGCAACAAATATATTGAATTTAAACCAGGTTAATTAAGTTTAGATGTTTAATAACTGCAAAAAAGATCAACATTGCTAATATTTATAAATAAATAAATAAATAAACGGTGATAAAATACAAACGGTCGCTGAAAAGTTATTAGACGACAATAAAAACTGTCCAAATAAGGGTTTTCTTATTTAATAACGAAAACAAATTAAAGTAATTTATAATAGCCTATTATCAAACCACACAAGGCTCTTCATTTTAATACTTATAATTGGCTAAGACATTGATAGTATTGCTACTTTTGTGCCGTTAATACATTTTTTTTCTCGCCTACATAACAATAAAACAATACAATCTGTACAAACTATAAAACATTTTGCAAGGTTAACCGTGGCAGAACCCCAAAAATTAGAAAAAAGAAGAGAAAGGCAGGCAGAGTGATAGCTAAGGATAAATAGAAATATTAATTTAGAATCACAAATGACTTTAAGCGCAATATCCTAAATAAATGTCCAATAATAATAATAATAATAATAATAATAATAAAATAATAATATTGATAGTAATAATAATACCAACAATAATAAGAAAAAAATTAAATAATGAAAATAGCCTATCCCAGTCCTGAAAAAACGCTGCGTTTAAACAGAGCAAACACTTCTAATAACCCCTTAATGGTTATGCCATAGGCCTATATTAGACGGTTCTGTAGGAATAACTGAAGACTCTCCTGTTTCTCTTACATTTATATTCTTTAGCAGTCGTATGTCTATATTGCGTTAGCAGTAAATATAATATTTTACGTCTATGGAACAACGAGTTAATAAAGATAGAGATTGTGTTGGTAACATCATATTCCTCAAAAGGCTGTTTATGTGCATGTAACTCCGCTGGTCCGAGCAGGGGCGCGAGCCGGCCAGGCGATAACGGCATGGGAGACAAATGCAGACTAAAGATTGCAGAACAACGTCTGTTGCTGGATCCGATGAGTGAGGTTTACGCGATCACCAGCTGGCTTCCGTTACATAAGGGCAAATATAATTAAATTCAATTCAATTCATCTTTATTTGTATAGCGCTTATACAATGTAGATTGTGTCAAAGCAGCTTCACATGGAAGATTATAGTGAATTGAAACTGAGTCAGTTCAGTTTTCAGAGATTAAGTTCAGTTCAGTTTAGCTCAGTTCAGTGTGGGTTAATAATCACTACTGAGAGTCCAAACACTGAAGAGCATCCATCGATGCGCAGCTCTACAGATCCCGAACCATGCAAGCCAGTATAAATATAAATGACCAAACATCATTTACTTATTTTACTCATACTTATTTTATTACTTATAATGTCCAAGACATTGATATTATATTAAATGCTACTTTTGTGCTTTTATTAGCTTTATTCTCGCCTATTTACTGGGTTAAAAACCTTACATTATACCATCTCCACCTGCTGGTGAAAAAGCAGCTGGCGATCTTCAATCTGCAATCTATTGCTTTTCCTGCAGTTCCCGGATGTAATGTCGAATTTTAACAGTCGAATTTGAACCACTGAATTTATGGAAGCGAATATTTAAACTGAAATAAAATGAACTGAAAATTACCTTTTGAATATTATACATCGTATTTTTAAAGGGTATTGAAAATATTGTAAGTGAAATCTGGAAATTGAATATGAATTATTGAATTTGAATGTATGAAAACGTATTTGAAATATTTTTTGTTGAAATATTCACATCTTAAATAAACAGTTATGTTAAATTTCAGTACCTAAAAATACAAACCCTGGAATTCAATTCATTAAAATGCAAGAACTTGTTAATTCAGTGTATTATTTTTTTCAGTTTGTGCTATTCAACAAGCTTTTTAATTCAATACTTTTGGCATTAATTTTGTTCCATAGATGTCCCTTACGAGTCAAAATATGAACTAAACAAAACAGTTGATGTTTTGCTGAAATTATACAACTATCATCCAGTCAAAGTACTGTTTTTCACTGGTTGAAAAGCTAAATTTATCCTAGTGTTAGATAAAGAGTATAAAGAAGAGAGATGATAAAGTTTTTCTTCAAAGTGAGCTAATGAATCACTTCCATGTTAACTTTCTTTTTGTGGGCCCTTATAGAGAGATTAAACAGACATAGTCACGCGGCTGCTCCAAATCACTGCTCAGAAAGAGATACAGATAACATTTCCATACTTCCACACTCGTGCTTCTGTCCGACGGAGAGATATCGGATGTACAGAAAAGAGCTTAAACTCCAGATCACGTGGCTTTTATATCTGATGACCATACGCCACTGCATTATACTGGATGAGAAACGCTTCAGTGTAATTATGCTGTTAAATTTTATAGCTTTAATAGCAGTGAGCATATGTTTTTTCATCAAGTGTATACAGTTGAAGTCGAAATTATTAAACCCCCTAAATTATTAACCCCCCTGTTTATCCCCCCCCCCCAATTTCTGATTAACGGAGAGCTGATTATTCCAACACATTTCTAAACATATTAGTTTTAATAACTCATTTCTAACTGATTTATTTTTATCTTTGCCATGATGACAGTAAATAATATTTGATGAGATATTTTCAAGACACTTCTATACAGCTTAAAGTGACATTTAAAGGGTTAATTAGGTTAACTAGGCAGGTTAGGGTAATTAGGCAAGTTATTGTATTATGATGGTTTGTTCTGTAGACTATCGAAAAAAATATAGCTTAAAGGGGCTAATAATATTGACCTTAAAATGTTTTTAAAAAATAAAAATTGCTTTTATTTTAGCCAAAATAAAAACTAAGACATTCTCCAGAAGAAAAAATTAATATCAGACGTACTGTGAACTTTTCTTTGCTCTGTTAAACATCATTTGGGAAATATTAAAAAGAATTAATAAAATTATAGTGAGGGGCATGTGACACCGAAGAAGTTTTTTTTTCTTCCTATTGTCAGCTTTCTCTTAAGTTATTTAGAGGTGGGGAGGGTTTAGTTAGCATGTTTTATTTGTTATTTTCTTTGATTTGGCACCGCTTAATTTTCCTTTCCTCTATTGGGTTTGTTTTAATTTGTTTCTTTTGAATTTATTATACACATTGGTAAATATACTTTGGGTGATTTAAATATTCCTATTTTTCTTTCATATGTTTATTTGTAAATAAATCGAACCACGTTTTGCCACGTTCATTGTCTGTGTCGATCCATAGCAGCTAACATCTTAGGGTAATTTAAAAAGATATTGGGTTGGCATAATTATGTTCAACCCTTTTCATCCTCCGAGCCACATGGGGCATAACAACTCCACAATAAAATATTGTTTTTCTTGTTAGTTTTTGTCTTGTTTCTAGTCCAAACACATAAAAAAACCTAAAAAAAATTCCAGACAAGTATAGAATATTGTTTTGCTTTGTTTTAAGAAATAATAAGACAGCATTAAGTGAGATTTCCTAAAAACAAGCTGAATAATCTGCCAACGGAGTAAGACAAATAATCGTGCTTTCGGTTTGAAATGAGATTACTTGACTTATCCCATTGGTAGATAATTTTGCTTGATTTAATGAAAAAAAAAAAACACTTAATTTTGACTTATTATTTCTGAAAACAAAATAGTATTTTCTACGTGTCTAGAATTCTTCTTGATTTAAAAAGTTTTAGATATTTGGACTTAAAACAATACAAAAACTAAGTAAGAAAGGATTTTTTGACAACACACAAAGAAAAACAAATTCCTTTTCATATGCAAAATCTGCTAAACTGACAATGCATGCCAGGCCAGTGGTTGGCAACATAACTTATTCTCATTACCATTGTTGATTTGCTTGTCAATTACTTACACAATAGATTATCTACATTTAGTTGTAATTTTTTTTGTAGTTTATTCTAACAGTAACAGTAGGTGATAACAGTGACTACATTTACATAGACATCATTAATCAAATTATTTGCCTTGATCTGAATAAGACAATAATATGATTAAGGTGTTTACATGAGTTGCTTTGTGAATGTTCCCTTCATGATCCTGTTTTACATGTTATAGCACATAATTTGATTAACGCCATAGCGTCAACCACGTTATCCAAACTTCCTCCGGAGTTTCATGTAATTTCGGGTGTTTCATTTTTAATTTGTCGACTTTAACTGCAGTTTGGCACTTTCACTTTCATTCAGGAACATTTCATGCATGCCCCCCATAACAAATGCGGTATAGGATGAGAGTGTGAACTGCTGGAAGAGTCTTGCTTTAATGGAATTGGATACCGCACGCTGTACGGGAGAAAAAAACTCTGCATTTTGCGGTGTATGTGTTGTGGTCCTTCACTGACTGTGCGAGGTGCAGATAATAGTGTCAAACAGTGTGTGTATGTACTATCCTGTCGCAAAACATATCGAAAAGTCCTTCATGATGGTAATAGATTGATTAATTAATTATTATTATTTATTAAAAGAAAAAATAAATAGTATACATTAGCAGCAAATAAATTAGCAAACAGTTCAGCTTATTAAAATTAATAGCTATTAGGAAAATAGAATCAAGTTATCAAATCTCATTAATCTTTTCTTCACTGTATAACTTACATATTCTCATTAAAGAGCAATGAATGGATCTCATTTTTTTGGGATTTTTTGTTTGATTACATTAAATAACAGATGTCACTTTAAAAATGCACACATCTAACATTATCATGAAAGCAATCGATTGCTTTCCTAACTTTTTATGCTCATTTAGGTCAAAATTAGTTGTGTTTAAAAAAAACCCACCATCGACATCTTTAGAATTATTATCATTAATTATGTGTATATGTCTGTTCAAACACACACCCAAAACCCAGACTTTCACACCACTTGAAATCGCATGTACAGAATCCGTTTGGGAAACAGCGTCTATTTATCACTGTGGAGTGGGTCAGACAGTCACACACCGCTATATGACTGTTATGAGGATTGCATAGGAGGGGCGACGACACCTGTAATGAAAAAGAAAGGGAATCCCGCCATTTTTATATTTATTTCAAAGTGTTTTTATGCCTAAATAAAATGAAAGCACAGAACAGACTCACATTTAAGAGCAAGGGGCGGCTCCTGGTGGTTCGGTGGTATGGGTTGAGTATAGAGAGGATCGGCTCTTTAATGTTTATTGCGACCCTTTAGAGAAAGACTGAAAATACGAGAGAAACACTGAAAATATGAGAGAAATACGGGAAAATACCTTTATGGGATGATAGCAGGATTGAACTGTAAAATACGGGAGAATCCCGGAAAAAACGGGAGGGTTGACAGGTATGGTACTGCACTTCAATAATGCAATTAAAATCAGCATACTCCACATCTTAATCCGATTTCTGTTAAGTTCGATTATAACCTTAATCGGATTAAATTCATTAAAAATCGCTGTTAACATGGTAGACTCTTAATCAGAGTATTGTCTTAATCATATTAAAATCAGATTATTAGTGTCCATGTATATGTACTCATTGTCATTTTCAAAAATGTGCATTTTGTAACCCATTTCAGGCCCCAAAAATGCTGTTTACATAAAAAGATTCAAAAATAGTAAACATAACAACCCCATCCCAGCAGACACACAACGTCATAAGATGTTAATATTAGGTTAGATTTAGGTTGCCAGCATCTAAGGACAATATTATTTTGATGTCCAATAACAACGAGAAATGACGTTGATATTTTGTTGATTTTACGTTGTGTTGGAAAGTGATCAAAATCCAACGTCGAGCCAACATCTTAAACCAGGGGTCTGACAATTCATAGGAGGGCCGTTTTAACATTCAAGCACAAGAAAGTGGAAACCTGATGTAATTGATGCACTTAGTCATTCTTCCACAAAGTATATGCAGTCAAAGTTCCTTTTTGTTTCTTGTTGTACACATTCAAGGGGTAGTTTAAATTGCTATCAAAATACTGCAATTTAATAATGGGCATAATAACAATAATTATTATGTCCCAGTCAATTGCTACTTAACCAAAAGTTTAACGGATAGTGTAAGACAGCGGAAAGCAGATTGGTTAACTTTAGTGATTTTACTGGCAATTGTTCTTCTCAATATCTTCCTTTTTCGTAAAACTACAACAAAGAGGGGAAACATATGTACATATTCATATTTACTTTAACATGTTCAATTCAGCCAGCTGTCAAATTTCAATAATGCACATATTTTATACAAATCTTAATATGCATATGAGGAAAATGAGACCATTTCAATCAAATATTAACAAAATGATATTTACACCACCAGCATAATGTGCAAGTCATGAAAAAGTGTTTGTACAACAAAATACAAGTAGAATAAAACTGATTATAATCAAATGACCCTTGAATATTCACAAAAAATAGAGCTTTAGTAAAAATACCGAACTTACGGACATATATTTCAAGTTTAAATCAGCCCCAGAAATAATCTGCATGTGTATTACTCGACCGCACAGAGAAACTGAAAGTAACCCAGATATATAGTACAATCCTTTAAATGTCCAGTAGGTGGGGGGTCAAAATTACAAGTGGCTAGACGTGCACAACAATGATAGTGATTCAAAAATACACGTTTTGGTGGGCATAGTCTCGTTATATTTTGATGTCAGTTGCGAGCCGGAGGGAGGGGGCCGGCACTTTCAGATCCCTGTCTTAAACCAAAGTCATATTGACGTCATATCAGACCCCCTAGTTTTTCGCGATTCCGCAATTGCTGAATCCAACGTAAAATCAACAAAAAGATGCACATTTTTGCGATCCTGCAAAATTCTTAATTAAATGCAAAATAGTCGCAAAACATTTAAATAATCTCATAAAACATCAAATTCTTAACCATACCATCAAATTATATTTATTTCAGTTTGCAACTAATTGTTTTACATGACTTACAGACGTTGCATACGCAGCGCACGTGATGTATTTGAGTGTCTCTCGAACAATGACGTCTCACCTGCGCCCTCACAATCATTACATTACATGGAATGTGGTTTGACGCGCTTCAGACTGCAAAAAATAGTATGAGCAATGGAACAGACAGAAAAGCTAGCAGCTTACAATGATGGAGGTTGGTTCATGGATGACGGCGGCTGGACATGATCAAACTGAAGGACATTATTTGTGCTTTACATGTATGGCTGGTATTATGATGTTCATCATTCATTCATTCATTCATTTTCTTTTCGGCTTAGTCCCTTTATTAATCTGGGGTCGCCACAGCGGAATGAACCGCCAACTTATCCAGCATATGTTTTACGCAGCGGATGCCCTTCCAGCTGCAACCCATCACTGGGAAACACCCACACACACTCATTCACACGCATACTATACGGACAATTTAGCATATCCAATTCACCTGTTCCTCATGTCTTTGGACTTGTGGGGGAAACCGGAGCACCCACGCGAATGCAGGGAAAACATGCAAACTCCACACAGAAATGCCAACTGACCCAGCCGAGGCTCGAACCAGTGACCTTCTTGCAATTCGTGTTTTAGGTGTTTTACGGTAGGGGAAGCCGTAATGCATGTCCTGTGTAGGGTACACATGTCAGATTCTCGGGTGAGTGAAATCTGAGAGAGAGAAAAAGTAAGCTCGTGCATAAAAATTTGAGTTATAAAACCTTCCTTTGGACTGATCCCTGACGTTTTAGATCTTGTCTTGACAAGGGACCAAAATAAAGAAGCTTTATTTTTATGATTTGTGTCATTGTCATTGTGTGTGATTGCACACCTAACATGGCACGCTACCTAATATGGTCAATAAGATTACATGTATAGTTGAAGTCAGAATTATTAGCCCCTTTGAATTTTTTTTTTCTTTTTTAAATATTTCCCAAATTATGTTTAACAGAGCAAGGAAATTTTCACAGTATATCTGATAATATTTTTTCTTGTTTTATGTTTTATTTCGGCTAGAATAAAAGCAGTTTTTAATTGTTTTAAAGCAATTTTAAGGTCAATATTATTAGCCCCCTTAAGCTATATATTTTTTCGATAGTCTACAGAACAAACAATCATTATACAATAACTTGCCCAATTACCCTAACCTGCCTAGTTAACCTAATTAACCTAGTTAAAATGTCACTTTAAGCTGTATAGAAGTGTTTTGAAAAATATCTAGTAAAATATTATTTACTGTCATCATGGCAAAGATAAAATAAATCATTTTTTAGAAATGAGTTATTAAAACTATTATGTTTAGAAATGTGTTCTTTCCGTTAAACAGAAATTGAGGGAAAAAATAAACAGGGGGGCTAATAATTCTTCAACTGTACAGTATATAGTAGATAATGTAGGCGTCGAGGTGGCGCAGTGGGTAGCATGATTGCCTCACAGTAAGAAGGTCTGTGGTTCGAGCCTTGGCTGGGTCAGTTGGCATTTCTGTGTGGAGTTTGCATGTTCTTCTTGTGTTCGTGTGTCCACAGTCCAAAAATACACTATAGGTGAACTGGGTAAGCTGGATTGGCCGTGGTGTATGTGTGGGTGAGAGTGTGTGTTTCCCAGTGATGGGTTGCAGCTGTAAGGGCATCTGCTGCGTAAAACATATGCTGGATAAGTTGGCGGATTATTCCGCTGTGGCGACCCCTGATTAATAAAAGGACTAAGCCAAAAAGAAAATGAATGAATGATATATATATATATATATATATATATATATATATATATATATATATATATATATATATATATATATATATAAATTTTATTCATATGTATTTATCACAAAATTGTCCGCAAATTTCTGGGAATTATCACCACAAAATCAGTTATTTTTATCGCTAGAAATCACAAAAAAAATGTGTGAAAAACTAGGGAGGTCTGTCAAATACTGACATTTTTTCATCAGGTATGGCAACCAAACCAACGTCTGATAGATGTCATAGTGGTAATGTCTACACAACGTCAAGCTGTAACATCATTAGACGTTGATATTTGGTTGTTTTTAGGTTGCGTTGGAAAGTAACTAAAATGCAACATCTGTCCAACATTGGACATTGATATCAGCCTGACGTCGGATTCTGACATCAACCTGATTTTCATTTCCAACCAAAATGCAACGTCCCATGACGTTGGGGTATAACATTAATCTGATGTCATGTTGATATCCTGTGCCTGTTGGGATGTTAATCATTTTCCTATCATTTTATTACAGGAAATTATATTTCCTATAATCCATTAATATTTACTTTTACGGCATGAAAAAGATCAGCGTGGACATTCTGCAAAGTATCTTTTGTGATTTTGACTAATGTAATAACATGCACCTTTTGCTTTGGGATGATAATTATTGTGAAAATCACTTACATTCAAAAATTATTAAATCAAATGAATCATTTTATTTCAGTGTACAAATAAACTTGAATTGAATTAAATATATCTTATGGGCAATTCCATGCAAATGTCAACCTTTCCATGAAAAAAATTAAGTTTTCAACAAAATACCGAAACAGTTTCTATGTTTTATGTGTAATTAAGTATTTTACAGTACTTTAAACATACTCAAAAATGTCTCTGTCATTGTTTTTGAACAATTTAATTTGCTTTACCAAAGTCACAGGAATGGCAATTTCACATCGGTCACATCCATAACGCAGAGGTGTCACATCCATAACGAAGCTTTTTCCTCATAAATGCAAAAATATTACATAAAATAAAATCAATGATGTTTGTTTTATAGAGAGCCGACTCTTATCCTGTTGATTAGCATAATTTTTGGGGGGTTGTGCAGTTTATTTGACAGAATTTCTACTAAGTATGTTGAATACTGTAAACTCACAGACTTTTTTCGTCACATCCATAACGCATGTTTATTTTCCTCATTTAAAGTACAAAACATGTTTACAGACTGATATTTTTCTGATCTTATAACTCTGTGGTCCGTAGTTTTGTAAAATATAAACAGATGGTTCAATATAATGTTAATGTAAAGTTTTTATGTGAATTTATGTTTTGAGTTTTTACTGCAAATGTCACATCCATAACGCTGGAATTGCTCTTATACAACTTTCCCAATAAAAAAATAAAGACAAATGGTTCTTAAAAGATCCAAGGGTGAGCGCATGATTTTATAATCAAATGGTGACATCAGCATCACACTATCAATAAATCACAACCAAGTGTTCAGATCAAATTCTGCTCTTGTCTTTAAACACTCTTTGCCTTGCCTTTGTTGTTCAGGGATTTTTACTGATATTGAACCTCTGTGTTTAATCCCTGTGTACCTTCCCTTTAAACGTCCCAGGAGCTTGAAAGGGCTTGCAGGATCTCTATCGTCTGAAGGCAGGGAGCTTTAATACAAGCTCAAGCTCTGTTTGATGGATGAAGGTGCAGTTGCACTTCAAAGCTGTAATGTGTCCTTACAGTCCTCATATAGAGATGCTCTTGAAAGAGAAAGACATGAAAGTGCATGTGTGGGGTTAAAGAACTGTCAGGCCTTCAGCACAAACTGCTTTCTGTTTCTCAAACACTCCTTCAGCAAACACATTATGCAAGGACAAGTTGAATGTGATCTATTATGCATGCAGAGGCGCAGTCATTAGCTTATCGTTTAAAGTCAATCATCTATTACAGACAGGTAGACGGATCAAATGATGGATGCATGGGCAGAATGATGGATGGATGAACAGATAAAATAATGGATGGAAAGATATAATTACAGATGGATGAATGGACAGATAAAATGATGGGTGGATGTACAAAATTACTAATGGATATATGGATGGACGGATAAAATTATGGATAGATGGATGGATGGATGGATGAATGGAAGGATTGATTGACAGATGGATGGATGACAGATTAAATGATGGATGGACTGATATTCGGAATGATAGGTGAATTGATGCATTATTAGATAAAATGGCAGATGAATAAAAAAAAGAGATGGGTGAGGACTGATGGATGGATAGTCAGAACAATGGGTGGGTGGACGGACGGACAAATAGATAGCCAGAACGATGTGTGGGTGGACAGATGGATAGTCAGAACGATGGGTCGGTGGACGGACAGACAGAGAGATGGATAGTCAGAACGATGGGTGGGTGGACAGACAGACGGAGAGATGGATAGTCAAAACGATGGGTGGGTGGACGGACGGACGGAGAGATGGATGGTCAGAACGATGGGTGGGTGGACGGACGGACGGAGAGATGGATGGTCAGAACGATGGCTGGGTGGACGGACAGATGGATAGCCAGAACGATGGGTGGGTGGACGGACAGATGGCCGGATGGACAAATGGATAGTCAGAACAATGGGTGGGTGGACAGATGGATAGTCAGAACGATGGGTGGGTGGACGGACGAATGGAGAGATGAATAGTCAGAACGATGGCTGGGTGGATGGACAGATGGATAGGCAGAACGATGGCTAGGTGGACGGACAGATGGCCGGATGGACTAATGGATAGTCAGAACGATGGGTGGGTGGACAGACGGATGGACGGATGAATAGTCAGAACGATGGCTGGGTGGATGGGTGGACGGACAGATAGATAGTCAGAACGATGGCTGTGTGGACAGATAGTCAGAACGTTGGGTGGGTGGACGGATGGATAGTCAGAACGATGGGTGGGTGGATGGACGGACCGATGGATAGTTAGAACGATGGCTGGGTGGACTGATGGACGGACAGATGGATAGTTAGAACGATGGCTGGGTGGACTGATGGACGGACAGATGGATAGTTAGAACGATGGATGGGTGGACTGATGGACGGACAGATGGATAGTTAGAACGATGGCTGGGTGGACAGATAGTCAGAACGTTGGGTGGGTGGACGGATGGATAGTCAGAACGATGGGTGGGTGGATGGACGGACAGATGGATAGTTAGAACGATGGCTGGGTGGACTGATGGACGGACAGATGGATAGTCAGAACGATGGCTGGGTGGACTGATGGACGGACAGATGGATAGTTAGAACGATGGCTGGGTGGACAGATAGTCAGAACGTTGGGTGGGTGGACTGATGGACGGAGAGATGGATAGTCAGAAAGATGGCTGGGTGGACAGATGGATAGGCAGAACGATGGCTAGGTGGACGGACAGATGGCCGGATGGACTAATGGATAGTCAGAACGATGGGTGGGTGGACAGACGGATGGACGGATGAATAGTCAGAACGATGGCTGGGTGGATGGGTGGACGGACAGATAGATAGTCAGAACGATGGCTGTGTGGACAGATAGTCAGAACGTTGGGTGGGTGGACGGATGGATAGTCAGAACGATGGGTGGGTGGATGGACGGACCGATGGATAGTTAGAACGATGGCTGGGTGGACTGATGGACGGACAGATGGATAGTTAGAACGATGGCTGGGTGGACTGATGGACGGACAGATGGATAGTTAGAACGATGGATGGGTGGACTGATGGACGGACAGATGGATAGTTAGAACGATGGCTGGGTGGACAGATAGTCAGAACGTTGGGTGGGTGGACGGATGGATAGTCAGAACGATGGGTGGGTGGATGGACGGACAGATGGATAGTTAGAACGATGGCTGGGTGGACTGATGGACGGACAGATGGATAGTCAGAACGATGGCTGGGTGGACTGATGGACGGACAGATGGATAGTTAGAACGATGGCTGGGTGGACAGATAGTCAGAACGTTGGGTGGGTGGACTGATGGACGGAGAGATGGATAGTCAGAAAGATGGCTGGGTGGACAGATGGATAGTCAGAACGATGGCTGGGTGGACTGATGGACGGACAGATGGATAGTCAGAACGATGGCTGGGTGGACAGATAGTCAGAACGTTGGGTGGGTGGACTGATGGACGGAGAGATGGATAGTCAGAAAGATGGCTGGGTGGACAGATGGATAGTCAGAACGATGGCTGGGTGGACGGATGGACGGACAGATGGATAGTCAGAAAGATGGCTGGGTGGACAGATGGATAGTCAGAACGATGGCTGGGTGGACTGATGGATGGACAGATGGATAGTTAGAACGATGGCTGGGTGGACAGATGGATAGTCAGAACGATGGCTGGGTGGACGGATGGACGGACAGATGGATAGTCAGAAAGATGGCTGAAAGGACTAATAGTCGGATGGATGGATGGATGGATGGATTAATAGTCAGAGGGATGGACAGATACATTTATGGATAGATGGATGGATGGATCGACAGATTAAATGCTGGATGGACAGACAGATGTATGAATAGATAGTCAGAACAATGAATGGGTGGTGGATAGACAGATGGGAGGATGGGAAAGTGGATGGATGGGTAAAATGACAGACGAACGACATACAGAATGAAGTATGGATGAAAGAACTAATAGTCGAATGGATGGATGGATAGATGTATGGACTAATAGTCGTATAAAATGACTAATAGTCGGAGGGAAAGACTAATGCCGTGGATGGGTGGATGGATAAAATGACAGACAGACAGACAGACAGACAGACAGACAGACAGACAGACAGACAGACAGACAGACAGATTAGATAGATAGATAGATAGATAGATAGATAGATAGATAGATAGATGATAGATAGATAGATAGATAGATAGATAGATAGATAGATAGATAGATAGATAGATAGATAGATAGATAGATAGATAGATAGATAGATAGATAGATAGATAGATAGATAGATAGATAGATAGATAGATAGATAGAGACAAGACAGAACAGTGGATGGATGAATGGACAGATTGAGTAACAGACAGAACGAAGCATGGATGGACAGATGAATAGATAGACAGAACAATGAATGGATGAAGGACGTGTTAGACAGATGGATAGATAGACAAAACAATGGATGGACGGGTGGATGGAGGATGTCACATGGATAGATAGAACGATGGATGCAGGGATGGAAGGAGGATGTGACAGACTGAGGGATGGATGGATGTGACAGAAAATTGGATAAATGGAACAATGAATGGACAGATGGAGTATGTGACAGACAGATGGATAGACAATGGATGGATGGATGACAGACATGACAGAAATATGGATAGATAGACAGAACAATCGATTGATGAATGGATGGAGGATGTGATGGACAGATGGATAAATAATAGAAGAATGGGTGAACCAATATACTGACAGACAGATTTTAAAAAATGACCGGATAAAGGACTGACAGAAGGATGGAAGGATGGATGAATGAGATGACAAAGACAGATAAATAAAACACTGGATGCATAGATAAACCGAGAGGTAGACAGGATTATGGATGGACATAGAAACAGACTATTTGACAAAGACAAAGACCGATAAACAGATGATTTAATTAGTCCATTTAAAAAAATTATTTCTAAACATAATAGTTTTAGGGCAACCCAGTGGCGCAGTAGGTAGTGCTGTTGCCTCACAGCAAGAACGTCGCTGGGTCGCAGGTTCGAACCTCGGCTGGGCTGGGTCAGTTGGCGTTTCTGTGTGGAGTTTGCATGTTCTCCCTGGGTTCGCGTGGGTTTCCTCCGGGTGCTCCGGTTTCCCCCACAGTCCAAAGACATGCAGTACAGGTGAATTGGGTAAGCTAAATTGTCCATAGTGTATGAGTGTGAATGTGTGTGTGGAAGTTCCCAGAGATGGGTTGCGGCTGGAAGGGCATCCGCTGCGTAAAATCGTGCTGGATAAGTTGGCGGTTCATTCCGCTGTGGCGACCCCGCAAGGGACAAAGCCGACAAGAAAATGAATGAATGAATGAATAATAGTTTTAATAACTCATCTCTAATAACTGATTTTTTTTATCTTTGGCATGATGACAGTACATAATATTTGACTAGATATTTTTCAAGACACTAGTATTCAGCTTAAAGTGACATTTAAAGGCTTAATTAGGTTAATTAGGCAAGTTATTTTATTTAACAATGATTTGTTCTGTAGACAATCGAAATAAACATTGCTTAAGAGAGCTAATAATATTGACCTTAAAATGGTTTCTAAAAATTAAAAACTGCTTTTATTCTAGCCGAAATAAAACAAATAAGACTTTCTCCAGAAGAAAAAATATTATAGGTAATACTGTGAAAAATTCCTTGCGCTGTTAAACATTATTCGGGAAATATTTGAAAAAGAAATTCACAGGAGGGCGAATCAATTTGAAGTCAACTGTAAATATATTCCCATCCAGCGATACTTTTAATGACTCCACTCCCACACTTGGCATTTCCCGTCAGCTATATTCCATAATCGCTCATCTCCGTGGTGTAGATATGCAGATCTATCAGTTTCCACAACAGGCTTCCCTCAAATGAGCTCTTTATGTAAAACTCTTAAAAATCAATTTCTTTAGAGACACTCCTCAACTTTGTGGGTTGACAAAGACGTGTCTATGTGTGTCTGCCAGCCATGTGTGTGTGTGTGTGTGTGTGTGTGTCTTCCAGACTATTTTTAAACATCTGTGGCAGGCTTAATCCATCTTGTGTGGTGAGAGGGCCCAGCAGATCTGAATATTACAGTAACCATATTTTAACAAGACTCTGGAGTATTCACATAAGCATTAAATACAGCGCAGGGCCGTTGTGTCAGAGGGAGGGGGGGGACTTTCGCTTTGCATTCTGATCCTGTAAACCTCCAGAGAAGCCACAAATCACACACAGTTTGGGGTCGTGGAAAAAAGCAGATGCATTTGCCTCCCGGTCACCTGAATAAAGGCATCTAAAAATGAGCGTTAAGTATGGAGAAGTTGGCAGCCGCTTTTTCTTATGCCTTTTTAGTTTTATGATTCAAGATTAGGGCTGCACAATATATCATTTCAGCATCGATACCGCATCCACAATAGTCACATTGCAAGATATGCAATGTTGAGTCTGAATTAAAGTTGACCAGAAGCTACAGAATTACATTTAATTGCGGTATTTACACCCACTGGCTACTTTATTAGGTACAGCTTCCTAGTACCGGGTTGGACCCACTTTTGCTTTCAGAACTGCCTTAATCCTTCATGGCAGAGATTCAACAAGGTACTGGAAATATTCCTCAGAGGTTTTGGTCCATATTGACATGATAGCATCACTGCGAATCTCCCGTTCCACCACATCCCAAAGGTGCTCTATTGGATTGAGCTCTGGTGACTGTGGAGGCCATTTGAGGACAGTGAACTCGTTGTCATGTTCAAGAAACCAGTCTGAGATGATTAGCGTTTTATGACATGGCGCGCTATCCTGCTGGAAGTAGCCATCAGAAGACGAGTACACTGTGGTCATAAAGGGATGGACATGATCAGGAACAATACTCAGGTAGGCTGTGGCATTGACACGATGCAAGTGTGAAAATATCCCCCACACCATTACACCACCACCACCAGCCTGAACCGTTGATACAAGGCTGCTTGATCCATGCTTCCCATGTTGTTGACGCCAAATTCTGACCCTACCATTCGAATGTTGCAGCGGCAATCGAGACTCATCAGACCAGGCAACGTTTCTCCAATCTTCTATTATCCAATTTTGGTGAGCCTGTGCAAATTGTAGCCTCAGTTTCCTGTTCTTAGCTGACAGGAGTGGCACCTGGTGGGGTCTGCTGCTGCTGTAGCCCATCTGCCTCAAGGTTGGATGTGTTGTGTGTTCAGGGATGCTCTTCTGCATACCTCGGTTGTAACGAGTGGTTATTTGAGTTACTGTTGCCAGTCTATCAGCTCGAATTAGTCTGGCCATTCTCCTCTGATCTCTGGTATCAACAAGGCATTTGTGCCCACAGAACTGCCGCTCACTGATTATTATATCGTTCGGACCATTCTCTGTAAACACTAGAGATGGTTGTGCAAGAAAATCCCAGTAGATCAGCAGTTTCTAAATTACTCAGAGCAGCCCGTCTGGCACCGACAACCATGCCACATTCAAAGTCACTTAAATCCCCTTTCTTCCCTATTCTAATGCTCGGTTTGAACAGCAGCAGACCGTTGACTATGTCTACACGTCTAAATGCATGTTTTGCTGCCGTGTGATTGGCTTATTAGAAATTTTTGTTAACGAGCAGTTGGACAGGTGTACCTAATAAAGTGGCCAGTGAGTGTATATGGAATTTATACGATACAAAAAAAAAATCTTATTTAAAACTTTTCTTGTTTCTAGTCCAAATATCTCCATTTCAAAATGAAAAAAATGATTATTTGACTTACCCCACAGGCAGATCACTTTGCTTGTTTTAAGAAAAAAAAACTCTTAATTTCTTCTGAAGTTGAAAACAAAACGATATTTGTATTTACTTTTTGATATTTAGACTAGAAACGAGACAAAGCAAAGCAAGAAAAGCAATTGTTTTGCATTGTGATTATTCAATTTCTATACATAAATACTGTTAAGATTCCCCAGAAAACCATCAAATGGTGCTATTTAAATCATCTTCTTCACATCAAAATATTTAAATCGCACAAAAATAAAATATAGCAAAATCATATTTTTCCAATATCGTGCAGCCCTATTTAAGATGGTTTTTATATAGGGTCAGTAATGAGACGACGCCATCTAATCAAAGCAATTTTCCAGATTCCTCGATAAAATAAAGTATGATAAAAAAAAAGATTATGAGATGAAATCTTGAAGGATGAATTGTGCCGGCTGATTGCTTTGTGTATTTGCATGCGCTGTCTGCATTGTTTTATTGTCTGATTCACTAAAAGGGTTATGCAAATCAAGTAATGGCATAATGCGGCACAAAATCTGCACCAATGGCAATTTGCAAGGCAATTCCTACTTAAAACTGTCCATAGCAGACAATAGAGTATGAAAGTTAGAAGACATGCTGATGAACGTCTCAGCATCCAATAGGGTGTAAAAAAAACACTCCGCACACATTTTGGTACTGAGCTATAAAAATACATTATTATTGCAATATTTTATGTTACAATAATAATTATAATTATTATTATTATTAAAATTATTATCATGATGATCATTATTATTATTATTATTATTAATAATAATAATAATAATAATAATAATAAATCATCTATATAATAATAATAATAATAATAATAATAATAATAATCTATATAATAGTAATAATAATAATAATAATAAATCATATATTATATCAAATAATAATATATAATAACAATAATATTAATAATAATATATTATTATCATCATCATCACCTATACAATAATAATAATGATAATAATAAAAATAACGATAATAATAATATTCATTCATCCCTTCTCTTTTCAGCTTAGTCCCTTTATTAATCAGGGGTCGCCACAGCGGAATGAACCGCCAACTTATCCAGCATATGTTTTGCACAGCAGATGCCCTTCCAGCTGCAACCAATCACCGGGAAACACCCATACACTTCCATTCACACACATACGTTACGGACAATTTAGCCTACCAATTCACCTATAGTGCCTGTCTTTGGACTTACCAAACCCACGTGAACACGGGGAGAACAAGCAAACTCCACACAGAAATGCCAACTGACCCAGCCGAGGCTTGAACTAGCGACCTTCTTGCTGTGAGGCGAGAGCGCTACCCACTGCATCACCGTGCTGCCCATTATTATTATTGTTAATATATATTATTGCTTGTAAGATTTTTGAATTAAAATGATACGTCTGGTACATTGTGGTAGACTTGAACCGATTTGGAGCACAAAATTGATTTTGAAAAGGAATAATCCCTTATGTTATGCACTCTGTCGCTATCTATATATTAATAGGCCATTTTTACTGGTAAAATCTGACTTTCAGTATTAGCAGTTTTCCCTCCTTTCATTATTAAATATTATTTTACATTTTTTACTATTACATAGAATAGTTAAATGCAGTGCTGTTACTGAAACAAAGTACACTCAATCTTTCAGTGCATGGTATATTATGCTGAGTTTCCATCACCCTGTGTTAATGCACATTTTGAGGGGTGGTCCAGAATGTATTTTTAAGGCTTGGTTGTGTTTATAAAGGGAGTGCAGAATTATTAGGCAAGTTGTATTTTTGAGGATTAATTTTATTATTGAACAACAACCATGTTCTCAATAAACCCAAAAAACTCATTAATATCAAAGCTGAATATTTTTGGAAGTAGTTTTTAGTTTGTTTTTAGTTTTAGCTATTTTAGGAGGATATCTGTGTGTGCAGGTGACTATTACTGTGCAGAATTATTAGGCAACTTAACAAAAAACAAATATATACCCATTTCAATTATTTATTTTCACCAGTGAAACCAATATAACATCTCAACATTCACAAATATACATTTCTAACATTCAAAAACAAAACAAAAACAAATCAGTGACCAATATAGCCACCTTTCTTTGCAAGGACACTCAAAAGCCTGCCATCCATATTTTCTGTCAGTGTTTTGATCTGTTCACCATCAACATTGCGTGCAGCAGCAACCACAGCCTCCCAGACACTGTTCAGAGAGGTGTACTGTTTTCCCTCCTTGTAAATCTCACATTTGATGATGGACCACAGGTTTTCTATGGGGTTCAGTTCAGGTGAACAAGGAGGCCATGTCATTAGTTTTTCTTCTTTTAGACCCTTTCTTGCCAGCCACGCTGTGGAGTACTTGGACGCTTGTGATGGAGCATTGTCCTGCATGAAAATCATGTTTTTTTTTGAAGGATGCAGACTTCTTCCTGTACCACTGCTTGAAGGTGTCTTCCAGAAACTGGCAGTAGGACTGGGAGTTGAGCTTGACTCCATCCTCAACCCGAAAAGGCCTCACAAGCTCATCTTTGATGATACCAGCCCAAACCAGTACTCCACAGTTTTTCCACACGCTTCTTGCGTCCCTGTTGACTGTTTTGAATGAAACGCTTGATTGTTCGATGATCACGCTTCAGAAGCTTGGCAATTTTAAGAGTGCTGCATCCCTCTGCAAGATATCTCACTATTTTTGACTTTTCGGAGCCTGTCAAGTCCTTCTTTTGACCCATTTTGCCAAAGGAAAGGAAGTTGCCTAATAATTATGCACACCTGATATAGGGTGTTGATGTCATTAGGCCACACCCCTTCTCATTACAGAGATGCACATCACCTAATATGGTTAATTGGTAGTAGGCTTTCAAGCCTATACAGCTTGGAGTAAGACAACATGCATAAAGAGGATGATGTGTAGTAATTGTAATGAAGGGTAGTAATTGTGCAGTATGTTTGCGAAAAACCTCCTTCTTGTATAAGTCCAGGGCTTGTCTTATAGATCAGCAAGCGAACCACTCACCTAACCCTTTCCCTAAACACAACCAATAGTGTTTTCGAAACGTATGCAAGAGAAAAGGGGTATTACCTTGCTTTTATTCTTTTGTGAAATCACTAAAATCGAACTGAAAGTTGAACAATGTGAACTACTGAGCAAACTGACCAAGCCAAAAAGGTTGTCCAAATAGAAATAGATAAGTGAGGCCAACATATCAGATTAAAATCATCAACAACATTAAGGTGTTTTGTGGTATTTGGTAAACATGGCTTTATATGCATCAATAATATGTCCCTGTAAATATCATTAGTGTGAAAAGGATAATATATTAAATGTAATTATCAAATATTTTACTCTATTTTTTTTTAAAGTGTCCACTGGCCAAACCTGATTACTTGGGACACAGTTTCACAGAAACGTGCGCAATTTGACTTATTGCCGACTTCAATTAAACAAGCCTCTCTTTTGTTGCTTCTCATCCTGATAATTGCAGGTTGACAGAAGTTTGACTCGGGGCGGAAGGCAGATCTGCAGTCATTGTCAAACATTCACAAAGGAACGCTGATCCGCTGTCTGCAAAAGTGCTGGTAAAATCTATCACGAGACTTGAAGCAGAAGAGAGGGAGAGAATGATAAAAGCCTTATGATTCCATAGACGTCTCACGTGTTTCTTTCCTCTCTTTGACGCCTTCTGATTCAGTGTACTCGGAGACCTCGATACATTTTTAGACCTTGCCTTGTAAATCCTGAGCCGAAATTGATCACAACTTCGTATCAGCTTGTGGTATTGTGTTACTGTGATTTGAGAGAGCGGTATTTTTCGACCTATATGAACTTACGCCCCCTTAACGCCTACCCTGTGAGTTGAGCCCTACATTACTCAAGCGAATGTGAATCATAAAGCTCACGCAGACACACATTGCTCTGGATAAGGCCTTAAAGCGCCAATCACACTGCCAGTCAGGATTACGGCTGACACAGTAACATTCAGTTTAACTACTTACAAGCATAAAGACTAACACTTCACATATTAATCACACTATTGGTGTAGATCTCAAACATTCTGCAGGGCTGTATTCAATATAGGGAACCAAAAATGCTCTGGCTTCAGCTACATTTACATTTATTCGTATAGCAGCTGCTTTTATCCAAAGTGACCTACAAAAAGGATAATAGAAGTTGAAAATTATAAAATCGAGTAGAATTCTTTCAGCTGTCTTTAATCAGGGTTTATACAAAACGTCTAAAGTTGAATTTAATTCCTTTTACTACCTTATTTAATACCTTAAAATTTTTTTATACCAGCACGACTTAAAGCAGCAACTGTAGTGGTGTAAATGAAATATCTTTCCAAATGGAATAACATAGTGCAGATAACATATACATTTAAGTAAAGCAGAGGGATTAATCAAGATGTCACAATGGATCTTTTTGTCCATATTTTTTAATAAATGTCAAAAAGTAACAATGGCATAACAATAGCCGATCTTCTAAGAACAGTTCGGTATGGTTATGTGGCACGATTACAAACCCACAGCACCTCAGCTCGCAATGTAGCGGTGGTGATGGGGCATAGCGTCTGTCACGCACCTGTTGGTGATGCTGCAAGGACTTCTGCTGGCAGTGGTTTGCATCGGGAGAGCAGTCGATGTTGAGGGCAAAGCAGTGGGGGTTGAGGACGTTGATGCAACCGTAGCGCAAAACATTGATATGGGAAGCTGCTCGCTGCGTCTGCGCATCCTAGCTTGGTGGCTATTTGACTCACGTTGGTGGCTATTTGACTACTGTATGCGATTTGACGCCATTCACCCCCACCCAGGTTATATTAATCGTCTTCTTGCAGACGTGGCAATAAGCCTCGCGACTGTTGCCAATGAAGGGCTCGGAGTTCTACCATTCCATCCGGTCCCAACCATCTCAGCATGGATGTTTATCCTTTCCTCATCTTCCTATTTTCTCCTTTTCATTAAAGATAATTAATTGATTATTTGAATGAGTATTTAACTTTGCATTGATTTTAACTAATGAATAAGTTGAACAGACTGCCTTGTGTAAGAATGTGCAGTGTCCTTGTCTCTTTCTTTGTCTGTTTATTTTAACTTTGTTTCCAGGAGACACACAAACTGGGTCATAGGTCAGGAGACCTCTCTCTCTCTCTCTCTCTCTCTTTGGAGCAGGATTACGGATGCTGGGGGGAGAGAACACCTGTTCTTCTTTTTATTGTCATAAAATTGTCTACAGTAATTTAACTATTGTTGTTTTAATTCTTGTTAAAGTAATTTCTTTTTATGCTAGATAGACTTTGTGTGTAGTGAGAATATTGTAGCTGAATGTTGATTAAACCAGTTTTGAACTAGTTTGATAAGCCAGCTGAAAGTACAAGAATCAACCTTGAGTTGCCATAACAAATTGTCGCTTGCGTATATGAATGTCTCCATGGTTCAGAGCTATAGGTCGGAGATCAGCTCTTAATAATTTAGGGTCGACTTGACCCCCAAGAACCATGTCGCCATCCATATCTGGAGTCAAACAGATAATCTTCCATTGACGCACACATTTAGACTATCCATATCTGGAATCAGATACAATTCTTCCCTGACGCACACATTTAGAATTGTCTATTTCTGCTTTAACCAATGAGAACTGTTTACCTGGATCCCACCTTTTCTGGACTTGTGTAAAGAGTATAATTGCTGCATTGTTGTATTGTAAGGCAGAGCGGCTTAGGAACTCATTGCGAGTGTTGAAGCTGGCTTCTGCTGATGAAACTGCAAACTATCTTCAGTAAACTTTATTTATTTATTTGAATCTCTGACTCTGGCTCTTCTTCATCTGACAGACTGGTCATTCTTTGGGTTAAAACTGTAAATACCCCAACAACAACTACAGGCCTAAGCCAGTCTTTAAATCTTGAGTCTTCCAGCCAGAGGTCCGAAAACTTGCACATCCCAATGTTTTATTTTAATTAATGAACGAAAGCCTATGGTTGGCAGCAAGCCAGCTGGGTAGCCAGTTTGTTTTAGTGCGTGTGCGAACGAACACCACCTCACATGATATCACTCAGGTCCTACTCTCAACATATAAATAAATCCATGCAAATTTCAGAATAAAGGCCTGCCCCTAACACAAATTGAAAATTTATTTAAAAAAACTGGGCTCAAAAATGTACACCCTGTGGAACAGGACAGGAGACAGGACACCCTGTTAATGAAAACTAAGTTAAAAACAGGACTGATCTGAAATAGAAACCTTTTGTGACATTATAAATGTCTTTATCATCACTTTTGATCAATTTAAAGCACCCTTACTAAATAAAGTACTAAATTTGATAACCTACTTAGAAACAAACAAAAAAAAAAGATACTGACTTTAACTTTTGAATGGGTAACCTTTTTTTCACATAAATGCTGATCTTTGTAATAATCAAGAAAACCTGAAAAAACTACTTAACAGTTAATAAATACTGATAATTCATTCATTCATTTTCGGCTTAGTCCCTTTATCAATCAGGGGTTGCCACAGCAGAATGAACCGCCAATATTGATAATATTAACTATAATAAAAATAAGGAAATTGATGAATGAATAAAATTTGTTATAAATTAGAATAAAATTATAAAATATAACAGAATAAAATTAGAACAAAATTAGTTAAAATTATTTTTAAAAAGATACTGACTCCAAGACTTTAAATAGTTTACAAAAAACTTTTATTTGTTAGATGAATGCTGATCTTTGTAATAATCATGAAATCCTGAACATATTACTCAACGGTTAATAAATATTGATAATATTAATTTACTAATTATAATAAAAATAAATGAATGAATAAATGTTTCTAGAAAAGCAAATCAGCCTTTTAGAATGGGGCGGCATGGTGGCTCAGTTGTTGCAGTTGCCTCACAGCAAGAAGGTCGATGATTCGAGTTCTCGGAGGTCCACGTATAATGTTATCAAGATTTTCACAATCAAAAAAGATCATTTAGGAGTAATGGGCTATTTTCTTGTCTTGTTTTGACCACACATACACAGTTTGAATAGGTCGTTTCTCATGGGGACGTCTCTAATGAAGTTGATCGCCTCCTTTTTTCCAATGGCCAGGTGGCTAAGGTGAGAAGCTGCCCTCGGTTTGTTTTATTTGTGCCGGCAGCTAGCTCTCTGCAACTCTCACATGGTCACCCACTAAGCTAAGCAGGGCTGCGCTCGGTCAGTACCTGGATAGGAGACCACATGGGAAAGCTAGGTTGCTGCCGGAAGTGGTGTTAGTGAGGCCAGCAGGGGGCGCCCAACCTGCGGCCTGTGTGGGTCCTAATGCCCCAGTATAGTGACGGGGACTCCATACTGCTCAGTGAGCACCGTCCTTCGGATGAGACGTTAAAACGGAGGTCCTGACTCTCTGTGGTCATTAAAAATCCCAGGATGTCGTTCGAAAAAGAGTAGGGCTTTAACCCCGGCATCCTGGTCAAATCTGCCCACTGGCCTCTGTCCATCATGGCCTCCTAACCATCCCCATATCATAATTGGCTTAATCACTCTGTCACCTCTCCACCAATCAGCTGGTGTGTGGTGTGCGGTCTGGCGCAAAATGGCTGCCGCCGCGTCATCCAGGTGGATGCTGCACACTAGTGGTGGATGAGGAGATTCCCCCCCCATGTGTAAAGCGCTATATAAATGTAAGGAATTTATATTATTATTATTTTATTTTTATTATTAAAATATTTTAAAAGTTTGTCGCCTCCTTCTTCCCGATGGCCAGGTGGCTATCAACTTTATTAGAGACGTCTCCATGAGAAACAATCTATTCAAACTGTGTTTGTGTGGTCAAAACAAGACAAGAAAATAGCCCATTACTCCTAAATGATCTTTTTTGATAGTGAAAATATTGATAACATTGTACGTGGACCTCCGAGAACAGTACACAATAATAAAAAAGCCAGTTCATGACCCTTTAAACCATGGGTCTCAAACTCAATTCCTGGAGGGCCGCAACTCTGCACAGTTTTGCTCCAAACCTAATCAAACACAGCTGATCCAACTAATCAAGTTGTTCAAGACTACTAGAGTCTATTAAGCAGGTGTGAGTTGGAGGTGATTGGAGCTAAACTGTGCAGAGCCGCGGTCCTCCAGGAATTAAGTTTGAGACCACTGCTTTAAACGCATTACTTTTAGCAAGCTTCCAAAGGAACAGTTCTACTGTTAACAGCTCATGATTGTGAGCACATTACGCACTTTAGTCTAAAATTAAAACTGCAACAAGTTTGATCAAGTCAGCTCAACTGCCTGGACATGTAGGCTGTGCCATGATCCATAATTCACCCTCCCGAAAGAGCTGAAAGATAACACAAATAAACAAAGCCACCATCTATCAACGCTGGCCTATTGTCTCTGGAGTCGCTCTACCTTTAAATTACAGGCCAAGTGTCCACAACACAGCATAGTGCTCATCCCAGAGGGCCGTTTTGCTGAAAGAGCAGTGCCTTCACTGAAATGTCAAGCTTCTGGTTTTGAGGTTGGGAATGATAGTGGATTAATGGTATGGGTCAGTGTCAGCTTTTGCGTTTGATCTGAACGAACAAATCAACACACATGCGGTGACAGTTCGGTCGGAGGATCCTGTAAATTGTAGTGTGAAAACAATTGGATTTCTGTCCCCACAAAACAAAATGGAATCCTGTGTCCAAAAAATAGGGGGTTTGGAGCACCATTTTGGAAACCCGCCGAAGCAGAAAGCACATCTACTGTAGTTCTCAGCAGTGGATATGCTGGTAATTGAAAATCAGAGTGTGTATAAATTGCTCCTCCTGTCCATGTGCCATGAAATGCATGAGCAGCTTTAAATACACCACAGCTGCTTTATAAAGTGTGCATTATTGTTAGGAAAATGTTTAGTTACTTTTATTGTGCAATTATATTATTGTCTATATTATAATATGCAATATCAGTAATTTAGTGGCTGAAATTAGAAATATTCCATCAAGGTCATAAACTAAAATCTCTACAACACAGGCTCATTCTGAAAGCTTAGCCCTATATACATTTCTGGAGATTGCGAATTATGTAGCCAGAGGAACGTATGGCTGCATTTCGTCTTTAAAATGAACGATACAGGGCAGTATGACGCCTTTTCACGCTTACTAGCTGATCGCTTAACTCCGTATGGACAGCTTTTCCACTGTTACCAGTTTGTCCAGTGGCTCACAGCGTACGTCGGAGGATTCGAGAAGGAGAGCGGAGTTGACTGTGACAATGGGGTTTGAGTCCAGTGAAGAAGGGTTCCAGAAAGTGGGTAAGACAAAAACAAAAGGCAAAAAATAAAACAAACAAGTAAATAACAGGGTGAGAATGTGGTAAAATCTGAAAACGTGGTAAAAATCAGGCTGCTGTGAGGGCTTTTCTTTTTCTGGATTGCTTTTCAAAACACTGTCAGTTGGATTTAGGGAAGTGGGGGAGCGGGTCAATCTGTGCTTTTGAAAACACTATCAGTTGGGTTTAGGGATTGGGTTGGGTGGCGCGATCGGTAGGCCGGTTGGTCAGTCAGTCAGTCAGTCGAGAGTGGCCTCTGGTGGATTTACGCGAGAAGAGCAGGCACGAATGGCACTCACGAAAGAAATCTGAGATCTCAAAAAGTGTACACATCGGCCTCTGGTGGATTTGCAAAAAAAAAAGCTGCAAAAAAAAAAAAAAAAAAAACAGAGCTCCTGGGACGTATTTGGCGCTCTCCAGAAATGTATATGGGTACGTAATCAGAACGAGCCTGCGTTGGATCTCTAAGATGCTTTTAGGCTGAAAATAACATCTTTCCATTTACCTCTTTATTTTGTGTTTGGCAATGGAATAAGTTGGATGATGTCAAATTAGTAGACCTTTTTTTCTTTTTTAAAAGGAAATAAACCCTTTTAGGTTAATGCAAAAGCACTTGCTCATCTTCCTGGAGTTTATTTTCTGATAAGTGCATTATTTTCTTTTAAATTTGATTAATTTGAATCTAATTTGATTCAAATGACATATAATCAACTTGTATATCTTGAAATATCTCTACATGCACAGTACAAAAAAAGAAAAATTATGGATAATTAAGCAAATCATCTGTAAATAAACCACAATAAATGCAGGTAAGATGCATTAAAGGACACAACATGCATTGAAATTGTGACGCTGGGCCATCTGTTGTACTGTACAGGAATATTTTTTGCCAATAGATAAAAATATATTGTAAGGGTCAAAATGATTTATTTTTCTTTTTGGCCAAAAATTACATTAGAAGTAAGCAAAGGTCATGTTCTTTGAAGTTGAGTAAATATCATATTGTAAATTTTTGATTGTTTATTTGCATTGCTAAAAACTTCATTTTTTTTTTATTTTCAAGGCAATTTAAAGGCAGCCCTATGCGAACAATCCTGGAAATCTTATTTATTCAGTTTTTGGATGATGTATAAATCTCATTTATTCATTCATTTACCTTCGTCTTACTCCCTTATTAAGAATGAACCGCCAACTATTCCAGCATATGTTTTACGCATATGGATGCCCTTCTGGCCGCAACCCAGTACAGGGAAACACCCATACACTCTCTCATTCACACACACACTCATACACTACAGCCAATTTAGTTGATTCAAATCACCTATAGTGCATGTCTTTGCACTGTGGAGGAAAAGGGAGCTCCCGGAGAAAACCCACGCCAACACGGAGAGAACATGCAAACACTACATAGAAATGCCAACTGGCTCAGCCTGGACTTGAACCAGTGACCTTTCGCTGTAAGGTGAAAATGTTAACCACTGAGCCACCGTGCCGCCCTTGTATATATTCATTCATCCATTCATTAATTTCCTTCGGCTTAGTCGCTTTAATTCATCAGGGGTTACCACAGCGGAATGAACCACCAACTTATCCAGAATATGTTTTACACAGCGAATTCCCTTACAGCTGCAACCCATTACTGGGAAACATCCATACGCACTCATTCACACACATACAGTACACTACGGCCAATTCAGTTTATTCAATTCACGTATAGCGCATGTCTTTGGAGTGTGGGGGGAAACTAGAGCATGCAGAGGAAGCCAACGTGAACACGTTGAGAACATGTAAACTCAGATATGCCAACTGACTCAGCCGGGACTCGAACCAGCGACCTTCTTGCTGTGAGGCGACAGTGCTAACCACTGAGCCACCGTGCTGCCCTTGAATATATCTCAATAAAAATTAAAATACAGTTATGAGTGGTTTTGTGGCCCAGGGTCACAGCATGAACATATTTTGTAAAGTTCAACAGCAAATAAAGCAAATGTTCTGTAAATTCAGCCTCCCTCAGAATCCCTACTGCACATTTACAGCAAAACAAGAGCACTCTTCCTATTCCAAAACTCAAAATATTTTCCTTGTGCCCTTTTTGTGCGTCCTCCAGCTATTGTATCTCTCAAACATGGAAAAATGTTCTGCAAACAAATCAAGTGACAAAAGGGAGATGTGTAAAAAAAATGAAGCTATTTGCATTCGTATCAAATGAAAGATCCACACTGAAGATATGCCATTGTCCCCCTGTTTCCTCCCATTTACAATCCTGCAAAACAGACCACGTGTGGAGAGAGAAACTTGACGGAGGGAACAGAAAGAGAAAGCAGACTTTGGATGGTGGAAAGTGTGTTAGCTCTCCCGATACGTTCAAATGAATCCCTCCTCCGTTTGTATGTCTATTTCTAAACCAGTCTACCTGCCAAACAGCCATTTGATCCTTCTTTACTTGTGCTCTGACTGGAAACAGATTTATTCCGAATTTACCCAAACCGTCATTTTAGTCCTACGGTGACGATCACATTTATACAAAAATAATACGAGTATAAATAAATGTGCTGTATTCTAGCCAGAACATTCATCACTGTGTGTTTAATGGCATGAAGTAGGATGTTAACAGCACACAAGTATTACTTAATATGCACATCACATTTCTCATTACCTTTGAGAACACATACAAACATTCATAAATTGACCACTTGTAAGTCCATTATGTGCAACTTAAATGGATCATTACACTTGCTTCCACAGTTTAAGAGTGACGGATGGAATGAAATATACTTAGCGTTTTGACTGCAAAGCCATTGGGTCTTATTATACATGCGGCACAATAGTTTCAGCCCAGTGCAGGTATCATTTTTATGTCCTGTGTCACATTGTTTAAAGAGCCATGAAACCCCCCTGTCTCAGCAGGGTGTTTTCACACCTCTAGTTTGAAAGAAGTCAGGAAAGAGTCCAGCTTTGTTTAGGTGGGAGTGGAATTGAGAGGAAAGGGTTTGCATTAAAAGGGGAGTTTCAGTACATGCACGCGCTGATTTTCAAAGACGCAGAGGAGATAAACAGTGACTATGTTTACATGGACATTAGTAATCAAATTATTTGTCGTAATCTGAATATGACAATAATGTGATTAAAGGGTCACGAAACACCGAAACACATTTTGTGAGCTGTTGACAGTCATATGTGTGTCCCACGCTGCTAAAAACACTATTAGGACACATATATTGCACTAAAAAGTGAAAATTGGTTGTTTTTGCGTTATTTTGAGCAAATTCGTTCTTCCGGTTTGAAACTAATTTTTGAAGCTGCGTCACAGCCATGAGATACTTGCGTGTAATCCAGCATGGAGAGTGGATGTCTGTACCTGCGAGTACATCGTGACGTCTCTGAGTGTGCAGCATTAATTCATGAGAAAGACTTGGTTCAAACCAATCAGCGCGCTCTATTGTGTATGAGGTGCAACTTCATTAATATGCATGATAGCTTCGAAGACTATCTTGTTGATAGCATGATAGCTTCGAAGACTATCTTGTACCTGTTACAGTGTTCAGATAACAGAGAGACGCCACGTTATGTTGCCAAAACAAGTGAAAGAACTAGAATTTGGAGACATGAGTCGTCAGTGTTACATTTATTATTGTGCTGCATTTATTAATGTGCTGCAACGAAGGTTTTGTTTTCATTTTCCCGCTATGAAAGTGCAGCTGGACTCAATGTGGATTACAGTGCACACAACACGCGACAGAAATGCGTTTAAGGAACATTTTTTTACCCGAGAGCTTTTCGCATCTGGAAATCCGGATCTCCTTTTAAAAAAAGACACAGTTCCAGTTTGTATTGATTGTCCTGTCTCTACAGATGGTAAGTGTGTGTGCGATCAGTGCCCTTTGTTTGTTCATTCAGATGGCAAAGTTAGTTCGTATCATCAGCTGTACTCTTTCAGTTTTTAAAGACATACCTCAGTCAAAATGGTTTAGTTAACTTTACAGTATGTTAATATCACTGCAATATTATAGTACAATATTATAGACTGAAAGATCCGCTGTAAATGCTGCTCTTTGAATGTAAACATGTAAACACAGCAATCTAACTATTACTGTTGTGTAGAACTTTCACCGCATTTTGTGACAGGATAGTCTATTCACCTTATTCTCCGCGTACGAGCGGGCGCACCCATTTGAATAATTTTGGCGCGAGACTTCCGGTCTCATTCACTTCCATTCATTTTTGGACGTTAAAAACAGCTCGTTCTGCTGCTTGATGTTGCAAACTGAGTTTTTCTTATTATATTATTCTATTTTGTCTGTATAATCATGCAAACACTTGTTTGTAGAGCGAGTAGTTTGACCGTTTTCAGACGTTTATTATTTCTAATAATTTCTCCCATAGGAAACTGAATCGGAATTTCTAAAACAATCGCAAAAACGAGCGCACTTCCGCATTGAAGAATAAGGTCAATACCAGGGGTGCTCAACCCTGGAGATCGACCTTCCTGCTGAGTTCAGCTCCTACCCTGATCAAACACACCCTGAACCAATTAATTAGGACCTGAACACCACTAGATTATTACAGGCAGGTGTGTTTGATATGGGCTGCAAATGAAATCTGCAGGACGGTAGACCTCCAGGAGCAGGGTTGGTCACCCCTGGTCTATACACACACGGCTTTCTGACACTACCTACCGAGTGCATCTAAGTTACCGAGAAATGCGGAGGATTTTTTTCTCCTATTCGCCGTGCAGTATCAAATGCTCCATTAAAACTCCACTCTCCAGCAGTTCCTCGCTTTCAATATCTCGTTTGTCACGGGGGCATGCAGGAAATGTTCCTGAATAAAAAGTGAAAGTGCCAAACTGCAGTTAAAGTCGACAAATTAATAATTTGGCAAATAATTCGATTACTGATGTCCATGTAAACACAGTCACTGTCTTTCTCCCCTGCGTCTGTGTGTTTGTTTTGCCTCACCTCTGAAAATCAGCGCGTGCCCAAACGGACACTCCCATATTTGCAAATCCTTCCCTCTTTCCCTCCCCCGACACTCCCACCTAAACAGAGCTGGACACACCCACTTTCCACTTTTTCCAAACTAGAGGTGAAAACACCCTGCTGAGACAGGGGGGTTTCGTGGCCCTTTAAAGTGTTTACATGAGTTACTTTTTGAATGTTCCTTTTATGACCCTGTTTTACATGTTACAGCATATAATACATTTAACATCGTGTTCCCACGCTATCCACATTTCCTCTAGAGTTTTATGTAATTTTAGGTGTTTCATTTTTAATTTGTCGACTTTAACTGCAGTTTGACACTTTCATTCAGGAACATTTCATGCATGCCCCCCGTGACAAACAAGACATTGGATGCGAGGAACTGCTGGAAGAGCACATTTTTGATACCTATCCTGTCACACAATGTGTCGAAAATCCTACACGACGGAAATAGTTTAAGGTGTTTACATTCGGAGAGCAGCATTTACAGCGGATCTTTCAGTCCATAATATTTTAGTGATACTAACGTACAGTAAACCTAATAACTAAATAATTTTGACTACGGTATGTCTTTAAAAACTGAAAGAGTACTGCTGATGATACTAACTAACTTTGCCATCTGAATAAATATAAACAAAGAACGCTGATCACACACTTACCAAATCTGTAGAGACAGGACAATCAACACAAACTGGAACCGCATCTTTTTTTTAAAGGAGATGAGTGGCAAATCCGAATATCTTCATTTCCAGATTTGAAAAGCTCTCTGGTAAAAAATGTTCCTTACAAACATATTTTTGTCACGTCTTAGCAGACTACTGTAATCCACACGTCCACACACCAGCTACTCTCTCATAGCAGGGAAATAGAAACAAAACCATTGTTGCGGCACATTTATAAATGCAACACAGACGACCCAGGTCTCCGAACAATTCTTCTTCCACTTGTTTTGGCAACACAACGTGGCATCTCTCTGAACACTGTAACAGGTAAAAGCAGTCTTCTTAACTATATCATGCATATTAATGAAGTTGCACCTCATTCACAATAGAGCGCGCTGATTGGTTGGAACCAAGTCTTTCTCAAGAATTAATGCTAAAAGCTCAAAAACGTCATATTGTACCGACCGGTACAGACGTCCAGTCTACATGCTGGAATTTGCACAAGGATCTCATAGCCGTGACGTAGCTTCAAAAAATGTTTTCAAACCGGAAAAACTATTTTGCTCGAAATAACATTTCGATTAAAGCTGTAACATAAAAAAAAATGTGGAAAAAGTGCAGCACTATGAATACTTTCCGGATGTACTGTATGTTATGCCATTTAATGGACCCTCTAATTTTTGTGGCTTCGGTCATTGTTGGGGTACTCTTTTTAAATGTAGAAGCATTAACTTAAATCAAAATATATATTGCTATCGTTCAATATGGAAAATAATTATTGAAATTGTATTTCTGCCATACCTCCAAGCCCTACTTGATAATAATAATCCTTTCATAAATAATAGAAGACAAATATATATACAAACAGACTAAGCAATCATATATTGTAATATATAATCATATATTACCACTTTAGTACAATTAATACCAGGTTTTGCAATCAGTTCAATTTATAAAATGGAGAATAAAAACAATAAAATTAACCAGATGGATCTTTGACAAAAATGTTGAAAAAATGATCTGAAATTTAATTTGTAATGTAAGCTTAACATCATTCACCCAATATGATTATTTAATGCAGTGCACTAAATTAAAATGAGCTATTTTTTTTCTTGTCCAGTGCCAGAAATCAATTCAATAGTAAGTAGTTTAGTAAAAAAAAAACACTTGTACAATCATCTTCAGATGTCCTTGTCATATTCATGCATTGGGAATGGCTAAAAAAATGCAAGATCATACAATAAAACTAGAACAAATATGTTTTAAAAGGGTGGTCCAGAGTGTATTTTTAATGCTTGGTTGTGTATATGAGATGCGAAGCAATGTGTGCTCATGCTTCATTTGTAGAAAATCAAGTTATTTTTTCATACATCTTACTTTGATTATATACAGCTACTCAGCTAACATGAAAACGAATGTCATATTTCCTAATTCCTCTAAAAAGGCCCACCCTCAAGAGACTCTGATTGGTCAGCTAACATAATGTGATGTAATTCGGGGATTGGCTCCACATCACCACGTCACTACGTCACGCCCCTACAAGCACGCGTTTTTGCGCTGTGTAAACAGTCCAGTCAGAGCAGCTGTTAGCAGTGTTAAGCCTGCTTTATACTTCTGCATCAAGTGATCGGCGAGACCCACGGCACATAAAACGCGCGTAGCTGTGCATTCATACTTCTGCGCGCTGTTTCTCTTGCTCTGTAATAACACTTCCGAAACGCTAGTTGGCAGTAGGTGTTTATGTTTCTCTGTCGAGTTTCTTCGCTGGGGTTTTGTTTTTTCTGAACGCTCCCTTAATGGTTCAAACTCACTCATTTTGAGGCAGGAACCGGCGGACATGCAACAACTTTAACCATGAGGTAAACACAAAACAAAACTTTCCATCCAGAGCTCTTTCACAGGATTCCACACTTGTAAACAATCACTCCATCGGGCTCGCGCGGCTATCGGTCCCGCACACATTCGTCAGCGCTACCAAGCCGACCAATCACAGAGCTTGCGCTACGCGTTTTTGCGACGTGTAGTTACATTTTTTGAGAGGTGCCCGTCAGTGATGCCGACGGCCAAGCCGAGGGCTATGCGTCAACGCGTAGGCTGCACCGTAGCGTACGCGTGCGCTTGACGCAGAAGTATAAATCAGCCTTTAACTGCTTGAATCAGACAGAAAAATAAAGAGGACGCAGCTGAACCTCACGCCTGCTCTCTTAAAGTCTGACAAGTGTCTTTCATAATAAGACCGATTCAGAATAAGCATGTGTAAGTCATAAGAAATGTTCACATGTCTTTCACAAGTTTATTATTTGAGATGTAGAAGACACGTAGAGACACGTATAGAGAGACACTGCACTGCTGCTGAAGGTTGTGTGTGTTTACAGCGGTTTGATGGATAAATATGAATTTGTAGCTAAATTGTTAGCGGTGCCAAACAGCATTTCTCGTTGTTTACATCCTCGCTACAACATACTGGTTTACATACAAGGTTGTAGCTCACAATCCACAGCTTCTGGTATTATGGTTGTAGGACTTTTAACCAAATCCAGCACTGAACTGGGAGAGATTCTGGAAACTGTCCTTTGTCAAATACTAGCTACATATATTTTTATAATTCTCTGGAACATAATAAAAATTAAACTGTAAGCACTTCTCTCTTTGTGTCGTGTCCTTTGAAAGCCCAAATACAGAAACAGAAGAAGCTCTGTGGAAATAGCAGCGTTTTGACGGCATTTTAGCTTTCTCTGCTATAACATTACAGCGCCTCTGGCCACACCCCTTCGCTGCACAGGGTGTGTGCGCATGGGGAATGCGGTAACCAGAAGCCCTTGTGATCTCACTAGCCCAGATGTATTTTTTTGTAGTCCCCAAACTTCGTTCGCTGTAGGCTTTGCTAAGCTAACTCTGTAAAAGCCAATGTCCCCCTTTGCTTTGACCTTTGAGTATATTACATTCAGAGATGTTGTTTATGTTCACACAGCTACATTACAGATGAACTAAAGTTTAAAATATCATATCGTAGTGGACCACCCCTTTAAGAAAACGTCATGTAATAATTTAATTATGTTTTACTCAATAGAATTGAGTTATTGAACAATTTTCTGTAAGGTTCTGGTTAAACAAAATAGCTGAACTCATTCTAGTTATTGCATTTTAATATCTTTATTATCTACCCATAGCCATATTTGTAATGCTAGCATAGTTTTCCTAGTAGGCCTATGCAAATTAATCAGTACTAATATTAATGAAAACATAAGTAGCTCTCATTAGTGAGAATGATGTTAGTTACCTTTATGAGCATTTTTTTATTAGCAGAAATCAATCTCCTGTACTATTATGGCAGTAGATTAGTGGAAAATTGGCTGAATTTCCCCAGTACTGAAAGCATCTGTCAGATTATTCAGTTGGTTACGCTGCTGTCAGCCGCATCAGACAGATCTGCATCCATCAGATAATGTCAGACTCAACAACGCAACACATTCTGTCTGAGATACATCAACCAGATTCAGCATGCAAAACCTCAGTTGACACATATTCAAAACACCAACAGTCAAAGTGCAGAAAAATACATACAAGTGATGCATTTTAGCTTTCAGGGTTCTTAATAACAACAGCATTTGCTTAAACTAAAATCTTTTATAACAGTATAGGATACTTTACTGTCTTTACAGTCTTTATAGGAGACTTTACAGTGGTTAGCACCGTGGCCTCACAGCAAGAAGACCACCATTTCGTGTGCCGGCTGGGTCAGTTGGCATTTCAATGTGGAGTTTGCATATTCTCCCCGTGTTGGTGTGGGTTTCTCCCCGGTGCTTCAGTTTCCCCCACAGTCCAAACACACAAGCTATAAGTAAACTGAATAAACTAAATTGGCCATAATGTATGAGTGTGAGTGTGTATGTATGGGTGTTTCCTATTACGGGGTTATGGCTGGAAAGGCACCCATTGCGTAAAACATATGCTAGAATAGTTGGTGGTTCATTCCACTGTGGTGACCTCTGAAATAGCGACTAAGCTGAAGGAAAATGAACAAATAAATACTGTTCAAAATATATAGTCTGTTATGCTCATCAAGGATGTATGTTTTTCTAATAAAACAGCCAAGTAATATTGTGAAATATTACAATTTATATTAACAGATTTTATTTGGACACTGTGATACATTTTTCTTCAGGACAAACATTTCAAAGGAAAAAAACAGTTTATAAGAGCCAATTAGATTTTTAGTTTGTGATCTATTTTTAATTGGGTAACCTCTGCATACCAATACAGTTCACAGTCTGTCAGTAGAGTGTGTAAAGCTGAATACTAAATAGTTGGTGTGAAAACGTGTACATGTGTGTATATGTAAGTCTTAATTTTTATTTTTTTTTTCAATTAGTTCCCAAATGACGTTTAACAGAGCAAGGATTTTTTTCACAGTATTTCCAATATTTTTTCCTCTGGAGAAAGTCTTATTTGTGTTATTTCAGCTAGAATAAAAGCAGTTGTATTTTTTTATTAATATATATTATGTATAATATATCAATATATATAATATTTATATTATTTATTTTCGATTGTCTACAGAACAAACCATCATTATTTGCCTAATTACCCTAACTTGCCTAATTATATATATATGTATATATATACACACACATTTATACAACGGTTCTGTTTGGTTTTTCAATCTGATTGGCTGATAGTCGTGCGATATTCTGAAAATACCAGCAGTCGTACCGCCTCTTCAAAATTACTCCGCCCACATACAGTGACAAGCAGAGGACACTCTAGTTTGACAAATATTGCTGCTGTTAGGCAACATAATGAACTTTTGATGCATTTTAGGTGAGAATGTAGTTGTTTAGATTGCAACTATGCAGTTTACTTATAAGGATAGTGCATATTTTAAAATATTTATCATTTCGGAGCATCGGATTCAGTGCATCGGCTGCCATCAGCCTGTCTGAGCAGACCAAAGAAAGTGACGGTTGACATTTCGCCACAAGATGGCGACAGAGACCACATAATAAGCCCTTAGGAATGAAAAACAGCATTTTCTCAGCGTAAATTTCAAACAGCTGAACAAATCAAGTAAGTGGCATTCTAAGTCGATCTCTCTCTTTTGTATTTTGTAGTGCTGTATTTATACCACAGAAACTGGTAGCATTTGCTTTGCTTTGGGTTTTTTGGGGTTAATTATTGTAATATCCTGATTACAACAGAGAATTTCTGGGAAATCTCTGTAGATTGATGGCATTTCTTGCCATTCAGCCACAATCTAAAAGTGTGAGCAAAAATTACCTGTTTTGTCATCACTTTAGACATTACGCTAAAGAATCATTAAAATACTAGCTCTAAAGTGACGTTTGTGAACTGACAATGGTTTCTGCTGTTCTGACTTCAGCTGCAGATGTAAATGAATGGCGGAAGAAAGTAGTTCCTCTTACAAAAAGATTTTGAGACTCTCCGTGTTTCATTTTCTTTTTTTTTTTTACACGAAAATGCTGTCGAACTGTTGTATAAATGCAATATCACACTCGTATAAGAGCGATTTGGCTGTATATCGTCACTGGTAGGACACTAAGACAGTCGGCCGGCGGCCTCGAGCCAACACACCACTGCCGATATACAGAAACATCGCGCACACACACACACATACATATATATATCAGCTTAGTGTCCACAAATTCTCTATGTGGATCTTCATATCAGAGTATGTCTAGCAAATAAGAGCAGCGAGGAAAATCCTGTTTTCCATGATACGTCCCCTCTTTAGTTTTATCAATTTCTGACTGAGAACAACAAGCTTTTTTCTGGCCCTGTGGCAGAATATGGCTGTGTGTGTAAAACATGGGTGCATCAGTCCACCATGTGCTGCTCTTGATCAAAAGGGTTTGGCGTGATCTCAAATGGCACCCTCACTATCCCTGTGACAATGGGCTCTGAGATTGCTTTCTGAAACCCATCCACAGCCCAAATTTAATCACAGCTTTATTTGCTTCCGTCACTGCTGCCAACCTCTTTTAATGAAACTCCAAACAAGCCTGATGTCTGATTGTCATGCAGCGCCATAGAAAGAGCATGTGGCGCGTGACGTCGGCTCCGGTTAACAGCTGGGTAAATCCCTGCACATGGAGGACCCTAAACATTAACTCAATTTTACTTCGCAAAACCATTGTGTGGAAGCTGGTTTGTATTGAATACGCATTCGGTGAAAGCCTTGCTGGTAATGGATGTTTATTCCGTTCTTGTGAATCATGTGGGTCACTGCCTCATAGTGAATGAAGTTAAAAAAAAGCAGCTTTCTGCCTGTTGTGAATCAAGGTGGCTAAAGGTAGTAAATATACATGAAATAAGAACAAGCACTAAACAAAAATAGTGGACTCTGTGTGGTCTTTAAAATGACAAACCTACTAAATGCATAATAAAAGGTACCATTAAAGTAATTCATGATTTTACAAACTTAAAGGGCTCTATTTTAACGATGTAAGCACACGGTCAAAGCAAATGGCACAGATGCACTTATGTGTGTGTCTCTGTGTGTGAATCCAGTGTTATTTTAAGGAAGGGAAAAATGGTCTGTGTACCCAGTGCATGGTCTAAAAGGGTTGTCTTTAATGTCTTATCGAGTTATTGGTGTGTTTTGGGCTTAACATGCATTAAACCAATCAGAGTCTCATCTCTTATTCCCTTTAAGAGGGCAATGGGGTTGTGCCATGGCAGATTTGCTATTTACATGGCGGACTTTGTAAGCAGAAAAATTAAACAGATCATCTACAGAACAAGCCAGATTCCATCAAAGCCCCCTGAGGTGAAGAAAGCGTGGGAGGTGGAAAGGTTTTTATATTCATATAATCTTTTACATTGTAATCCGTGGGTGGCACGGAAGATCACAGCAAAAAAGTCGCTGGCTCGAGTCACAGCTGGGCCAGTTGACATTTCTGTGTGGAGTTTGCATGTTCTCCCCACAGTCCCAAAGACATGCTATAAGTGAATTGGATAAACTAAATTGGTGTATGAGTGTGTGAATGTGAGTGTGTATGGGTGTTCCCCAGTACTGGGTTGCAGCTGGAAGGGCATCCGCTGCGTAAAACATATGCTGGAATAGTTGCCGGTTCATTCTGCTGTGGTGACCCCTGATAAATAAGGGACTAAGCCAAAGGAAAATGAATGAATGATTGAAAGAAATGTATGTGCTGCTGCGCATCCCTGTATGTTTAATAAGCAATGTTTATTTGCGTTTTGAACTTTCCCTTTAAATGTAAGATGTAATCCACCAAAAATATGGACAGTCAAAGGCCAAATGGTCATTTTTAGATTTACATCTAGAGTCTTTATGAGGTCCTTAACTAATGTAAAAAATCTGTCTCAGTATGACCAAACCTCAGATCAGCAGAAAGAATCAAAAGGCTAGACCAGGGGTGCCCAAACCTATCTTTCGTATAAAGGGCCAAAAGCCTAATATCATTGAGAGCCGCGGGCCGAAGATAAATATACCAAGCTACTTTCTATTACATTTAAAGGGCCATTTGTTTTCACACCTCTAGTTTGGAAAAAGTCAGAAAAGTGGGCGTGTCCAGCTCTGTTTAGGTGGTAGTGTCGGGGGAGGGAAAGGTTTTGCAAATATGGGAGTTTCTGTTTGGGCACGCAGACGCAGGGGAGAAAGACAGTGACTGTGTTTACATGGACATCAGTAATCGAATTATTTGCCAAATTATTAATTTGTCGATTTAACTGCAGTTTGCCACTTTCACTTTTTATTCAGGAACATTTCCTGCATGTCGCCCGTGACAAATGAGATATTGAAAACGAGGAACTGCTGGAAGAGTGGAGTTTTATTGGTATGTTTGATACCGCACGGCGAATGGGAGAAAAAAATCCTCTGCATTTCTCGGTAACTTAGATGCACGGGGTAGGTAGTGTCAGAAAGCCGTGTGTATCCTGTCACAAAATGCGGCCAAAATCCTGCATGACGGGAATAGTTTGATTAAGGTGTTTACATGTTTACATTCAGTGAGCAGCATTTACAGTGGATCTTTCAGTCTATAATATTGTACTATAATATTGCAGTGATATTAACGTACTGTAAACTTAGTAACTAAATCATTTGACTGAGGTATGTCTTAAAAAACTGAAAGAGCACTGCTGACGATACGAACTAACTTTGCCATCTGAATGAACAAACAAAGGGCACTGATCGCACACTTACCAAATACCAGGACAATCAAACTGGAACTGTGTCTTTTTTTAAAAGGAGATGAGCGGCAAATCCGGATTTCATCATTTCCAGATGCGAAAAGCTCTCGGGAAAAAAAAAGTTCCTTACAAACGCATTTCTGTCGCGTGTACTGTAATCCACATGTGAGTCCAGCTACGCTCTCATAGCGGGAAAATGAAAACAAAACCTTCGTTGCAGCACATTAATAAACGCAGCACACTAATAAATGCAACATCAAAAACTACAATGTTGGTAGCTCAATATTATGGGTAGCATATTTTGTCAAAAGAATATGTTACCTACTTTTTTTACTGGCAGTTAGGGAAACCTGACAAGATGGAAAAAAAAAAAACTCAACACAACACTGGGATACACCAAGCCAGTGGTCGGATGTTTGGCAGTGTCAAGCCTTCAATGAGCATTTATCAGGCTAGTTTTTTAGGTGTGTTCACCTCTGGTGGGGCTCAGCTTGGAGAGAGTTTGCCGATTCTGCATGTAGAATCTGTGTTGGCCGCTGGTGAAAGCAAACTCTCTGATTGGCTGTTCAGCTATGAATCATAACATGAGAACAAAAACTGAATTAACCAAAACTAAGCAAACAATCACTCCAAATAAATGTTGCTTGAAAAAATGAGCTGAAACAACACAATTTTGACATTTCGTTGGGACAACTTAACTGTTTTATGTTCAATCCACTTAAATTTGTAAAAACAAATAAGTTAACTTAATTCTTTCATGCTGTCCCAACACCAATCGGTTGTATGGAACCAAGCAGCCCAGCGACCTCCCTGCTGTGAGGCGACAGTTCTAACCACTGAGCCACCGTGCCACTCCCGAGTTCTGGTTTCCCTTTGGTGTGGAAATGTACATCCTTTCATGCGAGGACAGAACACACATTCTAGTTTCAGTCAGTTTTCATCTGTTTGGTGTATTCAAGCACAGTTTTTTGGTCCAAATGATACCAGACGCAGCCAATGTAAAGCGACAACACAGTTTTTCATCAGTTCTCATCACTGCTAGGCTTGGTCTGTCCCACTCACCAAAGCTTTACTTGCTTAAATACAGCTGAATGAAACCCAATGTATGCTACTAATAATTTTTTTTTACAATTTTGAATCAGATCTTTTTAAATGAATCAATCTGAAGGAAACCGAGCCAGTCTGAATGATTCATTCACTAATCTGCTTCACTCATTGACCTGACACAGAAACAGAGGATTATCAGTGAATAAAGACTTACACTGAGGCTTGATCTTCACACAAAGCTTTTGTATAGCCTAGGAGGACTTGGAAAAGAGAACACAAGTCATCTGGATGAATCGAAAAGCTTGAATTCATTCATTCATTTTTTTTTTTGGGAACTAATCCTTTAAGAGACATTATCAGAAGGTTAAGGTGTCCAGCGTGTATGTGCATACAGTCAGTAGATAAGGTCTTATAAATCAAACTGACTAGACAGTCGAACTATTAACTGTGAATAATAATTTATTCTTTGAGCCACGGATCTCAACCTTATTGTTCACTGTGAAAAAGTTTAATGAAATATAACTTGCTAACTAAAATAAGGATGCACGGATCTAGCTCACAAATAACATCTTAATTTCTGCCCCCAGCGTGCCATCTAAGTTCAAAGCAAAATACGGAAATCTGGCTCAAACTCACGACTCACAAATAAACAACCGCGTATCCTAAAGGATGAGAATGAACATGGCCTACTTCATTAGTGTGGACCAAAAGCTGTTTATTTGTTTGCTGTGCAAATCTGTGTAGAAGCAAAACTGCTGTGTCTCTTTCATATATTCAGTCTGCCTTAGTGCAAATGCAGTATTTGATCTGTGATGACCACATGTGGCACACTTTTCCTTCACAAATATGTAGGCACATTTGCAAATAGATTGACTGTCATATTCACACTCACATATACACACGGAGACACACACAATCATGTACTACAGGAATCCTCCATATGTGACCTTACGTCTCTCCCGTCAAACAATTTTGTATTTAATAGACGTCTAATATTAGGGGTTGCACCGACTAGTCGACTATTCGACTTTAATGCTTTGCCGTGATGCTTTTTGATTGACGTTGACTAATTGACTTTTTACTACATGGCAGCATCACGCACTAAGGTGGTTCACTAAATGAAACTGCCCTAAGATTATTTAAAGTCATTTTTAAAATGTTATTTTTCTTATGTCAGCGTCAAAGATTCATGTGAACTTTAAATCGTAAAACAGATGTCAGTTAGGTCTCTACAAATACCCTAGAGCAGAAGATAGCCAATCACGTTTACACAACGATGGAAAAGTAATGAGATTTGGCTGCTGACCTCTGCGAAGCGTAGACACGGACATATTTTGTGAATGAACCGTGAAGTATGCAGAAACTGAGAAGTCCGCAGCCGTGGAGGTGTGACAAACTTCATAGCGTATGTAAACATCATCTCAGGTGAACGCGGTGAAGATGTGCAAGCAGACATCTGATAACCAAGATGAGTCAATCACCGTGAAAAATACCTGACTTGAGCAGGAATTCGAGCTGCTTTCTAGCGCGCACCATCATAGTGGTAAAATATGCATCTGAGCAAGTCTCTGACAGTGTAATAAGGCTTTACATTATAGCCTTTGTCTTTCGTGCGTTATGTTGTTATGAAATAACTTCACATGAATCTGTGTGCTGATGACGTATGCATTACTTCTGCACTAAAATATCTGTTATTGTTACATTCTTACTAGAACGTGTAGTGATCAATTTGTTGACTGCATTTATTTAGCGGTAAAATTAGCTCGGGTGCTAATGTTGCATTATTAACAAAATGAAAGTGCATTTGTTTTGCTCTAAAATTAGTCATTGGTAATGTCGCATAGTTTTTGCAATGTGTTATGAGCTGTCAAACAGCATGTGTATATATTTCCTGCAAATAAATCGCAAATTGTGGGATGTTGCAAAACATTTGCATCTTTTGTTTTATTGATGACGTCACCAGCGACTAGTCGACGTCGACTTGACTTTGATTACAAAAAAATCAACTTCCAAAAATCTAAAGTCGTTCTAATATACATCTAAACGTAGACGTAGGCTGTCAGTGAAAATCTAATAGACTTCTAAGAATAGCCCAAAACTACACTAGTCGTCAAATAGACCGACTTTATATGTGTAGTCATTCATTTCTGTTTATTTGATGACTAGTCTAGTTTTGACCTATTCTTAGACGTCTATTAGATTTTCACTGACAGCCCAAATTTAGCCTTGTTTTAGCCAAGTGACCATGTTTAGACGTCTATTAGACATCTTTTTAAAAAAAAAAAAAAAAAAATGCTTGCTGGGCTGTAGCACCTTTTCAGATTCATACAATTACTTTTTTTTAAAGACTTTTAACCCTTTGTGTTCAAATTGACTACCCTTTTGTTATGATCAGGATGAAAACATCCACTAAATTAAACTGCTGTAAAAATGCATCAGATAAATATTTTTTTCATTTTCTTTTTGCATAAACCTGTAAATCAACCTCAGTCCTGATCAAAACTATTAAATATTTTTAAAAATTACAGGATTTTAACTCTTTAATTGCCAAATTCATAAATGAGGTCACTAATTTGGTGAAAAAAAACACACAAAATGACATTTTCAATATAAAAATTAATTGTGGACTGCATATTTTTTAACCTTTTATCACAGTCTTGGACATGTGAACGATTAGTAACAACATTGGCTATGATGCATTGTTAGATTTTCATTTTTTCTCCCTAATTTACTGTTGGTGGCTGTTTTTACCCCATTGACTTCCACTATAACCACATTTGATGGTGCATAAATACACAGTCTTTGTTTTTATTTACTCCATGTAGTTCTGAGAGCTGAGATGCATATTTTGATTTTCTCAGACACATCAAGGTAAGTGCGCAAATGCCACTGTCACCCTTTCACAGTAACACATATACACACTGTAACTTGCCTTTATACTCCAGATAAAATGCAAAAAACAAAATGGTTAATGGTTAATTTTACGTCTTCCCAACAGGGAAAACCACCAACATTCAAAAATGCATGATTATATGGTGTCATGGTTTTGTAATAAAACAAAAGTGGTTATAATGGAATCAATAGGGCAAAACCAGCCACCAACAATAAATTAGGAAAAACAAATAATCAAAAACAATGCATCAAAGGCACTGTTGTTTTCACATGTCCACGACTTAGATTAAATGTAAAAAAAAAAAATCCACAATTACTTTTTATATTGAAAATATGCCATTTTGTGTGTTTTTTTCTCCAAATTAGTGACATAATTTATGAATTTGGCAATTAAAGAGTTAAAATCCTGTAATTCTCTAAGCAATTTAAATCAAGTTTTGATTTATGCCAAAAAAAAAACTGAACAAATATTTATCTGACGCATGTTTACAGCTGTTTAATTCAGTGGATGTTTTCATCCCGAACATAACAAAAGGGTATAGTCAATTTACCCAGAGTATATCAATGAGTTTTTTTTTTTTTTTTTAATCTAAGCATTTTCTCAAAATATGTGTCAAAATAAGATGTCACCAAAAATCATCCTGCTAGCTGAAACAGAAAAAAAGTTATGGCCAAATTAGGACTCAAAAATCACCCCAGAGGGGTGAAAACATGCCCAACAGTACATAAGGGTTAAGGGTTAGGAAAATGACAACCAGCCTTGATATTTTTGGTTTTTATTTAACTAGACATACAGATAGAAAACATGCCTTGATAAATGGAATAGTAATGAGGTGCTGAGATACCTAATTAAACCTTAATCACAAAAGATTGATCTGGAAAGACACTTTGAACTGAGCCCACAATCACACGATTAGATGGCACTCGCAGTAATAATGCGTTTGATGGAAAACTAATCTGAATAAATGTGTTTGATTGAACATTTTGACATTTGCGATTTTACATGCTCACATTATATGAGCGTTTCTAATTTTGCAGTTGAAAACCTAAATGGAGTTATTTTTAAATGTTGTAACAATGCACATGCTAAAGTATTTTTTTTAAACATATATAAAAATCATGGTATTATATAAAGCAGTGTTTTGTCTTATTTTTAAAAGCCTTTTGTGTGGTCTTTATTGAACATGTAGACCACAATGAGGCTACTTCAAATTACAATTTAATGATTTTTTTTAATTGGATGCTTATCAAGGTAAACCAGTTGTTTTGAATCGTGAACCTGCAGGTCTGCAGCATTGCACATTTAGGATGTCTCTCTATCTAACGCATCCTCTTCATGTTTTGTGCCTCTGTTTATAAGATGAAGTGTATTGAATATGGAGACATGCGAAATTGAATATTCCAGGACCATTATAGATCAACCAGAAATTAGTAGTGCAAAAATAATATCATCTTTTTTTCTTTTTCTTTTTTTTGAGGTTGGTTGGTTGGTTTTACACTTAAAATTTGTTTTCAGAGTCATTATTCCAAATGAGAGGTCAACATCAGAGAACAATGTGTACCAATGACCTGCTCTCCATAAATCACACAGATGTTCTTTTAATCAGGAAGGCATAGTAATGTGACTTCTTTGTATTCAGGACACTCATCAAACTTTCTGACACAAGATCATGGAAATATGAGTGAAACTCAAGTATTTTAGCATTCAATTTGATCAACTTAAAGCAGACTTCATATATTCTGATACTCTTGTGATTTGCGCTCTCACACACAGTGAAAACTGTCAGATTGAAGCCAAAGAGATGTCTCAACTGTATCAACCACTCACAGCTCTTTCTGCTGGCTTGTGTTAGACCTACTTTCCATAAATCAAAAATCAGATCTTCTATAGAAATTAAGTGAAATTGCCAATTCTTGCCCAACTAAAAAGACAAAATGATAACATTCTTCGCCTACATTACATTTAATTCAAAACTGGGTCACTGAGTCACGGAAAAAAATGTGAAAAATACCGAACAGGTGCGCGGAGCATCGACCTACTGAAAGAGGTTGAAATACGCAACAACAAAAAAAACTTGCAAGCATTTGGTCATTTCATAAAGTATCCAATTAAACATGGTACTAAAAACACTCACTCACCTTCCACCTCATCCTCAGGCAGGTTGACCGGTGCCCGGTAAGACAGAATATCAGGAATGGTGCAGATCCCCCGGTACATCAAAGTGGAAGTCACCGGATGCATAGGCATGTTTGCGTTCTGTGTTGACCAGCACGTGTATATTGCTCCTCATATATATGATTTACTGTCCAGATGGTAACTTTTCACCCCACATCAGATCGGAGCGAAAGCCTCACTGAAGATCGATTCCATGGAAAGGTCCGACAGTGCTCTCGCAGCGTGCGCAATTGCGCAGCCCTCTCCAAGTAAACAGGTGTAAGGTATTCTTCGCAGTCACGGGTGCTTTAGATGATTTTAGCTTAAGACCATCAAAATATAAGCTACACAAAACCGCCCGGTTTTTAGTTTGTTGTAAAAATGACCGTGACTTCGAATTACGGCGGCTCCATCAGCGGAGAACACTAGCAGATCCACATAATCCACGAGCTCAGCTCACACGACGCGCATCAAACAAACGCGCGTTTTCACTGCGACAATACATGTGCGGGTTAGAAAGGAGGCGAGAATCGAGTCGAGCTCCAGGTCGCTAGACTGGCATGTCCATCTGTTTGTTTGCAAACCGCAGATCTTCAAACATGCACTTGTTGGACAGCGTGTGCGCGCCGCCAGGAACAACGAGTTAAAAATGCGCTTTACGCGTGTGTACTTATTGTGCGCTTAGTATCTTTTATACGCGATTCAAATCCCTGTGGCAAAACGGGGAGAGATGGCACCGATACACTCAAACTTTCCAGCTAATCACAACATGCAGATTAAACAAGCCGTGCGTGGGGAGGCGCGGTGTCCGGGTTTCCTCGCAGTGGGTCTATATTTAGTCTGGAGGAAAGCTGCTGTTCTCCACGAGGTATTTCCCGCCGCAGGTGCAGCGAGCCGTTCACGTTTACCTTCAGTTCAGCAGCGAGACGGAGCGTGGCGGAGTGGAACAGCCGTGACGCGTTTTTAAAAGTTGCTCTGCTTGTTTGTAACTTGACAGGCTGTCTTATAATGATGCTTTGGTCTGACGCATGAAGCCTACAATGACCGGTGTCTGACGTAAACTTTTATTGAACACATGTGCTCCAGTGTTGATTTTAATGGATCTCTCTCTCTCTCTCTCTCTCTCTCTCTCTCTCTCTCTCTCTCTCTCTCTCTCTCTCTCTCTCTCTCTCTCTTTTACATAAATCACATTAATAGGAATAGATTATTGAATCTATTTATTCGTGTAAATGTGTGTAAATCTATATTTATTCAGTTTTTTTTAATTGATTTCAGTAATATTAACAAATATGATTTTTTTTAAATTAGATATATTATATAAAATACTTGCTTTGTTTACCAATTAAGTGCCTCTAATTGGATTTGCATTGTAAATACTAAATAAAAATAAGGTGATAAGTTTAGTTATGAGACTTCCAAAATCATGCTGCATAAATTTGCAGATTTTTTTTACATAATTCTGTGCAGAAATAGCAAAACATGTCAGCAGATTCTGAATCTGGCCCTAGTTGTATTTTATTTATTTTATTTTTTTACACGTGGCAACTGATTTAAGCTATTTTTTGCTGGTCATGTGGACAACAATGGAAATAAGCCTGTGGCTTTTTGCATATTTCATCCTCAACAGTTTTTAAAATATGTATGAGTTAGTCTAATTGGAATTGTTTGTATATTTTTGTTAAAATTGTCAAATAAAATGAATCAATGTGCTGGTCTTATACTGGTCCTGACAAGCTCATGACCAGCATGAACCAGCTTAAATCAGCTGCAATGTTTCAAAATCTGCCTCAAACAAAACCTGTTTCCTATGAATTCCTAAACAATCAACACAAACTCGCATGAACATAATAATAATAAACTGAATAAGTAAACTGAATTAGATCTTCAGATCGACAGCAGGTGTAACTCCTTGATAGTTTAACAGTCAAGGAGTTAATGTTGACAACACTGCCTGTTGCTTTGTCTGTTTTTGCTCCATTGATGCAAAACCTAATTTTCTTTCAACTTATTACCTGTTTTATCAGGGGTCGCCAAAGTAGAATGAACCAACAATTACTCTGGCAATTGTTTTACACAGCGGATCCCCTTTCAGAAACACTAGCACTGAGAATACAACCCTTAGTGCTGGGAAACACCCATTCACACACTACAACCAATTTAGTATATTCAGTTCACCTACAGTATATCTGACTGAGAAACAAGTCAGGACTCGAACCAGCGACCTTCTTGCTGTTTGGCAATCGTGGTAACCACTACTGTACATTAACGTTCTAAAAACTATTTTTTTTTTTTTTTGGTTATGCAAGGACTGCTTCTAAAAGTATTTTTCCCATTCACTTGTTTCTATATAAAAAGGTCTACATTAAAGGGCACCTATTTTACCCCTTTTTCAAGATTTAAGTCTTTTGTGTCTCCAGAATGTGTCTGTAAAGTTTCAGCTCAAAACACTCATCAGATTATTTATTAGACCTCTTAGAATATTAGAATTTTCTGCTCTGAACACAATGCAGCTGTTTTTGTTGCCAGTGCCTTTAATGCTAGTTCTCCCCGCCCACCGTTCCCACGTGCCTGTCAGAATGTGTCTCAATCTCCACCAGTTGGCGTCAGATAAGCAGCACAGTGACAGACATAAAGGAAGCAGATCTCACGTAAAGTTTGTGAGAAATACTACAGTAAGAACTTTCCCAATGATTATTTGATGTATTTGTTGTCGAGTTAATTCAAGCCTTTCTGCAACAATGAGTCACACACAATCTCTTTACAAAGTTCACGCATGCACAACCACACAACACACATGCACGTTTAACTTTGCACTGTTTTTGCACGACAATTATGACAGGACACACAATAATATCTATTGCTGTATGGATATGTGTTATGTTAATGTACAAAATAAACTTTGGAGCTGAGATATGATGTTTCCAGGCCAAAAACATAAAGTCATAAATACTGCTTACAACTATGAAATGCATCATTCTTTTTGTTTTAAACAACATTACATGCAGTTTTAAACATGTTTAAACAATTTTCAAGGGGAAAGGAAGTGATTTTGAAAGTGTTTATTTTTTGAGTTCTGATGCAGCATTCTTGTTCCTGGGGCTGAGATATGACGTTTCCAGGCCAAAAACAGAAAGTGATAAAAACTGCTTAAAACCATGAAATGCATCGTTCTGTTTTGTTTATTATTTTGGCCTTGCTCAGCCCTGAAGTTGCTTTTGTTTGCGCTCATTTTTGTTTTCTTGTAAATACAAAATTTCCGCCTTCTCACAATAAAAGAACCTTTAAGGTCATTTAAATCATAACCTGCCCGCTGTTTATTTATTTTCTTTAACTTTTATGTTCAACCTCAGCCCTAGACATTTGGGGTCGTAACACACGCGGCTGTTGTGATAAAGATGGTAAAATTGCTGTAATTCATTACAAACATGCACTGTTTAAAAAACATTTTAAACTTGTAAAACTCATTCTTGATCACATTTGATGATGTTTGATGATCACAGAGAGCTGAACAGATCTTTTAGTCCCAGTTGCTTTGCGCACGTCCTGTTATGGCTGGACGATATGGCAAAAATTTATATCATGATATATTTCTTAATTTCGGTCGATACAATATAATTCCGATATCGATATGGACAATATTAAAAAGACAGGAAAAAACTGCCAAGAACGCACACAATGAATGTCTGTACCTACAAATGTCTGCAAAGTGAATTTGCAAAGTCTATAATACCTACAGACTCTTATAACATAAAAAAAAAAAAAAACAGTACAAAAAAATGAATGTTCACTTTTTATTTGTATTTAGCCTTTACAAAACAAGAAATGTGAAATAAAATATATATATATATATATATATATATATATATATATATATATATATATATATATATATATATATATATAGTTATATATATAGAAAAAATAATAATAATTATAATAATAAAAAAATCGGGCAACGCAATGGCGCAGTAGGTAGAGCTGTCGCCTCACAGCAAGAAATTCGTTGGTTCGAGCCTCGGCTGGGTCAGTTGCCATTTCTGTGTGGAGTTTGCATGTTCTCCCTGCGTTCGCGTGGGTTTCCTCTGGGTGCTCCGGTTTCCACCACAGTCCAAAAACATGTGGTACAGGTGAATTGGGTAGGCTAAATTGTCTGTAGTGTATGTGTGAATGAGTGTGTATGGATGTTTCCCAGAGATGGGTTGCAGCTGGAAGGGCATCCGCTGCGTAAAACATGTGCTGGATAAGTTGGCAGTTCATTCCGCTGTGGCGACACTGGATTAATAAAGGGACTGAGCCGAAAAGAAAATGAATGAATGAATAATAAAAAATCAATAAGAGTAAAGGCTACATTAATATTTGCAATAGAGGAGTGTTTGAGTATATTCATTGTTCTGGTTGCTTTTCATCTTGAACGTCCTTTAAGGGTTTTATCTGTCTATTTATATTTGTGTATAATTACTTTTTTACATTAAAAGGTTTAACATAAATATCTCTGATATATTTTATATCTACTAATATTTTATATTATTTTACTGTATATAGCTCATTTTCATTATTTAACAGATTTAATAGCTCTATTAATCACATTCTTTCTACTTCATCAGCTTTGCAATAACTTGATTCCTGATAAATATGTTTGTGAATTTTATTTTGTAAGTTTGCGCGAGTGCTATATGCCAGCATGCAGCACGTTTGTGTATGTGAGTGTTAATTTGGGCAAGGATCGAGTTTGTATGTGCGTGTGTTAATGTGGAAGTATATGCAAGGATCGTCGAGTTTATATGCATGTGCGTGTGTATATGGGTGTATGCATGCTTCAAGTTTATATGTATATGCGTAAGTTTCATACATGTTTTGAACATTCAATAGTATAGGTGTATATGCAAGAAATTTATAGGTGTATATGCACGTGTTGATAAGCGAAGTTTGATTTAAATCCTACACGGCGCCTTATAGCCATCTGTGTTTGCTTCATTGCCTTCTCTTCTGACATTGCTGGTTTTGGGGAGGTGGATGGTGGTGATGGTGAGGCCACAGGTTGGCTTAAACTTTTATGATACCTCATCTTCTGATTCTCAGTATGTTTTATCAGGAGTAACCGCTTCAAATGGCGGAACACATTTGATGTGTTCCCGCCGCTAGTCAGCTACACTCTCTGGCACACTTTGCAGGGCACCGAAACTAAGTTTATCAGAACTTAAAAAGCCGAACTACTTCCACACCACTGCATTAGTCTTTCCTTCCTTATCAACTATTTCGTCTGCATTCTTACTTGTGGAAGCTTGTTTATTCGCATCTGTATTCAGGGCACTCATTTTGTAGCTAAAACAACTGCTGTGCTGAGCGCTGGCAGCGTGTCTGTAGTGTTCGTCATCACGCAAGTGACATCCTCTTTCTGACGGCTGAGCACTGAACGTCATTCAGTGACAAGTGATAAATGTATAAGATCTTATATAAATTATATATATATATATATATATATATATATATATATATATATATATATATAAATTATATATATATATATATATATATATATATATATATATATATATATATATATATATATATATATATATATATATATATATATATATTAGGGATGCAACAATACAGTTAGCTCACGGTTCAATACATACCTCGGTTTTTTAACACGGTTTTCGGTTCGGTTCGGTTCTTATGGCTTGACACATAAGTGTTTTTTTTTTTTGTGTTATTCTATGCTTAGGCAATAGGAACAGTAAGAGGTTAAGGAGAAAAAAATAAAAGAGATTTAATGCAATACTTTATTTTACTTTAAAGCCAAGAAAAGTACACTAGTTCCTACTGTATTGTATAATAAAAAAATGAACACTGAAATCTCACAGCTGCTGGTAGCCTATGTACAAACTGGGAAACATAAATTCCTACATTTTGAAAATAAACATGCATGTGAAGTTAATAAACATAAATTGACCATTTCAAATAAACATTTTGTCACCTTAGAATTATAAGGTTCTATCTAACATTTTGCCAAAATTGAGTTATTGACATATTCTTATTAAATGACAACTTATTTACATTATGGGATGTTTTTTTTTATACGTTGTTTACATTTTTGGACTTTATATAAAAAAAAAAACAAATGTTACACACGCACTGCTATGGAATGCAAAAACTTTGAAGCTCAATATCTCAAAAATCAGTCAGAACGCAGATAGAACCTTCTAATTCCAAGGTGACGATTTGTACTTTAGTAAACATAAATAAACCATCTTAATTAAACTTAACACTGCCTTTGTTATTTTTACGTGTCTTTCGGAACCAGTTGGATATGTTTGCTGGAAGGATTCAGCGAGAGATTGATGTTTTTTTGCGGACTTTATTACCTTCGCTGCTATCCTGCCTTCAGACAGTGATATTGCTGGGTGATGGCGCCACAGATGTGCAGTCATGTTGGAAGTGTTTCAGTTTGAGTAGTCTTTACTTGTAACTGAAATGTTTCCACACCGCGGATTTAAAGAACGCCGGGTGCTTCCTCGTACTGTTGCTTCACTTCACCGCAGCTCACCATGTTAAAGTGTGGAATTATGGTAGAGCGCCCCCTAACTTTAGAGCATAGTGATTGGATATATACTCGCGGGGAGGAGTTTCCTCATCTCAGCTGGTAGACTTACAGGCACACACAGACAGTCAATTCAGAGGGAAATAAAACGCACATAAATTATTTAAACGTAAAACCGAAAAACCGCAATTCACAAGCGCGTATTGAACCGTGGATGTCGTACCGAACGGTTCAATATAATATTGAGAATTGTGGCATCTCTAATATATATATATATATATATATGCAAATTTATATCGAAATACCGGAAAAGGTTTAAAAATCATATCACCGTTATTGAAAAAAAATCTATCGCGATATATATTGATATTGAATTATTGTCCAGCCCTACGTCCTGTCTTGTTGATATGATTATACGCGTTACTACAGAGAAATGTTAATATGCAGCTGTCAATCAATTTGGTGGGTGGGGAAACCACACTGCTACATCACGTTGCGGACAGCCTCAAAATGGGAGGGATTTGGATCCTATTTAAACGTCAGGACATTTAAAAAAGACTTATTGTCTTTACATCACCCCAGTATGACTGTGGACACACTATTTCTACACACAGTTCTGTCCAAAAAGCTTACAAAAGATGATTTTCATCATAGGTGCCCTTTAAAGCATCATAAGCCACTAAGCAAACCAGCTTATACAAGCGTATACATAAAAGGTTTGTTTCTCCAAAAATGAAATGAATCATTCATAAAGACTGCTGAAAATGTTTAGTTTTCCCCTGAATGAACCATTGTTTTTTGGCTCTTGTGTGTATAAACATTTCTAACATTTTCTGACCCTGATATAAACAAGCAAATAATGCACAGACAGGAACATGTCATGAATGAGAAACAGCAGCGAATGAATGTACAGTATTGTTTATGAACGCCCCCTAATGCTGCATTCTGTGCACACAGAACTCCTCTCCTTCATTCATTCTAATTCATTTCAGTGCATACATTTCTCCACAGGCAACCATGATTCCCAGATCCCCCTTAAACAAAACAGATGTGAGTAGTGTTTTTCGCAGAGCAGGGACAGACTCCATCCCCTCTGGCATCTCTCGAATGGAAACTCATCTTTTAAAAAAAGAAATAAAAACACATTCAGTTTGATAAGCGCTGAGTTACTGCTGTTCATAAATTCAGAGGCTTCGTCAGATTCGCCCAAACAAGACAGACTGAAAGCATCTCAAACACTAGACGGCATGCCAACCTTTCTGAAAAAAAAGATGCTTATTATTCTTGCATGTGCAGGTGGAAATGCATAGCGCTTTGCAATGCAAACATATTAATCAAAAGATTTTTGGCAGGGTGGAAGTCATCCGCCGCACACTAATCTCTCTCAGTGTGGGTGGCGCGTCTTTCCACGCTTTTCCAAATGTCTTGCCCAAATTTCTGACAGACAGTTGAAGTCAAAATTATTAGCTCTCCTTTTTTCCCTTTTTCAAAGATTTACCGAATGATGTTTACCAAAGCAAGGAATTTTTCATAGTATTTCCTATATTTTTTCTTCTGGATAAAGTCTTATTTGTTTTATTTTGGCTAGAATAAAAGCAGATAAAAAAAAAACATTTTAAGGTCAATATTATTAGCCTCCTTAAGCAATACATTTTTTTGATTGTTGTCAGAAAGCCTGTCCTAAAAACCTAAGTTTAGTAATTGTTTCCCGCACAGAGAGATTTACATGATGCACACTAGTATGGGGCTGAATGCCATTCATAGAGTGGAGGACCTATGACGTCACCTTGTAGGCGAATCGGCTGCTAGCATAAAACTGGTTCCCTCGATAAAATTTCTATAGGATTTTCCCATAGGCTTTTCGAAGATTGCAAATAATAAAGCCGGATAATCCTCACACGAAAATACAACTTTTAGCACTTTTGGATCTATGCAAACGCAAGAACTGAAAAGCTAACATTAGGCTATAAACAGACTACAGCCTTCGGGGCGCTCGCCTGTGACGTCAGCACCACCCTGCTACCGACAACTTTATAAGCTTATTTGTAGAAATATGATCCATGTCAAACATTTACTCTCTTGGTTTATTATATTATAATCCACGCTATAATATTATAAATAAATATATACGCAAAACCACTTAGACCCATGTACCTTTTGGATAGTTTTTACAAAGGGAAATACATTTTGTTTTGCTTTACGGTTGTTGTAAAAGTTTTAAAACTATGTGTAAATGTGCCTACATAGTGTTATAAGACATATTTAAATAAGTGTATCGCTCGCGTGCACACAGCCCGCTTACCTTAGTAACAGACGACAGAAATGAGGAGATGAGGCGTGAGGGACAAGTCTAATGTTATATGCCTGCAAGTTCCATCATTGATAAAGAACAATATTCAATATTCTTTTTTGTCACCGAGTACAGCGAAAAGCAGCCCATACAGTCACATATGCTACACATTTTAAAGAGGAGTGTAAATATTACAGTTATGACAGAGTTAAATGTGTTCAGATGAAGAAAAAAACGACGAAAAATCAACTGATCACGTTAAAATGACAGTTAATATATATGTATTTTTACAAATTTTATACACACGTTTGCGTTACTGAGAGCAGGAAAGAGACCGGCTGCACTGGTATGCAGTATGCCCATAATATCGTTTAATTAAAATAAATGATCAACAAATTGATCTGTCTTAGCAGTCTTTACAAGTGAAGGCATTATCTACACACAATATTAATTCCCAATTAGAAAAATTCTACAAACTACAAAAAACTACTCATGAAAATACTTAAATAACAGACAAGTCCAAATGCCCAACACAAGCGGGCTGCGCTCCAGACCAGTTCAGCTCGATGACGTATAATGTCTCCGACACCGCCTGTAGTCCCGTTTAGCACATTGATAGCAACCGTCTTTTTAAAGAAGCGTAACTAATTTAAAAAATCAAGAGTGTGATGTACCTGATGTGTTTTATGTCGTAGAATAAAACGTGAAAGTATCTTGAATTTGTGTTAGCCACGGACCTTATTTAAGCGATTTAACTGAAATCTGATTGAAAAAACCCATTGACTTTGGGACGAGGGAACCGGAACTGCTAAAATGCTAACTCGCTTCCGGGTATGCATTGACGTCATAGTTCCCCAACTCTACGTATTGGCTGTTTCTCAATATGCGTTCTTCAGCGGTCTTGCGTCCTCGTGTTCTCGTGTAACGTCATCATCAGCTGCCTGAAAGTTCAGTTTCAATACTCAAGACCGCAAGTACGGAGGACGCGTGAAACTTCCCGGATGTGTTCTTGATATTGAGGATGCACCAATGCAGACTTGAGCGCCGATCTCGCTCTAGAAGTCCCAGAAGTCATTGCGACTGGAGGTGGGAAGCGCAGCATTTTATTTAGATTTATTATTAAAGTTCAGAGATAGAACTTATTTATCTCAGGAGTTTCCCTAAATGAAACGGTGAAATATAAACATTACCATGGACATCTTAATAAAGGAATAAACACATTATTGGTGTCTATTTGCTGAAATTCGTATTAAAATCTGTTTTATTAATATTGTGCAATGTTTATTTATAATGTTTTTATGCAGAGTATATATTTTGGAAAGGGGAAAAACAATAAATCGTTGTATGAATGCTGTAATGTTTAAATAATCTTCCATTTAAAACGCGTGAAGGTCATGTGACCAACGCAGCATCTCATTTCTCACAGGACGCGTTCTCTGTTCTCATGGTCTCCCGAGTTCGTTCTTCCGAGGACACCTGGCAAGACCAGTCTCCACAAGAACACAAGTCCATTCTCTGCGTTCTTGGAATTGAGAAACAGCCATTGTTTATGCTACTGGTTATGCTCTGCAAACTGCGTTTATGTTATACAAGTGAGTACATATATATGTTTGGTCTATATGTCATGCATGTTATTAGTCATTTCCAGTGTTTATAACGATCGATTTTGCCGTTTATTTCGGCCGCAATTTGCCGAACTAATTTGCTGAGTCATCGCCCTCCACACTAATGTTACGTGCGAATGCTGCGAGTGTTTGTTTACCTAACGGCTTATAGTACCCTGTTATTTTGTGTACTATTGTATTTCAGTTCATTTCATTGCTATAACAGGCGGAAATACAGACTTTGTCAAGTATATTTTGTATTATGTTAGTTTATATTTCTCAGTGTGTTTGCACAATAAGACACAAATGTTAGACAGATATTTTGTAAATTATTTATCTGTATTTCCTTTTGTAGACCATTCCTTGCAATATCTCCGACGCATATCTCACCTGCATATTCAGGAGAGAAAATAAATGCTCATTATCAAGAATCTCTTCTCCACTCTTGATTTTCTAACCGAAATCAGATCCATATTTGGCCGCCTCAGCCAGCTAAAATCTTGAATGTAGTGGGACTTCACTACAATTGTTTACAGAACAAACCACTGTTATACAATGATTTGCCTAATTACTAGGGGTGTGACGAGACGCCTACTCCAAGAGACAAGATGAGACGAGACACGAGATTGGGTTTACGAGAAAGAGACGATATGAGGTTTTTAACCTATTTTTAAGTAGTCTTTTAGGGTGCTTTCACACTAGCACTTTTGGTCCGCACTCGAGTTCGTTTGACGTCATAGTACGGTAAGTTTAGCTAGTGTGAACGTGTCTTCTGAACTCGGGTGCGCACCCGTGAACCGTACCCTAGTCCGCCTGAAAGAGGTGGTCTGGGGTACGGTTCATGCGAACTCTGGTACGGTTCACTTCTGATGTGAATGCAATCATACCAAATAACGGAAGTAAACCGCCAACTGTACAACAAACTATCGTTTTCATAATGTTCATTCGTGTGTGTGTGTGTGTCACGTATTTTACCTTGGTGACAAGCGGGACTGAGCCAGGGCAAACACAGTAATACACAGTGATGTCTGCTTGTCTCCTCCAAAAACAGCTTCTGCAGACACAGTGTTATGTTCTGAATGTTTATAATATTTTTGCGGAAGATGGTCGCGAGTCGCTTTCTGTATGTCCAAACTGAAAGATTCAGCAAAAGCAAATCGACTGCGATGTGCGGAAGTCTTCCCATTTTGCCTCTTTGTTTTCGTGACCCGTCACCTAGCAACAGCCGTAAACAAAACAGCAGCTCGATGACACAAGCGTACCGGGGTTCAGAAGGAAAAGAGACAGTGTGAACACAAACCAACCGAGAAGGTGGCAAGGGGGGACAATCGAACTCGGGTACGGTCCAGGCAATTGAACCAAGTGTGAAAGCACCCTTATTCAACTGAAAAAAAAAAAAAAGTATCACAAATTGCAAAACTATTTAGGTGCTTTTTTAAAAATTAATTAGTAATGAATGTTATTTTACTTCTGTTTTAATGAATTCTGTGCCGTAAAGGACATGCAAACACTGCAACATATTTTGCTAATATGCGAACGGGAAATAGTGTTTTATATATAATTTTAAATATTAGTCAAATATTTGCTAATATATGAATGGAAAATAGATTTTTATTCAAAAAAAAATAAAAAATCACAAAATGTAAAACAATTTACGTGTTTTTTTATTGTAATGAATGGTATTTATTTCTATTTTAATGAATTATATGCCGTAAAGGACATGCAAACACTGCAAAATATTTAGCTATGAACTCTACTGACTGACTTTGCATGAGGAATCGAACTCCTTTCCACAAATTGAACTTCGTTGAATTGAACTTCAATTGAAAATCATGTAATTTTTGGTATTTCATTCTCTAATTTTTCAGCTGTTTCTCTTTCATTTAGCAAGGTTTCATTCATGCCCCCGTGACTCACTCTGAGGAACTGGATGCGACCGTTCGCTGAACGAAAAGAGAACTTATGATGAGAATGCGGCTAAAAGTCCATCACGATTGTAATAGTTTGATTAAGGTGTTTACATGTCTGTACTGCACTTCAATAATGAGACTGAAATAGGAATACTCCACGTCTTAATTCCAATTGTGTTTTGATGATTATGACTTTCAGCATATCTAAAGTGCTATTCCATCGCATGGTTATGAAGCATGGTTAATGTGTGCGGCTGCAGTTGTAGTCTCTGTTGGACATGGCAGCTGCTGATATCCTGTAAAAAAAACTGTTATGTCACACTCGCCCAAGCAAACGAGTGCCGCTAAACACAGAGGCAGCCCTCATGCTGCATCATAACATCACAACTCACGAGACAACTTTTGACCTCGACAAGAAATCTCGTTGTGATTTTAATCTCGTGAGATCTCGTCATACGAGATCTTGTCACATCTCTACTAATTACCCTAACTTTACTCATTAACCTAGCTAAGTGTCATGTCTAATGTGTGGTACAAGGAGTGAAACAAATGTGAGAATCCCTGCAGCCCAAGACCGGTTACTTAACGAAGCTAAGCAGGACTAAGCCTGGTTATTACAACTTAGGCTCATTCTGAAAACGTAGCCCTATATTCATTAGTGGAAATCACGAATTATATAGCCAGAAGTACGTATGGCTGCATTTAGTTTTTAAAATGAATGCTACGGGGCGGTATGACGCCGATCCTTTTCGCGCTTACCAGCTGACTGCTTACCTCCTTATGGACGGCTTTCCCGCTGTAACCAGTTTGTCCAGTAGCTCGCCATGAACATCGGCGGACTTGAGATGCAGAGAGAAGTTGACCACGATGGCGGGGTTTGAGTCCGACGAAGAGCGGTTCTAGAAAGACAAAGATAAGGGTAAGACAAAACCAGAAGCCAAAAAATAAAATAAACAAGTAAATAACAGGGTGAGAATGTGGTCAAATTTGAAAACGTGGTAATAATCAGGCGAGGACTTTTCTTTTTCTGGATTGCTTTTTAAAACTGTTGGTTGGGTTTAGGGAAGTGGCTAAGCGGGTCAGTCGGTGCTTTTAAAAACACTATCGGTTGGGTTTAGGGAAGGAGGAGGGGGGCCAGTCGATCGGTCAGTTAGTAAGTCAGTTAGTCAGTTGACAGCGGCCTCTGGTAGATTTAAGCAAGAACAGCAGGCTTGAATGGCACTCACGAGAGAAATTTGAGGTCTGAAAAAGCGTACACAGCGGCCTCTGATGGATTCGCGAAAACAAAAACTGCAAAAAAAACGTACCTCCTGGGACATATTTGACTCTCCAGAAGTGAAGTTTATTTATAAACTAATTTCGAGAGGATCACGTGCTTATGATTGCTTGCAGCCGGTCCCACATTATTCAATTTATGATTCATTAATCAAACGATTCCTAAGACACTATAAATAACCCAAGTTCCATATAACAGGTATCTTCATTTTGAAGAATCCCCCATTCCACCCCTACTCCTCTTCCTCCTCCTTTCCTAGATGGGTGGCACGGTGGCCCAGTGGTTAGCACTGTTGCCTCACAGCAAGAATGTCACTGGTTCTAGTCCTTACCAAGCCAGCCAACGTTTCTGCGCGGAGTTTACACGTTCTCCCTGTGCTAACGTGGGTTTCCCCTGAGTACCCCTGGGTTTCCTCCCACAGTCCAAAAACATGCAACTTAAGTTAATTGACTAATCCAAATCAGCACCATAGACATGCTCCTAGTAAGCAGTTATCTCTTAAGAGAAATCACTTTCTGTTCATTAGCTACTACAGCAGGGGAATTCTCGAGATCTACCCGAGCTCAAACTCCCCTCTCGCCTTGCAAATGGGAGGGAGCCCTGGGCTCGAGGATCTTATAAGCTCAGGGCTCTCTCCCGGGACAGCATGCCAAACAAGCTTTATAATCAATCATCAGCTAAGTGTAAAGTCTTGAAATGTACAGTTGAAGTCAGAATTATTAGCCCCCTTTTGACTTTTTTTTTTTTTTTTTTTTTAAATATTTCACAAATGATGTTTAACAGAGCAAGAAAATTTTCACAATATGCCTGATAATATTTTTTTCTTCTGGAGAAAGTCTTATTTGGTTTATTTCGGCTAGAATAAAAGCAGTTTTTATTATTTTTTAAAACCATTTTAGGGACAAATTATTAGCCCCTTTAAGCTATATATTTTTCCGATAGTCTACAGAACAAACCATCCTTATACAATAACTTGCCTAATTACCCTAACCTGCCTAGTTAACCGAATTAACCTAGTTAAGGCTTTAAATGTCACTTCAAGCTGTATAGAAGTGTCTTGAAAAACATCTAGTAAAATATTGTTTACTGTCATCGTGGCAAAGATAAAATAATACAGTTATTAGAAATGAGTTATTAAAACTATTATGTGTAGAAATGTGTTGAAAAAATCTAATAATTCTGAATTCAACTGTATATAACGGTACGTTTTCACAATGAGGTTGGGTCAGTACCTAGATGGGAGACCATATGGGAAAACTATGTTGCTGTTTGAAGTCGTGTTAGTAATAGTAGAGGTAAGCAGGGGGCGCTCAACCTGTGGTCTGTCTGAGTCCTAATGCTCCAGTATAGTGAAGGGGACACTACACTGTCAGTGGGTGCCGTCTTTTGGATGAGACATTAAACTGAGGTCCTGACTCTCTGTGGTTATTAAAAAAAAATCCCATGGCACTTCTCGTAAAGAGGTGAAACCCTGTGTTCTGGCCAAATTCCCTCCATTGGCCCTTACCCATCATGACATCCCAATCATCCCCATCCACCTAATTGGCTCTATCACTGTCTCTTCCACCAATAGCTGGTGTGTGGCAAGCGCACTGGCGCCGTTGTCCTATGGTTACCGTTGCATCATCGCTGCACACTGGTGGTGATGTGGAGAGACACCCCCCCCCCCCCCCCATAACTGTGAAGCACTTTGGGTACACAATAAATGCGCTATATGAATTAACGTTACATTACATCCAAATGCAGTCTTATGGTTTATTGAACTCAAATTAACACAAAACAAAAAAGGACAGGGAGAACACTCAGACATCCTGGAAGTAACACAAATGGCCAACAACAAATGGCTTAACAAAGGTATATATATATAGTGCAAACAATTAGGTTAAACAATATGATGAAGGAGTAGAGACAAAATAACTACAGTAATTAACAAGAGACAACTCAAATGACTGAGCGGGACAAATGAAAATATGGAACTGACAGTGGCCGACCTTACTTAACCGAATACCAAGAAGCCTATATTAATCATCCTATAGCTTTTTTATAATTGTTTTATCATATGTTGTAAAATCTGTCTACAGTATAACCATTAAGATTTTAACATTATCTAAACTGGGGGCCCCCATGAATAGTGGAACGATCCTTCCCTTACTGCACATGCAAATATTAAAATCTAGCCACAAACCACAAGTATGACTAATTAACTGTACATAGTTTGTGTGTTTGTTTTATTATTTGTGAATTTATTGTATTTAATTTTACATTAAGAAGGTTCCACTTAAAATATTTTTATTTTAACATGCAGTTTATTTACAAAGTAAAACTATCTATAGAGAAAAAAATATCTATAAAGAAAGAGAGTGTTTTGAGTTTTAATGCTAGGGCCTCATTCCTGGAATTGCTTAGAACCCACAAATCACTAAGTCCACCCATGGGAACTGAAAAAAGCAGGGACAGTTACACTAAGCCTGTAAATTGCACATTAGGCTGAATACTAGTATCTCAAAAAATATCTAGTGAAATATTTGGTCACACTTTATTTTGACGGTCCATTTGTTGAATTTAAGTTACTTTGCAACTAATTATCATTAGATTATAAGTAGACTGTTAGGTTGGGGTTAGGGTTGGGGTTGGGGTTAGGGTTAGTGTAAGTTGACATGTAATTGCAAAGTTTCTTATAGTCAGTTAAATGTGTGTTGAAGGACTTTTAAATGTCAGTGTCAACAGATATTAAGCAGACAGTCTACTAATACTCAAATGGACCATCAAAATAAAGTGTTACCAAATATTTTGTACTGTCATTATGGCAAAGATAAAAGAAATCAGTTATTAGAAATGAGTTATTAAAAAGATTATTTAGAAATGGGTTTAAAATAAACCTTCTTTCCATTAAACAGAAATTGGGGAAAATATATATACACAGGGAGCTAATAATTCAGGAGGGCTAATAATTCTGACTGTATTCGGCAAGCAGGTGTTGGATTCCCTATAGCAGGAATGTTTTGCGTCAGATGCACTTAGTGAAAAACCTGCATTCTTTGGGAGAGATATGAGTGTTATTATGATGGATTTTGGTAGTGACGTGATGTAATGACATGGTTTCCTCCAGATGTGGACCAGAGCTCTCGCAGCAGGACCCAGGTGCACACATCAACATCTGATGATCTATTATGACCAGTCCACTCGGATCTCCGAAACCTCCAGTTTGAGGCATTTTTCTCTCCCCAAAAAGGTATTAAAACCTATACAGTATTGAATGAAATGTAACGTTACTTTCCTTTCAATAACAAAATATACTAATAAGTTATGTTACAAAAACTATTTAAATAAATGCATGAATTCATCTCCAATAGCTTAGTGGTTAAGTGTGCTGACACATACTGTAGCACCATGGTGCTTACGGTGACCTGAGCTCAATTCCAGATTCGAGGTCCTATGCCGATCCTTCCCCTCTCTCTGCTCTCAGAGCTTTCCTGTCTGTCCTCCACTATACTATCATATTGAAAGGTGAAAACCCCCTAAAAAAATTATTATAAAAAAAACATTGGTGTCAGACAGGCTGGTCTCAGTGTTTCAAAAACCGCTGATCTACTGGGATTTTCATGCACAACCATCTCTAGGGTGTGGTCCGAGAATGAGAATTATTAGACCATTCTTAATAGAGAATGGTCCGAAAAAGAGCAAATATCCAGTGAGCAGCAGTTCTGTAGGTGCAAATGCTTTGTTGATGGCAGAGGTCAGAGGAGAATGGCCAGACTTTGTACCTATCTTCTGATGGCTACTTCCAGCAGGATAACGGCCATGTCATAAAGTGTGAATCATCTCAGACTGGTTTCTTGAACATGACAATGAGTTCACTGTACTCAAATAGCCTCCACAGTCACCAAAGCTCAATCCAATAAAGCACCTTTGGGATGTGGTGAAACGGGAGATTCGCATCATGGATGTGCAGCCGACAAATCTGCAGCAACTGCATGATGCTATCATGTCAATATGGAACAAAATCTCTAATAATTATTTCCAGTATCTTGTTGAATCTATGCCACGAAGGATTAAGGCGGTTCTGAGGACAAAAGGAGGTCAAACCCGGAACTAGTAAGGTGTACCTAATAAAGTGGCCGGTATATATATATATATATATATATATATATATATATATGATCCAAATTTCCTCACTAAATAGATGCCAACAAAACCTGTTCTCAGAGTTCAGCGCAGGAGTCCAGTGTCACACGGTCACACACTCACTCTCACACACACCTCTCAGAGGGAAAGCATCAAGTTTTGACAGTGTCATCCACGTCTAACACTGAGTGACAAGCAGAGAGAGGGTCTATCCGTCTCTCCTGCTCCTTCTCCTGATCTGACAGAGAAAGAAACTCTCCTTCTGGACACTTTCCTCATATTCCAGATCGGGCCACGGGCTGCAGGCATCAGCTATGAGCCTAATGTCAGAGGTTAAGTGCTTCCCATAATGCACTGCTCTGTAAAAGTGTAACTAAGGCTGATAAATCCGCTGTAAATGATGTAGTATGAGTACCAGTTAACAGGCGTGCTGCAGCATTTTGCACCATTTGCAAACGGGCAATAGCTGACCTGCAACTCCCCACATACAGTGCATTACAGTAATCTAACTGAGTGGTCACAAAAGCATGGATTACTGTCTCAAACTGTTGTTTTGGTATATATTGCTTCATTTTTGCTAGATTTAACTACCCCTCTAATCTGATGGTCAAATTTTTAATCGGAGTCAAATTTCACCCTTAAATTTGTGACTATAGGCTTAATATGCTTAGCTTACTAACCTAAATTGACCAGAGGAGTCCTAACGGTACCTTTAAAAACCATTACTTCTGTTTTGTTTTCATTAAAACTTTAAAAAAAAATAAAAAAAATAAAAGCCATCCAAACCTTCATTTCACTTTTCTGCTTCTCCTGATCTGACAGAGAAAAAAAACTCTCTTTCTGTACACTTTCCTCATACTCTAGATCAGGCCACAGGCTGCAGGCATCAGCTATGAGCTTAATGTCAGAGGTTAAGTGCTTCCCATAATGCACTGCTCTCTCTTAGTGTAACTAAGGCCGATAAACCCGCTGTAAATTATGTATTATGTTATCTCTTGACAATATAAATCCTGGGATTGAAAAGCTAATACACACACCAACGCACGCTGTCTTTGCGTTCTCATAAATAAACAAACACTAACACTCCCCACTGGCTGTAGCGAGGAGTGAAGATGTGTCATAAATATTGGTAACACTTTATTTTGATGGTCCATTTGAGTATTAGTAGACTGTCTGCTTAATATCTGTTGATACTGACATTTAACAATCCTTCAACAGACATTTAACTGACTATAAGAATCTTTGCAATTACATGTCAACTTACACTAACCCTAACCCCAACCCAAACCCTAACCCTAACCCTAACCTAACAGTCTACTTAAAATCTAATGAGAATTAGTTGCAATGTAACTTAAATTCAACAAACGGACCATCAAAATAAAGTGTGACCTAAAGATTACTCTCTTTTTAATTTGAAGGAGTAGTTTGTGACAATGTGAATTTTCTGTATATTTTCTCACCTTTCTACCTTCTGTCATACACAAAATGAACAATAACAATACAATATCTTTTAAAAATTGCGATAAAAACAGTATAAATTGGTAGTGCTGTCGCCTCACAGCAAGAAGGTCGCTGGTTCGAGCCTCGGCTGGGTCAGTTGGCGTTTCTGTGTGGAGTTTGCATGTTCTCCCTGCGTTCGCGTGGGTTTCCTCCGGGTGCTCCGGTTTCCCCCACAGTCCAAAGACATGTGGTACAGGTGAATTGGGAAGGCTAAATTGTCCGTAGTGTATGAGTGTGTATGGATGTTTCCCAGAGATGGGTTGTGGCTGGAAGTGCATCCGCTGCGTAAAACATGTGCTGGATAAGTTGGCGGTTCATTCCGCTGTGGCACCCCGGATTAATAAAGGGACTAAGCCGAAAAGAAAATGAATGAATGAATGAATAATAATAATAATAATACAGGCCAATATAAAGTATTAGCCGATAATGATGTAATGATTTGTCAACATTTTCTGCATGATTGCAAAAATAAAAGGCAAAAACATAAAGTGAACAACTGATTTTATATTAAAACCTTAACTTGAGGAAAGCTTAAACTGATCTCTGAACATTATTAATAAACTATTCATTTCTATAGCCAACTTTCTTTTGTATGAATAAAATCTACTGCCTGACAAAAAATAATGCATAGATAAAGCATCCAAATCATAGAAAATAAACCAAAATCAATATACCATTCATTCATTTTCCTTCAGCTTAGTCCCCTTATTCATCAGGGGTCGCCACAGCGGAATGAACCGTCAACTTATCCAGCATATATTTTACACAGCGGATGCACCTCCAGGAAACACCCATACACCACGGCCAGTTTAGTTTATTCAATTCACCTATAGCGCATCTCTTTGTACTATGGGGGAAACCGGAGCACCAAGAGGAAACCCACGCAAACACGGGGAGAACATCCAAACTCCACACAGAAACGCCAACTGACCCAGCCGCGACTCGAAAACAGCGACCTTCTTGCTGTGAGGTGACAGTGCTGACCACTGAGCCACCGTGCCGCCCATCAAAATACCAGTAAATTGATCAAATAAAACCAACCAAAGAAAATACGTAATTTATCAGCTTAAAGATATCGGGCTAACTTTGTTATCAGACCGATAACTATAACAAAGCTTACTGTAATTTCAACTGTAAAAATGCTACAGTAAAATTTGTAACCTGGATAACACTACATTTCCTTAATAAATACAGTTAGGTACTGTAAATTGACTTTCCCAGACTTCCCTGCATGACACTTGAATTTTAGAGCTTTTTTGTTGACATTACTATGGTACATTTACAGAAAAATTTCTACCGTAATAATTTCTACCATTTTTTACCATGTTTTTAACGGTAAAGTTCTGGCAACTAAAGCATAACGTCAATTTGACAGATTTTATAACATTTTAGCATTTATTGGCCGATATTAATTAGCCTACTGATATATTATGCATCTCTATAATATTTATAATGAAAGTGATTTGTGTTATATTATTAATCACAATAGCTCAGTAGATTTAATAAAAATTAAAGGCAATATAAGTACAATTGGAATACAGATGAACTTCAGATCTGAATTAGTTTGATTCATTAATTAATTGAACTGAAGCAACCAATTCACACACACACACACACACACACACAGACACACACACACACACACACAAACGCACGCACGCACAAACGCACGCACACGCACACACACACACACACACACGCACGCACACGCGCACACACACACACACACACAAAATGCACTTGTAATTATGATGTTGCTTCTAGAGTGTTTTGTAACTGTGTTTAAACCTTACCAAAAGGTTGCAAAAGCATTATGAAAATGATTCTTGTATATGAATCGTCCATTCATTTATTTTCCTTCGGCTTAGTCCCTTAATTCATCAGGGGTTGCCCACAGCTAAATGGACCGCCAACTTATCCAGCATATGCACAGCAAAAATTCCAGTGTTAAATATACAGTGTGATTTTTTTGGTGTTGTTCAGTGTTAAAATCAGAGTACATTTTATTCCATGAGTGTGAAAGAGCGTATATTTAAGAGGTTTTTTTCAGTGTTAAACTTTTAACCCAATATGCAGTGTATTTCCCACTAGTGATGGGAAGTCCGAACCGGTTCTTTCAGACAAACAGTGATCAAACCAGTATGTTTTACTTAAACTTAAACCATGGCTTGTTGCATTTTAAAATGCAAAGAATTGAATTTATTGAAATTATTTCTGAAAAGATTAATGAACATTTAATAAATTAAAACTATTTTCAACATATTTGATCGCTGTTATCTGTCACACACACCAATTGATAATATAGGAAAAAAGGTAATATATTAACACTTTGAAAAGTAACACACACTCCAGTTCGATGTAAGAATAAACTCTAACTATGTTAAAATGAACTCTGAGAGTAATGTACAAATTTCACACTTTAGAACGGAGGGAGTCATATGTACACCCAAGGAGTGTTAAGTTAAACTCAAATTGAGCTAAATGTACACTGATTTTTTTGCTATGTGTGTTACACAGCGGATGCCCTTCCAGCTGCAACCCAGTACTGGGAAACATCTATACACACTCATACACTATGGCCAATTTAGTACAATTCACCTATAGCACATGTCTTTGGACAGGGACGTGCAGAGACCTTTTAAGGGGCAGGGGCTAAAGTGGAGCAGCATGATGAATAAATCAAGATGATTTTCAATAAGACTAATCACATCCGATCATTCAGCAACTGTTAGATAGGAAAGATGAGAGTCAAGGTGTTGGACAATCTCAGAATTTTTCAGTCTTCCTGCCACTAACTCAGGAGCGGGGAAACTCCACGTCTTCCTCCTCCAACAACACAAAATAATCCACTACCTGCTACGAAAACAAACAAAGTATCAAAATAAACCAACTAGAGAACACATTAAGAAAACTAAAGAATCAAGAATATAACTAGAAACAAAACTCTAAAGAGAGCGGCATGTAGACCGATCCTGGCCCGCGGAACGCCACCAGCCAGACCGCCCGAGCGCAGGCCACCAGCAAGCGCATTGAGCGAGAGAGAGAGAGAGTGAGCCGCCATTGCCGGCAGCCTTAAATACAGGAAATTCCGGTGACGTCACCAGCGTCAACCAATCCTGGAAGAGCAGTGTAGAAAACTCCACCTACAACTCACACAGGCACAAGCATACAGCCGCACAAATAAATGGAATAAAACACAGAACCACGTAACACCCTTCACCTTAAGTGAATAAATTGTAGAGAAGAAAAAACATATTTGATCACTGTTATCTGTCACACACACCAATTGATAATATAGGAAAAAAGGTAATATATTAACACTTTGAAGGGTAACACACACTCCAGTTCGATGTAAGAATACACTCTAACTGTGTTAAAATGAGCTCTGAGAGTACTGTACAAATTTCACACTTTAGAAGGGTTATTTTAACTCCAAAAAGAAGGGAGTCATATGTACACCCAAGGAGTGTTAAGTTAAACTCAAATTGAGTTAAATGTTCACTGATTTTTTTGCTATGTGTGTTACACAGCGAATGCCCTTCCAGCTGCAACCCAGTACTGGGAAACATCTATACACACTCATACACTATGGCCAATTTAGTACAATTCACCTATAGCACATGTCTTTGGACAGGGACGCGCAGAGACCTTTAAAGGGGAAGGGGCTCAAGTGGAAAAAAGGGCACTTTTTATTAAATAATAATAGTACTTTAATAAATAAAATACATTAAAGGAGATTTCACCCTAAATTCACCATATAATCACCTTTAAAAGGATAGTTAACTCAAAACTAAGAATTCTGTCACCATTTACTCACCTTTTACTTGTTGCAAACCTATTTGGCTTTTTTTCTTCTGTTGAACACACAAAGTAATATTTTGAAGAAAGCAGGAAACCTGTAACCATTGACTTTCATGGTATTTGTTTTTCCTACTCTGGAAGTCAATGATTTAAAGTTTATAGCTTTCTTTAAAATATCTTTTTAAAATCTTTTTATTCGTTAGTGTTCAACAAAATAAAGAAACAAAGAAATGGAACCACTTGAGGCTGAGTACATTTACATTTTTGAGTGAACTATCCCTTTTCAATCTATTATTTTGTTTTGAGGTTTTTTTTTGTTGTTGAACAAAATAATAAAATATATTGAAGAATGTAGGACACACTGATAGCCACTGACTTCCATAGCTAGCCTATACAGTATGTACATGTTTTATACCTGCAATTAACGTTATATATTCTGAATAAATGACTGCAAAAACGAGAGGGCAGTATATATTTCCACTATCCAGCTGTCGTTTCTCCATTACATTAGCCTGTATGCCTATGATATTGCCCTGGCTAAACTTTAGCCAACTTATTACATGGTTGTTAATCAGAATTCTATCGATCATATTGCGTTGGCATAACGGAGGTCAGCTAGTAATGAATGTTTTACACACACTCCGTCTGCAGTGTGTGTATGGGCCAGACTGTAAAGCTATGGCCCGGATGCAGTGCGGATGCAGGAGTTGACATAAGCGCTGATAGATGTTGCTCCACTGTTGACACCTTACTTTTGAAGACAGAGTAGCAATGTAAATAGAGTCTTTGTTAGAGCATTCGCCTCGCATGTGGCTTTTCTTTCCAAATGGCCAGTTCGAGGCTCGCTTGAAGCGGCTAGACTAAAACCAAGATATGCTTTAAAACTTTTTAAACTACGTTTTTTTATTGTTTGACAGGGAAAGCAGTCCTTAAATAGAACACGCATTAACTTATTAACTTATACATATATTATATTATTATTAGTATTTAAAAAATAGTTATTATGCCCAGGAAAAAAGGGCACTTTCTCTCCAGGAGAAAAAAGGGCAGGGGCTCAAGCACCCAAAGCCCCACCTCTGCACGTGCCTGTCTTTGGACTGAGAGGGAAACCGGAGCACCTCGGAGGAATCCCACGCCAACATGAGGATAACATGCAAACTCCACACAGAAACACCAACTGACTCAGCCGGGACTCGAACCAGCAACCTTCTTGCTGTAAGGCGACAGTGCTAATCATCGAGCCACCGTGTCGCCCCATCATCTTCTGCTGCTGTGGAAAACTGAGTCAGTGAGTTAAACTCAAGAACTAAATCAGTCCGATTTGTGAATGAATCACCAAATTCAATGAAAGAATTCAATTTGAAAGACTGATGCATTTATAATTCAGACAGTGCAGCAGACATCAGGAACAAGTCCAGATGTTACATGAATGAAATACAGATGTACACGTTTAAAATGATACCAGGGTGTCTAAATAATATCTCCCCCATTATTTTATCCCATTAATTTGCCACAAGTCCAGATACTTTGAAATGTCAATACTATTTTCGTTTAATGGTGCAATTAAATAATGATATAAAACCATTTTATTAATATTTTATTTATAACTAATAAATTCTAGTCTTTTTTTGATGAAAAGAGTATGCATTATAAAACTTAGAATGTATTAGTTATAAATAAAATATAAACAAAATGTTTTAATATAATAATAATAATAATAATAATAATAATAATAATAATAATATAATAATAATAATAATAATAATAATAATAATAATATAATAATAATAATTATTATGATTATAATAAATTATTATTAATAATAATATTGTTGTTGTTATTATTATCATTATTATTATTAATAATAATAATAACAATTATACTATTATTAATAATAATAAAAATAATTTCTTCTTCTTATTATTATTATTATTATGAACAACAATAATAGTAATGACAATAGCAATAATAATAATGAAAATAATAATAATTATTATTATTATTGTTACTATTATTATACAGTTTTCTTTTATTTATTACTTTAAATTAGCATAAGGCCTTAAAACAAATATACTAGAATGTATAACTATTTTTCTATTCCAATAATGGTTTCATTATATTAATCAAATAATAATTTTCCATTAAATAAATGATGATTACATTTGAAATAATGTCAAAATGTCTCTAAAATGTATGCATATATACAGTTGAAGTGTGAATTATTAGACCCCCTGTTTATCTTTTCCCTAATTTCTGTTTAACGGAGAGAAGATTTTTTCAACACATTTCTAATTATAATAGTTTTAATAACTTATTTCTAATAACTGATTTATTTTATCTTTGCCATGATGACAGTAAATAATATATTACTAGATATTTTTCAAGGCACTTCTATACAGCTTAAAGTGACATTTAAAGGCGTAACTAGGTTAATTAGGTTAACTAGGCAGGTTAGGGTAATTAGGCAAGTTATTGTATAATTATGGTTTGTTCTGTAGACTATCGGGAAAAAATATAGCTTAAAGGGGCTAATAATATTGACCTTAAAATAGTTTTTAAAAAATTAAACACTGCTTTTATTCTAGCTGAAATAAAACAAATAAGACTTTCTCCAGAAGAAAAAATATTATTAGACATACTGTGAAAATTTCCCTGCTCTGTTAAACATCATTTGAGAAATATTTTAAAAAGAAGAAAAAATTAAAAGGGGGGCTAATAATTCTGACTTCAACTGTATATATATATTTTAGGTTTTTGGTTGAATGTGTATTATTTTTAGTGTGGAAAAATAACCTCCACTTGTTTTTTCATGGCCCTCCTAAAATTCCCCCTATTGTATCATTCCTGCACAATCCTGTAATGAAGTCTGTCCCAATACAAGCACACAAAAGCCCTCAGGGAGAGCCGGACGGTCCCCTGCATGGCTCTCCTTTCTCTCCGGTCTATATTGATCTCAGTATTGGCAATGCCCAGCAAATACAAAAAAGCAAACGGAACCTCTTAGCAAACTCCATTCAGACTTCAGCACAAAATGTCCACGGCTTGTGAAAGGTCACTCGATGGCTTCCACCGGACACACATCGACAGCTCTATTACCCACGGGGCTCATTTCATTCATCTATAGAGTGCAGAATCGAAGGGCCCTCCTGAGGGTCTGTCTGGAGGACTTTACAGCTCATCCTCGCTCTTACAAATTACCCTTGTGCATTTTAGTTTTTAACACAAATGATCCATATGTTTCTGAAAAAGATCTCCTTCCGCAATACAGGACTAAAAAAGCATGTCAGAAGCAAGGCTATTTTAGTAAATGAAAACTAAAACTAAGATTATTGGTCAAAAGACATTTTCGTTAACTGAAATAAAATGTTAAAAAAAATCACAATAAGTGAGAAGCATAAACTGAATGAAACAGTCAGTGATAAACTAACTGAAATAAAATTTAAACAGTCACAATAAGTGGAAAAACTAGCACTAAATCAACAGTCAAACTAAAAGTCCCGCCCTAAAGCATTGATAGTCATGCCCTAAAGCACTGATAGCTCCGCCCTAAAGCATTGATAGTCCTGCCCTAAATTACTGATAGCCATGCCCTAAAGCACTGATAGCCCCGCCCTAAAGCACTGATAGTCCTGCCCTAAAGCACTGATAGCTCCGCCCTAAAGCACTGATAGTCCTGCCCTAAAGCACTGATAGTCCTGCCCTTAAGCACTGATAGCTCCGCCCTAAAGCACTGATAGCCACGCCCTAAAACACTGATAGTCCTGCCCTAAAGCACTGATAGCTCCACCCTAAAGCACTGATAGCCACGCCCTAAAACACTGATCGTTTTGCCCTAAAGCACTGATGGTCCTGCCCTAAAGCACTGATAGTCCCACCCTAAAGCACTGATAGTCCTGCCCCAAAAGTCCCACCCAAAAGCACTGATAGCCCCACCCTAAATCACTGATAGTCCCGCCCTAAAGCACTGATAGCCCCGCCCTGAAAGTCCTGCCCTAAAGCACTGATAGACCCGCCCTAAAGCACTGATAGTCCCGTCTCAAAGTTCTGATAGTCCTGCCCTAAAGCACCGATAGCCCCGCCCTGAAAGTCCTGCCCTAAATTACTGATAGCCATGCCCTAAAGCACTGATAGCCCCGCCCTAAAGCACTGATAGTCCTGCCCTAAAGCACTGATAGCTCCGCCCTAAAGCACTGATAGTCCTGCCCTAAAGCACTGATAGTCCTGCCCTAAAGCTCTGATAGTCCTGCCCTAAAGCACTGATAGCTCCGCCCTAAAACACTGATAGCCACGCCCTAAAACACTGATAGTCCTGCCCTAAAGCACTGATAGCTCCACCCTAAAGCACTGATAGCCACGCCCTAAAACACTGATAGTTTTGCCCTAAAGCACTGATGGTCCTGCCCTAAAGCACTGATAGTCCCACCCTAAAGCACTGATAGTCCTGCTGTAAAGCACGGAGAGTCCTGCCCTAAAGCATTGATAGCCCCGCCCCAAAAGTCCCACCCAAAAGCACTGATAGCCCCACCCTAAATCACTGATAGTCCCGCCCTAAAGCACTGATAGCCCCGCCCTGAAAGTCCTGCCCTAAAGTACTGATAGACCCGCCCTAAAGCACTGATAGTCCCGCCCTAAAGCACTGAAAGTCCCGTCTCAAAGTTCTGATAGTCCCGCCCTAAAGCACCGATAGCCTCGCCCTGAAAGTCCTGCCCCAAAGTACTGATAGTCCCGCCCTAAAGCACTGATAGTACAACCCTAAAGCACTGATAGTTTCGTCCTAAAGCACTGACAGTTTTGCCCTACAGCACTGATAGCCCCGGCCTACAAGTCTCGCCCTAAATCACTGATAGCCACACCCTAAATCACTGATAGCCATGCCCTAAAGCACTGATAGTCCCGCTCTAAAGCACTGATAGTTTTGCCCTAAATCACTGATAGCCCCACCATAAAGCACTGATAGCCCCGGCCTACAAGTCTCGCCCTAAATTACTGATAGCCATGCCCTAAAGCACTGATAGCCCCGCCCTAAAGCACTGATAGCCCCGCCCTAAAGCACTGATAGTCCCGCACTAAAGCACTGATAGTTTTGCCGTAAAGCACTGATAGCCCCGGCCTACAAGTCTTGTCCTAACTCACTGATAGCCCCGCCTTAAAGCACTTATAGCCCCGCCCTAAATTACTGATAACCCTGCCCTAAAGCACTGATAGCCCCGCCCTAAAGTACTACTACTGCTACTGTAAAACACATAAACAGGTAAGTTAATGTAAAGCGGCAGTTGCAGTAACTTGCTGGCAACAGTGCTGCTAGCAAAAATACAATAAACTGTCTAACAGTGTAAGGCAGGGGTTCTCAAACTGGGTGTCGTCAGGTGGCGCTAGGGGGTCCGCAAAGAAATTCTAGGTGAGGGGTAATCAACAGGCTCACCTGGATTAATTTTGTGTCCCTAATCATTCTGAAGGTTAATGTAATTATAATAATGTTATAATAATAATTTGAGCTCAAAAGTTCCACAGATATTAAGCTTTATGTTTGTGTCATTTAAAACAAGTTAATACTTTCGCACGCCGGAAAAGAAGCGCAGCGCCCCACCGTTATATGCACAGGGACTTTTATTAAATAAGCGCTCCCGGCCGGGCGATTCGGGTGATTTTTTGTGCTCGCCTGCTGCTCCTGACGGCCCTTATGTTTTGGAGCCTTTTATCTCGTTTAAGCTTAAACAACTAAATGAATGTTCAGGTCTATTTATCTGACTATATTTCAGTTCAAAATACATGATCAATGCTGCAAAAGGAACATTATCGTGGCTGAAAGCACTTCCCTGTATATGGCTTGCGCTATAGTGACTTCTATTATTAAGTAACTGTTCAGCTGGGTGCTGTGGACAGTGAGCGACTGTGCGTAGGCTTCACTCATAGAAAACAAACAGCATTTTAAAGATATGGCACAACATTGCACCTCGTCCACAGTGCGACAGGCTTTACACTTTGCATTGTGTAAATATCAGACAGTCATCTTTGCAGTATGAAAAACAAACATTAAAATTAAAGCAAAAAGTGCTGCAATAACAGTGAATGGAGCTGTCATCACATCAGGGAGTTCACGGAGTTGGCACTCCTGTTACAATAATGACCGCTTACTGACATTGTTTAATAACTGGATGATTAAAAAAAACAACCACAACAACAAACATTTTGTGTACACCCTGTAAATCTATCCTATAAAAAATATAATGTATTCGTTTGTGTTATATTATGAATGATTAAATACTAAAATTTAATAGTGCACTATATTTAATGGTGCTCAACATATCTGCCTTAAAGTTTAATACTCTGAGTATAAATGCATTTCTTTCAAGATACTAATCCACTTTTTTCCCACATTTTATACAATTTATAACTATAATGTTTAGTTTTATTTTTAAATAGAATTTTTAAATTTAAGTTGGTAATGAACATTTTAAAGTTTAAAGTTTTTTAAAGTAAAAAATCTGCAATGTATAACTTGTGTCCCTTTGCATTTTAAGTGGTTTAAATGTGGGCCCCTTTGCCTCTGAACTTGAATAACCCATTCTAGAATGCATTTAGGAAAATATTTTTTTATCAGTGTAAGTCCGGATTGTCGACCTGAGTAAATTATGATGTGCACAAAAAATGGGAATATAAAAAAACAGTACACTACAGCTTCCATTATAGTGGCGCTAGTTCACAGTACAGTTAACTCTTAGCCATGAACATGCTGATGAATGACAGAACTCTTTAAAACTGATAAATCTTTAGATACATTTAGACTCTCAGCTGAAAGGGTTAATACAGAAGAGCCTAGCGTAAAAAAAACTGTAAATTTGAAGACTCGTATGGCTTGATGCAATACAGTGAGAGCAGACCATAGTGAACACTGTACTTGAAGAGTTGATCAATTGATTGAAGCACTGAAACCATGTCAACTCAACTGACTCAACTCAACTCAATTGATCTCACACAAATTAATCCAGAGCATGAATAGTACAACTTAAAATGTTTTAAGTAAAGTTGTTAATTTGAGAATTGAATCCAAAAGGATTCGCACTACACAAAGGGGTCCTTCTAAAAAAGTTTGACAACCACTGGTGTAAGGTTTGGTGTTTTAAGTTTTATTAAGCTGTTTTCATATTGACAGACGAGTCTTCGCTGAGGTCCAGCGTTCTCCAGTCTCCGGCGCCTAGACTGCAGCTCTGCACAAGACGTTTGGCCATAGGAGAAATGGTCATGCCCAACTGAGCCTGGTTTCTCTCAAGGTTTTTTAATACTTCACTTTCGCCAATTGGTGAAGTTTTTTTTCCTCGCCGCTGTCGCCACTGGCTTGCATGGTTCGGGATCTGTAGAGCTGCGCATCGATGGATTTGCTCTTCAGTGTTTGGACTCTCAGCAGGGATTATTAAACCACACTCAACTGAGCTAAACTGAACTTAAACACTGAAAACTGAACTGACACTGTTTCAATTTACTATAATCTTCTATGTGAAGCTGCTTTGACACAATCTACATTGTAAAAGCGCTAGAGAAATAAAGGTGAATTGAATTGAATTGAACAATAAAAAAATGAATATATTATATATGGCATAAACAACATATTTAATCAATTAATTGTTTATGCTGATTGTAAGCTATTTGAAAGCATGAAGTTCATCAATCTTATTAAATCAAATCAAACACATCCAAATAGTTAATATTTTCTTTTTTAAGCAGAAATCTCACCGGTTAGTTAAATACTGATAATGAAATCATTTTCATACAACTGCTGGTGTTACTACTACTATACTGCTACTAATAAAAACAATAATATTAAAATAATATTATTATACTGTTAATTAATTAATAAAAATACTACTCTATCAGTAGTCAACAGATAGAATAGAATGGAATGAAATGGAACAGAACGGAACGGAATAGGAATTACCAACCTACATCACACATGACATCACGCGTGTTCCCGGTTGCAAAAAAAAAAAAAAGACCTTTTGCAATAGCAAACATGTTGTGTTGTGAGGTAGGATGTCAAATTCGCAGACGTCTTTGGCTAAAAGGGAGCTGAATGGAGTAACGATCTAATTAAAAATGCTCGAATCTGCAGTTCTCATGTTATATCAGGTAAGTTCACGCTCTGCTGAATCATACACATTACTCGTTTTTAATTGCAGCAATGATTTCAGCAAAAACAGTTAAATATGGTTAAATAAACTGCGGACACTGAATGCTGAGAATGAAATGTAAAAATGTACGTTCACATACCCTGCTGTACAGGTGCAGTTCGCTGTCAGAATGCAGTTTTGCTTGTTGATGATTACCCAGGCCTTGTATAGCTCCGTCTTCTTTACTTGTCTTTGGCTTGGCAGAACCTCGGTTTTTAGCACTACAAAGTTTTGAATCTGTTAATCATGGAACATTATTTCTTGCACATGACCACACAGAACAAAATTGTAGGCATCCAAAGACTTGTAGGCCTTTAACTTCTCTCTTGTAAAATCACTTGGAGCTTCAATGAGATTGTATATTTGGGGCTGGATGCTTGGCCATTTTATCTTATCCAATATCCATTTGGAGGGTCCTATCGCAAATGGACCTGTCAGACTAACGCCGCTCACTTTAACATTAATTTTGCCGAATAACTGTGCTTATCACTGGGTGACGAACTGTTATAATATGCTGAAAGCATTATGTAAATAATATATATAATATGTAATCAATTTAACTTATCTCTAAAACAGCAACAATCTCTGTACTGCATCGGATGTCATTCCCTCGCTGTAAATGCTAGCACTCCCGCTTTTTTTCTGCAACCTCGATGCGCTCGCATCCTGAATGTTTACAAACCGGCAATTCGTCTATAGAATAGAATGTTGAAGAGTCTGGTTAAAAGCAGAAGAGCCTTTAAAGGGATAGAAAAAAAGCATTTACTGACCCTCAACCACAAAAGATACTTTGAAAAATGTTGGAAACTTTTTCTTCTATGAAAGTCAATGGCTATCAGTTTTTAAATTTCTTTAAAAAAATGATTTTGAACCACTTGAGGGTGAGTAAGCGATGAATACATTTTCATTTTTTTGTGAACTATCCCTTTAACATCTGTGAAACCTTTCCATTAGTAGAAGAAAGTTTTTTTAGATTATGAAAATGTTCGTGAAGTTAAGATGCTTCTTATAAGTGAAAAGCTCCTTGAGGTGCCAAAATGATATTTTTTATGCTTCATCGTTTTGGAACCCTGTCATTTTTGCTAAAGAATCAGAGGTCACAATCTCTTATTTTTATTACTTTGAAACCTCAGAAAGCATTAGCATTACGGATTCCTCAGAGGGCTTGACCGTGTCACTTTTAACCGGCTTCAGATAAAAACCATCAGCTAAATGCCATCTTTAACTACTTACATATTTTTAATGAGTTTTTAACTATCGGAGAGCACACTGCAAACTTGAGACGATGAATAAAATATGTGAACAGGCACTTCATGCTGCTTTTCTCATTTCCGTCAATGTCCACAAATGTTCAGAGGGCAGAATATGCCCTCTGGAGACACACGTCAACTCAGATGGCATTTACACGTTTAGGCCATGTCCACACACTGTTAGACATTTTATTGTGTTTTTGCAGTAACTTCCTGCCTCTTTACAGTAACTATAACTTACCTGTTTATGTGTTTTACAGTAGCAGGGCCCTACCGCAATTTCATTTTACAGTAAAATAGCCGTACCGCAATTTTATTTTACAGTAAAATAGCCTTCATTTAATTTTACAGTAAAATAACCTTACTGCAATTTCATTTTACAGTAAAATAGCCTTCATTTAATTTTACAGTAAAATAGCCGTACCGCAATTTTATTTTACAGTAAAATAGCCTTCATTTCATTTTACAGTAAAATAACCTTACTGCAATTTCATTTTACAGTAAAATAGCCTTCATTTAATTTTACAGTAAAATAGCCGTACCGCAATTTTATTTTACAGTAAAATAGCCTTCATTTCATTTTACAGTAAAATAACCTAACTGCAATTTCATTTTACAGTAAAATAGCCTTCATTTCATTTTACAGTAAAATAGCCTTACCGCGATTTCATTTTACAGTTAAATAGTCTTACCGCAATTTCATTTTACAGTAAAATAGCCTTCATTTTATTTTACAGTAAAATAGCCTTACCGCAATTTCATTTTACAGTTAAATAGTCTTACCGCAATTTCATTTTACAGTAAAATAGCCTTCATTTCATTTTACAGTAAAATAGCCTTACCGCAATTTCATTTTACAGTTAAATAGCCTTACCGCAATTTCATTTTACAGTAAAATAGCCTTCATTTTATTTTACAGTAAAATAGCCTTACCGCAATTTCATTTTACAGTTAAATAGTCTTACCGCAATTTCATTTTACAGTAAAATAGCCTTCATTTCATTTTACAGTAAAATAGCCTTACCGCGATTTCATTTTACAGTTAAATAGTCTTACCGCAATTTCATTTTACAGTAAAATAGCCTTCATTTTATTTTACAGTAAAATAGCCTTACCGCAATTTCATTTTACAGTTAAATAGTCTTACCGCAATTTCATTTTACAGTAAAATAGCCTTCATTTCATTTTACAGTAAAATAGCCTTACCGCAATTTCATTTTACAGTTAAATAGCCTTACCACTACTTTTTTTTGGTAAAATGACCTTTAATTTTACAGTATGACAATTTTTACAGTACTTTTACTGTAATTAATTGACATTTTAAACATGCAGTACGAAACCTAGATTTTTTGCATTTACTATTCAATGTAATAAATTCCAAATGAGATCATGTACAACACTATTATTATTATTTATTGTTATTATATTAAATTTAAATGGTTTATAAAAGATCTATTTTAAATACATTTTGTGTTACTAGATGTTAATTAATTTTTTGGCTTTAACTGTCTCACTTTTGTCTTCAACTACAGTAGTAGTACTTGGTTACTTTGATTACAGTAGAATACCTCAAATTCCTAATATGCAATAAGTTACTGTAAAAGTTTAAGATGACCCATAATGCAGTGCATTTCACAGTAGTGAACTTTAAAGAATGTACTGTATGTGGTATTTTACTGGGTATTTTTGCAGTAAATAACTAAAATTGCAGCAAAGTCTAATAGTGTACCTAGCTCCCTAGTTTGTCTGAAACAACAATAATAATAATAATAAAGTAAAAAAATTAAGAAACAAACAAATAAATAAACAAATAAATAACAAAAATTAATTAAATATTTAAATGAACTATTAATTATTCATTAATTAACATTATAATACATTTTTAATATTATTATTAGTATTACTGTTTGTATAGTATAATAATACAAATAATTAAATAAATAATACCGTAAATTGACTTTCTTATGGAGCTTTTTTGTTGACATTACTATGGTACATTTACTGAAAAATGTCTACCATATTTCTACATTAATAATTTCTACCATGTTTTAACTGTAAATTTCTGGCAACTACAACATAATATAAATTTTACAGATTTTTTTTTTAGCATTTTAGCATTTATTGGCCGATTTCAATTCACCCAATGACATATTGTGCATCGATATAATATTTAAAATAAAAGTGGTTTATAAAAATCAGGTGTTATATTATTATTAGATAGTAAATTGAATAAAAATACAGAAAAAAAATAAAGACAATATAAGTACAATTGGAACACACATGAACTTCAGAACTGAATTAAATTTGATTCATTAATTAATCTAACTGAAGCATCCAATTCACACACACACACACACACACACACACACACACACACACACACACACACACACACACACACACACACACACACACACACACACACACACTTGTAATTATGATATTGCTTCTACAGTGTTTTGTAACTGTGTTTAAACCTTACCAAAAGGTTGTAAAAGCATTATAAAAATGATTCTTGTATATGAATTATATAAGTCTTCTTAAGTCAGACAATAGTTCAACATTCATTCATTTTTCTTCGGCTTAGTCCCTTTATTCATCAGGGGTCACCACAGCAGAATGAACCTATCAAGCATGTTTTACACAGCGGATGCCCTTCCAGCTGCAACCCAGTACTAGGAAACATCCATACACACTCATTCACACACATACACTACAGCCAATTTAGTTCATCCAGTTCACCTGTACCTTTGGACTGTGGGGAAAACTGGAGCACCTGGAGGAAACCCACACCAACACGGGGAGAACATCCAAACTCCACACAGAAATGCCAACTAACCCAGCCGAGACTCGAACCAGCGACCTTTTTTTGCTGTGAGGCGACATTGCTGACTAACGAATAAATAAATAAACAAATAATAAAAAATAATAATAATAAATTAAATGAACTATTAATTATTTATTAACTATATTATTATAATACATTTCATATTATTATTAGTATTATTGCTAGTATAGTATAATAATGCAAATAAATAAATGAATACATAAATAAATAAATAGATAAATGAATAAATGAATACATAAATAAATAAATAGATAAATGAATAAATGAATACATAAATAAATAAATAGATAAATGAATAAATGAATACATAAATAAATAAATAGATAAATGAATAAATGAATACATAAATAAATAAATAGATAAATGAATAAATGAATACATAAATAAATAAATACATAAATAAATACATAAATACATTAATGAGTACATAAATAAATAAATAAATAAATAAATACATAAATAAACAAGTAAATAAATGAATACATAAATAAATGAATAAATAAATAAACAAATGCATAAATAAAAACATAAATACATAAATGAATACATAAATAAATAAACACAAACATACATACATACATACATACATACATACATACATACATACATACATACATACATACATACATACATACATACATACATAAATAAATAAACAAATACATAAATAAATAAATACATAAATAAATAAATGAATAAATAAACAAATACATAAATAAATAAATACATAAGAAAAATAAATGAATACATAAACAAATACATAAATAAATGAATACATAAATATATAAATAAATAAATAAATGAATAAATAAAATAATAAATTAATTAATTAATAAATAAATAAACGAATACATAAATAAATAAATGAATGAATGAATGAATGAATAAATTAATAAATAAACAAATACATAAATAAATAAATAAACAAATACATAAATAAATACATAAATAAACAAATACATAAATAAATGAATACATATATAAATAAATAAATAAAAGAATAAATAAATTAATAATAATGCAATCCAAATGGATTACCATTTAAATACTTTCATTTTAAATATTATGAACTAAGTCAAAATTGCATATAGCAGTCATTTGAGACCACGCTAGCAACCTACTAAAAGCTCTTAGCAAGCACATTGCCACAATCTAATAAACAGTGAATATGTTGGCAAACAGCACTGATGCTTTCTTGAGAAATGTTTGAAGTGTTGTATGAGGATGAATGTTACTGATGCTCTGGGCTGTTTGTGCCTGCAGGCTGCATGTGGGATTCAGGGAATATTCAAAGTCAATAAAATCACTGATGTCTCTTTAGAGGGGAAAAAAAAAACTCCTGCGATGACTGGGCCCTTATTATAGACCAGATAAATAAGAATGGACTAAATGCCAAAGATGCCATCTTGTTTACATGTGTCCTGTCCTTGTAGACATCAACAATTAATTGGGGAAAGGAGAGGATGATTTGAAAGATGATTTAAAAATTTGGGATGTTAAGTTGTTTTCTATATACAGCTAAAGTCAGAATTATTAGCGCTCCTGAATTATTAACTTGTTAATTACAAAAAAAACGGAATTTGCTGAGGATCTTTTATTTATTTAATAAACAACTTGTGCCTCAGAAGACAATGCTGACACTCAATGAATGCATGGTGGTGTTTAAAGGAGTGAGACAGACGCTCTTGACTATTCTGGAAGTAATTAATAATATAATAACACTAATACTGCAATGGTTAAGGCATTTTAGAATGACCAAAACAACATTTCAGATGTTTTACAATGTGCTCAGCCTGCTGGTTTGTCCATTCACACACATTTTTATCACCACATGATCTCTTTTAACAAAATCACATGACCTTTTAATGTGCATACTGGAATTTGTTTAGAAAAAGTGTTTCCATCGTAGTTTATGCGCATCTTTTCTTATACGGCGTATACGGTTTTATGTACAATTTCAACATTTATGCGCATCTTCTATCCAAAATGTGCAGAAAAATTGATGGATGGAAATGTAGCTACTGTCTAACACCTAAATTGTCATATTTGTTTTGACTTTTACAAGAAACAAGATCATAAAAGGCCTGAATTCAAAAGATATCAACACTTCATGACGTTTTTTTTTTCATGATTTTTTATCAATGACATTACCTCACTGTATTTTTAAAGTTGAATCAAATTCAATTAGCAGTACAAGTACCTTTAACTTGCATTATAGTAGTGTTATAAACAGCCTTACATTAAGAATGACAAAAATCAAGTTGAATCTTTTATAATAAAATAAATGAAGCTGCAAATTAAATTAGATTTAAATTGACATAAAATCACGTGTTTCCATGACCTACAGATTTTATCAAGACTTTTGAATTTGATGACTAATGACAAAATTTGTGTAATAAATATAATTTAATAAATGAGCAACTAAAGTCAATAATACATTCCAGTATACATGTGTGTGTGTATGTATTTCACAGTATGTCTGATAATATTTTTTCTTCAGGAGAAAGTCTTATTTGTTTTATTTCGGCTAGAATAAAAGCAGTTTTTAATTTTTTAAAAAACATTTTAAGGTCAAAATTATTAGCCCCTTTAAGCAAATTTTTTCGATAGTCTACAGAACAAACCATCATTATACAACAACTTGCCTAATTAACCTAACCTGCCTAGTTAACCTAGTTATTAGTGGTGTAACGGATCACAAATTTGCAATTCGGATCACACTACGGTTTTTTAGTCACGGATCGGACCATTTTTCGCATCAGCAAAAAAGGGAGGAGACAAATGTCATTTGCTTTCCATTTATACAAAAATATTACTGCAAAAGCATTGCTTTTAACAAACAGAACTTAGAACCTGAAATTTTAATAAAAATAAAAACCAAGAAAGAACCAGATGAAAAAAGAAAAGTATTCAATACAAAACATGATCTTGGTGCTGATAATGCTAAATATAGAAATCTAACATCATGTACAACAGATCATATTTATCTTCAATTAATGATTCAACAATTCACACATAAAACTTCATGTTTCATTATAGGTGTATTATTTTTGAAAACCTATTCAGTGACATCATTTTGATGTTTGTTTGTCGCCATCTGCTGATTACACAATGTAATTGCTTTCATCAGCATCAAAAATTCACCAGCGTCAAACATTCAGCGTCATGTTTCATTAAACAGTTTAATCTTTACCATAAACATCAGTGTTTATATCTGAACTATAAACTGTTCACCCACTTCTGTGTTATTTAATTGTTAGTAACGAACTAAAAAAGTGTAAAAACTGAATCTCTCTCGATGCAGATTTAAATGCAGCGCTTTGAAGGATTAATAAACATATGCAAATCATTATCATTTACCGTTCATGTTTCGCGGGTTTGAACTGAGATCACGATCTTTTAATGTGTAATTGTGCAGCTTTACACTGAATGCATTAATGCAGGCCAAGGTTTCCGCTACATTCATTCTTCCGTGGCGGGCCGCCACACCAAAATTCATCCCGCCACGGCTACATTACAACGCATTTAAAACATTCAGTCGTGTTGTTTATAGCAGGTTATAATCGCACCAAAACATATTGAAAGGTGAGTGAATTAAACAGCGCAAACTTTTCTGTAACCGTAGTAGTGCTGTGCGCTATTTGTTCAACCCTTTAAGGTGACATGCTGACTGACTGACTGACAGCTGTGTGATGTGTGAGTCCAGCAAACACGGCGTAGCTTTCAGTTAAGATGAACACAGTTTCCATATAAGTATACTTTATTGATAAAGGTTATTGGCTCTGCATACAATGACTTTATCTTGCTGGAGGTTATAGCCATTTCATTTTACTTCAGGACGCATTAATGTTGCAAAACGCACAAAAACGCACTAAATCGCACTTCAGCAGTGTTTATTTGACAGCGCACATAAAGATCTGCACTTGAGCAGAGTATATTTGAGGGCGTGCAAGACGTTTTGTGCACGAACAGAGGAAATCGGCGTGCAAGCAAAGAGATTCGCATGCTCGTATTACATAAACACGATCTCGACTTGATACTGCGTGTAATATTTGTCTTTAAAATAGTTGGCAGCTCTGTGTAAAAAAAAAAAAAGCCTGCCGCCACAGCTGGAAAAAATTCTAGAGGAAACACTGCAGGCTAAACAAGCAGTGACAGAAAACACCTTAAATTAATAGACAAAGAAAGCATTTAGGTAGGTCCCACACACAACTTTTTCCGTCATCATTATATCTTACAGGAAAGTCAAAATGCTTTCATATGCGTGATTTGAATGATGCGGAAGGCGATCTGTCTGCTATTGTTATAATGTTGGATTAACAAATTCCAAAAATGTATTAATCCGCGGGTCACGTGCGTTCCGAACCGTGGGTTGTGATCCGTACGGATCACGGATCAACAGTGATCCATTACACCTCTACTAGTTATATATATATATATATATAGATGAGCAATATCACATGAGTAGCAGTACAATATGGCTGTATATCGGTGTAGGGAGTCAATGGATCTTTCTAGAACTGAACAAATCACACACCATATTACCATTAAAAGATTGAATGGTGCCTACATGTCTGAGCTTTGATCTAATTTTCAAAGCAGTCCACAGGCACCCAGCAAAAGGTTATCTACAGGACGACTTGCCAGTTGCGATCACAACTCCCCACTAATTAACTTTACATCTTAAAACAATAAAAGAGGCTACACTCAAAGACACCCCCAAACCGGTTTTTGAGAGTGCTCAATAAACCCCTTTTGGTTCGCGCCTGCGACCTGCATATGCAAGGGAATACACATTCTCTGGCAGACACAGAAGCGATCAGAAACTTCCAAAGTTTAAACGGACATTCAGTTAAACTGTGTTTATTTGAGTAATGTATGTTTGTTTTATGTTTATGTAGGTTTTTGTGTGTACATGTTCCATGTGTTTAACAAAACCGTAATGGATAGTTATTGATTTATAGCCGTTGCATGAAATCTACAGAACGTTTGTGAAACATTTAATGTTTGGTATTGATTGAAAGCTAGGAAAGTTTCTAATGCATTGGTTTATATAAAGAAACCATACAATGAAAAGTGTCCATGTTATGATACTTTATTTTAATAACTTCCAAACAAAGGCAGGTAACATGGCACTCAACACAATGTGCCAACCCGGCCTCCTAGAGGAGGGAATAGGGGTGTGATCCACCCCACAGCTTCTCTTATTGGACAATCCCTGTGTAGGCCACACCTATAGGCTATACCCAAAGCCTATAAAACTTTGAACAATGAAATTTCTTTGTCGTCTTTGCCGGGTCTTTGCCGCTCGTCACCGTCGTCGCTGCCTGGACGTTGCTCTTCTCGTGCTGGCCGTTACGTCGCCTCGCCGGAAGCCTCGTTACATTATGGAGCAAACCGCGACCTTATCTTGCTGCCGGCTCGACCCCCGATCTGCTTGTGCAACCGCTTCAACAACAAGCCATCGGGTCAACTCATCAGAACCCTAAAACACTATCATAACTACAGAATTCCGCAGAGAGTCGAAACCCCAGGAAGGACTTCACCTACGAAACCGCCTCGTCCAACATTCGTATCCCTAGCAACCGACACCAAGCTTCCCTAAAAGTAAGGAAACCCCTCTTCACCGACGAGGGAATTCCAGCACATCATTGGAGTTGCTCCGCTGACCAATCAGCTTCGCCGGGATTTCCCTTTGGACCAGTCGAGGAAACCACAATTCCATCAGAACGCAAGTAACACAAACAATGTTTCTATCCATAGCTGAAACTGGTGTGAAATATATTTAAGTAGTAAAGAATAGCGAAATTCTCTGCTTTTATGGTTTCTCTCAGGTTGCAATGCTAAGAACTTAGCAAATGCTAGAAGTTGAATCCTTACTCGCTCTCCGTCATAACTTTCCTCAAACTGCTTGTGTGTATTTGCGCTTGTTTGTTTTATGTAGATTAGTATGTTGTGTTGTAGAGTAGCAATAAACTTTTGTTTCGTTTTTAAGATCCGTGTTGGTGTGTTGTATGCTTTATAAGTTAATGTCTCAGCTTCAGATACTGCTACCATGCTCATTAAAAAATTAGATACTGTTTATATTGTTATCGTTGGCCACGTAATGATATAATACAGGATTGCTTTACACTGACCATTCTATTTGCTGGACAAATGAGTAGGTTAAGTGTAAGCTTTGAATAATTCTATGTGAATCATGTTCAAATCTTTAGATTCGAATCCCCAAAGTTTAAATGTGATTTAAACCAAAGAGCTGAATTTTACATCGGCACTGGTGAGAGGCGTGCACTGTCCTTAGTGTCCCACCAGTGATGATCTACAGCCATATCGCACTGCTACTAGTGTGATACTGCGTCATTCCTTCACATTTGCAGCTGACGTCAGAACAGCTGAAACCGTTGCTACTTCACACACGTCACTTTAGAGTAAGTATTGGAATGATTCACTAGCGTAATGTCTAAAGTGATGACAAAACAGGTTATTTTACTCACATTTTAAGACATTTCCTAGTATTTCTCTGTTGCAATCGGGATGTCACAATAATTAACCCCAAAAAAGCCAAAGCAAAATGCTGAACACATGTGGGCATTTCTTTTTTCTTTCTGTTTACTGAACTAGTCTGCAGTAACAAAAACAGGAGACTCATAGAAACAAACAGATGGCCAACCAAAAAGTAACTCAGGGTTATACAAAGAGTGGCCAACACAAAATACATACATTCCTGATATGTGAGTCCCATCTCACACTTAATACACGACAATTATATGGTATAAATACAGCACTGCAGCATACAAAGGTGACATCGACTTAGCATGTCACTCACCAATTTTATTATGTTTTGATCAGCTGTAGTTTGAAAATGTCGCCATGCTGTGGATGGACAACGTCAACCATCTTTGCTCTGCTCAATGACAGGCTGATGGATGCCAACGTGCTGCATCTCAGAAATTATAAATATTTTTAAATAGGCACTATCCTTATAAATAAACTTCATAGATGCAATCTAAACAACTACATTGTCACCTAAAAAAGCCTCAAAAGTAAAATTTAGAAACAAATACACAAACATACATACACACATATAAATACATACATATGGTTAGTGGGATTTCACGTAGTGGGATTTCAGGTAGTACATGTTCCATTCCAACAAAATTCCAAACAGCTAATCATAATTAATGGAGCCCTGACCTTAACCCTAACCCTAAGAGAATTGAGAATAATTTACAGTTAGGGTTGAGTTTAGGAGTAGGGATTAGGTATGGATTATATTTTTGAACAAAAATGACATTCCAGGATCAACATAGATGTTAATCCAGGAACATTTATTCATTTATTTTCCTTCGGCTTAATAGTCCCTTATTTATCAGGGATCACCAAAGCAAAATTAGGCCCTGTTTACACTAATATGTTTTAGTTTTAAAACGCATAAATTTTGCTATGGTTACGCCTTCCGTCCACACCACCCTGGAGTTTTCGAGCCCTGAAAACTGAGCGTTTTGGAAACGCTGAAGAGGCTGTTTTCATTTTATAACGCTGCTGCTCTGTGTTAGTGTGGATGGGGAAAACGGAGACATTTGAAAACACAGGCTTGGCTGCAGACATTCTACTGATTGGGTTTTTTTTCTCAATATCAAGTGCACACAGTTCAGTCTTGTATCTTCTCCTTGTAAGTTCAGACTTCGCAAGTATGATACGGAAAGCAAACTCCTGAGGACAAGTCAGGTAAATCTTTTTTTTTTTTATTATTTTTTTTTATAAGTTTGAAACATTACATAAGGTAATAATACAAATCCAGAAACTATATCAGGTAACCTTACAGATTTGCAAAAAACAACCAGAAAAAATAATAAAGCAAAAACATAACAGATGGAAAAAAAATAGATAAGAGCATTACAAAGTACAATGACAAAAAATAAATAAATACTAATAAAAATAATTTAGGACACAATCATCAACTACAGCGGGGAGGGGAATAGTACCAGAAAAAAATTCCTCCATGAAATCTAACATCAAATCATTCTTTTTGTTTTTAATTTGCATTAGAGATTTTTTCAGAGTTTCCATTTCTAATAAAAATAAATTGCATTTTGGTATACAATTCGCAAATTTCTGTTTATGAATAAAATATTTACCTTGTAAGATGTAGAAGTTAACAACGTACTGAAATGTTTTTTGTGTGTGTGAAAAAGAGCAAATGACATCTTTTAAAGAGAGCCTGTAATTAACATTTCTGTAAAAACTCTTCCAAATAGTGTAAGATCTCTTTGCAGCCAATTATTTAAAATACACTTAGTTTTCTGAATTTTTGACACAAAATTTAATTGTTCACAAGCAGTTTTATTTTTAGAAATAAAGATTCTAAGATATTTCACAGAGTCTTTAACAGGAATATTTTCAATAGATAAGTCTATAGAATTATGTATGAATAAGATTTCGCATTTGTGAAGATTTAATTTTAGACCAGACGATTTTGTGAATTTGGAAATAAATTCTAGGGGTGTTTTAATTTGAGTTTTATCTTTCAGAAACAATGCAGTATCATCTGCCAATTGTGAGAGTTTGATTTCTCTGTCAAATATCTTTAACCCCTTAATATTTTGATTATTTCGAATTTGAATAGAAAGTAGCTCGGCAACTAATAAGAACAAGAAAGGTGAGATTGGACAGCCTTGGCGTACACCACGACAAATTTAAAATCTTTTAGAGGTTCGTCAGGTAAATCTTCAAAGGGAACAGTGTACTTTATAACCTCATTCACATCACCCTGGCTAGGTTGTTTCACTTTCTTAACAATAAAATTAAAACTTGATACACAGTAAGGAACTGCCTATTTTCATTTTGATATTAACTTAATAGACACTAAAAATGTTAAGGCATCATGTAGCTACATATTTATATGACTGTCATCTTCACTGTGTGCATATTTATAATAAAATGGAGTCTATAACATAACTGTCTCCTTTCATTTTCATAAAAAAATCTGAAACATACCCTGTCTCTTTTACTAGTTATCAGTTTTAATAATCAATAATAGCAATAAATAATACAATAAGTTTATACAATATAGGAAATAAAGCAATCCATTAAATGTGCAGAATCAGTGCATGTGTCATGATTCTGCCACTCTGTTCTTGTTAGTTCTTGTTTTGGTGGCAGAGTCCTGACACTACTCCTGTCATGTTTTGTCATTGGGCGTGTCTCTGTATGAGCGCCGATCGTGGGTGCGCTTGGACCCTGCGCGTTCCCGCTTTACGCGGGCGCGCGGAGTTTGGGCGTGTTTACGGTTGTGCGCTCTCGTCCGGGTGTTTCTGTTTGTCTGTTTGCAGCGTGGTGTTTCAGTCCCAGCGTCTCTGTCTAGTTGGGTTCGGTTTCGGTCGGCGCTGGGATGAAACACGCACGCTGCGTCTGTGTGAGTACACGGTGAGTGTTTTCATTCATTGTGTGCTCGTGTCTCGCGTCAGTCTTCTGTTGGTGTTGTGTTTGGCACGTGGCGTATGTTTACATGCGCCGCGTGCTTGTGTGGGTGTTATGTCATGTGCTCGTCAGTCTATTGTCTAGCCCCACCCTTCTTGTTAACTCCTTATGAGTTCATTTGGTTCACCTGTTTGTGTATTGATTTACTACCGTTTATAATCTCCTCATGTCTGCTGTCCTGTGCCAGTTCGTCTTGATTATTCTCTGTGTCTGTTCCTGCTGTTTGCACTCCATGTTATCCCGTCCTGATCCCTGCCAGCCTGCCCAGTTTGGTTTGTTTGTTTATTTGTTATTTTGTTTGATTAGTGTTTTCCCCCTCGGGGTTGTTTGTTTTCCCTTTTTGTTTTATTTTATTGTAATAAAACATCATCACTCTGCATTTGGGTCCTCGCCTCCTTTTCCCTTAACCCTAACGTGACATTACGAACTGGCCAAAATGAGGACCCAGCAGAATGAAGACGGCCCCTTCCCCAGCCGCATAATGCAGCTCATCAGTCTGCAGTCGCTGCGTCAATGTGGCATGAAGGTGGGAGTCTTTGCGGCAACGTTTCGTGGTGCAGCAGAGGGGCTGGGGTTTAACGACCAAGCCCTGGCGAACCTCCTCAACTATGCCCTCGACAAGCCCCTCAATATTCAGCAGATGCTAGAGTTGGGAGGGCTAATCTTACCATCAGTTCGTGGAGCATCTGGTTCGTCAGGCTGGCCCTGGAGAAGATCCCGATCCCAGCCCTCTGCTGCCCTCCGCCCGGAAGCGGAGAAGAAAGAGGCCAACAGCTGCAGCTCCAGCCCCAGTGCGCCCACCAGTGTCGGCTCCAGCCCCAGTGCGGCCGCCAGTGTCGGCTCCAGCCCCAGTGCGCCCGCCAGTGTCGGCTCCAGCCCCAGTGCGCCCGCCAGTGTCGGCTCCAGCCCCAGTGCGCCCGCCAGTGTCGGCTCCAGCCCCAGTGCGCCCGCCAGTGTCGGCTCCAGCCCCAGTGCGCCCGCCAGTGTCGGCTCCAGCCCCATTGCGCCCGCCAGTGTCGGCTCCAGCCCCAGTGCGCCCGCCAGCCCGGCTCCTAGCCCTGCCGGCACCACCCAGACGTCTTGCCCTGCCGGCCCCAGCCCGGCTCCTTGCCCTGCCGGCCCCAGCCCGGCTCCTTGCCCTGCCGGCCCCAGCCAGGCTCCTTGCCCTGCCGGCCCCAGCCAGGCCTCCAGCCCTGCCGGTCCCAGCCCGGCTCCTTGCCCTGCCGGCTCCACCCAGATGTCTTGCCCTGCCGGTCCCAGCCCGGCTCCTTGCCTTGTCGGCACCACCCAGACGCCTAGCCCTGTCGGCTCCCCTCAGGCCTCCAGCCCTGCCGGCCCCCCTCAGGCCTCCAGCCCTGCCGGCTCCCCACAGGCCTCCAGCCCTGCCGGCTCCCCACAGGCCTCCAGCCCTGCCGGCTTCCCTCAGGCCTCCAGCCCTGCCGGCACCACCCAGACGCTTAGCCCTGCCGGCTTCTCTCAGGCCTCCAGCCCTGCCGGCTCCCCACAGGCCTCCAGCCCTGCCGGCTCCCCACAGGCCTCCAGCCCTGCCAGCTCCCCACAGGCCTCCAGCCCTGCCGGCTCCCCACAGGCCTCCTGTCCAGTTGCCTCCAGCCCTGCCGGCTCCCCACAGGCCTCCTGTCCAGTTGATTTCCCTCAGGCCTCCAGCCCAGCCGGCTCCCCACAGGCCTCCAGCCCAGCCGGCTCCCCACAGGCCTCCTGCCCAGCCGGCTCCCCACAAACCTCCTGCCTTGTCTCTCCTAAAGGATTCTCCCTGGATTGTCCCTCCCGCCCCTCCCTGGTGTGCCCTGCTGCCGTTTTGGATGGACTCTCTGGCTCCGGACCCACTGAACTCACCCTGGACTGTTCCTCCCTGTTTTTGCCCTCCCATCCCTCCCTTATTTGCTTTGCTGGGTTTGGCTTGGCTCCCCTCCCTCCCTCCCTTGTGGTCTTGCCTGTTCACTTCCCTGCCTGAGGTTTGTTGATGTTGCCTGTTTTGTCGTGTTTCTTGTCCTTCTTGTTGGATGTTCCCTTGAGGGACGCCAGGTGGCGTCCCTTTTGGGGGGGGTAGTGTCATGATTCTGCCACTCTGTTCTTGTTAGTTCTTGTTTTGGTGGCAGAGTCCTGACACTACTCCTGTCATGTTTTGTCATTGTGCGTGTCTCTGTATGAGCGCCGATCGTGGGTGCGCTTGGACCCTGCGCGTTCCCGCTTTACGCGGGCGCGCGGAGTTTGGGCGTGTTTACGGTTGTGCGCTCTCGTCCGGGTGTTTCTGTTTGTAGCGTGGTGTTTCAGTCCCAGCGTCTCTGTCTAGTTGGGTTCGGTTTCGGTCGGCGCTGGGATGAAAGACGCACGCTGCGTCTGTGTGAGTACACGGTGAGTGTTTTCATTCATTGTGTGCTCGTGTCTCGCGTCAGTCTTCTGTTGGTGTTGTGTTTGGCACGTGGCGTATGTTTACATGCGCCGCGTGCTTGTGTGGGTGTTATGTCATGTGCTCGTCAGTCTATTGTCTAGCCCCACCCTTCTTGTTAACTCCTTATTAGTTCATTTGGTTCACCTGTTTGTGTATTGATTTACTACCGTTTATAATCTCCTCATGTCTGCTGTCCTGTGCCAGTTCGTCTTGATTACTCTCTGTGTCTGTTCCTGCTGTTTGCACTCCATGTTATCCCGTCCTGATCCCTGCCAGCCTGCCCAGTTTGGTTTGTTTGTTTATTTGTTATTTTGTTTGATTAGTGTTTTCCCCCTCGGGGTTGTTTGTTTTCCCTTTTTGTTTTATTTTATTGTAATAAAACATCATCACTCTGCATTTGGGTCCTCGCCTCCTTTTCCCTTAACCCTAACGTGACAGCATGTTGTTACATAAATTAATATATTAATTATCTTTGCGCTCAGCCAAAACACGTTACCTGAGAACAAGAAATAGATTCAGAAGACCAAAGAGTCATTAGATAGAAACAATATGAGATAAATATCACTTTAACAACTATAGTGAGATGAGGGTCCAGCGATAAATCCTTGATAAACTGTCCGACGTGCACTGTTCTCACCCGGGAAGGTGCCCGCAGAGCACCCGCTGACTGCCTGGAGCTCAGACCTCCTGCAGCGTAGAGTTGGGTCGATAGACGATGCCATCATCCATCGCCGATGGCCGGTAGATATCACTATGCTGAGCCGGCATCGCGATCCCCCGCCCCCATCGCAGCAGCAACCTGCTCGAGAAAAATACACACTTAGGCCCCGTTTACACTAATACGTCGTAGTTTTAAAATGCCATTTTATAACGAAAACGATCCACATCCACACTGGCGTTTCACCTAGCATTTCTGAACAGCCCTCCGTCCACACTATACTGCTGAAAACGCACATCACGTGACCACACACACACAACCACACACACACACACACACACACAACCACACACACAATCATGCACTGCAGCATATGCGTGCGTCTGAGCTCCAGCAGTCAGTGGGTGCTTTAAGCACAAAACCCCAGAGAGCAGTGCACATTGCACAGTTTATCAAGGATGTACCGCTGGATCGCGTCTCACTATAGTTGTTAAACGTGATATTTAATTAATCTTGTCTCTATCTAATGACTCTTTTGTCTTTTGAATCTATCAGGTAACGTGTCACAGCGTCAGTACACTGCTTCAATCTTTCACTTTCACGCTTGTACTTAGTCATTTTAGCGTAAACCTCAGATACTGTTAGTTGGTTCCTGTTGGTTTTGCACCTTTTTTACCAACCAAGTTTGTCGACGCCATAATAACAGCACAGATCACTCTGCCTACTCATGCCAGAGTCCTGCAGAAAAAGTGATTGACAGGTGGTAATTTGTGTGTAACTTATCTTTATTTATTTATGATTTGGTTATGGGTAAAACAAAGACCATGCGGGCCAGGTAGCTGAAACGGTAGGCTACAAATAATTAGTTCATTATAATTTAATTAATTATTCATAAATTATTAATTCACTGCTACCTACGACGATGATTCCATCGTCCATCTCGATGTTTCACATAAGACATCGTCCGATGCCAAATTGGTCGACATCGCCCAACCCTACTGCAATGCATGCCAGAGTGGAGTGTTTCCTCTAGGATTTTTTCCAACTGTGGCGGCAGGACTTTTACACGGATGTACCAACTACCTATGGGTGTTATTTCAATGACACATGTTGTGAGCGCATTTATGTAATACGAGCATGCGAATCTCTGCTTGCGCGCTGATTTCCTCTGTTTGTGCACAACTTTACACCCTGAAATATACGCTGCTCAAGTGCGATTTAGTGCGTTTATGTGACGAGTACATCTCCAACATTTATTAGATTTGCTAGGAATATTTATGAATGTCTCCGGTAGACCTACAGAGCGGCATTAATGCGTCCTGAAGTAAAGTGAAACAGCTGAAGTAGCTGAACAGTCCTGAAGTAAAGTGAAACCGCTATAAATTCCAGCCAGATAAAGTCATTGTATGCAGAACCATAGACCTTTATCTATACAGTATAATTATGGAAACTGTGTTCATCTTAACTGAAAGCTACGCCGTGTTTGTTGGTCTCACGTCTCACGCATGCACCTGTCAATCAGTCAGCATGTCACCGTAAAGGGATAAACAAATAACGCACAGCACTACTACGGTTAAAGAAAAGTTTTCGCTGTTATAATTCACTTACCTTTTAATACATTTTGGTGCAATTATAACCTGCTATTAAAAAAAAATAAAAAACAATGGCTGAATGTTTTGAATGGGAAGCTGTAAAATAGCCGTGGCGGGATGAATTTTGGTGTGGCGCCCCGCCATGGAAGAATGAATGTAGCAGAAACCATGAGAGTGTGTGTGTGGTCACGTGATGTGCAGACAGATCTTTTCAGAAATGCTAGGTGAAACGCCAGTGTGGACGTGGATCGTTTTCATTCTAAAATGCCGTTTTAAAACTAAAACGTATTAGTGTAAACGGGGCCTAAGCCACCGCACCACCCCATCCAGGAACATGTCCTTTAATTAACATATCTGTTTAATAAATCTGTTTTGTTCGAATGCATCAAAATATATTTCACATATTCACTGAGAAATTTATAAAAAAAAAAGTATTTTCAAAATGGGGTGTACTCATATATGCTGAGCACTGTATATACATGCATTAATTAAAAAAAGAAAAGGCAAATATCATGTTGGAGGATTATATATTGGCCAAAAAAAAAACACAAAAACAAATGCACTGATGGGACATTATCCCAGTAGAGAAGGTCAGAATTTATAGCTCTGTCTGAGTCTAGCTTGCAAAGGCCACCGCTAATTGCATTCCCAAACTTTTCTGATCCATGAAACAGTTTTAAAAGCTCACATTTGAACAAATCTTTGAAAAGCACAAAAGAATAATCTTCAAAAAAAAAATCTTTTAAAAGGGCGTCATTTACCAAAGACTGATTTTAAACCAGGCAGGGGTCCAACATCAGTGACCTGCACAATGAGATTTAGATTAAGCTGCCAAACCATTCAGATCTACAGTGTTTACAGAGTGAGAAACAACCTCGGTGTGTTTAAAAGAAAAATAACTTCTCTTTTTTTCCCCAAGATTAATAGCCAACAGAACAAAGCACATCCAGGGGCGAGTCTGTGTCCTTGAGGCTTTCTTGCCAAACTTTCTGAAAGCAGCTGAGCTTGTTCGTAAGCATCTCTGCTTCCTCCGTCCATGCGCACAGGAGGGACGCGGGGAGATAAAACACATGAAAGCGTGGCCTACAGAAGACGCACAGAGCTGCCAAACTGTGCAGGACCGGGATGAAATCCACTGGCATCCATGCATCCCTTCCCAACCGCTTCCAAACTTCCGCTTTTTTATCATACCACGGCTCTCTGCTCCCTGGGAGCAAGTGCGCACTGGTTGGCTGGCGTTAAGCTCTTTTTGAAGTGTTGCTCAGCTGTTTTGGGACCACTGAGAGAGGAGGAAGTAAAGGAGCGGAGAGATAGACAGAAGGTCGAACAAATGAGAGAGATTTCATCCTGGTGCGGAAGAAGGAAACAGGCTCTTTTCAGGATGTGAGATGAACGGGAATCAAAAGGAAATTCCCTTGAGCTGTGCTTCTAGGATTTACATATATATCTATATTTACTCTTGGAAAACAAAATCGCTGTGCCATTTTTGTAGTCACAGACTTCAAAATCTCTTATGAAAAATAACTTTGACATTCTGTAGGGATGTGTATGGGATGTGACATTCTGTAGGAAAGTTTTGATAATTTTTGGGGATTTAGTCTATTTGGGGTTCCCACTCTTTCATGAACAACAGATTCAAGGACTTTTAGGGACTTTTTAAAGCACCATTAACCTCTTAAGGCCCAAGCTGTTTTTTTACATGTATTTTTTATTTCTCTTTGCTATTTGGGTTTATTGGAACCTAATTACAATAAAACCTAAGTATCATCTTTTGATATGATGTACTTTTAGAGAAAAATGATGTCCATATACAGAATTAGTCCAGAATAGTACAGAATTTTTTTTTCTAAATGATGTTTAACAGAGCAAGGAAATTTTCACAGTATGTCTGATAATATTTTTTTCTTCTCGAGAAAGTCTTATTTGTTTTATTTCGGCTACAATAAAAGCAGTTTTTAATTTTTTAAAAACCATTTTAAGGACAATATTATTAGCCCCTTTAAGCTATATATTTATTTCGATAATCTACAGAACAAACCATCGTTATATAATAACTTGCCTAATTACCCCAACCTATTTAGTTAACCTAATTAACCTAGTTAAGCTTTTAAATGTCACCTTAAGATGTATAGAAGTATCTCGAAAAACATCTAGTAAAATATTATTTACTGTCATCATGACAGAGATAAAATAAATCAGTTATTAGAAATGAGTTATTAAAACTATTATGTTTAGAAATGTGCAGTAAAAATCTTCTCTCCGTTAAACAGAAATCAGGGGAAAAAAATAAACAGGGGGCTAATAATTCAGGGGGGGGGCTAATAATTCCAACTTCAACTGTATGTGGACTCGTGGTCCGAATTTCCATAAAACACAATAAAGTCACCTTTGTGTAATAGAATGAAAAACTCTTTATTTCTGCCTTGAACACAGCAGTTATTTTCCTGACTGTTTTTAATGCATTAATAACACATACACACATATTTTTTGAACATGTTTTGACTATCAGTAAAAACTAAATTTTTTGCCCATTTTGGACAGTTAAAATAGTGTTTGGGACATTTCATATGCTGCAAAACAGTTGCAGGATGACGCTGTATGTCTGCAACAAAATATAAAGCATAAGACATAAGAGCTAAAATGTGCTGTCCATGTATGTGGCCACTAAGCCCTAGGAGGTTAAAGGTGCAGTAGGTGATTGTCTTCAGAAACATGTTTTGTAGTGCTGGTTGAAAGTCTCTTCACATTCCAATGGTAATGATTGAAGTAAATGATCTAAATGTGTTTGTATGTATGTTTATATTCAAGGCATATAACTAAAAATGTCCATCCAATTAAATATTGTTGGGCCGATAATTCCCATTATTCTGATAAGTAGCACAAACTGTCTGTCAGCAAATGTAGATTTGTACACCTGCGCAACTCTGTTCACGTAGATCCACTGATGCGCATGCACGCACGCCGTGGTCACGTGCACACGAGTGACAGCGATAAAAACAAATGCTGAATCAAAACTTTTCAAAATCCTGAATGAATATTAGAGTTACTTTTACAAGCTAAAGGAAGGATGACACCATGGCTGAAGTATTTCTGTTAGACAGGTAATGTTATGTTTTAAAACTATTTTAGTCACGCAAAGCTGATGTAGATTGTGTTGTATTATGAATGGGTTATATGCACACTTCCGGTGAAAGATTAATGTGACTATTTTCAGTTTCATAAGGCCTTTTACAGCAACGATAATGTCGATTTTTATTTAGTTTAACAACAAAACAGAAGTAAATAGCGCCATCCTGCCTAGCCTGCTTTACTGAGGTGAAGTTGGTTTTATATTCACATTGGTTCATTTCTGAACAATGACAACATGTGACATGTTCCCTATATTGTTTACCATGCTACTTTGATTTTTCGGTCTGAAATAGCATGCAAGTATGGCTTAGTAATACGTGTAATTCCTGCACCCCGCCGGCCAACCACTAAGCATACAGTAGAAGCTTTAGGACAGCGCGTGAGAGAGTGAGACCAGCGATCATTGCATGCATGAAATATTGCCCATTATGACAAGGTTTGCTAACTACACAACTGAAAACGTGCTAGATATAATACAGTTTTTCAATCAGAATTGTAGTATTATAAAGTACTGGAAAGTTTTCTAACTGGTGAATGAAATGGTCTAGTGCAGGGGTGTCCAAACTCGGTCCTGGAGGGCCGGTGTCCTGCATATTTTAGTTCCAACCCCAATTAAACACACCTGAACCAGCTAATCAAGCTCTTTCTAGGTATACTAGAATCTTCCAGGCAGGTGTGTTGAAGGAAGTTGGAGCTAAACTATGCAAGACACCGGCCCTCCAGAACCGAGTTTGAACACCCCTGATCTAGTGGATCTCTGTCATCTTAAATGTGCGCGCTCGTAATTTCAGGAGGCGTGGCTTTGGACGGCAGGGGAGCGATTGTATCTGAAAGATATTATGTTAACCGGTTAATCTAGGCAGATCACCTACTACACCTTAAATTTCAAATCAGGCACCTTTATAATTTACACCCACAGCAAATTGTAGTGCCATGAAAGTCCTTACTGTACTTAACATTTCACTTACATTTAATATAGGGCTGTCAAAATTAGCGCGTTAACGCACGCGATTAATTTGAAATATTTAACGCGTTAAAAAATTTTTTCGCAATTAACGCAGTTGCAGTTTTTTTATTTCCTGTTGTGGGCAACGTGTTTAATGTGCAAAGAAATATTGATAAGACCAAGGAAGCGCTTTTAGAATGAAAGTTTCAGTATAAAACAATTAATGTCGCATTACCAGGCTATCCAGCATTTCCTCCAGAGTTTCATGCAATTTCAACCACTAAGCACACAGTAGAAGCTTTAGGACAGCACGTGAGAGAGTGAGACCAGCGATCATTGCATGCATGAAATATTGCCCATTATGACAAGGTTTGCTAACTACACAACTGAAAACGTGCTAGATATAATACAGTTTTTCAATCAGAATTGTAGTATTATAAAGTACTGGAAAGTTTTCTAACTGGTGAATGAAATGGTCTAGTGCAGGGGTGTCCAAACTCGGTCCTGGAGGGCCGGTGTCCTGCATATTTTAGTTCCAACTCCAATTAAACACACCTGAACCAGCTAATCAAGCTCTTTCTAGGTATACTAGAAACTTCCAGGAAGGTGTGTTGAAGGAAGTTGGAGCTAAACTATGCAGGAAACCGGCCCTCCAGAACCGAGTAATTTGCAATATTTAACGCGTTAAAAATTTTTTCCCGCAATTAACGCAGTTGCAGTTTTTTATTTTTCTGTTTTGGCCGACGTGTTTAATGTGCAAAGAAATATTGATAAGACCAAGGAACCGCTTTTAGAAGGAAAGTTTCAGTTAATGTCGCATTACCCATTACCAGGCTATCCAGTGTTTCCTCCAGAGTTTTATGCAATTTCGGGTGTTTCAATTTTAATATTTAGACTTTAACTGCAGTTCAGCAGTTCACTTTCATTCAGCAACATATTGTTCATACCTCGTGACAATTATTGGATGAAAATATGAAGTAAGGACTGCTGGAAGAGTGCTGTTTTAATAGAATTTGATACCGCAAGGCGAACGGAAAGAAAAACATCTGCATTTCGGAACTCGGGTGGTCCTTTAAGGTAATCAAAAATCGCTGCTTACATGGTAGACTCTAGAATCAGGGTATTATCTTAATCATAAAAGTGGAGTATTGGTGTCCATGTTAATGTAATTAGTGAAAGTGCCAGATGATGTCACAAGCTGTCAAAGACAGCCCATTCCTCTGCCTATAAGTTGATACCATGCGCCCTCAAATGTATCATTAAGTTCGATGCGTTTCCCCCTCTTGCATGCAACTTTTGTAAAGTGTCTGCTTCACGTTGCTGTGTCAGAATCCTTGCTTGTAAAATACAGCCATACTTTAGAACGCTTAGTTTAAGCAAATTTGATGAACGCGATCGTGCGTGTTTGATGAATCGCTGAAGAAGTTGAGGAGTCGCTCACTGGGTGCGCTGTACTGCGAGCGTTGTCTGTCTGTCTGTGTGTGTGTGTGTGTGTGTGCGTTTCCTAGCAACAAGAGCAAATGCCCTGACATTGCTGACTGTGTCTAAAGAAGTCTCTTTAAGGCATTCTATAAGTATTCTATAGTCTTTGCGATGTCCGTATCCCTCAAAGCTGTTTAGAATTAAATGTTTAGAGATGGTGTGACCAAAGTCCCTGTAAGAAGTCTATACTCTTGGTACGTGCCTTTGATGTACCCCTTGGCCACATTGTCCCCCGATAATGTCAATATACTGGAATGTCTTAGCAACTAGCTAAATGTTAAGGAGGACTAAGCAAAATTGTTTCTACTTTATAATTAATGTTCTCAACTCGCAATACAACTTTACAATGAGTACAATTGTTTGTATTCAATACTTTATTATTATTATAATAATTTTCCATTTTCCATATTTGCAATGCCTGTATTTTGGGTGTTTTTTTATAGTCCACCAAAAATCCAACATGGAAATCATTTTTGTTTGTTATTGGCATTGATTGTTTTGAAATTGTGTTTTTATTTCTATAATAAATATGGCTTTTCATGATTAATCATGATTAATTACAATGAAAGTGTGATTAATTAGTTAATTTTTTAATCAATTGACAGCCCTAATTTAATATTGACATTTATTATCAATATTTTTGTTCTGTTTTTGATGACAGGACTGTTAAAATACCGCCATAAACAAATTTCATTTCAAATTAAATTCAAGCACTTTCAAGACCCTATGTTTGTTTTTAAAGACTTTCCAGGCCTTAAATTCAGGTATTTTCAATAACTTTCAAGAAGTTTTATTATTATGAAGACAAAAAATGAAAATGACACTATAATTTGTTCCATTACACATCCACTAAAACTACTAACATTAAACCTACTCTGATGGTGTCATATACATTGAGGATGGCTTAATTTGTGTAAATTATGGAGTAACTTTCATTTTTAGGTGAAATAATCCTTTAAAGGGGTGGTCCAGAGTGTATTTTTAAGGTTTGGTTGTGTTTATAAGATGCAAAGCAATGTGTGCTCATGCTTCACTTGTAGAAAATCACATTACTTTTTCTTTATATTAATTTAATTATATACACGACATGAAAACGACAATCATATTTCCTAGTTCCTCCGAAAGCATCAAGAGGCTCTGATTGGTCAGCTAACAATGTGCTGTGATTCGCAGATCAGCTCCACGTCACCAGGAAGTGTCACCTCCAGTCACTGGCCCGCGCTGTGCCTCTGCTGTGTAACTACTGTCAGTCAGTGTAGCCATATCAGTTTGAGCCTAAATCAGACAGAAACTGAAGAGGACATAGCTGAATCTCACGCCTGCTCTCTAAAATAAAACCTGACAAGTGTCTTTCATATATATTTGGGTTATAAGCATGTGTAAGTAATACACGAATAGAGAGACACTGCATCGCTGCTGAAGATTGTTTATGTTTACACCGCTTTGATAGATAAATATGAATTGGTAGCTAAATTGTTAGTGGTGCCAAACAGCATTTCCCGTTGTTTACATCCTTGCTTACATCCTTGTTACAACAAACTGTTAACGCTATGTTATGAGACTGTCACACTGTGCATGTAATAGAGCAATTTTAACAAATAAAAATACTCACAGGTTGTGGCTCACAATCCACAGCTTCTGATATTATGGTTGGAGCTGCTCCTTCTTTGAGGAGTTTTTAGCCAAATCCAGCACTGAACTGGGAGAGATTCCGGAAGCTGTCCTTTGTCAAACGCTAGAGCTATATCTTTTTTTTTTTTATAATTCTCTGAATCATAATTAAAATTAAACTGTAAGCACTGCTCTCTTTGTGTCATGTCATTTAGAAGCCTAAACAGAAGAAGCTCTGTGCAGTGTTTGGACGGCATTTAAGCTTTCTCTGCTATAACATTACAGCGCCTCTGGCCACGCCCTTTCGCTGCACAGGGTGAATGCATGTAACCAGAGGGGTTTATGACATTAACCCGAATGTATTTTTTTTTTTGTGGCCTCCAGACTTCGTTCGCTGTAGGCTTTGCTAAGCTAACTCTGTAAAAGCCAATGTCTCTCTTTGCATTGAACTTTGAGCGCATTACATTCAGAGATGTTGTTTATGTTCACACAGCTACATTACACATCAACTAAAGTTGAAAATATGATATCGTAGTGAACCACCCCTTTAAGAAAGTTATGTTCAGTCATCAAGTTCAAGTCTTGAGCTTCACATACTTTAGAAAATCAACCATTTAGTTCTGTACTTCAGTTTTTTAGGACATAGTTGCTACACTTTCAAAATTTCGGTGTATTTTATGATTCATGTTTTTTTCTGCATGTTCACTGGTTATGAATTGTATTATAGGACCTTTATCTCTGCTCTGTCAACGTTTGATATTGAAAATTCCACTCTGCTATTTAACCATGGGACTTTTATTGACATTTTAGTCGTTTGAAACAATATATTGTATAATAAATAATATGAGAATTAAGTCCGTAAAGGAGTTGGACATGTAATTGAAAGGTTGCAGGTTCAATTCCCTGTCCCGGCATGAATTGAAGATTGGGGAGCGTATGAACTCTATAAGATACATTTAAAATGATGTCAGCTTGACTCCAGTCTTATAGGTGGCCTAGAAAAGGCTGTTTTATTCTACAGTACATTGTGAATGTGTCCTCATGGGGGCAGACGGAGGAGGTCTATAATACCTGGAGAAAGCATTAGCTTTCACATTCATCTCACTGGCAGTTGCTTGGCAGGCGCAGGACCTTTGTTAATGGGACCAGAATGTTTTAAGCCAATCATCTCAACTGTAAATGCCATCATGAAAAAAGCCTGATCTAAAAATGTGCTTCATGTGGAATAACATCCACTACACTGAAAATCATTTTTTTGCTGGATGTTCAAGTGGACTAATTAAAATGTTCTGAAGATGAGACTTTGTGCTGTTCAATTCACTTGAGTGTTTAACTAAAGTTTATTTAATCCAACTGAAGCTGCGCAAAGGATACTTTGTTCCAAACATGTCTTGCACTGGGATGATTCAGAGAAGTAAAATGTTATTTTATGCATATTTATTAAAAAAAGGAAATAATTTAGTAATTTAGCTGTGTATTTTTGTTGCTGTTTTAGTCTGTTTTTTTTTTTTTTTAATACTATTTTAGTCTCTATTTTAGATCAAAAGTAATAAGAAATACATTTAAATGCAAAAAAAAAAAAACTATATTAACTGCCTTCTTTAAACTTTATATTTTTAAACACATGCCAAAATAAACTATGCTTAAGCCAAAAATCATTAGACTATTAAGTAAAGATCATGTTCCATGAAGATATTTTGTACATTTCCTACGGTAAATATCTAAAAACCTTTTTATTAGCAAAGCAATATCCATTGCTTAGCATATAGAATAATTTCAAGGTTTTTTTCCAATATTGCGAATGAGTCATTTATTGTCCTATGCTTACAAACCATTTACCAATTTAAAGCTTATTTATTCAGCATCCAGGTTATATATAAATCTCAATATCAATAAATTGACGCTTCTGGTTTCATGGTAATTTCTGAAGTATTAAGTTTTCTTCTGAAGAAATTATGCTTCACCAGTACATGAAAAATTAACATTAATGATACGATAGAGCTGTCATTGGGTCACACCTTTTGAAAAGTTACACTTCTGTACGTTTTAGGTAATATGTGAGCTAAAGCCCCCATGAAAGAAGTTAAGTTTGTCTTTTTCCCCCGCTTTTGTGACATATATCCACTTGAAATGGTCCAGAAATTAGAAAAAATATAATTCTTTGGGAACCGATTGAATTGCTAAAAGACAGGTGTTGCTATCAAAATGAACAACCCAGGCTCATTGCAGATATGTACCCAGGTTTACATTTCTGGGAACAGTGAAATACATAATCGTTACATCTGCTTGAAGTTTTTGTTTATGCCAATCCACCAGAGGCCGCTGTGTGCACTTTTTGATGATCTCAAATTTCTTTTGTGCACCCTCTTCTCATGTAAATCCACCAGAGGGCGCAATATACACTTCAGCCAACCAGGCTAGCTTGCTGTCGACTGACTGACCAACTGAGCTACTCACCCCCTTCTCTAAACCCAACCGATAGCGTTTTCAAAAGCGATTTAAGGGGGGAAACTGGTAACTCCAAAAAAAGCCATATAGACGTAAGCAGTCAGCGCTCAGCGGTAGCGCGAAAAGGAACAGAAACTGTCGGCTGTGTCATACTGCTTGTTTTACAAAGGAAATGGAGCCAGGCGTACTTTAGCAGGGCTCGAAATTAACCTTTTTTCTTGGTAGCACCGGTGCTCCTAACTTCAAAAATGTAGGCGCAGTCGCCATTATTAATAGCGAAATCGAGGCTCGGTGGGAAGAAACCCGGAAGTATCGCCTGAGTCACACAGGAATGTTGTGTACCTGGCTATATATCTTATCAGGGAAGAGAAAGTGACACAAATTGATCATTTCACCGCCTTCCGAGTGACCCAAAGGTCTGTTCTGAATGAATAGTGAAAAAAAAGGAACATTGGACCTTATTTTCAGCTAAGTTAAGGGAAATGGCACTAGTTAGCTAACGTTTTCTTTCCCAAACACACATTTTAGATGCCATTCATCAAACTCAAGTTGATAAACTGATTTTTTCACTATATTAGACTTGTCACGATACAAAATTTCGTCAATGAAATAAAAAAAAAAACGCCCATTTCTCGTTAACATTTAAACACTGTTGATGGCGTTCTTAAACAGCACTGATTTGCCATTGTGTTCACGTGCTCAACAGAAATTACTATGATTGGCTGTGAAGGTCATCAGTTCACCTCACCGCTGTTTACTGAGTGCAAACACAGACAAGCGATCCACTGATGAATCGACTGATCTTCACGGCTTTAAAACAATCCAATGTCCATCTATGTGTGTTTTCAATCTGTGAAGAGCAGTGAACTGATAACCTTCACAGTCATTCTGTTGAGCACTGGTGAACACTATGGCAAATCAGCGGTGTTTATGAACGCGCTCAGCTGCGCTTAAATGTTAGCGAGAAATGGACGTTTTTAAAACTTCAGTACCGGAACAACACTGTTACAGACAACATGAAGATGTGCTACAGAGGACTGCACTGTTTAATCGCTCACCCTGTTACATAGGCTGAAGCAGGGAAGCGTCCCCACTGTGTTTACCTGCTGCCATTAACTGAAGCCTAGGAGGACACTTAAGCGTATTACTCTTACAGAGATTGTGATGTTGTTTGATGCCTAATATGCTTTTAATTGTTTAAATGACACTGAACTTAATGATATTAAAGTGATGTTTACACCATATCTGAATTTTGAAGTCACAGCAACAGCTGGAGGTTTGTAGTCCACAGCATGTTGTTGCAATGTTGACAGTGCTGATCCTATACCTCCGGGTTTCTTCCCACTGCAGCCTCACTTTCGTGTTTTAAAATGGCGGTCGCGTGAAATAAGCGTATAATAACAGTGCTGTTCTCACGGGTGGTGTCTGATATTGCACAGATGATATTGACATACACTTTATTATTTGCATATGTCATCTTAATAGCAATACCGGTCTTTTCATGAGCTGCAATATTAGTTTAATCTCAGTGAATGCATGCTCTTTAGCGATGGTGTCAGTCGCAAAACTGACAGCATTGTGACGATTAAATGAAGGATTAATTAACGTTAGAACATCTCGTGCTTAATGTGTAGATTCAGTAGCAAACACTGTTACCTGAAAACTCCGTCCCACCAGCTTTACGGTGAACGGCTTTAGTCATTTTCATAACGGACTTTAAACACTGGAAGTCTTTTATCCACTCTTCGAAAAGTGTAAATGCTGGATTGACATTCATTACATGATCACTAATCAGATGTGCCATTATTTGTAACTTTAGGTGGTTTCTAAAACAAAATCTGTCAGTGTTGTTTTCATTCTCTCGGATCCAGACCTTTACATTTTAGCGGCTGTAGCTCCCTGTCATTGGAACTGAGTGATTTGACTGCTGATATTAACCAATCCATTCACGTTCTGTTCTAGCGCAGTGGGCCAATAAGAGCTTGAAGGCGGGGCAAGCATTTTGGGCTTTGTTTACTGTAGCAAGTTGACATGTCAACTGTTTTAAATCATTCCTGAGCGCTGCGTTTGGTGGTTTTAGGTGCAAAGATGCTTAATGCGTGAATGCCTCCTAATTCCACGCATGTGGTGAACATTTTGCTGTGAAAACTGGTCGCACAACATCAATTTTATGCACTCACACAAATGCTCCCAAATATGTTTTGAGGTCGCATAGTTAAAATTTTGGGCAAAAAAACGGTCATTGTCGGCGCAATAGCCTAGTGGTTAGCGTGCCGACATTTGGTGCAGTAGCACGTCAGGGCGTCCCGAGTTCGAATCCCGGCTCGAGGACATTTCCCTACCCTTACCCCCCTCTCTCTCTCTCCAACTTCGCTTCCTGTCTCAAAACTGTCCTATCTAATAAAGGCAAAAAGGCCAAAAATAAATCTTAAAAAAAAAAAAAAAAAAAACACGGTCGCAATTTCGAGCCCTGCTTAGGGTATGTACTTTGTGGTCTCCAGAAATGTAGACAGGGGTACGTATCCACAATGAGCCTGTGCAAATGAAAGAAGATTGAAATGCAAATGCAAATGAAAGAAGATTGACAAATGAACGAATTTGTGGAAGAAAAAGTGAAAAAAGGTATTTCAAGGGCAAGGCAAGTTATGGTATGAGGGCAAATCAATTTTTGAAAAATAATGATGTGCGCAGATACATTATTTACAACAAGAACAACTAATAAGAACAACTAAAAATAAGAAGAGTACAATTTGATTTCATGGCAACTTTAAGTACCAATACCTTTAGGTACAAATGTACCATTTGAAAAGATAACCGCCCCACTGACAGCTTCCGTGTCTTTATTTCTGAGAGTGCAAAGCACCAAACAATCAGAGCTAACAATGAAGGATCACAAAACCGTTCCTTCTCCAAACACAATTTCCCATATCAGTCGAATTTAACACAACATAATTGTTTGTTGATGGCAGTGAAAGGCCAATTTCAGTCCTAAATAATACCTCGCACTGCTCTGGAAAGTGCTTCAGAAAATAATCCCGCTGCTGAATATCATGCTTTGCGAAGTTCTCATTAGCAACAATTGGCTCTGAATCTGAGTTTCATCCTCATCATAAATCTGCGCACAGTCCATCAAGCCGTAAAGCCGTCATCCAGCCGATGACCAATAATTGAGAGTGAACTCGAGGCTTCACAGTTCTAATGGGATTCTGATACTAGAGATCAATCTCTCGCTTTCTCTCTCCTCCCACAGCTCATTAATGCTCATCTTCCCGCATTTAGGATGCAGAAAGTGTCTGCGTTGTGTTCTCCTCTCACCTGCGGGCCATTTCCAGCCCTGCCTTGGCATCTCTCAACCCACCATCCACATGCTGTGAGCCGCTCACATTTTTGCATCCCTCGCTGCGTAATGACGGAGAGCAGCTGTGCTCTTTTAAAAATAAATTAACCATCTGCCCTGGGGATCTCGGCCCTCCGGTAGCTGGAGGGAACCAATAACTGCCCATAATCCACTGCGCATGAGGCTCCGGAGTGAGTTAGTCCATTTAATACCACCTGTAACAATCCACTTTATTGTTCACGTAAGTGTGGGCATAGCTATTTGAATTTAAAGTACAAATGAAATCAAAATTAACCATATGATTTTGTAAGCTCACGTTGCTAGTTTTGTGGTGAACAATTCATCTGTGCATGTCATTAGGGAAAAAAAAATAGTTTGTCCTTTTCAGAATTTAAATCTGAAAATGCACTTACTGTTTGTTTTCAGTTCAATTCTCAGATGATGCCTGTCTAAGGCATTGGGTGTGGCTATCATACTTAGCCACGTGCCTCCAACTGTTAGTTTTGACAACAAACAGAAATGGTGAGGAGGAGGTTAGGTTGTGGTAACTCTCCCGAAACCCTTTTCACAATATTTCAGAATGAAATGTCTACTTTACTACATCCAATCTTCTCGTAGTAGAAAAAAGCAAGTCACGCCCACTGTTTCCTCATTTAATATTTCATTTCTCTAGGAACTGTGTCCGTCACAATATGAATAATAATTGAAGAAGTAGGTTGTTGCTAGAAAGGATACAGCTGTGGCTGGAAGTTAACAAGAATTATTTTATTATACATTATTTATAAAATTACCCATTAATTGTATTTTATTAATGTCTACCCCTTTCCCAGAGATGGGTTGCAACTGGAAGTGCATCCGCTGCGTAAAACATGTGCTGGATAAGTTGGCGGTTCATTCCGCTGTGACTACCCCAGATTAATAAAGGGACTAAGCCGAAAAGAAAATGAATGAATGAATATTGTCTACCCCTTCCCCAAACCTAAACCCAACCATGACAGTAATGTAAAAACAGCCATCATACCGAATATTATTCATATTATTTATTAAACGGCACCTATTTTACCTCTTTTTTACAAGATGTAAGATAAGCCTTGGTGTCTCCAGAATGTGTCTGTAAAGTTTCAGCTCAAAATACCCATCAGATTATTTAATATAGCCTCCAGAATCTGCCCATTTTGCTGTGAGTACATTGTAGCTGATTTTGTAGCCTGTGGCTTTAAGTGCAAATGAGCAGCTTCTCCCCGTCCACTGTTCCCACATGTGTGTGCTGCTCCTGCATTACATCAGATAAACAGCAGTCAGTGACAGAGACAGACTCAGATGAAGCTGAAATACAGCTCATTAGTCAAAAATATCAAGTAAGTTTATTTCATGTATTTGTGGTGGAGTTTATTCAAGCCTTTCTGAAACGATGAGTCACACACAAATGCTGTTTGCAGTACACACACACACACACGTTTACTGACACCATGCAGCCGTGGTAATTATAGTGGTTAAGAATTACATAGCGATTTTACTGTCTTTATTACAAACATGCTCCGTTTTAAAAACGTTATAAACTTATAAAAGTAGGAAACAGATCTTTTAATCCCAGTTTATTTGCCAAAAAAAATGTTATGTGGACATGCGTTTACATGCTATGATAGAAACATGGCGCCTATCAATCAATTCGGTGGGCGGGGAAAACCGCACTCCTACGTTACATTGCGGTGGGCCTCAAAATCACTGGGATTTGGAGCCTATTTTAACGTCAGGAAAATTTTAAACAGAGACTTATTGGACTCCATTTTAACAATCTAGGCGCAAATCTAAAACGCAGGGCACAAAAGCATTAAAGGCGTGTCCGAATCCACTTTTGCTATTTTAAGGTCTCATCTCCCATTCTCTTTAAGAGTCAGTTGCATCGCGCCATGGTGCATTTGCTATTTACATGATGGACTTTGTAAGTGGAAAAACTAGACGCTTCAATAGCGAGAAAATGGTTAAACAGCATCTGCAGCATGAGGATAAAGAATGAGCCTCCTCCAATCGGCCTTTACTTTTACTTTCTCTCTTTCATTAATTAGGAAACATGTTGTACGCACAAACATCCATTAGCCTACACAATTAATTTAATTTGTTAAGCACAAAGATTTGTTTCCAAACAATTTCTAAATTCAGTTCTAATTTCCAGCAAATGAATAAGTGAACAATAAAAACAAAGTGTGGTCAAAAAACTGAGATATATCCAAATACACTTGCTATACCCCATATGGTCCAAAACCTGACAGGTGGACAAATCTAAACTTGTTTTTATTAAAACAAATATTAATATGCATATGCTAAATAATACTGCTAATAATAATAACATTATGCAACTGCAAATTGTCATGAATAAAAAAAAAAAAAAAAAAAACCCGAGATTCACGTAGAAAGTAATCATTTTTAAATATATTTTAATCCTTTAATTCTTTTTCATTTGTAAAGATATTTGTGTATTGCTGTACATCCTGCATGTTTTAAGCAATGTGTAAGCGAGGCACACAACTAACGCACTCTGCGCTGGACTTTAGACCTGCTTTCAGCTGGTCTATTGCACAGTCTATTTTAGTTCCTCAAAATAGCAACGCGCAAACAATACGCCTTAACCCCTCTTTTCTAGACCGGAACACCCATGAGTCCACAAAGTGGCGCAAATGGATTTGCTATTTAAACAACGTGGCGGAAAATGGGAAAATTAAGGTTGCGTTGGTCTGAAAATAGCAACATGTCACGGAAACACGTCTTGCGCCTTATTGTGCCATGTATGAAAACTTTCCACCAGCTTAAACTTGAAGCTTGTTGAAGCTTGAAACACCAGATTGTGACTTCACTTAAAGAGTATAAATCTGTAGTTGTTATATCTGAAAGATGTATGTTTACGTGACCTTAACGTTAAAAATACTTTCCTTTATTTATGGTAGTCTAACATAAAGTCAATGGCAGAGTCAAAACCTGCTTTCTTGGAAAGAAACATGACTTCCATGAAAATGCCAATATAGTACAATCTCTGGACAAAAGTCTGCAATGCTTTTATGTTTATCACTTGAGCCTTGCATTGATGTAAAATGATTTTCCTCATGCACAGTAAGACCATGAATAGGCTTGCTTTCAATCCATGCATTAATGAAAAAGTCAATATGATATAGACTAACAGGCTAATTATCCTGCACACAAGTCAGCATACTTATTTTAATAGGAAATGTGATGTTGCGAGAAGTACTATATTATGAATGGAGCACTGAAAACATCCGCAAATGAAAATTCACTATCCACTTGTTAAGTGGGGACGTATGGAATACTGTTTCTGGGTCCAAGCCGCTACTCATTTGAATTGAGAAAATATTTGTTTATGACCACTTTTTAGTCATATCACATTCATTCATTCATTCATTCATTCATTTTCTTTTCGGCTTAGTCACTTTATTAATCTGGGGTCGCCACAGCGAAATGAACCACCAACTTATCCAGCACATGTTTTATGCAGCGGATGCCCTTCCAGCTGCAACCCATCTCTGGGAAACATCCATGCACACTCATACACTACGAACAATTTAGCTTACCCAATTCACCTGTACCGCATGTCTTTGGACTGTGGTGGAAACCGGGGCACCCGGAGGAAACCCACGCGAATGCAGGGAGAACATGCAAACTCCACACAGAAACGCCAACTGACCCAGCCAAGGCTCGAACCAGCGATCTTCTTGCTGTGAGGCGACAGCACTACCTACTGCGCCACTGCATCACCCCAGTCATATGACATATTAAAGTGAAATCATGCTGTACACAACAGTCTCTGGATTTGCTGCATCACAGACATCAATACTTTAGCAATTTATAAAAAATGAATCCCTTTCTGGCTATCGGACATTAGGCACGGATATGATTTTCGAAAGTATTATAACGCTTCTTAAACGTTTATTATTACCATTTGTTGAGTCTCCCCATACAGTTTGATAGAGTGTTTGGACCCGGAAGCCGCTTCACGTGACGTCACACTTAACAAACGGATTACACATCTGTAGGTTTGTTGTGTCATTGATAGAAAATTGTTAAGCCATCAAACAATTAATCAAACAGAAGTATTTAATTGAAAACACTATATTATATTGTGCATGAAAACTCTTTTTTTAAAAGTTCCTTTTATTTTCTTTAATTTGACTTTATTTCTTTTTTTACATTCATGCACGTTAACTTTTCTATACTGTAAAAATGTTGTGATTTTAATGTTTTTTTTTTAATGCTATAGTAAAAAAATCTGT
>LR812523.1:14638970-15033874 GCA_903798195.1 Danio kyathit
TACACATTTAAAATACTATAATAATTTATAGTAAAGGGAAATATTTAGAAATAAGCATTATATTGTATATATATTTACAACTCTTCATTAATAAATTACACTACTTAATGTAGTATCATTAGTAACTATCATGAACTAATAGTAACTACCATAGTATACTTCAGCCTTTACTACAGTTAACTATATATATCATTCATTTATTCGTTTTCTTTTTGGCTTAGTCCCTTTATTAATCTAGGGTCGCCACAGCGGAATGAACCGTCAACTTATCCAGCATATGTTTTACGCAGTGGATGCCCTTTCAGCTACAACCCATGGGAAACATCCATACACACTCATTCACACACATACACTACGACCAATTTAGCCTACCCAATTCATCGATACCACATGTCTTTGGACTTGTGGGGGAAACCAGGCCACCCGGAGGAAACCCACACCAACACGGGGAACTATATGTATACATAAGTCCCTTCCACTTTGGGGTCTCCCAGCCTACTTGTGCCATAAGTCCCTCGCACTTTGCAGTCTCTCAGCCTACTTGTGTCATAAGTCCCTCCCATTTTGAGGTCTCCCAGTCTACTTGTGGCATAAGTCCCTCCCACTTCGAGGTCTCCCAGCCTACTGGTGGCATAAGTCCCTTCCACTTTGAGGACTCCCAGCCTACTTGATGCACAAGTCCCTCCCACTTCGAGGGCTCCTAGACTACTTTCTGCATAAGTTCCTCCCACTTCGAGGTCTCCCAGCCTACTTGTCCCATAAGTCCCTCCCACTTTGCGCTCTCCCAGCCTACTTGTGCATTAGGTCCCTCCCAATTTGAGGTCTCCCAGCTTGCTTGTGCCATAAGTCCCTCCCACTTTGAGGTCTCCCAGCCTACTGGTGCCATAAATCCCTCCCACTTTGCAAATCTCCCAGCCTACATGTAGCATAACTCCCTCCACTTTTGTGGTCTCCCAGCCTACTTGTGGCATAAGTCCCTCCCACTTTGAGGCCTCCCAGCCTACTTGCACCATAAGTCCCTCCCACTTCAATGTCTCCCAGCCTACTTGTGCTCTAAGTCCCTCCCAATTTGAGGTCTCCCAGCTTGCTTGCGCCATAAGTCCCTCCCCCTTTGAGGTCTCCCAGCCTAATGGTGCCATAAATCCCTCCCACTTTGCAAATCTCCCAGCCTACATGTAGCATAAGTCCCTCCACTTTTGTGGTCTCCCAGCCTACTTGTGCCATAAGTCCCTCGCACTTTGCAGTCTCTCAGCCTACTTGTGGCATAAGTCCCTCCCACTTTGAGGCCTCCCAGCCTACTTGCGCCATAAGTCCCTCCCACTTCAATGTCTCCCAGCCTACTTGTGGCATAAGTCCCTCCCACTTTGAGGCCTCCCAGCCTACTTGCACCATAAGTCCCTCCCACTTCAATGTCTCCCAGCCTACTTGTGCTCTAAGTCCCTCCCAATTTGAGGTCTCCCAGCTTGCTTGCGCCATAAGTCCCTCCCCCTTTGAGGTCTCCCAGCCTAATGGTGCCATAAATCCCTCCCACTTTGCAAATCTCCCAGCCTACATGTAGCATAAGTCCCTCCACTTTGTGGTCTCCCAGCCTACTTGTGCCATAAGTCCCTCGCACTTTGCAGTCTCTCAGCCTACTTGTGGCATAAGTCCCTCCCACTTTGAGGCCTCCCAGCCTACTTGCGCCATAAGTCCCTCCCACTTCAATGTCTCCCAGCCTACTTGTGCCATAAGTCCCTCCCACTTTGCGGTCTCCCGACCTATTTGCATCATAAGTCCCTCCCACTTTGAGGTCTCCCAGCCTACTTGCAGCATAAGTCCCACCCACTTTGCGTTCTATATATACATGTCTCGAAGCAACTTAAATCCAAGTCAATCAGATCTTAGTGATCAATAAAACTGTCAATAAAAAAACATGAGGCAGAATTGTTCGGTTTAACTATTTACTGCAAATAATATGCTATACCAAACTGAAACAATCTATAGTATATAACAGCAAAAATAATAAAGTCCCACCCACTTTGCGTTCTCTCAGCCTACTTGTCACATAAGACCCTACCACTTCGAGGTCTCCCAGCCTACTTGCAGCATAAGCCCCTCCCACTTCAAGTCAAGTTCAAGTCAAATTGAGCTTTATTGTCATTTATTGTCATGTAGGGACATAAGGTGGAGGAAATGCAGTGTCACGCAGACCATGGTGCTACATAAATAAACAATCATAAATATGAACACAACACTGGACGTAAAGAGCCATTTCAAACCTGTACAAAACTGACATTCAACGTGTGACTTTGTTTTTCTAACGCAATAAAATGCCAGTCTGGATGAGGAGCCTTTTCATTCTAAAATGCATTTTAAAATGAAAACTCAATAGTTTTGTTGTATCTGTCTGTCCCTGATGTAACTTGTTAATAAGCCTCATTGACACCAGCTTTTTAAGTCATTTAGCAATATCATTAATATTACTAGAGCAGCTGTTACAACAAGGATTCATTTAAGACTAAACCGTGCTACTTTGACTGATAAAACAGACTGAAGAGTCTTCCTCTGCTTTAATGAGACACCTGAGCTTGTTTGTCTGTCACACATCTTGACAGTTCTGGGTGCAATCACAGAGAAACTTTCGCTGAGAAAGACTTAATGGGGAATTTATTTAGAAATGAAATCCAGATGGGACCTGGGTTAACAAAAGTAAAGTCATTTTATGTCTTTGTACGGTGGAATAAAAATACCACGGCAGCTCAGCAAGTATGAAATGAGCCACGAGTGAATCAATACAGATTTTAATGAGAAGTTATGACTAAGTTACAGAAGATTTTCAGGTTTAACAAAACTAGGTTGGGAATCACTGTTTTATAGCAACATAGTCATTTTTTATACTTAATCACACAACTACTAAACACCATCATGGGTACACACTAGGGCTGGGCGGTTTTTCCGATTTTTTCGATTAATTCGAATTTACGTTTTAAGACGATTTTATTTTTTACAAAATCGAGGAATCGCGGTTTTTTAATAAAAATATTAAAGCCGCTTTTCCACTATTGTGCCAAACCGTTCTAAACTGTTAGACAACCCTGCTGAATTGTGCTGATTCTGTGTGTTGACGTCGCGGCTCTGTTGATGTGCTGCCACAGCTGGTAGCGGAAGCGCGCCAGGGCGGACCGGCCTTTGGGAACACCGGGACATTTTCCCGCTAGAGCAACAAGCGCCCCGCAGTCAGACAGCCAGCTTCGCGAATGTTTCCACGCCCGTCGTGCTGTTGTTCGCGTCCCGCAGCCGTCTGTGTCTCCCGCGCGAGCTGCGAGACGGGGACCCGCGCTCCACCTGAAGGACGGTTATGGCGTGTTGTAAATGTCGGTCACCGCAGAAAGTCAAATCTTTCTTAAATTTGGACTTTTGCTTGAATTACGGAGTGGCACAGTAGCTGTCAAGGTACTGTATGAATTAAATCATAACCCATATATGCACCAATAAACAAGTAAAATGAATGAATGAATAAAATAAATATGGATTCTTAAATGTCGGCAGTTTTTACTCCAAAAAATATCAATACGTATCGACAAATGTTTTATAAAAATAAAGCAATTTCCAACATTTCAGCTATAGGCCATTATACGATTCAGTTAAATATAAGATAGACATTTAAATGTATATAGATATGTAACAGGTTTCTGTGGGTTTTTTTTTTTTCACGGTGATCTTTAATATACACTGGGTGGTGTAGCTACGCACAAATATTTTCTAAAACGTCAAGCAGATATTTGTCTACAGCTCGTTAGTTATTTATGAAGACAAAAAATAATTAAAATAACAAAAATAAAACTATAAAATTACAAAGATAAATGAGCAGCATTCTGCTAAATATAGTCCTTTATATCCTGATATGCTGTGTTGTTTCATTCGTTTTTTTTATATTTAACTTGATGCATTCGTTATTTAATATTTAAATACAAAATCGTTTAAATGGTTATATTTTACCATCAAAATGTAGTATATTTTATATCATTACCATTTTTTGATATAAAACCGCTGTTATTTTATTGATTGTTATGAAATAATTTAAGTGCTATATTTTTTATTAGTAAAAGTGCCCGCTCACTTTGACAAGGCCTGTCCAAATATATATTTCTGCCTTGCCACTAATACAGATAAACTATTGTTGCATTATCATTGTTTATTTTTCTGTTATGTACAGAGATTTGAATATTTATTTCCCCTCCAATCCTTTTTAATCTTCAAGTTACATTTTGGTCATTTTCTCTCCAAATAAAATTTGCCCAAAGCTGCACAACATATGACCTGCTGTGACTTCTATTGTAGCTATGTTTAGCATCCCTATATGAGAGAGTGCCATAACCGCGTTTAGTCACACTATTGCTTTTCTTTTACAAGTGAGCATGAAAAAAACTAGTTTCAGCATTTATTTAAATTTAAATGAACAAAGTAAACTGGTAAGGTAGTTACACAGTAAAAAAAAAATTAATAAAAAAATAAATAAAAAAATCGAAATCGAAGTCGTGAATCGGTCAAACTTTATGAAAAAAAATCGAGATTTTTTTTTTTGCCATATCGCCCAGCCCTAGTACACACATTACACTACAGTAATGCATTAAAAAATGCTTATCAACATTAGACTTAACATGAAACTCCACTGTACATTGCTGATAAGAATATATATATATATATATATATATATATATATATATATATATATATATATATATATATGTGTGTGTGTGTGTGTGTGTGTAGAGAGAGAGAGAGAACTTTTGAGGCTTTTTTAAATGAGAATGTAATTGTCTAGATTAAAACTATGCAGTTTGTTTATAAGGCCAGTGCCTATTTGAAAATATGTTTGTACAATTTCAGAGATTCAGCGCATCGGTGGCCATCAGCCTGTTATATTGAGCAGAGCAAAGAAATTGACTGTTGACGTTCCACCACTAGATGGCGACAGAAACTACATAATTCTTTAGAGGGAGAAAAAAACGTTTTTTTTTTTTCTTTTTTTTTTAAACAGGTAAGTGGCATTCTTAGACGATCTCTCCCTTTTGTATTTTGTAGTGCTGTATTTATACCATAGTAATCTAGTGTTTGCTTTGCTTAGGACTTTTTTTGGGTTCATTTTTGTTAAATTTGGATTGCAACAGAAATACTGGGAAATCTCTGTAGATTGATGGCATTTCATGCCATTCAGCCTTATAATCCTAAAATGACAGCAAAATCACCTGTTTCGTCATCAATTAGACATTACAATACAATATGCAAGAGAACTATTTAAATACTAGCTTTGAAGTAACGTTTGTAAATTGGCAACGGTTTCTTCTGTTCTGACCAACTGCAGATGTGAATGAATGGAAGAAAGTAGTTCCTCATACAAAAGTTTTTTTTGAGACTTTCTGTTTTTGATTTTCTTTTTTATAAACACGATTATGTCGTCGTAAGTCTTATTTGCTTTATTTCAGCTAGAATGAAAGCAGTTTTCAATTTTTTAAACACCATTTTAAGGTCAAAATTATTAGCCCCTTAAAGCTATATTTTTTCTCGATAGTCTACAGAACAAACCATCATTATACAATAACTTGCCTAATAACCCTAACCTGCCTAGTTAACCTAATTAACCTAGTTAAGCCTTTAAATGTCACTTTAAGCTGTATAGAAGGGTCTTGAAAAATATCTAGTCAAATATTATTTACTGTCATCATGGCAAAGATAAAATAAATCAGTTATTAGAGATGAGTTATTAAAACTATTATGTTTAGAAATGTGTTGAAAAAATCTGCTCTGCATTAAACAGAAATTGGAAAAAAAAAATAAACAAGCAGTCTAATAATTCAGTGGGGCTAATAACTCTGACTTCAACTGTATAAATATATATCTTTACATTTTTAATCTTTATATTTTGTCACTATTTGTCAGCAAGACCTTTTGAACAATATATTATATATAGTTGAAAGCAGAAGTTTACATACACTTTATAAAAAGGCACATAACCATTTAAAAAAAGTCAGATGTTAATGTGACTAAACTTTTTCTTTTTTGGGTAAGTTAGGATAATCACATTTGTTTCTGTTATGCTTAATAGCAGAATATTGACAGAGATATTTTTTGAGAAATTGTTATAACTTTTCTTGAAAGTCAAGTTTACATACAATAAGATTATTATGCCTCTGAAAAAGCTCAGATGATGATGTCAAGGCTTTGGAAGTTTCTGATTGGCTAATTGACAACATTTGAGTTCATTGGAGGCACAACTGTAGAACAGTATTTAAGGAAAACCTCAAACACACTGCTGATGTGTGACAATATGGGAAAATCAACAAGCCAGAATCAACAAAAAAGCCAGATTACAATTTGCTGAATTATACTGGGAAAAAGATTAATGTTTGGAGACATGTCCTGTGGTCTGATGGAACTAAGATTGAACTGTTTGGCCATAATGACCAGTGTTACATTTGGAGGACAAAGGGGAAAGCTTACAAGCCTAGTAACACCATCCCAACTGTGAAGTATGGGGGCGGCAGCATCATGTTGTGGGGCTGTTTTGCTGCAGGAGGGACTGGTCCACTTCACAGCATAGATGGCATCATGAAGAAAGAACATTATGTAGAAATACTGAAGCAACATCTCAAGACATCAGCCAGGAAATTAAAACTTGGCCACAAATGGCTCTTCCAAACAGACCATGACCCTAAGCATATTGCCAAATTAGTTCAATTGTGCTTTAAGGACAACAGAGTGAATGTTTTGGAGTGGCCATCACAAAGCCCTGAGCTCAATCCTATAGATAAATTGTGGGCAGAGTTGAAAAAGCTTGTGCGAGCAAGACAGCCTATAAATCTGACTCAGTTACACCAATTCTGTCAGGAGGAATGGGCCAAAATTCCTGCAAACTATTGTGAGAAGCTTGTGGAAGGATACCCAAAACATTTGACCAGAGTTATACAGTTTAAAAGCAAAACTAAAAAAATACCAAGGAAATGTGTGTAAACTTTTGACTGACTAGAAATTAATAAAATAATTCTCCAAAAAAATCCTCTCTCATTATTCTGTCATTTAGCAAATGTAAATGATTTAGGTAATCCTAACAGACCTAAAATAGTAAACGTTTAGTATGAAAAAAATGGTTATGTTCCTTTTTTTAGAGTGTATGTAAACTTCTGGTTTCAACTGTATGTATGTCTATATATATATATATATATATATATATATATATATATATATATATATATATATATATATATATATATATATATGTACACACACACACACACACACACACACACACACAGTGTTGGGCAGTAGCATCGCTACTAGCTTAACTACATTTCTCAGTAGCGTGGCGGTACCATCACTACTTTATAAATCAAATAGTTTTTCAGTAGCGAAGCTATTTGTTTAGTCAAGTAGCGCAGTAGTGCCACACAAGCTACATTTACCAATTGCGGATCAATAAGTGATGGCACCAACATTCACAATGCCGTAAGGCCGGTGTCTAGCTGTTGAACCTCAATCCATATTATAGCAAGAATGTCGATTTTTTCTTCTTCCTGTTTTACTGTGGTCAACAACAAACTTTTTGGTGTGTTACTGCCACCTCTCGCTCTGGTCAGTGACGCCAACCAATTAGGCTAACACAAGAAATTTGCTTGATGGAAAGATGACTGAGGAAGAGGAGTTATTTCTGAAGCAGGATTCCTCGTGACCATACCTCGAGAACATGTTAAGACTTAATAACGTTAATTCTGATGCTGTGCTCAAAAAATACTTTAGTAATTTAGAGTAAGTACTACAATGTTTTTGAACTACACAATAGTTAAAATAGTTAAAAGCCCCCTTTCAAATTTTTTCTTCTTTTTTAAATATTTTCCAAATTATGTTTAACAGAGCAAGGAAATTTTCACAGTATGTCTGACAATATTTTTTCTTCTGGAAAAAGTCTTATTTGTTTTATTTCTGCTAGAATAGAAGCAGTTTTAAATTTTTTATGAACCATTTTAGGGACACAATTATTAGCCCCTTAAAGCTATATTTTTTCTCGACTGTCTACAGAACAAACCACTGTTATACAATAACTTGCCTAATTACCCTAACCTGCCTAGTTAACCTAATTAACCTAGTTAACCCTTTAAATGTCACTTTAAGCTGTATAGAAGTGTCTTGAAAAATGTCTAGTAAAATATTATTTACTGTCATCATGGCAAAGATAAAATTAATCAGTCATTAGAAATGAGTTATTAAAACTATTATGATTAGAAATGTGTTGAGAAAATCTTCTCTCTGTTAAACAGAAATTGGGGAAAAAAATAAATAAGCGGTTTAATAATTCAGGGGAGCTAATGACTTCAACTGTGTGTGTGTGTATATATATATATATATAAAAATATACTGATAATTCAGGCCAACAATTTTGACTTGATGATAAAAATTTACTGAATAACTTGATGGAAGATGATCTTAATATTCTAATGATTTTCGACACAAAAGAAAAATCAACAATTTCGACTCATACAGTATACTGATGTATTTTTGCATTGTGCCAAAAACATTCCCATGCAACTTAAGAATGGTTTTGTGGTCCAGGATCACAATTCTATAGGTCGGCGCTGGTCGGAGTCTCAGCCTTAGTGACTGCAGGGGTTTTTAGGATATAGCCAGAGCATTCAATCACCAGGACACAATGCCATCTAATATCACATCACTCTGCCAATGACTGAGTGTGATAGACTTCTATTGTGCCACATCCGGACACACATCTGCAGAATGTCTGTATGAACGGGAATGTGTGCTTTGGCTCTATGACAAGTAATAAGGACGAGATGTACTACAGGAACGAACATGGAAAAAGCACATGATAATAATAATATCTTCTGGGATCTATCGGTGCATTTGGAACCTACAGGGAACTAGCATGAGCTCAACTTCAAGCAAAAATTAAAGTCTGGAACTTCACTGAAAGGATGGTCTGGTTTGGATGAAGCTCATCAACAACAACGTAAACAAGAATAACCACAAATTATGCTAAATATTCTTCCCAAAAATAATTAAGAGACATCAAGCTCTCCTAATGTGGTCTTCTGAGACGGTGATAGCACATGTTATTAGAATCAGGTCAGGCACTGAAAAACTTGATTTTCCATAATACATAAATTTAATTCTTTACAATAAATAATTACAAGTTTACATCAAAATATTCAGAAGAATGGTGCAAATTGGTAGCTAGAGATGTTTGTTTTCCTACCATGAATGTAAACAATATACAGTATATACAGTCTTATGTAAAAGTTTAGCCACCCCTTGATAAATAACAGATTTTGGGGATTTTTTAATTGAAAAGATGTTAACACTGTCTTTCTTCTAAATGGAAAAATGCACAATATTTTCAGCAAACATTGATGCATAGTAACTTCTTATGCCATATATTGAACAAAAATAAAAAATATTATTATGACACTGTGCACCAATACTTTGACTCTTCAAATCTCGTGCACACACTTATGGACACTCAACAACCATGGGCTTCTCTAAGTAGCTGTGTAAGACTCTGAAAATCAAAGTTATTGATGCCCACAATGAAGGAGAAGGCTACAGTTAGATAGCAAAGTGCTGTCATCTTGCAGTTTCCACAGTGAGAAATGTAATTAAGAGATGGCAGTTCAGGACAACTGTGGAGGTCAGGATGAGATCTGGATGACCTTTTGCATATGACTGTACTTATTTTGTGTTGAACAGAATAAAAGAAACTCATCAATTTTTTATTTATTATTTTTTTTTTTTAGTTTAAGTGTCATTTATTCCTGCTAAGCTGCATTTTTAGCAGCCAGTACTTTTATTTATTACTATTTTAGAACTGAAAGTCAATATTGTAAGAGTAAACAATAAATCAATACTGTAAAGATATTTGAAAAAAAAAAAACACACACACACATTTGAAGGAAAAATTCACCCAATTTTTTTATTACTCACAAAAGAATACACTTTGAAGAATGCTGCGGTAGCCATTGACATAAATAGTAGGGGGAAAAACTATGGAGGTCAATAACAGATACTAACTTACTGCAAAATATCTTCTTTTGTGTTCAACAGAAGAAACCCAAAGAGTTTTAGAACAAGCTGAGGGTGTTAAACTTTTCACAATGAGTTTAGTATTTTTTTACATTGTAAATTTATGGCATTTGTTAAATGTTACCATAATATATAGGTCACTATCATATAATCTGTTGTTTCAATAAAAAAGATTTATTCATGCATTTATTCATTTTCTTTCGGCTTGGTCCCTTTATTAATCAGGGGTCACCACAGTGGAATGAACCGCCAACTTATCCAGCATATGTTTTACACAGCGGATACATCCATACACACTCATTCACACACACACACACACACACACACACACATGTTTGTTTTTGTGAAAAGTGGGTACATTACATAGGCTTCCATTCATTTTATACAGATCAAATCGTATATGATATTGCCCTCACCCCACCCTACCCCTAAACCCAACCATCATAGGAGACAGTGTACAGCTTTACTCCCTGAAAAAACTCATCCTGTGTGATTTAGAAGCTTTTTGAGAAGTGAGGACGTCACCAATGTCCTCATATTTCACCTGCTTTTTGTAATACCTGTGTCATACCCATGTCATTATACAGATTTGTGTCCTGATATGTCACAAAAACACGTACACACACACACACACACACACACACACACACACACACACACACACACACACACACACACACACACTACAGCCAATTCAGTTTATTCAATTCAACTATAGCACATGTCTTTGGACTGTGGGGGAAACCGGAGCACCCGGATGAAATCCACACGGGGAGAACATGCAAACACCACACAACTGGTCCAGCCGGGACTCGAACCAACAACCATCTTGTTGCGAGGTGACAGTGCTAACCACTGAACCACCATGTCGCCTTTGCTCATATATTTAAATAATAATAATTTAATATTTAATAATAAAAAGAGACACTGTTCTTCCTCTCCAGTCATTTCTAAACATGCAAATCCAACATTTGTTTTTTCAAACTTACAATTTTTTGTTTAAGATACATTTTTTTTACATATCTGACAAAATATCTGACAAAATGTCAGTTACATGGGTATATGTGTTGTTATATATTTTTTTCTTCTATGCAAAAAATCATTAGAATATTAAGTAAAGATCTTCCATGAAGATGTTTTAAATTTCCTATTGTAAATACTGTATATAAAAAACTTAATTTTTAATTATCAATAGTAATTGTCAGGCCAGCACGGTGATGCACTGGGTAGCATGGATGCCTCACAACAAGAAGGTCACTGGTTCAAGCCTCGGCTGAGTCAGTTGGCATTTCTGTGTGGAGTTTGCATGTTCTCTCTGTGTTCGCGTGGGTTTCCTCTGAGTGCTCCGGTTTCCCCCACAAAGTCTAAAGACATGAGCTATAGGTGAATTGGGTGAGCTAAATTGTCCGTAGTGTATGCGTGTATGTCCTGGTCCTCCAGGTTGGGGGATGAGCGCTGGGCTAACGACCCACCTCGTAAAAATGAGGTGTTACGAAACACTAACATGGTGCGGCTAAATATAAACTTCGATATAAAATGGCCCTGGAAGTATAGTAAGTATCAAGATCCCTTTAAGACAAGTCATTTCACTCAGTGGCCATCTTTAAAACGCACGTATGCTCGGGCATTCTGTTTGAATGGGAAAACATCAAATTCTGCAAAACTGCTTGCCAAGCTTACGATTGAATTTCATATTAGGAATCACCAATAAAACTAAACTACAACTGTCTTTTTAGTTTAATTTATAAACATCTAAAATCGCACAAAATCTGCAGAAACTCACGTCTCCGAGCCCCTCCCACGGAGTATCTATAGTGATTGATGATTGGCTCCTGTACTAGAAGGCGGGGTTTATTCACCACGTAGCAATCGACGATTGGCTCCTGTACTAGAACATGGGCTTTATTCGCCATATTGACCGTTACACTTTTTCCCATTCAAAACAATACAAGTGACATGTCTTGTGTATTCTAGTCTTTGGTAATATTAATTGTCATGTGCTTAATTTGGACTACTTTAAAAGCAATTTTCAACAATTTTTTAAAACCCGATGATTCTAGATTTTCAAATCTCAGCCAAATATGGTCCAATCATAATAAACCATACATCAGTGTATGCTTACAAGGAGAAAGTACTGAACTACTAAAATGTGATTAATATTTTATATGAAAGGCTTTTTAATGATGGCAGCTTAAAGACGCCTCTAATATGGAGAACGAAGTCACATGCATTGCTCAGGTGTGAGTTAGTGTAAAAATCTTGATGGTTCTTTGGGTCTCGTCTATCAAATCTGAGCTTTATTTTGTAATTTCTATTAGATTCAAGTCAGGTGATTGGCTGGGCCATTCTACAGCTTGGTTTTCTTTCTCTGAAAGCATTTGAGAGTTTCCATGGCTGTGTTTTGAATCATTGTCTTGCTGAAATGTCCACCCTGGATTCATCTTCATTATCCTGCTAATGTAGATGTTGGACTGAAGCAGCTAATATTCATTTACAATGAGGAAGGGCAGAGGATTGCTGAAGAACTACTGAGTGATTTCAGCTGCTGTCTGGTCTTTCACTGCCTTTCTACACCTCCCTTTCTTTAGGTGTTCAATACTTTTTTCCCTGTGTCATTTAATTTTATTACACATAACTTAATTTGTAAACTAGTTAGATTTTTCTTTTTATATATGTATTTATTTGGCTGTTATCAACATCTGGTTAAAAGTCAACAGCACCTTTAGAAATATGTTTTCCGAGAAAAATGGTGACGTGTTGAATACTTATTTGCCCCGGTGTATATAGTTTAGTTTACGGGAGTGATGTTTCAGAATGCCATCAGACTGATCTAATCAGAGTGGCAGTGTTTTGTTGTTGAGCATCTTTCCTCTACACCTTTTCATCAGTGGGCTGGGATGTTTTCCGAAAATAATGCATGTATATACAGCTCTAGCTTTGCTCTTCAATCAGCTGCCCATCACACTGGAACAGCCAGCAAAGGATGAGCTTGTGCTTTGGGCTTGAATTAAGCTCAGCGGAGCATGAAAAGAGAGAGCAAAGGAGTGCATCACCGAAAGAGAGACACACAGCTGGAAATAAATCTAAACACACCCTGAACTCTGAGGCATGTTCAATACACACACACACACACACACACACACACACACACACACACACACATCACATTATAAAAGTGCATAGACATTTACACGCACACCCACTTCTGAATTACTTTGAGATGAAAACTTCCATTTTACATTTGCCTGAAGTGTAGAGGCACTTAAGTGGAAAACTAATCATGAAATCATTGTCTGTGCAGATTGACATCATTATAAAGAGTTCTCAAACTCAGGCGTGAATTATAATGTTGTGTTTTCTTGTAAGAAAAGAGCATGTTGGAGAATATTAAACCAATGATTTATGCTGGCACGGAAGATACGCTCGAATGAGCATTATTTGTCAGTGCAAAACATTAAATACTACTGCAAGTGCTTTAAAGAAATCATGCAGTATTTTTTTTCTATTTTAACAATCTAGGCGCAAATAAAGCTCATGGTGCAAATAGTAATGGGCGATATAAACGATATGCGATATAAACGATACAAAATTGGCCTACGATAGAGATTCTAATACTATTGCACTATCGCGATAATACATGTTTGATGATGCAATCTACCCGCGAAATTAAGAGCAACAGCAACAGCACTAAGCAACGCATGGCACCGAATGGCGGCGTGTCGCACAACTTGCGAGCCTCATGCATGGCATATTGTGGCTTGTCTAGTGAACATCAGTGCCTCCCACACAGATTTTACCTGGACGGCCGATATATTATTGGGGCGGCCCGGTTCTGTGTTCGCGAGAAACTGAGAACACTCTGCCACACATGCTCTGCATGCAGACCCACAGAGACGCGCTGTATGGCGCTGGATGCAGAACTGTTGTTCTGATTTGGGAGCAGCTTTAAGAAGAGCGCAAAGACTAAATAGACTGATCCAGCTCATTATTTGGGGTGACAATACATTCTCTTTTCCCCGGACATGTCCGAGAATCTGCTTTCGCTATTAATTGTATTAATTTTTGCATTACTTCATTCGCAAACTTTGTCTGGTGCATCTCAATCTCTCAGCAGCACCAACACTACAGCAGACAGAGAGAGAGAGAGCGGGAGAGAAAGAGCAGATCAAGACACCAGTTTTAATTTCATTAGGAGAACAAAATGTTTAAAATCAAATGCGTTACCTAGGCTGCAGGTTAGAAATATGTTTTTATTTAAAGTATCTGCAATACACAATTTTATTTGACTTTTTAATACTGGAAGTATTTTCAGTACAGTGTAAGTTCCTTAACTAAACACCAGTTTTTTTGTTCTCTGCAACTTGGCATTTAGGAACCAAGGACTTAAAAGAAAAGTCTTTCATTCTAAAAGGCACTACATTTAGTTTATTTATCTGCAACATTGTGTTGTTTAATTACAGTTTTGCTTTTGCACAATAAATGTTCTCAAAACAACATGCAACGTTTCTTTATTTCTTAAAAAAAATAGCAGTTTGGCTTTCCTAAGGGTCTATGTAACCTGTTCTGAAATGGTTCTATTATAATTTATATATCGCAATATATATCGTTATCGCAAGAGGCTGCAATGTATATCGCAATATGGATTTTAGGCCATATCGCCCATCCCTAGGTGCAAAAGCATTAAAGGTCATGTCCGAATCCACTTTTGCTATTTTAAGGATGGAAAAAATACGCTCTGAGTTCTTATCCCATGGTCTAACAGGGTTGTGCTTATTCTCTTAATGAGCTATGGGTGTGTTTTAAGCATAGTGCATTAAACCAGAGTCTAAATCAGAGTCTCATCTCACATTCCATTTAAGAGTCAGTTGCGTCACATCATCATGCATTTGCTATTTACATGACAGACTTTGTAAGTGGAAAAACTGAATGCTTCACTAGCGAGAAAACAGTTAAACACCATCTACAGCGTGAGGATAAAGAACGTGCCCCTTCCATTCAGCCTCTTTACTTTCTCTTTACTTTACTTTTACTCTTTACTTTACTCCTTTACTTTCGTGGATAAGGAAACGGTGTTTTACTCACTTCACTGAAGACATCCATACATATTTAATTTAATTTGTTAAGCGCAAAGATTTGTTTCAAAACTATTTCTAAATTCAGTTCTAATTTCCAGCAAATGAATAAATGAACAATAATAAAAAAGTGTGGTCAAAAAACAGATATATTCAAATACACGTCCTATTCCTATGCCCGATATAGTGATGCATATGTCTCCAAAACCCGACAGGTGGACAAATCTTGTTTTTATTAAAACAAATATAAATATGCATATAATAAATAATACTGCTAATAATAATAATATTATATAAATACAAATTATCATAAATAAACTGAAAGCCCCCTGCTGTGGAGGTAGTTTTTTTATATTTATGTTGAAAATAATATTTTTTGTAACATTTTTATCCTTTATTTTTTTATATGTAAAGATATTTGTGTATTGCTGTACATCCTATGTGTATTTGTATAAAACCACATTACCCCTCTTCTAAGTGGCCTCCATTGGCTGCCCATCCAATTTAGAATTGATTTTAAAGTGCTTTTATTGGTATATAAATCCCTTCATAATCTAGCCCCAACCTATCTCTCAGAGCTGTTGCATTTTTACACTCCCATGAGATCTCTTAGATCAAGTGATCAAAATCTTTTTTTAGTTCCTCAGTCCAGACTGAAACGTAGAGGGGACCTAGCTTATCTCTTCCTTCAACTTAATAACGACAAAACTAAGGTTATTGTCTTCAAAAAACAAGAATGTCTTATATTGGGGGTTTGGGAAGTCTTACACCATATGTTAAATCTCAAGCAAAAGATTTAGGAGTTATCTTTGATTCGGAGATTTCTCTAGAAAAACAAATTAGCTCGGTGGTCAAAAATAGTTACTATCAGCTGAGGATCATCTCCAGACTCCAATCCATTCTTTCTTTTCAAGATCTGGAAAAAGTCATACATGCTTTTAGCACATGCTTTAGCCTATTGGTCTTCCTCAATCTTCATTGGCATGGTTGCAGTTGGTTCAAAATGCGGTAGCTAGACTTTTAACAGGGACCAAAAAACATGCTCATATTTCAGCAGTTTTAGCATCCCTTCATTGGCTTCCTGTTAATTTTAGAATTCAGTTCAAGATTGTACTTATTGTTTTTAAAGCACTGAATAGGCAAGCACCTTATATTTCTGAACTTATAAACTTATATTCAACTCCTTGGTCCCTTTGGTCGTCAAATAAAATTTTACTACAAATTCCTTGGTCACGACAAACTAAAAGGAGATAGAGCCTTTGTAGTTGCTGCTCCACGTTTGTGTCCACCGGACATTACGAGTGCTTCTTCTCTCTCAATTTTTAAGTCCAGACTTAAGAGACATTTGTATTCTATTGCCTTCCCTGGCTTTTAATCTTTATTGTGCATTGTTGTTGTCATACTATTATTCTTCTTATTACTTTTATTGTTATTTTACGGTTTTAGAATGTGTGCTATGGTTTTGTTCAGCACTTTGGTCAATGCCAAACTGAAGTTAAATGTGGTTTATAAATAAACTTTACTTACTATCTATTTTTAAATCACTACTTAAAACTTACCTTTTTAGCTTGGCTTTTTAATATTATTTTAATAGTCCTTTCTACTGCTACATTTTTTAATTTGTTTCTCTTGTCTTATTTCTATGTTTTTATAATCTGTCTTTTTTTATTTTACTTTGTCTTATATGTCCAGGACTTTAGTCAGTCTTGTGACCAATGTTTTAAATGTGCTCTATAAATAAATGAACTTGAACTATTTAAACAATGTGGCACAAAACGTAAAAATTAGGGTTGCGCTGGTCTGAAAATAGCAACAAATCATGCCTTATTGCACTAGGTGTATGATAGGGCCCATAAAATGAAGCTTCTCTCAGATAAATACAGAAAACTTGAGTTTTAAATGTGCCTGAAGTGCAGGAGCACTTAAGTGGAAAACTAATCAAAGTCATTGTCTGTGCAGATTGACATCATTATAAGGTGTTTGTGAATTATACTGTCTTAAGCTGAAGAGCAAGCTGAAGAATACTAAACATATTATGATGGCACAAAAGGCGCAAAGCATTAAATACAACTGCAAGTGCATTGTGAAAAGTGAAAGAAATCATGTTTGACTGCAGTATTTCCAGCCTTTTTTTACACATGAATGATCATTATTGTAATGTGAAGGGGATGCTGACAAGGGAGGTGCGGATCCAAATGCAGGTTTATTGAGAATGGTCAGGCAAGCAACAGTCAACACAGGCGCAAACGAATGTCTACGGGTAATCCAGAGTCGTGGTCATAAAACAGGCAAATGGTCAAAAGGCAGGTAGCATACAATGTAAGCAAACAAGGGTCAAAAACACAGCAAGGCAAGGTAAGGGAAACGTGTCGTAATGTTTACAGTGACAGTATAACAAGACTCAGCTAAAAGGTGTGTGTATGTGCGCTGTATTTAAGGTCCATCTAATCATTCTTTGAGCATCTCCCAGCTGTGTGAGTGTAATCAATCGTGATCTGGAACAGGTGTGTGTGCGTGTGTGGTGCATGACTGGAACTTGTAGTCCATATACCAGCGGATTTGAAGTACTTTAGTGATCTGCCAGGATTAGATCACTGGTGATTGTGACAATTATAATGAAAATTAGAGCTGCATGATATTTGAAAAATCTAACATTGCGATATATATTGCGATATTAATAAAATTTCACCAGATGACTTAATATCTCTATTTGGAAAGAATTTATAATGTTAGATTTATTGGAATGATTCTGCAGTGGGGGTGCATCTCCGTAAAATTTAATGAACAATCACGGTCCTCTGACACATTTTCATTGTTATCTGTGCTATTTGCAGAGCATTTCTCTATTTGCAAGTGTGGTAAGGATTTTCATGCACATGTTTAGTCAATGAATGATGAATTGATGTTTACTATTTGCATCTCTGTAAAATCTAATAAACAATCTATACACTTTTTGGGGTCCCCAATACATTTTTATTGTGGTCTGTGTTATTTGCAGTGCATTCTTATATTTGCATGTGTTGTGAGTAATTTTATGCATAATAATCTATAAATACAATCAAGAAAAAGATACAACTGAAATCAAGTGTTTTATCATTTCCCGAGTCTAACGGTTTTCAAGTACAGTAACCGAATGATAAAAATAAAAATAATTCAATATTATTAATCCTAGTTAAGGTCACAAATGGTACAATTTCTTATACCTGAATGCTTTTAAAAATCACTTTACAATCCCAGGCATTAAAAACACATGCAAATGATAAATTATAATACAAACTCAACATTGCATATCCTGCGATGTTACTACTGTAAATGATCACATTGTGAAACCGATGCTGAAATGATAAACTGTGCAGCCATAATGCAAATATATCAGTGCAGACACAAATGATTAAAAACTAGAACAATAACTGTACCTCAAAATAAGTTGAAAAGAATATTTATACAAATTTCTTAAATTACTATTTAGATAAAAGGTGCAATGTACTGTCATTTTGAAAAGCAAAGGTAAAATACACAATGGAAAAATATGTATGTATATTTCCATTTGTATGTATATTTTCCAAATACTGTATATTTGTATGTATGGTTATTTATTTTTAATAGATTATTAGATGCAATCTATTAACTTTTAAAAATGATTTTACCTTGAATTAGTTCAATTTATAATTTAGTTTAGTTTAAATCAGTTTAGTCAGGTTTATCATATAGTGAATTAAAACCAACTATACATACATTACCTGACAAAAGTCTTGTCGTCGATCTCAGTTGTACGAGCAACAAATAATAACTTAATTTCTAGTAGATCATTTGGAAAAGTGGCAGAAGGTAGATTTTCCAATAAATCATCTGTTGAACTGCATCCCAATCATCACAAATCCTGAAGAAGACCCAAGATTCTCACAGAATTCAGTCAAGTTTGGTGAAGGAAAAATCATGGTTTGGGGTTACATTCAGTATGGGGGCGTGCGAGAGATCTGCAGAGTGGATGGCAACATCAACAGCTTGAGATATCAAGACATTCGTGCTGCCCATTAGATTACAAACCACAGGAGACGGCAAATTCTTCAGCAGGATATCGCTCCTTCTCATACTTCAGCCTCCACATTAAAGTTCCTTAAAGCAAAAAAGGTCATGGTGCTGCAGGATTGGCCAGCTCAGTCACCAGACATGAACATTATTGAGCATGTCTGGGGTAAGATGGAGAAGGCACTGAAGATGATCCAAAGAATCTTGATGAACTCTGGGAGTCCTGCAAGAACGCTTTCTTGGCCATTCCAGATGACTTTATTAATAAGTTATTTGAGACATTGCAGAGATGTATGGATGCAGTCCTCCAAGCTCATGGGAGTCATACACAATATTCATTCTTTTTCCACTGCACCATGACTTTATATTCTATAATGGACATTATTTCTGTTCAGTGACAAGACTTTTGTCTAAGCAAAGTCAGACCTTACTGTCCTAATTAAATAATTAAAGATCAAGGCATGATCATATTTTATTTTGGTAAAATAAGTGTAATCTAGAGGCCTTTGCCTTTCATATAAGCCCCTTCTGATACCAAATGATCAACTAGAAGTTAAGTTATTATTTGTTGTTCCTAAAGCTTGGATAGGCGACAAGATTTCTGTCAGGATGGATGGATGGATGGATTGAATAGAGACAGACAGACAGGAAACAAATGAACTGAAACTATTAATAAAAAACTTACTAAAGTACTAAAAATAATGTACTACAGATTAAAATTAATGATAAATCACAATTTCAAAATATGTGGAAGAGGAACTGCTGTACCTTTGCAATTGCGGTTGCTGCGAAAAAAAAATCCTATTTCCACACAAACATCACTGAAATCACCCCCCAAAACATTTTTCTGCACATACATCACTAAAAATCACTCCCAAACTACATTCAATACAGCCTGATTCAATACAGCCCCTGATGGAGAGAGAGAGAGAGACATCTGTAGAAAGTGTGTTGTGAATAGAGTTAATCTATCAGGAGCTGAGATATACGGCAGCGGCGCAGAGATGTACATTAACTGAAGGTAAACACGCAGGCAATGCAGTCGAGCACTTGTGGATATGATTTATGGATTTTCTACAGCAGATGATGGGCTATGAATGAGAGATTTATGGTAAGTAGAAAGAAACACATCCAGGATGACTTCCCCCTCCTCAAACTAATGTTGCATTCAAGTCAAGCCAGGGAGATCGTATTTTAGAGATAAATGCACAACAAACATCAGTTTGCCAGTGAAAATATGTGGCTGTTTCAGTGAGTCCAGACTTGGGATAGCAATTTTGTCAATTAAAGAAAAATCATGGCAGAGGTTAATTGGTAATTGTCAAATAAGAGTTGCAATTTTTACTGTCAACTGCATAGTTTGGCTTATATGCATTCTGACTAATTCACACATTATTTTAAGGTTCAATTCTCACGATTAATAAAACATTAGCTATGAATTTTGCCTTAATAAACTCCTGATTTGCTGCTTATTAATAGTAATTAGGGTATTTGTTGGGTTTACAGTTGCAATCAGAATTATTAAATCCCGAATTATTAGCCCCCCTGTTTATTTTTTCCCTAATTTCTGTTTAACAGAGAGAAGATTTTTTTTCAATAGTTTTAATAACTTATTTCTAATAACTGATTTATTTTATCTTTGCCATGATGACAGTAAATAATATTTTACTGGACATTTTTCAAGACACTTCTATACAGCTTAATGTGACACTTAAGGCTTAACTCGGTTAATTAGGTTAACTAGGCAGGTTAGGATAATTAGGCAAGTTATTGTATAAAAGTGGTTTGTTCTGTAGACTATCGAAAAAAAAAAAAATTGCTTAAAGGGGCTAATAAATTTGACCTTAAAATGTTTTTTTAAAAAATTGAAAACTGCTTTTATTTTAGCCGAAAATAGAAAAAAATATTATCAGACATACTGTGAAAATTTCCTTGCTCTGTTAAACATCATTTGGGAAATATTTAAAAAAGAAAAACAATTTCAAAGGGGGTTTAATAATTCTGATTGCAACTATGTATTAGGGATCTATAATAAGAACAAACATATGTGCATAGAGGGATGTGCTTATGCTTATAAGTACTAATAAACCAGCCTGATCTCATGAGGAAATTAAGTATTTTACGTTTTGTGAGTTTAGTGGCTAATTCGTACGAATTCTTATAAGTTCAGTCGTACGAAAACGTACGATTTTAAAAAGGAGGCGTGGCACCTAACCCCACCCCTAACCCCAACCATCATTAGGTGATGAGCAAATCGTACTAATTTGTGCGAATTAGATTGCACGAATTAGCCACTAAATCAAAAAGTTACGAATTGCAGTGAGATTGCGTTGCAATAAACAGCCAAAATCTTAATAATAGGCAGGTAATAAGTCACTGGTTAATAATGAGAGTTAATACTTAAACTAAAGTGTTACTGAAGGAAAACAAAACTTGTCCTGAGCAAAAGCGGGTAAAAGGCAAGACAAGAAATTTGATGAAAGGTTTTAATCTACATGAAACATTAACTAGTATAGTATTATTGTTACGCTATATAATACATAAGTTATGTATGACTGTATTATGTTATACTACATATGTAATATATGACGATATTACATTATATACTACGTATTAGAGCTGCACGATTCTGGCTAAAATGAGAATCACGATTTTCTGACGATTCTATAGATGTAAAATAAAGGTTAATATGAGTAGGCCATTATCATTGTTATTTCTCAAACACATGGTAAAAGAACAATAATGATATTATATGTAGGTCTACTGTTGGTTAAAATGCTTAATTTTGAATAGACTTTGAATGGTGGACTTGGACAGACTTTAAATTTGTCTTGGTCATTAATGCACAGTAAAGTGATGGCATCAGAACACAACTATTCATAATTCTAAACTTGAATTATTGTGTTTGAGACATATGCTTGATATGTCACTGACAACATTATTAGACCATTTTTTCTATTAAGTAAAATCAGACATTTGTCATTATCAGATTCCGTCTTGCATTATATTCAACATTATACTGTAGGCTAGTGTAGGTATACTCACACTCTTAAACATTTATTCTCATGCACAACACTCTGTGTTCGCTATGTCACGGGTGATTTCGTGGCCTCAAACACATCATTACATGAAGACAGAAATTTTATTTTTGGGTGAATTATACCTTATAAATACAGTATGCGACTCTTTCAACACCATTTGGAGGTGTCTGTCCACTTTCCTGAACAACATATGTAAAACAATGTGAAGACTTGTGCGGCCGCCTTTGCTTCTCTCCAGAACTTGAAAATATGATTGCCAGAATCGTAGAAATGCTGGATTAAGATATAATCTTAATCCACGAATAATCGTGCAGCTCTACTACATATAGGTAATATATTACCATATTACTTTATATATACATAGGCCCACACGGAATCTGTGCGCACAGAATTCCGCAGATTTTTCGCAGATTTTCCGCAGATTTTTAGCCCATCATTAATTCTGTTTGTTTACTTACAGTTAACTATTTACAGTTAATCTAATTGGATTTGCATTTTAAAATTTAAATAAAAGTTAATAAGATATTATTTTTTATTTCACATTTTAAGGTTTTAGTTATGATACTCCTAAAATAATTCCGCAGAAATTCGCAGATTTTTACCAAAATTCTCTGCAGAAATAGCAAAAAACATCCGCAGATTCCGTCTGGCCCTACATATGAGTTATATATGACAATATTACGGTCAATACTAAAGTTATGTCTATATTACGTTATATACTACATATAGGTTATATATGACAATATTATGTTATATATACATAAGTTATATATGACAATATTATGTTCAACCAATAGGTTCAGGATGTTATATGTTATATACATGACAATATTATGTTAAATACTACATAAAAGTTACATATGACTATATTACGTTATATACTACATGCAAGTTATATATGACTATATTACGTTATATACTACATGCAAGTTATATATGACTATATTACGTTATATACTACATGCAAGTTATATATGACAATATTACGTTATATACTACAAGTTATATATGACTATCTTACATTATATACTACATATAAGATATATATGACTATATTACTTTATATACTACATGTTATATAAGACTATTATGTTATTTACTACATACTGTATAAGTTATATATGATATTACATTATATACTATATTTAAGTTACATATGACTATATTATGTTATATACTACATGTAAGTTATATATGACAATATTACGTTATATACTACAAGTTATATATGACTATATTACGTTATGTACTCCACAAGTTAAATATGACTATATTTTGTTATATACATATAAGTTACGTATGACTATATTACGTTATATATTAAATATAAAGTATATATGACTATGTTACGTTATATACATAAAAGTTACATATGACTATATTACGTTATATACTACAAGTTATATATGACTATTTAACGTTATATACTACATATAAGATATATATGACTATATTACTTTATATACTATATATAAGTTATATATGACTATATTACGTTATATACTATGGATGCATGACTGGGTGGCTGGATGGATTGATGGATGGAAGGAAAGATGAATAGACAGATAAGATTGTATCGTTAGATCATTGGATTTGCTGTTTAGTGTTTAACCAAAGTTGATGCACTGGTGTGTCTTTGGGGTGGGGTGGGTGGGATGTTGGTTTGTTGGAGACTGTACCAATAGGTTGAGGATCAGGGGGAATTACAGGAGTTTTTCAGGAGAAATAACAAAATGGGAGGGTGGTGGGAGATGGGTGTGAAATACGGGAGACTCCCGGGATAAAAGGGAGTGTTGGCAGGTATATTGGTTGGTTGGTTGATTGATTTACATCTATGGGATCTATGGGAATTCCCCATAAATATAGATAGACAAGCGTGTGTGTGTCTATTTTTGTGTTTTTTGTGACATATCAGGACAGAAATTTTGTATAATGGGTATGACACAGGTATTACAAGAAGAAAGTTAATCATGAGGACAGAATGAACTTTTTCAGAAAGTAAAAGTGCACACAGTTTAATGTTTAACATGGTTTAAAACGGTTTGTACAGTATAAAAACAATGGAAACCTATGAAATGTTCCCACTTCGCAAAAATACGTATGTGTGTGTGTTGAATCAGAATAGTCCATGTGTGTGAAATGTACCCAGGTGCCACGGGACTGGTTCAATCTGGAGATTTTGCCACAGGCAGAGCCAGACAGACAGATGAGATGCCACCGTTTCTTCTGCCAGCACAGCACCATTCTCTCCCTCCAGATTGAGCTTTCTCAGATGCTTGTATTTCATAAATGCATTGATTAATATGAGCTGTGATCCTGCTGTTTCTCTCTCTAATCCACTGAACTGACCTGCCCATCGGCACTTTTTTTTTTTCGACCCCACAAAGTTTTGAGAGTTAGATCCGTTCTGAGCCTTCGGGGAGGACAGAGATTGGGAAAAACACAATGTTCCATCTCCGGGATCTTGGTTTTGATTTGAAGCGGTGCCGGGGTCAGGTCAAGCGTCCTCAGAAATACAGCTGGCCATGTTCGGGCTGGATGAGCAAATTGCAGGTATTTTCCTCTTGAGCCGACTGAAGTCCCAGAGGAGTTGCTGATGGTTTACAAGGGGGAAAGCGTTCATGAGCATCACCAAAACCTGCTCATGTCTTTACAAAACAGATAAAAGAGGAATGTGGCTGATCTGTGACTTTGATTTGACCTCTATATGCTACATAAAAATAATATCTGATGGTTTTGAGAATTGAAAACACTGAATTGAGAATTCATATTAAATTGGATGGATGGATGGATGGATGGATAGATGTATGTATGGATAACCGAAAGATGAGTTGATGGGTGAACAGAAACATGGATGGATGGATGGATAGATGGATGGATGGAGAAAAAGAACCATGGGTGACAGAATGATGGATGGATGGATGAATGGAACAAAAACATAGATGACAGAATGATGAATGGATGGATAGAAAGAAAGAACTTGGATGACAAAATGATGGATAGATGGATGGATGGATGGATGGATGGATGGATGGATGTATGTATGGATAACCGAAAGATGAGTAGATGGGTGAACAGAAACATGGATGGATGGATGGATAAATGCATGTATGATTTATTTAGCTATGATTGATAGATGAAAAGAAGTATAGATGGATAGACAGAATAATGGATAGAAGGAAAAAACTATAAATAGATGAATGTGTGCATGGATGGACAGAATAATTGATGGATGGATGGATGGAAAGAACTATGGACAGATGACTGCATGCATAGATGGATGGATGGATGGATAGATGGATGGATGGAACTATAGATATATTGATGGATGAGAAGTCCATAAATGGATGGATGGACGGATGAGACAACAATAAATGGACAGATGGAGGAAAAGAACCATGGGTGACAGAACGATGGATGGATGGATGAATGGAACAAAAACATAGATGACAGAATGATGAATGGAAGGATAGAAAGAAAGAACCTGGATGACAAAATGATGGATAGATGGATGGATGGATGGATGGATGGATGGATGGATAGATGTACGTATGGATAACCGGAAAGATGAGTAGATGGGTGAACAGAAACATGGATGGATGGATGGATAAATGCATGTATGATTTATTTAGCTATGATTGATAGATGAAAAGAAGTATAGATGGATAGACAGAATAATGGATGGAAGGAAAAAACTATAAATAGATGAATGTGTGCATGGATGGATGAATAGACAGATGAACAGAACTATAGATGGATGGATGGATGGATGGATGATGGATGGATGGACAGAATAATTGATGGATGGATGGATGGAAAGAACTATGGACAGATGACTGCATGCATAGATGGATGGATGGATAGATGGATAGACAGAAGGAGAGATGGATGGATGGGTGGATGGATGGACAGACGGATGGATGGAGGGTGGATGGATGGATGGACAGAATAATTGATGGATGGATGGAAAGAACTATGGACAGATGACTGCATGCATAGATGGATGGATGGATGGATGGACAGAAGGAGGGATGGATGGATGGTTGGATGGATAGACAGACGGATGGATATAGGGTGGACGGATGGACAGAATCATGGATGGAAGGATCGATGGGAAGAGCTATGGATGGATGTACGCATGCATGGATGGATGGATGGATGGATAGATGGACAGATATGGAAGGATGGATGAAAAGAACTATTGATGACAGAATTATAGATGAATAGAACCTAGAAGACAGAATGATGGATAAATGGATGGATCAACTGAAACATGGATGGCAGAATGATGGATCAATAGATGGACCAAATAATGGATGGAAGGATGATTGGAAATAACTATGAAACAACTATGGATGGATGACTGCATGCATAGAAGGATGGATAGATGGACAGAACTATGGATGGATGGACGGATGGATGGATGGATGGATGGATGGATGGATGGATGGACAGAATAACGGATGGACGGATGCATGCATGGATGTAAAATTGGACAGATATGGAAGGATGGACGGATGAAAGAAAAGAGAATGGATGGATAGAACCTAGAAGACAATAAATGGAAAATGGATGGCTGGATGAACAGAATCATAGATGACAAAGTTGGATAGATGGATGGATCAACAGAAACATAGATTGCAGAATAATGAATCGGTGTATGGACAGAATAATGGATGGAAGGATGGATGGAGAGAACTATGAATGGATAAATGCATGCATGGATGGATGGATGGATGGATGGACAGACAAATAAAGCATTGATAATCGATGGAGGAACAGAATAATGGATGAAAGGATGAATGGAAAGAACTATGAATGTATGCATGGATGGATAGATGAACGGAACTATAGATGGATGGACAGACTAATGGATGGAAGGATGGACAGGGAAAACTATGAATGGATGAATGCATGCATGGATGGATAGTCAGATATTAGATGAATGGATGGATAGATGAATGGATGGATGGACAAATAAAGCATTGATAGATCGATGGATTGAATGATGGATGAACAGAATAATGGATGGAAGGATTGATGGAAAGAACTATGAATGTATGCATAGATGGATGGATAAGATGAACAGAACTTAAGATGAATGGACAGAATAACGGATGGAGAGAACGATGAAGGGACGAATGCATGCATGGATAATAAAGCATTTTAAAGCATTCTAATTTGCTCTCCCTCATCTCCACATCATTTCTAGTTCTTTCTTATTACTGTATGTCTAGCAGTAAAACCAAACTCAATACAACAGGCTGCAGGATCAGTTCCAGCTATGCTTAAGCATAGAGTGAGTAAATCTTAAAAAGCACAGAGCAGCTAAGATTCTTGTCGCACCTTCTTTAAATCTCCATCTCTAGCTGATTTCAGTGGCCTCTCGTGTTGATCTGCTCTGCTGATGGCTGATGGATGTCAGTCAGAGTTGCTCAGTCTGTGATGTGAGAGCAGGGTTAAGTTGTCCTTGTAGTTCAGTCTTATCTTCGCCTGCTTTGCTTCAGTTGGGCTGATAAGAGGAAGACCGTCGAGCTGATAGAATCAAGGTTACTCAGTGATGGACAGTTTCAGGCTCCTGTCTTAACAGCAATCTGATGGAGGTGTTAGCGTGTTTGGATCTGCTAATCTGGAGAGTAATTGCTGCACCTGTTTTGTATGTTTTAAAGCTTTCGCTGTATTCCAGAGGGACGTCTACACTAACAACTCACTCCCACTAGCGGATTGGTATAATTAACAATTCATTGGCGGCGGTAATATGTATGATATTGTGAAAATGGCAATCAGGAGACTATAAATAGACTTTATTTTAGTGTTTTTGTCAATCACCATGTAATTTAATTTTTCTGTCAACAATTTTATTTCATCTGAAACCTGTAAATACTTCTATTCATTTAAATCCATTGCATTTATGACAGACACAAGCACCCCAGCAGGCACCTTGATGTCAGAAAGACCTCAAAAAATCAGCAAATTGACATATAACGTTTGCTTCAAAAATCGATTATATTATTATAAAATAGTACTTTTTGTGTCGTTACTTTGGTGGTCAAAAGGGCATGAATCTGGGAATGTCAAATGGACATCAAGGTTTTGACAGTAAATCGATTTGCATTTTCACATGTTTGACAAAATTATCCCGGACGAGCCCCCACAAATGTAGCCTTTCCAGTGTTACACCAAAGAGGAACAGTAATCGATTTGCATTTGCACATGTTTGACACAATGATCCCAGAGGAGCCCCCACAAATGTAGCCTTTCCAGTGTTACACCAAAGAGGAACAGTAATCGATTTGCATTTGCACATGTTTGACACAATGATCCCAGAGGAGCCCCCACAAATGTAGTCTTTTCAGTGTTACACCAAAGAGGAACAGTAATCGATTTGCATTTGCACATGTTTGACACAATGATCCCAGAGGAGCCCCCACAAATGTAGTCTTTCCAGTGTTACACCAAAGAGGAGCAGTAATCGATTTGCATTTTCACGTTTGACAAAATTATCCCAAATGAGCCCCCACAAATGTAGCCTTTCAGTGTTACACCAAAGAGGAACAGTAATCGATTTGCATTTGCACATGTTTGACACAATGATCCCGGACGAGCCCCCACAAATGTAGTCTTTTCAGTGTTACACCAAAGAGGAACAGTAATCGATTTTGCATTTTCACGTTTGACAAAATTATCCCGGACGAGCCCCCACAAATGTAGCCTTTCCAGTGTTACACCAAATAGGAACAGTAATCGATTTGCATTTGCACATATTTGACACAATGATCCCAGACGAGCCCCCACAAATGTAGTCTTTTCAGTGTTACACCAAAGAGGAACAGTAATCGATTTTGCTTTTTCACGTTTGACAAAATTATCCCGGACGAGCCCTCACAAATGTAGCCTTTCCAGTGTTACACCAAAGAGGAGCAGTAATCGATTTGCATTTTCACGTTTGACAAAATTATCCCAAATGAGCCCCCACAAATGTAGCCTTTCAGTGTTACACCAAAGAGGAACAGTAATCGATTTGCATTTGCACATGTTTGACACAATGATCCCGGACGAGCACCCACAAATGTAGTCTTTCCAGTGTTACACCAAAGACGAACAGTAATCGATTTTGCATTTTCACGTTTGACATAATGATCCCAGAAGAGCCCCCACAAATGTAGTCTTTACAGTGTTACACCAAAGAGGGACAGTAATCGATTTGCATTTTCACATGTTTGACCAATTATCCCGGACGAGCCCTCACAAATTTAGTCTTTCAGTTTTACACCAAAGAGGGAAAGTAAATCAATTAGCATTTTTACATGTTTACAAAATTATCCTGGATCAGCCCCCGCAAATGTAGTCTTTACAGTGTTACACCAAAAAGGGACAGTAATCGATTTGCATTTTCACATGTTTGACATAATGTTCCCAGACGAGCCCCCACAATGTAGCCTTTCCAGTAGGGATGCACCGATAACGATACCAGTATCGGGTCGATATTTGGTTAAAATACTCGTACTCGTATCGTACATGAAACGCTGATACCACGCACCGATACCACTCAACAGTAATTCACTAGATGGATGTGATTTGTTGTCCTACCTGACTTCAATGTCTTAATGTATTAATAAGCCTAATGTATTATATATTAATAGCTTAGTCCTTATAAACACTCCGTTTATAAAATACATTACTAATGAATCTATAGGCTACTGAAGAATAAACCGAATATGAAATATGATCCTTGCATAATGATCACAGCTAAACAAGCTAGCACTCATTTATAAACTATAAATAAAAAAATGAAAGAAATTTTAAGTAATGGAACATTATGTAAAAAATCTAAAGACTACAGGCTAAATAAAAGTGCCTCATCAGAGCTGTACATCACTGCGGTCACCGCGTGCGTGTCAGTTTACAGCTTCTAAAAAGATCAGACAGCCTATACAGATCACACAATCTCAATAAACACTTAATGTAAATGTATAAATATTTCAGAAAGTATCGTTAATGGAATATTTATAACGATATTATCTTGCTTTTGGTTATATCGATATACCGGTTTTGAGCTCTCACATGCTCTTTCTCTCCCACCAGCGGCAGTTGACACTGCACTATACACACTACACAGCATACACTGGCAAGATGACAAACGGCTGAACTCCACAGGACCAGTTTTATTTGTTGCAGATTTGCGTGTTGTTCCTGTTTTAAAATGCCTTTATTTTTTAAATCTTTCAAGTTAATATTGGCTATCGGGTAACATAATCTCTCTCAGAGATATTAGAGTTTAATAACGTGGTGCGCAGTATATGACTATTGACCAACACCTACCTGTAAGTTTACACACTGCATAGACTATAGGCCTACAGCTATAGGTGTGTTATGAATTGCGTGTTTTAAATGACAGTGAGACATGCTACATTTAGTTTTTATTGTAAAATATACATTATAACCCAGTACACAGTAAAATAATATCTTTGAATGGCTTGCCTATTGGCAGCGTATATAACCGTTAAGCTTAAATAGGCTAAGCATATTTTTATTATTATTAAAACACATTAATACAAACTAGCCACTATTTGATTTTTTTTTTGTTTCCGTATATTTCTTATCAAACGAAAAATGCTATGAATTGTTTATTTAGATTTTCATTTTATTAGAATTAATATAATTATTAGGCTACACAACTTCTACATAACATTGGCTCTGATTAAGTTTTTACAGATATCCTACAGATAGACTTTTTGGCTCAAAGACATTTATGCCTGTTAATTTCAGTGCTGTATTTTGACAGATTTCGCAAAAGGCTTCATCTATTCTGTCAGCTGGTACCAGCCTCAGTTTTGCGACTTGACTTGTGTGGCGTCTACGTATCGATGTCTGGATGACAGCGAGAGAAAGATCAAATCAGACCTCAGATTCGATGTGTGGCCGCACGTCACAGTTACTTTACTGCAATTTTGAAATATTGGCTCATCTAAAGTAACTTTTCATTCGATTAAAAGCCGAAATATTGCCAAACAGACAAAGCAACTTTCGGTTTTGGAAGAGAGCAGCTTCAGTGAAGACGCACACACACACAGGATACACTCTTGTAGGCCTATTCATTATTGATTTTTTAACATTAAACGCATAATAATCAAGTGCAAAAAAAGAACAACTGAACTTTAGAAAGAGTGATCACTGCGGTTGCCGCGATGGTTGCTTTGTTTCTCTGCAGTTGGCTTGTCAGTGGCACAGCATTGCTAAATCACTTTTGTTTTAATAAAAAGTAAGATTATTTATTATTAAACATTGTGAGATGATGGTCGCGTGATTTTTAACATAAGAGTATGCTTTGCTATTTATGGCTATTGATCTTATCTACCCGCGACCCACCCATAGTTAAACATCAAGTAGCCTACTTTTTGATTACCTGACCAGCGGATTAATGGCAGGACTTGTGAATATGAATGAATCGCGCATAACAGGGTTTTTGCGTGGCGCAGCCGTTCAGACTGACACAGACATAAGGAGGCATGGTGTTAATTTGTTTCTTTTAATGACAGCAGTAAAGAACTGAACAATTATTTGAACTGTACATCCGTACAGGCTAAAAATTAACATTTATTTTTTATATCTTTTTTATCCACAAAGTGTGCAGCATTTGTCACTGCAGTGTATCTTAATGGGCTTCTGGAAGAACATTTCAAGTACACTATACTAGTACATTGAAATTAGTATACTTACTAAATAAAGTATACTTTTATACTTGATCTTTACTTACAGTAAGTATACTTCTTTTTCCTAAGGGTGTATTTACTGACTTACTAAGATCAGTCTTGTGCAGCCAGGGGGAGTACTGCTGCTCTGACAGCCAAGTTGGGTCAAAGCTAGGGATGCTCCGATCTGGATTTTTGCAGCCGATACAGATTACTGATTCCTTGTCATGGTGATCGACTGATACTGATTCTAATGCTTCACGCTTTATAATGCATTGAGCACATTTTCCCCTCTAAGTATGAACCTTAAGAGAAGATCTTGCCTTACCTAAGAGAATAAATGAAGGATGCTGTATATAATACCTTAAACACGTCTCTTATAACCATTTGGTGTAAATGTGTCATGGCCACAAGCAGCTTTACAGAAAATAATTCATCCATTCAATTTACTCTGGCTTAGTCCCTTATTTATCAGAGGTCGCCACAGCGGAATGAACCGCCACAGAAAATAATAAAACACAGATATAAAAATTGTTATGAAAAATTACACTGCAATTTGGAAACACTGCAAATGATGAAAGAAGAATTCAACATGTCTCAATCAAGAACAAGTTTGGAGCTCACATTTGAGGCATAAGAAGTTAAAATGCATACCTATAAATCCAATACTTCTTTACTAAATTACAAGAATTTATTAAATATTCATGTTAAAAAATAAATTAAGTTTTATTTATCTAATAATTCCAGCCAGCTTTTAGTGACCTTGCAATATTGTCAAAACAGAACTTTCAGTTGTTCTGTGTAAAAAGGCCTAAACGCATGCAGGACCATTCAAATATTTTTTTTGACAGCAGATCACTTTATGAGAGAGAGAGAGAGAGGATTTGCACTCACAATATCTTTACTGCTCTATTCATTTCACCGAAGAAATGTAATGCTTAGACCATCACTGTGCCTCTCGGCATCTGTTCTCCTGCTCATTCACTGTCATCGCCATGATTTCCGGGTATTTTAATTTATTTTTGGGGATCACGGGGCCGGTATAAATTTGCGGGAGACTCGCAGAATTTCCGGGAGAGTTCATAACGGTTGGATGAGACGCTAGATAGGGTGGATCGCGGCACAGCAGCTACAAAAAAAACACTGGAAATACAATGGCTGCAGTTGCAACAAAGAGAGCATCACTCGCACGAGTCGCGCCAATAAACTAAACAGAGGGCCCATCGCATCTGTATATATTTTAGATGCTGTCAACTGTGACACGAGCACATTGATCGCCCCCACACATCATTTACCTGTGTTGTGGCTGCTGTAGGCTATGCGTATACGAGAGCGCGGGTGCGTCTTCGGTCCTGTCAGATGTGGCGCGCTCACTCTCATTCCCATACAGCCGAGAGTGTCTGTGTTAAACTTCACCGTGCACGATTCAGAAAGCAGACATTTGTAATCGTGCGACCATGTAGAGACAGTAATCACATGCCGTTGTGTAAATAAGGCTATTTAGCTTGTTTATTAAAAGAAGTTGTGATCTGGCGCTGTATATAAAATATAATTAACTTGACTTCAAGGGGGGCGGGGAAAGCCATTGGGAGGGCGGGGCGCCCCCCTAATATAATGGTAGGGCAAACACTGTGATGTCATTCTGACCACTTAGATTTGTGTCCACTTTCTTTTTCTCCGCCTTTTTGACCTTTTATGGTGTCTAGTGCTCTTGCTGTTCACTTTGCTGTGTCTATGTGAATGAACAGAGGTTATAACTAAAGATAGTTTAAGTCGCCTTATGAGGGTTTAATGACAGAAATTTCCTTAAGAAGTGTTTTTGATGCATGCAATTTTTTTTAGTTGGAGTATTGTAAGTTTTATTCATTTTGGGACATAATGTAATGTTAATGTCATATGGTCCCGGATGAGAGTCCATAAATGTAGCCTCGATTTGCCTTTTCACACCTTTTTGACATAATGCTTGATGTCAATTTGAAGTCTATCTCACCAATTAGATTTGTGTCCACTTTGACTGAGGTTGAACAGAGTTACAGAGGATGAACAGGGGTTATAACTTGCACAAGACTAAATTATTCATTCTATTTTACTGATGTATTTGATCATATAATATAATAAACTGAATTTTTTTAACAGCACACTAGTTATTTTGCTGTGGTTTACTTTCAGTAACTAAAGTTAAAAATGAAATCACACACTGTTGCATTCACACACTGTTTCCACACAACTGTTTAAACCCCTTATAAATGTGATTTTCGCATCATAAGTCTCCTTGAAAGGAGGTTTCTGATTGGAGAGGAGAAGTAGTGAGTAGGGAAGACATCTGTCATTCAAAGTGATAGTTAGAGTTGACTCCTAGAGAATTCACCTGTAAACAGATAGTCTTATGAGTTTTTTCGATGAAAATTTACTCAAGCGTGTTTGATGCATGTATTATTTTTTTAGTTTGAGTATTGTGTGTAAGTTTTATTTATTTTGAGACATAATGTAATGTTAATTTCATATGATCCTGGAAGAGCCCCCACAAATGCAGCCTCTCCAGTGTTACACCAAAGAGGGACAGTAAATCGATTTGCATTTGTACATGTTTGACATAATGCTTGATGTCAATTTGATGTCATTCTGACCGATTAGATTTGTGTCCACTTTTTTCTTCTCCACCTTCTTGACCTTAAAAGATGTATAGTGCTCTTGCTGTTCTCTTTATGTGAATGAACAGAGGTCATAACTTGCACTAGACTAAATTATTCATTCTATTTTACTCATGTATTTGATCATATAATATAATAAATTGTTTTTAATAGCACACTATTTCTTTAGTTGTGGCTTATTTTCATTAAACAAAATGAAATGTGAAATCAAATTGGTAGCTGAAGTCAAGCAGAAATAAAACAAATTACAGCTTTACCTACAATAAATGCTGAGCAAAATACCTGCTATTATGTTGTCTCATTTTGGCTTTTAACGTAGCTAACTCTGGAAATGAATCATGCAGTAAAATACTGATGACTGACAGGCATCTGCTGGTTGACAAAAGTCATTGACATTGGCTGAGAGGGAAGTCCTGCTCTCCAAAGTGCCCTTGGTAGTGAGCCAAACCGAGCAACAATCAATCACAGTGACTTATTTACTCTTCAGAAATCCAGCTGACCTCACAAATGCACTGTTAATCATCTCAGCATTCCACAAGTTCAAGACAGACGCTAAATTGTGTTTAATGATGCTAGTGATGTTGTAGGTTTGAGGCTGTGCTTTAAGATTTAAGCACACAATTAACTTCAAAGGCAGATTTTAGTATTTGGGGAAATACTGTCATCAATTTTGCTGCAGAAAACCGCACTGTGGGTATTTTTTGACAATGTTTTCTTGATTTTACAAATGCGTATGCAATAAGGTCAGCTGCAAAAATCATTTACCTTTACATACATTCAACATCATTTATCTTTATACATTTTTCACTGTGTGTTCCAGACAGTAAATTTTTTACACCAAAAACTTTATGCTGACTGTTAGTAAATCATGACCTTTGTAAAATATTATTTTAAATGCAATATATATTTATTTTTTAACGTATGAACCCCCTTATAAGTTCCTTATGCAAATGTGGTTTGGATTTTTTTGTTGATTGGCTTCAAAGGGGACCTTTTATGCCCCTTTTTATAAAATGTAAAATAAGTCTTTGATGTCCCTAGAGTGTGTATGTGAAGTTCCAGCTCAAAATACCGCACAAATAATGTTTTCAAGAGTTCACACTTAGCTCATGATTTATCACATAGCTTGTTTGGCATGCTGTCCCGGGAGAGAGCCCTGAGCTCAAGGGATCCTCGGGCCCAGGGCTCCCCCCATTCACATGGCGAGGGGAAGTTGAGCTCAGGTCGATCTCAAACTCCCCCGCTGCTGAGGCCAAGGTGAACTTCCTGACAGTAAGACATTAGACAAAAGATTTAGGCTTATTTTATCTATAATATAGAGCATATTTGGATGGCGGGGGACCCGGGGGAAACCCACACTGACACGGGGAGAATATGCAAACTCCACACAGAAATACCAGATGGCCCAGCAAGGACCTGACACCATTAGTATTCTTGCTGTAAGGCAACAGTGCTAGTCACTGGGCCACCGTGCCGCCTATTCTGGACAAAGGTGGAAGCAGGGGAGGAGGGGGGTTTCTTCCAGATGAAGATAGTTGTAGAAAGGAAATGAGGATACATAGTGACTTGGGATCCTTTGATGGGAAGATCATGATTAGCTGATGTGGGCCAGCTGGGTCAATCATGAGCACATGCTCCTCTCGAAATTAGTTTAAAATTAAACTTCACTTATAACTTTTAGAAACTGATTCAAATTGTGGCGTTTTGGTGACTGTCGCTTTAAATTTAAATGAGATTGTGCTCCCAGCCAGAGGGCAGACCTACAAATGCCTGTGCCTCAGTGAGATTGCCACTAATGGGCGGGGCTTTCCCCCTCTGATGACACGTACAAAGGGAGAATGTCAAGTATTTCTGCAGACTATTTTTATCAAGTGTGATTATAAAAAAATAATAGGTCCCCTTTTAAAGTTATGGTCATGCCTTCCAGACTGAAAGGAGGTTTCTGATTGGAAAGAAGTAGTGAGTAAAATAAGAGATCTGTCATTCAAAGTGATAATTAAGGGTTGACTCCTAGAGAATCCATCTGTAAACAGGTAGTTTGAGTTGCCTTATGAGTTTTTACAACAGAAATTTACTTAAGAAGTGTTTTTGATGCACGTATTATTTATTTAGCTTGAGTATTGTGCATAAGTTTTATTCATTTTGAGTAATGTAAATATCATATGATCCCGGACGAGCCCCCACAAATGTAGCCTTTCCAGTGTTACACCAAAAAGAGACTCAAACCAATGATTGCAGCATAGGAGGCGGGCACTCCAATGAGAGGGCTAAAGATTGATGCCCCTACTGTATGTCGAGGAGATTTTCCCACATAGCACTGACCACCTGGCCATATAAAGTTGACGTCAGAATTATTAGCCCTCCTGCAAATATATATATTTTTCCCCAGAGATACCACTCTTTACTTATGAGACCACTAACGCCACAAACTAACTCCCCCCACCTTTCAATTCACTTATTTTGGGGGGCCTTCTCTGAATATTTGTGCATAGGGTCGGAATTGTTGGCATTGTAGTTGAGGCCTAGAAGAGTTTGGTTCATGCTATTACAATGCAAGTAACTTTTTTAGTGCTGTGGAAAGAATGATAAAGACTCTTGTTTGAGCTGATATGGTAGAACCGACACCACTGTTACTCTTTGTATGACAAGTTCTAATTAAGCTGAAAATCAGATATAATAATGGGTGTTTTGGTTGTCAACATGTGCTGTAAGTAGTTTAACAATGGCATTAAACTGGGCTAACAATCTGACCGATCAGAGCACAACAAGTTGTAAGAATAGTGAGACTACCTAAGACTGGATTCTTTAACTATTTCAGACACTGAAAAAAAGAACTTGTACTTTAATAGATATTATTTAAAAAAAAAACTAAAATTCTTTTTGACCTCAGATGTAAACCTGTTGTAAGACATCAACAAAATAGCATAATTGAGGCACTTCAACAAATGAGCTGTTTGAACGATTATTAAAACCAAATTTGTCATCATTTGAACTTGTAATTTGTAGACAATGATTTTCTTTGCATCCACAATGATGGCTGTGTTCTGTCATTAATGCTAATTGATTGCCTTCATGAGTCGACTCAAGGTAACCTTTCCTTGTCAGCGTCTAATGGATTTTTTTTAAACTGTCATTGACATAAGAACCTTGATTTTGTGTTTTCATTAGATTAAAAAATTATGCAATCTCTTATATTACAATTCCCTTTAGTTTTAGCCTGGATATACAGACAGTGGGGGGAAATAAGTATTGAACACGTCACCACTTTTCTCAGAAAGCATATTTCTAAAGGTTCCATTGACTTGAAATTTTCACCAGATGTTGATAACAACCAAAGAAATCCATATATGCAAATAAAAAAAATACTACTTAGTTTACAAATGAAGTTATGCGTAATAAAATTAAATGACAGAGGAAAAAAAGTATTGAACACATGAAGAAAGAGAGGTGTAAAAGGCAGTGAAAGCTCAGACATCAGCTAAAATCTTTCAGTAGTTCTTCAGCAATCCTCTGCCCTTCAACATTGTAAATGAATATTAGCTGCTTCAGTCCAACATCTACATTAGGAGGATGAGGAAGATGAAAGCAAAGTGGACATTTCAGCAAGACAATGATCCAAAACACAGCCAAGAAAACTCTTAAATGCTTTCAGAGAAAGAAAATCAAGCTGTAGAATGGTCGGTCCAGCCAATCACTTGACTTCAATCCAATAGAAAATACAAAATATAGATCAGATTTAATAGACGAGAGCCAAAGAACATCAAGATTTTTACACTCTGTTGAAGTCTGTGAAAAACTTACACCTGAGCAATGCACATTCTCCATATGGGAGGCGTCTGCCGTCATTAAAAAAGCCTTTTATAGTGTTAAATACATTTCAGTAGTTCAGTACTTTCTCCTTGTGTCATTCCATTGTTAACACAAGTAACAATTTTTTTGTTTCGTTTTATTTTTATGTTTTTTTTTTTTGTTTGTTTTTTTACCAAAATCTGGTTCAATTCCATATCAACAGCTCCTTTAGAAGTATTATTCCCAGGAAAAAAACATGACATGTTGAATACTTTTACTCCCACTGTATAAATATAGACATACAGTATTAACGCTGTTAAAAAGGCAACATCTTTAGCATCTAATGTCGATTTTAAGTAGTGTGAAGTATTTTATTGACCAATAAGGCAAAACAAGAATAAAAAGTCGAAAGCTCAGTGACAGATGGAGAAATATCAATACAGATTTTAATGATACAAAACAATATCAATAATATACTGTATTATATCAAATGAATGATCACATTCTCAGAGTAAGGGTGTTAAAGCAATAGTTCACCCAAAAAATTTAATTCTGTCCTAATTTATTCAACCTTCACTTGTTCAAAACCTGTTTAAGTTTCTTTCATTTGCTGAACACAAATTAAGATATTTGGAAGAATGGAAAAAAACAACCATTGACTTACATAGAATTATTTGTTTCTACTATAAATGGCAATGGCTGTTTTTTTTTTCCACAACATTCTTCAGAATGTCTTGTTCATTGTTCAACAAAAGAAAGAAATTAAATCAAATACTTGTGGGAAAGGAAAGAGTGAAGCAATTACCATTTTTGTGTGAACTATACCTTTAATTTAAGTAGTTAAATGCTTCCAAACTAGATAATAATAAGACATGGTTCTTGAAAACCAAATGATAATTTTAGATTTATGATGACACTTTAGACTGGGGAAATGATGCTGAGATTCATATTTTGCATCTCAGGAATGCACTTATAATAAAACAGTACTTAAATTACAATAATCCACTATATTTCTGAACATAAACAAAGCATTGATAAATACAAAAGACGTTGTTTTAATCTTATTGACTTCAAACATTTGAGAATAGTACAAAACCCTGTTATAATCTGAAATCAGAGGCTCATCCTTAGACAACAGCATCTCTAATTCCATCCTCTCAGCTGAATCATAAAGATATAATTGTTTCAATAAATGACACTAAATGTTTAGGTTTATTGCCACACACAATGGCATCTGCTAATGGAAGAAAGCACATTTGAGGGAAACGTTGTAATATTACAGTAGTTCACTAATGTTTTAACACCCACTGCATGATCCCATCAAAGGTACGAAGCTCTAGAGTGTATCATTACACCCACAAAGACATTCACTCTCATTCTTACACCCTGTGTATGGAGATATTGAAGATTTGTAGCTGTAATTCACAATAAGTGCCATCATTTCTCCAGCCCAAACTGCCAATGACTTATCACATCTTAATAATCTCAACCGGTGTTCGTCTTTTTCACGGATCCATATGAACGAGGGTAATTTTGTAAATGTAGCCATAGATCAGATTTAACACAAACCATAAAACAATAAAATAAATAAATGTACATTTTAGATGGAACTACAGTATGATGTTCAATAATTCAGCACATTTATGGTTAAAGATATAGTTCCTTAAAGGGACAGATCAAACAGGAATGATAATTCTGACATTATTTATTCACCCTTCACTTGCCAAAAACATTCTTTCTTCTGTTAAACATGAAACATTTTTGGCTGAACTATGCTTTTAGGATTTTACATTTTTTTAATTCTCTCTCTCTCTCTCTCTCTCTCTCTCTCTCTCTCTCTCTATATATATATTAGTGATGCGCGGATGGCGGTTATATCCGCGGGCGCTGCGGATAATCCGCGGGTCGGGCGGGTCGGGTAATAAAAAAATACATTATGATTAATTGCGGGTGGGTCGCGGGTCATAGCAGTTGACCAGCAAAAAAGCAGAGAGTGGACTTCGCAGAATGTGAAGATGAGACGCCCAAAATAATGGATGAAGTGCAACAATACTGTGCTAACTTCAGTTAGAGGACTCATCAGGGAAATCTGCTATCGTTCTGGGAGAAACAAGATCGCTTATTTACACGACTGCAGCGCCTTGCAAGGAGAAGCGTGTGCATTCCTGCAACAAGCGGTGCGCGCGAACGCTCATTTAGTGCAGCCAGCCGTGTTTTGGAGGCGAGGAGGAATCGCCCGAATCCAGGCAGATGCACAGTGTTAAGAAAAGGGCCAAGTACACACAACATAGCTGCTGTTTAGGCTGAAGGGACACCGTTTTTGTTCTTTTTCCTGTATATGTAAAAGCTGAATCTGCTGTTAATAACGAACGATCCACGGTGACCGCTTTAGTCCATAGTCCATAGCGAGGGGCATTGTGGGTAGTGTAGTTCGACACGCATGCTGTGTGACGTGAGCTCTCGCTGTGTGCTGTGCGTGCGGTGAATTAGAGGGAGAAAATTTTATCCGGTTTTTTTTATGTTTACTTCAGTAATTCCACCCGGGAGCTGTTTTGCACTGTGAACCTGAAAACACTGAAATAAGTAAAAGAAGGGCATGCATCGAGTACTTTTGTCCGTCTCATCATTTGCTCGAGCATGAATTAATGAGCTGTTACTCTGCCGCCGGACATTGCGGAGAAAGTAACACCTATCATCATGCTTAAAACAAAGAATTAGAATTATTAAAGTGGCGATCGGGTGCGGGTCGGGTGCGGATATATATATCAGATAAAACAATATGTGCGGGCGGATGGCGGGTGGATGATTAGAATGAAGGAGCGGATTCGGTTGACATTTGAGCTGATCCGTGCATCTCTAATATATATATATATATATATATATATATTTATATATATAAATGTTTATATATATTTTTTTTTACATATGTTCATTGTATAACTATTTGTTATACTATTTTACATTGTATAACTATTGTTTCATTGTATTTATTTATAGAACTGTTGTAGCTTTTAAATAAAAGCCTGAAGCATGTTTTTTTGTTTTTATGTTGCTTTTGATTTTAGTGGAGGTTATAGTAATTTTGTTGCTTTTTTATTAAAAGTTTTTATATAGTCTATAAACAATATTTTGCCTATATTTTAACTTAGATATTTTAGGGTTTTTTTTGGTTAGATAAAATAAACTTAAGCTTTTCATTACTAAAAATAATTATAATAAAAAATAACATTTTAAATGTATCCTTCTAATTTAATACATACATATTTATTTATTTATTTATTTATACAGTCACCGGCCACTTTATTAGGTACACCTGTCCAACTGCTCGTTGACGCAAATTTCTAATCAGCCAATCACATGGCAGCAACTCAATGCATTTAGGCATGTGGACATGGTCAAGACGATTTGCTGCAGTTCAAACCAAGCATCCGAATAGGGAAGAAAGGTGATTTAAATGACTTTAAACATGGCATGGTTGTTAGTGCCAGACAAGCTGGTCTGAGTAATTCAGAAACCGCTGATCCACTGGGATTTTCATGCACAACCATCTCTCTGGGAATGGTCTGAAAAAGAGAAAATATCCAGTGAACAACAGTTATGTGGGTGCAAATGTCTTGTAGATGCCAGAGGTCAGAGGAGAATGGCCAGACTGGTTCCAGCTGATAGAAAAGCAACAGTAACTCAAATAACCACTTCTTACAACTGAGGTATGCAGAAGAGCATCTCTGAACGCACAACACATCCAACCTTGAGACGGACGGGCTGAAGCAGCAGAAGACCACACCGGGTGCCACTCCTGTCAGTTAAAAACAGGAAATTGAGGCTACAATTCGCACAGGCTCACCAAAATTAGTCTGATTAGTCTTGATTTCTGCTGCGACATTCGGATGCTAGGGTCAGAATTTGGTGTTAACAACATGAAAGCATGGATCCATCCTGCCTTGGATCAACAGTCCAGGTTTGTGGTGGTGGTGTAATTGTGTGGGGGATATTTTCTTGGCACACTTTGTGCCCATTACTACCAATTGAGCATCATGTCAATGCCACAGCCTACCTGAATGTTGTTGCTGACCATGTCCATCCCTTTATGACTACAGTGTACCCATCTTCTGATGGCTACTTCCAGCAGGATAATGTGCCATGTCATAAAGCGCGAATCATCTCAGACTGATTTCTTGAACATGACAATGAGTTCACTGTACTCAAATGGCCTCTTCAGTCACCAGAACTCAATCCAATAGAGCACCTTTGGGATGTGATGGAACGAGAGATTTGCATCATGGATATGCAGCCGACAAATCTGCAGCAACTGCATGATGCTATCATGTCAATATGGACCAAAATCTGAGGAATATTTCCAGTACCTTGTTGAATTGATGCCACGAAGGATTAAGGCGGTTCTGAAAGCAAAAGGGGGTCCAACCCAATACTAGTAAAGTGTACCCAATAAAGTAGCTGGTGAGTGTGTGTATATTAGAGATGCCACAAATCTCAATACAATATTGAACCGTTCGGTACGACATCCACGGTTCAATACGCGCTTGTGAATTGCGTTTTTTCCGGTTTTACGTTTAAATAATTTATGTGCGTTTTATTTCTCTCTGAATAGACTGTTTGTGTGTGCCTGTAAGTCTACGAGCTGAGATGAGGAAACTCCTCCCCGCGAGTAAATATTCAATCACTATGCTCTAAAGTTAGGGGGCACTCAACCATCATTCCACACTTTAACATAGTGAAGTAAGGAAGCGCCGGTGTCTTTCAACTCCGCGGTGTTGGGACATTTCGGTTAAGCTTAGTTTATACTTGACGCGTCCGCAAGTTCACTTGAGTGCGCGCGGCGAATGTGACGTCATCGCGGTGTTAGCGGAAGTTCGCTTTGAGTGCGTGTGACATGATTTCGGCTGGTGGTGCGCACGGCATTTTTTGAGACCCAAGCGAACAGTGCGCGCGGCGCCGCGTTTGATTTGAGTTGAATATGAACCACTTTGGAGAAATTTTGTCTGAAACAGTACGACTGTACAAATATCTTTATGATCCGTGATCATACAGATAACCTGATGAACAATCATTCTTGGCTAGAAATTGCAACAGCCGTGGGAAAGGAGGAAAGTTTTTGTTAAAAGGTTTGGAAAAACCTGAGGGATTGTTAAAGCCAAAAGAGGCAAAGTGGAGACCCAGGTACAGAATTACAGAAATATGTTTGTCCACCAGTCATAAGTTTTACACTGATGTATATGTTACAATTTTGAATTTTAAACAATTTAATAGCTACAAAACCAAAATGAAATGGAAATGAATATTTGAACCTTTCGGTTTACACTGATGCCCTGTTTTTCTAGGCTTTATTGGTGATAATGATCAGTAATGTTGGACCATTATTACCCTTTTAGCATAAATATAGCACAGAAACTAGCCAGACAGTAATGTGTGAATTGTGGAGCGGGCTAAATCTAAAAATCTAAATCTATTTTTTAGTAAGTGTGCTTTTTTTTGCCTTTTATTCTTGTCATAATAAAGAATATATTTGTAGAGCAGCCCATGTTCTGTTGTCATTAATATTTTAATAAACTTTAATAGGTAAAACTGTCCGAGATATGAACAAAAGCAAGTGATGCATCAAATTAGATTAAAAAAAAATCTTGAATTGTTATAAAGATCCTTATAATCATTAAAATAATTTATAAAAACAATACAAATAATCAGTTAAAAAATCGTGAATGATATTAATGACATTACGTAGTTCCGGAAACTTCCTACTTCTCTGTTTATCTGTCTGACTTTACGGTCAGTTTCTTTTGACCGCCCCCTGTCATTTTAAAGAGCATCACAACGGCGAACGCGGCAAGTATAAAAGCCTCGTCCGTGTCGCGAGGTGCGTGCGCAGTCAGCGGAGGCCCGCGATGCGGCGCCAGGCGAAAGTATAAATCCAGCTTTACACGTATAGACTAATCGAACAGAAACACTTCCAACATGACTGCACATCTGCGGCGCCATCACCCAGCAATATCACTGTCTGAAGGCAGAATAGCAGAGAAGGTAATAAAGACCTCCATAAAACAACAATCCCTCACTGAATCCTACAAGCATATCCAACTGGTTCCGAAAGACATATAAAAATAACAAAGGCAGTTTTAAGTTTAATTAAGATGGTTTATTTATATTTACTGAAGTACAAATGTGTTTATTTGAAATGGTCAATTTATGTTCATTAACTTCACATGCATGTTTATTTCTAAAATGTAGGAATTTATGTGTTCCCCAGTTTGTACATAGGCTACCAGCAGCTGTGAGATTTCAGTGTTAATTTTTTTTATTATACAATACACTAGGAACTAGTGTACCTTTCTTAACTTTGAAGTAAAATAAAGGAGTATTGCAATAAATCGTTTTTATTTTTTTGTCTTTCTTACTGTTCCGTTCCTATTGCCTAAGCATAGAATAACAAAAAAAAAAAAAAAACACTTATGTGTTAATCCATCAGAACCGAACCGAACCGAAAACCGTGTTAAAAAAACCGAGGTATGTATTGAACCGTAAGCTAACTGTATTGTTGCATCCCTAGTGTATATATATATATATATATATATATATACAGGGCTCGAAATTGCGACCATTTTGGTCGCATATGCGCCCGAAATTTAATCTATGCGACCTCATAATATATTTGGGAGCATTTGTGCGACTGCATATAATGGTTGTAGTGCGACTCGTTTCGATTTTTTCTAAAAACGTGCTGAATCGGACTTCCCTGCCGCTATATTGGTTCATATCAGCAGTCAATCACTCAAGGCTTTCCGCTGTCAGATAACAGGGAGCTTAAGCGCCAGCCGAGATCAATCGAGAGTTTTCGGAGAAGGTGCCCGAATCTCGATGCGTTTCATTCACTGCGTGTTCAGCGCAAAAGTCCGCTAAATGTAACACTGTACACATCATCGCCAAAGAAGCTTGCCTTTACTAAGTTTAAACTGAATCTGTGGCTCATAACAAAGAACGGTATTGCGCCGGTGGTCATCACGAGAATCCTGTTCTGCCCCGCTCATATATTGGGTCGGCTGACGCCTGCTTTTTTCCACAAATACAAAGAAATGAAAATCAGCGCATAACGAGACCGAGAATTTACAATGACACAAACCGAAATCAAAACTTTTAAAGAGTGTAGAAGTGAGATTTTTCTTACTTTCTTTGGTCCATTCTTTCTTGAGATTTATATTATTTTTGTATTTACTGATGACTGCTTTGCAGCTTTCAGCATTGGATTGAATGATTTATTCTAATAATCCTAAGTTTGTTTTGTAGCAGAAATATTATTTATTAAATTGACATGCATATAAAAACAATATAGTGCAAAATAAATATTTCTTACTGCAATGCTTCATTTTTGTTTGATGCAAAACATAAATTTATTTTTCATAAAGTAACAGCAGGACCTTTTACAGTACATAACTCGCATTCAAGCACATTCAGGGCAGCATGATAATGAGAAATGTTATTCATTGTGAGTATTATTATCATAATCCTCATCATTAATATTTTATAATTATTAGACATTCATTTGGAAATTATTGCACAGATATCAATAAGTCATCACAGCATTAGTCAGCTAGTTGTTTCTGGTTTTTGTTAGTCCTGATTGATGTTGTTTTCAAATACAATAAATCCCTTAATATACAATTTGCAGTGGTGCTCATTCATTTTTGGTGAGTGCTCCTAAATTTTTTTCTGGTGCTCCTAAATTTTTGAAGTTGGGAGCACCGGTGCTACTAAGTAAAAAAGGTAATTTCGAGCCCTGTATGTATATATATATATATATATATATATATATATATATATATATATATATACACATACATACATACATATACACATACATACAGTACATACATACATACATACAGTACATACATACATACATACATATATATATATATATATATATATATATATATATATTATATATATATATATATATATATATATATATATATATATATATATATATATAGTGTATATATAGTGTATATATAGTGTATATATATATATATATATATATATATATATATATATATATATATATATATATATATATATATATATATATATACATATATAATAAACATAAAAATAAAAAACAATTTTAAATTATATTATAAATTACGTAATAATAATCTTAGTTTCATTTATTAATTCCAAAGAAAATGTTGGCGCTCTTACAAATGTCCCACAGGTTCTAATGCAAATGACAGACAAGCATAATTCAATCTGCATGAAATATAAAACACAGAATACCTCCATTATCTACGAGAACAATAAGTACAAAGGCTGTTTTGTTTCTGCCATCAGACTAAAGTCAGTAAATGTGAATGTTTGACCCTGAGGTCAGAACACTCTGTATCCAATCCTGCATTTTGTATTCCACTGCGGTGCCTCGCTCCAAAAGAGCAGATAATATGACAAACACTTTAACACTCGTCTTATCTTCAAGTTTTACAAAGCCGTGAAAATTTGGGTTGTTACTTTACCCCTTTTTTTTGATTTTCAAGACTGCAAACACATCCATCTAACCAGGCTAATAGAGATAGAAGAGAGAGCCAGAGACAGAACAAAAGTGCTCTGTTAATTTGTAAAGGTGTCATGACGGTGTGTTTAGAGCGAACAGTAAAAGGAGAAAAACACTGAAAAATAAACCATCAAAGAGAACCTTTGACGCACCATTTTCTCTCTCAGACGCAAGCAGGAGTAGTTTTCTACCGTCCAAAGTCCAGATAATTGAAAGCTAAATCATCTATGAGAGTACAAATATAGTGATGCTAGTTTTTTCACAACAGAGCTTGTGCTTTTTCTTATGTTGGTTTAATTGGGATAAATTTTTTTTTTTTTTGATTTATGAATATTTGAGCTTTGAACTTTAGTACAATTTTAATACAGAAGCTTAACAAAACATATTAAGTAGAACTTTTGACCATAATATTAATAAAGCTGTATTTATTTGATCTGTAGGGGAAAAGGAATTTTTTTTTTTTTCAATCTTTTTCTTTTGTATGACACCATATATTAACCAAACATACTTCTTTCTTACTGTGTTGCAGATTTCTTAGAAAGAACTGTTGACAAGAGGGAAATAGCAGAATAAGAATAAATATAGTGTGGGGGGCCTTGCTCCAGACTTCTGTCAAACAAGAAGTCTAGACATGTCACAAGGAGCTGGATGCTTGTAGAAGTTGGGAAGTATATTGAAGGTCACTTAACTGTTCAGTTCTGGTATGCAGAGAAGAGTTGCAGAAAGAAGTATGTTTGGGTACAACAGCCAAAGAACTGCAACTTGACTGATAAGTGACGTTACACCTAAACTCCACCTGTTAATATCAGTTTTGTAAATAAGTCAGGAAAATGTAAGTTAGTTGCGAACCCCCTGAATGTAATACTTGTACTGCATTGGGGTAATGTAACCCAGAGCTCTGTCCTCGAATTATTCATTTGTATCTAATAAATTACTAATATTTTTGACATTGAAGAAAACCCTCTCCTGAACTTTTTTTTAATAAACCCTCGTGTAATTGGCTAGATATTCCAACAGATCAAATATGCAGCAAATCTGTGATATTATGAAATGCTATTGCTATTAATTGTTTATTTTAATTCATTTCTGTAGTGAGAAGCTGAATGTTCAGCATCTTCAGTCTTCAATTTCACATGATCTTTCATAAGTAATTTTATTATGCAGATTTGTTAAAAAAAGGTTTATTATTATCTATTATTATTATTATTGCAATTATTATTATTGCTATTATTATTATTAACATTATTATTATTATTGCTATTATTATTATCGCTATTATTATTATTATTATTATTATTATTATTACTACTGCTATTATTAGGGACCGAGCACCGGAACGGTGCGTAGGCCCTATTGGAATTGCTCCGTTTATTATTATTAGGGACCGAGCACCGGAACGGTGCGTAGGCCCTATTGGAATTGCTCTGTTTTTTATTATTCTTTTTATTATTATTCCGCCCCTTATCGGGGCACTTTTGAGGGTCTAAACATGCCCGAAAACTCATGAAATTTTGCACACACATCAAAGGCGGTGTAAATGACCGGTTGATATGGGCTTCGGAAGTGGGCGTGGCAAAATGACTCGACAGCGCCACCTATAAACTTGAAATGGACGAGCCCCCGAACTACGAATCACGCACACGCACGAAAATTGGCACACACCTCAAACATGCCAAACCATACAAAAAAGTCTCTTGGAGCAATATCTCAAACCCAACAGGAAGTCGGATATTTTTAACTTCCTGCGGCGAAAAAGTGGGGATTTTGCCATTTCCAGGCGTTGTATTTGAACGAACTCCTCCTAGGGATTTCATCCGATCAACACCAAAATTAGGTTTTTTCATCTAAAGGCCTTGGCGATGTTAAATTGCGAAGCTTTAGAGTTTTCGGCGATGGGCGTGTCCGTGGCGGCCTCGCAAACTTTGACGATTCGCCATGAAACAGGAAGTTGCTATAACTCAGGCATGCATTATCCGATCTGCCTCAAAATTAACACATATGATAACCGTCCTGACCTGAACACGTTTACATGCCAATATCCAGTTACAGTTATAGCGCCACCTGCTGGCAACAGGAAGTGATGTGTTTTACAGCATAACTCCTCGCACAAATTTTATCGTATCAGCACCAAATTTGGGTGGTGTTATCTGAAAGCTCTAGCGATGATATATTGTGAAGATCTAGAGTTTTCACCGATGGGCGTGTCCGTGGCAGCACGACAAACATCAACGCTTCGCCATGGAACAGGAAGTACTTATAACTCATTCACACATGGTACGATCAGCCCGAAACTTCACATGGTTGATAAGAGTCCTCTCCTGAAGACATCTACATGCCAATATCCAGTTACAGTTATAGCGCCACCTGCTGGCAACAGGAAATCACTTATAACTCAGCCAAACAGTGTCCGATCTGCCTGAAAATTCACAAGTTTGATAAGAGTCCTCTCCTGAAGACATCTGCATGCCAATATTGAGTCACAGTTATAGCGCCACCTGCTGACAGAAGGTTGTTTGGCTTATAACTCTACCACACAATGTCCAATCTGCCTGAAACTTCACATGGTTGATAAGAGTCCTCTCCTGAAGACATCTACATGCCAATATCCAGCTACAGTTATAGCGCCACCTGCTGGCAACAAGAAATCCCTTATAACTCAGCCAAACAATGTCCGATCTGCCTGAAACTTCAGATGTTTGATAAAAATCCTCTCCTGAAGACATCTACATGCCAATATTGAGTCACAGTCATAGCGCCACCTGCTGGAAGAAGGTAGTTTGGCTTATAACTCAACCACTCAATGTCCGATCTGCCTGAAACTTCACATGGTTGATAAAGTTCCTCTCCTGAAGACATCTACATGCCAATGTTGAGTCACAGTCATAGCGCCATAAATTGTGATTTTTCTCAGGTTTTTTTTATACATCGGCTTAAATTATTATTGTTCGCTGTTCTCTGTCATCTTGAGGCCACCGGGCGGCGGTGAGCCGGGGTGCGAGGTCCCTATCATCGCTGCTTGCAGCTTTAATTAGGGACCGAGCACCGAAACGGTGCGTAGGCCCTATTGGAATTGCTCCGTTTATTAGGGACCGAGCACCGAAACGGTGCGTAGGCCCTATTGGATTTCTAATGTTTTTTATTATTATTATTATTATTATTATTATTTATTATTATTCCGCCCCCTATCGGGGCACTTTTGAGGGTCTAAACATGCTCGAAAACTCATGAAACTTTGCGCACAAATCAAAGGCGGTGTAAATGACCGGTTGATATCGGCTTCGGAAGTGGGCGTGGCAAAATGGCTCGACAGCGCCACCTATAAACTTGAAACGGACAAGCCCCCGAGCTATGAATCACACACACGCACGAAAATTGGCACACACCTCAAACATGCCAAATCCTACCAAAAAGTCTCTGGAGCAATATCTCAAACCCAACAGGAAGTCGGATATTTTTGACTTCCTGCGGCGAAAAAGTGGCGATTTTGCCATTTCCAGGCGTTGTATTTGAACGAACTCCTCCTAGGGATTTTATCCGATCAACACCAAAATTGGCATTTGTCATCTAAAGGCCTTGGCGATGTTAAATTGCGAAGCTTTAGAGTTTTCGACGATGGGCGTGTCCGTGGCGGCCTCGCAAACTTTGACGATTCGCCATGAAACAGGAAGTTGCTATAACTCGGGCATGCATTATCCGATCTGCCTCAAAATTAACACGTATGATAACCGTCCTGACCTGAACACGTCTACATGCCAATATCCAGTTACAGTTATAGCGCCACCTGCTGGCAACAGGAAGTGACGTGTTTTACAGCATAACAAACTCCTCCCACAAATTTTAGCGTATCAGCACCAAATTAGGCTGGTGTTATATGAAAGCTCTAGCGATGATATATTGTAAAGATCTAGAGTTTTCGCCGATGGGCGTGTCCGTGGCGAACTGACAAACATCAACGCTTCGCCATGGAACAGGAAGTACTTATAACTCATTCACACAATGTCCGATCAGCCCGAAACTTCACATGTTTGATAAAAGTCCTCTCCTAAAGACATCTACATGCCAATATCAAGTTACAGTTATAGCGCCACCTGCTGGCAACAGGAAATCACTTATATCTCAGCCAAACAGTGTCCGATCTGCCTGAAAATTCACATGTTTGATAAGAGTCCTGTCCTGAATACATCTACATGCCAATATTGAGTCACAGTCATAGCGCCACCTGCTGGCTGAAGGTAGTTTGGCTTATAACTCAACCACACAAAGTCCGTTCTGCCTGAAACTTCACATGGTTGATAAAAGTCCTCTCCTGAAGACATCTACATGCCAATATCAAGTTACAATTATAGCGCCACCTGCTGGCAACAGGAAATCACTTATATCTCAGCCAAACAATGTCCGATCTGCCTGAAACTTCACATGGTTGATAAAAGTCCTCTCCTGAAGACATCTACATGCCAATGTTGAGTCACAGTCATAGCGCCACCTGCTGACAGGAGGAAATTTGGCATAAATCTGTGATTTTTTCTCAGGTTTTTTAAATATCGGCTTAAATTTATATCGTTCGCTGTTCTCTGTCACCCTGAGGCCACCGGGCGGCGGTGAGCCGGGGTGCGAGGTCCCTATCATCGCTGCTTGCAGCTTTAATTCTTCTTCTTCTTCTTCTTCTTCCGCGGATTGAATCGCGGTTTTGAGGGGCTAAACATGCCCGAAAACTCACGAAACTTTGCACACGCCTCAGAAGTGGCGAAAATTTACGTTTATTATAGGTTTCAAAAGTGGGTGTGGCAAAATGACTCAACAGCGCCACCTATAAATTAGAACGGACGAGCCCCCGAGCTACGAATCACGCACGCATACGAAAATTGGCACACACCTCAAACATGCCAAAACCTACCAAAAAGTCTCTTGGAGCAATATCTCAAACCCAACAGGAAGTCGGATATTTTTGACTTCCTGCGCCGAAAAAGTGGCGTTTTTGCCATTTCCAGGCGTTGTATTTGAACGAACTCCTCCTAGGGATTTTATCCGATCAACACCAAAATTGGGTTTTGTCATCTAAAGGCCTTGGCGATGTTAAATTGCGAAGCTTTAGAGTTTTCGGCGATGGGCGTGTCCGTGGCGGCCTCGCAAACTTTGACGATTCGCCATGAAACAGGAAGTTGCTATAACTCAGGCATGCATTATCCGATCTGCCTCAAAATTAACACGTATGATAACCGTCCTGACCTGAACACGTTTACATGCCAATATCCAGTTATAGTTATAGCGCCACCTGCTGGCAACAGGAAGTGATGTGTTTTACAGCATAGCAAACTCCTCCCACAAATATTATCGTATAAGCACCACATTTGGGTGGTGTTATCTGAAAGCTCTAGCGATGATATATTGTGAAGATCTAGAGTTTTCGCCGATGGGCGTGTCCGTGGCAGACTGACAAACATCAACGCTTCGCCATGGCACAGGAAGTACTTATAACTCAATCACACAATGTCCGATCTGCCTGAAACTTCAGATGTTTGATAAGAGTCCTCTCCTGAAGACATCTACATGCCAATATCCAGTTACAGTTATAGCGCCACCTGCTGGCAACAGGAAATCACTTATAACTCAGCCAAACAGTGTCCGATCTGCCTGAAAATCAACATGTTCGATACGGGTCCTCTCCTGAAGACATCTACATGCCAATATTGAGTCACAGACATAGCGCCACCTGCTGGCAACAATAAATCACTCATAACTCGGCCAAACAGTGTCCGATCTGCCTGAAAATTCACAAGTTTGATAAGAGTCCTGTCCTGAAGACATCTGCATGCCAATATTGAGTCACAGTTATAGCGCCACCTGCTGGCAGGAGGTAGTTTGGCTTATAACTCTACCACACAATGTCCGATAAGCCCGAAACTTCACAAGGTTGATAAAACACCTCTCCTGAACACATCCACAAGCCAATATCCAGCTACAGTTATAGCGCCACCTGCTGGCAACAGGAAATCACTTATAACTCAGCCAAACAATGTCCGATCTGCCTGAAAATTCACATGTTTGATAAGAGTGCTCTCCTGAAGACATCTACATGCCAATATTGAGTCACAGTCATAGCGCCGCCTGCTGGCAGACGGTAGTTTGGCTTATAACTCAACCACACAAAGTCCGATCTGCCTGAAACTTCACATGGTTGATAAAAGTCCTCTCCTGAAGACATCTACATGCCAATGTTGAGTCACAGTTATAGCGCCACCTGCTGGCGGAATATATTTTGGCTTATAACTCAACCACACAATGTCCAATCTGCCTGAAACTTCACATGGTTGATAATGTTCCTCTCCTGACGACATATACATGCCAATGTTGAGTCACAGTCTTAGCGCCACCTGCTGACAGAAGGAAATTTGCCATAAATCTGTGATTTCTCTCAGGTTTGTCTATATATCGGCTTAAATTAATATTGTTCGCTGTTCTCTGTCATCCTGAGGCCACCGGGCGGCGGTGAGCCGGGGTGCGAGGTCCCTATCATCGCTGCTTGCAGCTTTAATTAGTACTATTATTATTGCTATTACAATTCAGTGTTTCCTCTAGGATTTTTTCCAGCAGTGGCGGCAGGACTTTTTTTTTCACACAGATCTGCCAACTATTTCAAAGACAAATATTACACGCAGTATTACAAGTCGAGATAGCATTCATGTAATACGAGTAGGGGTGTAACGATACACCAAAGGCACGGTTCGGTTCGGTTCACGGTTTTGGAGCCACGGTTCGGTTCGGTTCGGTTTCTGTTTGCTGTGGGGTTAGGGTTGATGTCATCTTAACAGTAATGCTAAGGAACAATAGATTCACTTAATAACAAGAACAACTAAACCTTTTCTTTATTAATTTTGCCATCACATTTTAGTACAGTCAGGATACCAGAGTAAACAACAAAAATGAAATAAATACCTCCAATATAGACTAGTCAGAAAAAACAATTCTCTTTAGTGCAGCCATCTTAAGAAAGTAAACTCAAATTAAATAAATAACTGCAGTGTAGACTATAGTGAAAGATAAACAGGCTTGTCCTTTCTAAGGACATTTGGAATATTCAATTAAGTTTTAAGTTCTTCTTTAAAAACACCATAATGTCCACATTCTCAGGTGAGGGGCTTGATTTCTGTGCAGACACAGACAAAGTGATGCTCATTTTAGTTATCATTTAGATAGGTTTCCGTTTAAATTAATGAAAAAATAATATACATATAATGTGCTTGTAAAGTGTTTTTACATGACCTATTCACCAGTAAAATACATTGCAGTTTTGTCTGAAACTAATGTTAGGGTTGTAGCCGTATATTTTTGCCTCTCTCTCTCTCTCTCTCTCTCTCTCCATGCCTGTCATTTCTGTATGTCCGCCTTCACGACAGCTAATTGGTCAGGAGACCGATCTATCATCATTTGGCGACATGGCGCGGGAATATAAAAATGACGTCAGGAAAAGCGGAGGAGAGCGCATCTTCCTTTGATCTCGTTTTTCGTGTATTTTGCTAACATGATTATGAATTTCGTTGTTTTTGCTTAACTTTCGTTTGGGCAAAATTATTTTGCATTAGTTTTGCCCACTTTGAGAAATTTTGTGATTTTTGTACATTTTTATTTCGATTGATTTGTTTGTTGCTTTTTTGTTCAGCTCTTTCCCGTCATATTGAGCTTTACCTCCTCAAGTTCACTTTTTTCTCAGAGTAAGGTGGATAGGAAGATGTCTTACGACTTCCATTTTGCAAACACGTAGAAAATGTATTGTTAAAGACATCAGGTAAGAGGTGAACATCATCTTTGTATTTATTTTATTCTACAGTTCAGTATAGAGAGGAATACGGCGCACGGCGCTGAAAACCTTTTTTTCTTTTCATCAGTTTCTAGCGAGGTAAGGGGTTAAATCCCTTTTGTTGGCAGTTCTGTTGTCAGTGTCTTTTGCGTACACCCTCACATTGTGAAATTTACCACATTTTTTAAATGTTATTCCTTATTAAGTTTCAAGAAACAGTTAGTTACGACAGATAGTGTGCGCTTTGTCTACGACACGAATTCCATTCCTGTACTCCACTGGAAAACCAAAATGTTCCCAAACAGGAGACTTAAATGTATTTGGGGGATCTGCAATCTCAATATATGCGAAGCAGCCGTCCTGCATATACAGTACAGTGTTTCCTCTAGAATTTTTTCCAGCAGTGGCGGCAGGACTTTTTTTTTTACACAGATCTGCCAAAGACAAATATTACACGCAGTATAACAAGTCGAGATAGCATTCATGTAATACGAGCATGCGAATCTCTTTGCTTGCGCGCCGATTTCCTCTGTTCGAGCACAGAACTTCTTGCACGCACTCAAATTTACACGTTCAAGTGCAGATCTTCTCGTGCGCTCTCCAGTAAGCGCTGCTGAAGCGCGATTTAGTGTGTTTTTGTGCGTTTTCCGACATTAACGCGTCCTGAAGTAAAATGAAACAGCTATAAACTCCAGCAAGATAAAGTCATTGTATGCAGAGCTATTGACCTTTATCAATAAAGTATACTTATGGAAACTGTGTTCATCTTAACTGAAAGCTACGCCGTGTTTGCTGGACTCACGCACCTGTCAGTCAGTCTGTCAGAGAGTCAGTCAGCATGTCACCTTGAACAAATAGCGCACAGCACTACTACGGTTACAGAAAAGTTTTCGCTGTTTACCTCTAATATGTTTTGGTGCGATTATAATCCGCTATAAAAAACACGACTAAATGTTTTAAATGAGAAGCTGTAATGTAGCCGTGGCGGGATGAATTTTGGCGTGGCGAAAATGAATGAATGAATGTAGCGCAAACCTTGCAATTGTTAATATTATTGCTATTATTATTATTAATACATTTTTATTATTATTATTATTATTAATGTTGAACACAGATATCCTGCTTATTGTCTTAATGGAAAAGCGATATGTTTACTTGTATAATTATCTGCAAATAAAAGTACAAATGAATATTCAATTCAATTCAAGTTTCTTTGTATAGCACTTTTCACAATAATTATTGTTTCAAAGCAGTTGTACAAAAAGGTTATTACAGTCAAATTTGGAAAAGTTAGGGTTATTAGTTACCATAGCTTAATTAGTTACTAGTAACTTTAACTAATTAACTAGTATCTAATAGCTTTTAACAGTTAAAGACAGTATATATAAACATAGCTAACCTGCAGTTATATAGTATATAGGTGATGTCTACGTGAACATATCTGTAATAGAAATATACAATATAGCTACGTTATAAACTTGTTCACTGTCACTTCCAATTAATGTATTATGTCCTTACTAAAAAAAAAAAGAGGTATTGATTTCTCTCTGTCTCCAAACTTTTGGATGGTTGCGTAAATGATTTATTCAGAGCACACAGGTCTGTCTCTTACACAGAAATTGCACAACATCAAAAGCTGATTGTTTCTCTAGATTTCAGTGCAATCTCATCATCTATTTAAATGACTGCAGCAGCGTCCCTATATCCTACGGTGTCTTTTTTTTTTTTTGACTGACATCAGGTGAACTATATTTATATGGGAAAAAAAATACTTCAAAAATAATAATAAATAATAATAAATCTTCTTTTCAAATAGCACTGGATTTCAATTTTAAAATTGCATGCATTTTTATTTTTTGTTCACAAGATTTAATTAAACATTAAAGTTTGCAATATATATATATTATTATGCACACATTTAAAGCACAAAAATCAGAAAGTTGAATGAGGTCAGGTTCAAAATTTGTTTCTTCTTTGTTTCATTTTCAAAATGGGGTTTTTATTTGTTAGTTAGTTGGTTTTTATTTATGCTTTTGAATTGCATTATGGGACCTTCCCCTTGATTTTTTTGTTTTCACTAAATTTTAGTACACGATGTACTGTAGCTACAAAAGAGTCAAATTTTAAATAGGAAAGTTATCAAAGCTCGTTTTTACGTTTTTGAGCAAAATGCTAATGGTCTAATAATCTGATTTAATGATCTATGCTAAGCTAAGCTAAAAGTGCTCCCACCAGACATGGACATTAGCTGAATGGATTTAAAAATGGTAAAACTCAACTGTTTAAAGAGATAGTTCACCCAAACATAAACAAATACCCTCAAGTGGTTCCAAAACTTTCTTTTTCTGTTGAATAAAAAATCTATATTTATTATTATTTTGTTATTTTGAAAAATATTACAAACCTGCAACCATTTACATCCATAGTAGGAAAAAAACACAACGGAAGTGAATGGTTACAGGTTTTCAGCATGTTTCTTTTGTGTTCAGCATCTTTTTTTGTGTTCAACAGAAGAAACTCAAACAGGTTTGTGACACGTAAAGAAGGAGTAAATAATGACATAATTTTCCATTTTGGGTAAACTATTCATTTTAACTCTAGAGGAGTTGTAAATAAGGCTGTGTATTGGCAAGGGCCTCTAGATATGATACATATCACGATACATGGGTCACGATACAAAACATCACGATATGTTGCGATACAATAAATATTGTGATATATTGCAATAGTTTGTATTATGTGTGTCACATTATATTGACAACTTGATAAAGTCGGCAGACAAATTAAAATTCCAATTCCAATTTATTTTCCATCCATTCCAATTCATTAGAACTGCACAGTGTGATTGAACAGAGAACTATATATTAGGGGTGTCAAAATTAATCGTTTCTTCGGTGCACCGCGATGCAGACGCGGACAATTTGGTATCGGTTCAGTAATAATCATAACCGGTTATTATACTGACGTCATTTATCTCACATGCGCTATGTCGCCGTAGCTTACTATGGCGAGGGAGGCGAGCCGCGAGCGTGAGTATTTACAACGCTCTAACTACGAAAAACACACAATGTGCACAATTTCACTGCGTGTGTGTTTGCTGAACTCTGTTTCACTGACACTTACAGCAAAAGCCCCTATTTCACGGCGATTAAGAGAATGAAAGTAATCTCCATTTCTCTCTCTCTGTCTCACTGGGGCCCATGAGTGCATCTGTAGAGAGCGCCAGCGTGTAAGAGCCAATCGCAGCCCTTTCTGTTGAGCGCGTGACCAATCAAAGGGGTGTAAGAAATAACTTGGTAGACAAGGATCAGAAAGCGAGCAGGATATTTATATTTGTTTATTTGCTATAGACTATTTCAATGTGGTCATGTCATTGGCCCATGAACATTTCCTGCTTGACGTTAAACTATTTCCTAACTGTAACAAGAGGCAATTCAATCATAACTTGACTTTAAATCAGCAGTCATAACACTATTTATCAATATGTGGACCTTTTTAGATTCTCAGAAGCAATGGAAATTAAAAATGTAAAACAGGAAATACGTTAGGGCCATTGTTTTTGTTTACATCCCTCAAAATGGTCTGTAAATGCTCGTGTTGTTTAAAGGTACAGTTTATATATCTGACTGTTTGTATTAAAGGACAAAATTGTTTTACAAATAGTAAATATAAATATATTTATACATTTTAATACAAGAATTGCTGTGCTGTGAAGAAAATATAAAACTGTGTATGGAAAGAATCGTCAATGTCGTAACCGAACCGAACCGTGAGACCAGTGTAGGTTCACACCTCTACTATATATATTGCAAAGCTTACAAATGGCATTTTTTTTTTTGTCTAATTCAGTACTCCCTGGTATAGCGTTAAAACCAAAGTGCAGCCACACGTCAGCTCTAAAAGCTGGAGGCACCTTTATATTTTCCGCCATGCTCACTCTTGCTTCTGATACCGTACTACTTGGCATTTTGTTGATCGTGAGTTAGCGACATCTACAGGAGTGGAGGAGGAGGTCGTTTGGCACAACCTGAATCGATACTTGAGGTTGGACTATATCGATACACTATCATAAAATAAATTATCACGATAGTTAGATGTATCGATATTTTTGCACAGCCCTAGTTTTAAAATTAGCTTATTTTCATACACTGAAAAAAAAACTATTCATTGGATTTATTAATTTTTCTTTTAAGATAAGTGGTTGCAAACAATTTATATTGGCTGATATAAAACAAACAAAGTTTAACAATACTAAATTAAATTTGTTTGTTTAAAAGTCCCATATACTGCATTGGTTTAATAAGTTAAATTGTTCTCTGATATCTACATAGTAGCTTCGATAAGTTAAAAAAAAAATCTAGAAACGGTTTAATAAGCTCCTGTATTACTCCATAAAATACTCATAGAAATACTAATAGAAGTCCACAATTGACCATATATGGTTTGTGTCGTGAATATTAATAATCTCTGCTCTGAAAGACACCATGACAGACGCGCACACACACACACAGAGAGGGAGAGAGAGAGCATAGACAAATATAAACCCAGTCAGAGTAAAGTTAACCTATTTTGCTTACCAGATCTGTTGTGGATAGGGTTGCCACACGTCCTTTAAAATACGGAATCGTCCCGTATTTGAGAATGAAATTGCGCATCCCGTTTTGAATACGGGACTGGTTTTGTCCCATATTTTTTATCATTTTTTTCAAAGTAATTTTTCATGCAAATTATTCCTCACGCATTTTATGAAGAGACCTCATTTCCTACTTTTAATTGGGTAATACTTGATGTCATCGTTAGTTTGATTGGTCTTTGTCCAGTGAGGAGGGGGTGTCTTTTAAGCAAAGTCTGGCAAGTCTTGACAGAGAGTAGCCAAATGGCAGATGCAGACCCAGCGCGTGCGTCTTTAGGTTTCAGAGTTTAAACGCAAACGGCTGCAAAATTACCGCAGAGAGCTGGAGTAAACAAATACCTGGCTGCAGAGTGGTAGAAATTGTTATCAAGCCAACTGCACGATTTGTCGGAGAGCTTTCTCTGTGGCTCATGCGGGACGTGCGACAACATGCCTCCGGAGAGCAGCATTACCGCAATGACAGAGCTCACAGAAATCAATGCACAGTCAGACAGTTCTTCGTACCCCAAATCTCTCCCGAAGCAGACATGGTAATGACAGTGACCCAGTCTGTGAAATCTAGCTGGAGTTTTTTTTTTTGTGTGTGTGTGTGTGTAATTTACTATTTTCTACATAAAATAAAGAACAGTCTGTAAAAATAATAAAAAATATATGTTTTTAATATTAACTGAGTAAAACCATATCAACAACTGAAATCACAGTGAAATGAATGGCTACAATCAAACTTTCTCTCAGAATTAGATTTGGCCTGGTTTTCACACACTGGGTCACACATTGTAATTTGTGTAAATACTAGAGGTGTGAACCTACACTGGTCTCACGGTTCGGTTCAGTTACGATTTTCATGCCATCGATTCGGTTCAATTCGATATCTCGGTGCATCACGGTGCATTGACGATTATTTCCATACACAGTTTTATATTTTCTTCACAGCACAACAATTCTTGTATTAAAATGTATAAATATATATTTATATACTATTTGTAAAACAATTTTGTCCTTTAATACAAACAGTCAGATATATAAACTGTACCTTTAAACAACACAAGCATTTTTAGACCATTTCGAGGGATGTAAACAAAAACAATGGTCCTAACGTATTTCCTGTTTTACATTTTTTTAATTTCCATTGCTTCTGAGAATCCACAAAGGTCCACATATTGATAAATAGTGTTATGACGACTGATTTAAAGTCAAGTTATGATTGAATTGCCTCTTATTACAGTTAGGAAATAGTGTAACGTCAAGCAGGAAATGTTCATGGGCCAATGACATGACCACATTGAAATGGTCTATAGCAAATAAACAAATATAAATATCCCGCTCGCTTTCTGAGCCTTGTCTACCAAGTTCTTTCTTACACCCCTTTGATAGGTCAAGCGCTCAACAGAAAGGGCTGCGATTGGCTCTTACACGCTGGTGCTCTTCACAGATGCACTCATGGGCCACAGTGAGACAGAGAGAGAGAAATGGAGATTAATTTCATTCTCTTAATTGCCGTGAAATAGGGGCTCTTGCTGTAAGTTTCAGTGAAACAGTGTTCAGCAAACACACACGCAGTGAAATTGTGCACAGTGAGTTTTTCGTAGTTAGAGCGTTGTAAATACTCGCGGCTCGCCTCCCTCGCCATAGTAAGCTACGGCGACATAGCGCATGTGAGATAAATGACGTCAGTATAATAACCGGTAATAATTATTACTGAACCGATACCGAATTTTCCGCATCTGCATTGCGGTGCACCGAAGAAACGATTAATTTTGACACCACTAGTAAATACAATGTAAGTGGATCACATTCCAATGTAATATTATGATTAGCTTGTTAAGATTAAGTCAGGCACATACACGTTAATTTATTACAATAAACATTACATTTATTACATTAATAAACAACATAATGCCCATGTAAAGAAAATAAACTAGTAAATTGCAACTTTCCATATTTGTAAATTAGAAATAGGCTATTTGAAAACTTTACTAGCTAATGTTTGTAGCTAGTTTATGTATGTGCTGTTTCCATGTTTGGATAGGTGTTACTGCAAATAATGACAAATATTTTAGCCAAAATTTGTTATCAATACCAGCCTTTGTAATTAGGTTCAGTAGTATTTTCTTCCCTCCTATAGGTTACAGCGGCTGAGTTAACGCAGGTGTACCACACTATTAAACATAACATCAGCTATAACAGTGCTGCAGAGTTGTAAAAGAGAAAGACTGACTGCATCTGATCTGTTTACACAGATTTCAATAAATGACAGTTTATTTTAATGTCCAAGTGTTCATACTTTCCTGAAAACATATTTTAAGTTGCGATATACCACCACTGTAATGCTATTATTGGGCCTGTGATTGGGGATGTGGCCCCCGCTGCAGTATGCGTCCTTTATTTTTTTGTATTAAAAGTGGTAACCCTAGTTGTGGATAAAGGCTAAACTATGATTAAACTTGACAAAAGAGAGTGATGGAGATGCATCGCATTATATTTTGAAGCTACATTGTCAAAGAAACAGCTAGGACATAGCATCAACCTCTGCATGAACAGCTGACAGTTGAGCGGAGTGATTTGACACAGCAGTCTACACGTGTTTGTTAAAACATACACATCAAGTTTCACAATAAACACGATAGATTAACAAAAGATGTAACTAAACATACCTTATGCCTCTTCAGAGTGGAGATGAATGAATGTGTAATCTGTAAATCTTGCGTCTTGAAGCGAGTTTGAACATGCCTCGAGTAGTCGTTGCTTAGTAATGCACAGTAAACAAATTGGCGCAAGCGTTTTCAAAATAAAAGTCCCACATTCCTAGTAAGTGAAATATACACTTAAAAATAAATAAGGGAGGAAAATTATCACTGTTGTATCACAGTGGTAATAGAGAATGTCATTGTGATGAATGACATGAAATTAAGATTGTATAGGGGAATTACCAACCTACATCACACATGACATCACACCAGTTAAACAGAGCATACCGGTTGCAAAAAAAAAGACGGTTGCACTAGCAAACATGTTGTGTTGTGCGGTAGGATGCCAAATTCGATTTAGCGTACACCACACGGCTTTTAATCCCAACCGCAGATGTTTTCGGCTAACAGCCATCATAGGAGCTGAATAGAGTGACCTAATTAAAAATGCTGGACTCATTTTATATCAGGTAAGTTCACGCTATGCTGAATCATACATTACTCATTTTTGATTGCAGCAGTTATTTCAGCAAAACAGTTAAATATGGTTAATATATATAACCATATATAATATGACACTGAATACTTATAATGAAATGTAAAAATGTAAGTTCAGAATGCAGTTCAGAAAGCTATCAGAATGCAGTTTTGCTTGTTGATGATTACCCAGACCTTGTATAGCTCCGTCTTCTTTTCTTGTCTTTGGCTAGCCAGAACCTCAGTTTTTAGCACTACAAAGTTTTGAATCTGGTAATCATTCATTCATTCATTCATTCATTTTCTTTTCAGCTTAGTCCCTTTATTAATCCGGGGTCGCCACAGCGGAAAGAACCGCCAACTAATCCAGCACGTTTTTAACGCAGCGGATGACCTTCCAGCTGCAACCAAATACTTGTAGGCCTTTAACTTCTCTCTTGTAAAATCACTTGGAGTTTCAATGAGATAGTTGTATATTTGGGGCTGGATGCTTGGCCATTTCGTCTTATCCAATATCCATTGGGAGGGTGCTATCGCAAATGGACCTGTCAGACTAACGCCGCTCACTTTAATGTTAATTTTGCCAAATTACTGTGCTTATCACTGGGTGACGAGCTGTTATAATATGCTGAAAGCAATATGTAAATAATATATATATTATGTAATCAATATAACTTATTTCTAAGACAACAACAAACTCTGTACTGCATCGGATGTCATTCCCTCGCTGTAAATGCTAGTGCTCGCGGGTTTTTTCTGCAACCTCGCTGCGCGCGCATCATAAATGTTTGCAAACTGGTAATGCGTCTATACATGATTGATGGTTTGATGCCTCCTTGTGGTTAAAAGTATGCAGGCATTTTCTTTATTTTGTCCTTGCGCAGCTGTGTTGCCAACTTAGTGACTTTGTCGCTATATTTAGCGACTTTTTTAGGCCCCCCTAGCGACAAATTTTCCAAAAAGCGACTAGTGACAAATCTAGCAACTTTTTTGTGTGTTACTGGAGATTTTTATAGACTGTCATGTGTCCATACTGTACCATCCCTACTCTTCTCAACGAGCTGCGGGTGATGGCATCGGCCCCTCCCCTGCCTCAGAGCACTGACAGGCGGCCCAGTCCTCGTCCAGCAGTCTCTCTCACCTACAGTCTGAGAGCAGATCAGCCCTCTGTGTACCGACGACAAATGATTTAGCACCGGCAGTGTGAGGTATTTCCACTGTACAGTCAAACCGATCTGCTTCTCCTTTATTTAAACAATTTAATTTGACCGTTTATTCTTTTCTTGTTCTCAATCACAGATATTTTGGTGACAGTGTCAGAACTTGTCGGAGTATGTTACCTCTGGGGGATTACAGCAAATTATCTACCCATCTATATTGATATACTGTATTAAAACAGCAATAAATTTAGTTAAATTGACATGCTTACATAAAGCGTAGTGCAAATATAAATAACCTTTCATTAACCATAGGCTGTTAAACAAACAGAAAAAGTAGAACGTGATGACGTCAGTAATATGCAAATTGACGTATGACGTAATCTAGCAACTTTTAGCGACTTTTCAGGCAGAGCTAAGTGCCTTTTCATTGAAAATAGTTGGCAACAGTGCACAGCTACCGTAGTTCAGCAGAAAATAACTGATGCTGCTACGGGTAAGCGTGCTTTAATCGTAGGAATAAAAAATTATGATTAAAGTGTATAACATGATTATTATGACTCAAGAGCATTCTTAAAGTGACAGTGTTGTTTATTTTTACGTCTTTTGTCTAGTGTTTTATGTGATGTGATGTTATTTGATTTGTTTCTCAGGTATGTAAATTATATTATTTATAAGTTATTTTGGGCGACACAGTGGCGCAGTAGGTAGTGCTGTCGCCTACAAGAAGGTCGCTGGGTCTCAGGTTCGAACCTCGGCTGGGTCAGTTGGCATTTCTGTGTGGAGTTTGCATTTTCTCCCTGTGTTCGCGTGGGTTTCCTTCGGGTGCTCCGGTTTCCCCAACAGTCCAAAGACATGCGGTACAGGTGAATTGGGTAGACTAAATTGTCTGTAGTGTATGAGTGTGGATGTGTGTATGGATGTTTCCCAGAGATGGGTTGTGGCTGGAAGGGCATTCGCTGCGTAAAAATGTGCTGGATAAGTTGGCCCAGATTAATAAAGGGACTAAGCTGACAAGAAAATGAATGAATAAGTTATTTTGTTTTGTTAAAATGTTGAAAAAAGAGTTCAGCAGAAAAGGATTGATGCTGCTATGGTTTTGTCTGCAGTGTTTTGCCCTGTGTTTCATGTAATGAGATGTGATTTGATTTGATTCAATTTGTTTCTCAGAATAAAGAAACACTGAGAACCACTTTTGGAAGGTGTCATTGCTTTGAGTTGGTGACGATTGCGAAAAACACAACGCAGAGGTCAGCAACCGTTACACATATTAATGATTTCAGAGCTTTTTTATGATCTCAGGTGCTTCCCGTCAGGTCCGGATAAATGACCTAAAGTAGGTGTACATGCAAATGAGGAGGTCATGGCCTGTGAGTCTCGTCACAGTTTGTTTTTCTTCTGATTGGGCCGTTGTCCACTGTAGTTTTACACTCATGAAATTTACATGAAAACAAGGAAACAGTGGTGTCTGAGGCTCACAGTATGCCTATTTCCATATACTGATCTTTTATTATTCTACTATGCCTCGGTATACCCAGATTTTCATTATATGGCACCTTTGAATCAGCTCATATAAATCTTTATTTCTTTATATCTTTAAATCTTCTTTGCAACCACCTAAAAAAATAGTAAATCCAATGATTCGTTTATTTTTCTCAGTGTAGTATAATTTTACATTAGCCTACAAAATATCACCTCACCTTTAAAACAAAACAACAACAAAAAAATCCATGTAAAAAAAATGATGTGTGTGTTGTTCAGCTTGACAAAGATAACACAATATTGACAAACCCTGGTTGGACAATCTGACAGGTAGGATAAAATGTCAGCTCAGGAGATAACAGATCTGACGACACCTGGACAGGTGGGAATTTTGTGACGCCACCCTTATATAGCCAACCTGTTTGATAAGTCTATCTAACCTCTCCACACTCCACACAGATCAATATGAAGGGTTTATCAGGCAGTTTGGGATTTGAATGAGGGCTCCTTGGCGTCTGAAGTCTCTTTATATTCCTGCTGTGTTCCAGATAGACACTCTCTTAATGAGGGATTGAGGCTGATGCATCAGGATTCTCCGGCGCTTAAAGAAGAAAAAAAAACGGAGCTGATTAGCGGTCACGCAGGCTGAGGATCGCACAGTCTATATTTGATATCTCCTCATTACAGCACTATGGGATTATGAAATAGCGTGGCAATATTGAGCCATGGTCTATAGATAGACGATCAAATGCAGGATCCACAGGTACAGTTCCCAAATTAACTGCAGCCGAGCAGTTCTATCAGTCTATAAGGTATTGATTTTGGATAGAAAAATCAAGGTTATGAAGGATCTTCTTTTTTTTTGCAGTGCAGTGAAAAGAAGTTGTGACATTGGCATCAGAGAAAACAAGATGTTTTTTTGTCTTGTAGTTCATGAACCACAATATGATGTCTCTAAATAAACTTGGACATTTACTGTAGGACACACTTAGGCTCTGTTTACACCTGATAGTATTATTAAAGAGCTGATATGTAAGCAAATGTAAAAGTTATATGTACAGCGAGGAAAATATTCAACACGTCACCATTTTTCTCAGAAAACATATTTCTAAGGTGTGCCGTTGACTTGAAATAAATATATGCAAAGAAAACAAATCGAATTAGTTTACAAATGACGGTATGTGTAATAAAATAAAATGACGTAGGGAAAAAGTATTGAACACATAAAGAAAGGAAGGTGTAGAAAAGTTCTTCAGCAACTCTCTGCCCTTCATCATTGTAAATGAATATTAGCTGTTGCTTTCAGGACGATTAGTTGACTTCAAATAAGTGAGTAAACCTGTTGCTTTCAAAAGGATTAGTTGACTTTACTTTAAAAAGGTGAGTAAACCTGTTGCTTTCAGGACGATTAGTTGACTTTACCTCAAGTAAGTGAGTAAACCTGTTGCTTTTTAAAACGATTACTTGACTTTACTTTAAATAAGTGAGTCTGTTGCTTTCAAGATGATTAGTTGACTTTGCCAATTTTACATTGTCTTGTTGTTTGTGAGTATGTTGTTGTATACTGCACTGTCTGTATCTTGCACTGTCTGTATTTTGCACTGTCTGTATCCTGCACTGTCTGTATTTTTGCACTGTCTGTATTTCGCACTGTCTGGAGCCAGCACCTAAGCTTTTTTTCACTCATCATAGCACACGTGCTGCTGATGATGTGACAATAAAAGTGATTTGATTTGATTTACTTCAAATAAGTGCGTAAACCTGTTGCTTTCAAAACGATTAGTTGACTTTAAATATGTGTGTAAACCTGTTGCTTTTATAAGGATTAATTGACTTCAAATAAGTGAGTAAACCTGTTGCTTTCAAAACGATTAGTTGACTTGACTTTAAATTAGTGAGTAAACCTGTTGCTTTCAAGATGCTTAGTTGACTTTACTTAAAATAAGTGAGTAAACCTGTTGCTTTCAAAACGATTAGTTGACTTGACTTTAAATTAGTGAGTAAACCTGTTGCTTTCAAGACGATTACTTGACTTTACTTCAAATAAGTAAGTAAACCCGTTGCTTTCAAAACGATTAATTGACTTCAAATAACTGAGTAAACCTGCCGCTTTCAAAAGGATTAATTGACTTCAAATAAGTAAACCTGCTGCTTTCAAAAAGATTAGTTGACTTTAAATATGTGAGTAAATCTGTTACTTTCAAAACGATTAATTGACTTCAAATAAGTGAGAAAACCTGTTGCTTTCAAAACGATTTGTTGACTTGACTTTAAATATGTGAGTAAGTCTGTTGCTTTCAAGGCGATTAATTTACTTCAAATAAGTGAGTAAACCTGTTGCTTTCAAAACGATTAGTTGACTTGACTTTAAATTAGTGAGTAAACCTGTTGCTTTCAAGACGATTACTTGACTTTACTTCAAATAAGTAAGTAAACCCGTTGCTTTCAAAACGATTAATTGACTTCAAATAACTGAGTAAACCTGCCGCTTTCAAAAGGATTAATTGACTTCAAATAAGTAAACCTGCTGCTTTCAAAAAGATTAGTTGACTTTAAATATGTGAGTAAATCTGTTGCTTTCAAAACGATTAGATGACTTGACTTAAAATAAGTGAGTAAACCTGTTGCTTTCAGGACAATTAGTTTACTTCAAATAAGTGGGTAAACCTGTTACTTTCAAGATGATTAGTTTACTTTACCTCAAGTCAGTAAACCTTTTGCTTTCAAGATGATTACTTGACTTTACTTCAAATAAGTAAGTAAACCTGTTGCTTTCAAAACGATTAATTGACTTCAAAAAAGTAAACCTGCTGCTTTTAAGAAGATTAGTTGACTTCAAATAAGTGAGTAAACCTGTTGCTTTTGAGTTGATTAGTTGACTTTACTTCAAATAAGTGAGTAAACCTGTTGCTTTCAAAACGATTAGTTGACTTCAAATAAGGGAGTAAGCCTGTTGCTTTCAAAACGATTAGTTGACTTCAAAGAAGGGAGTAAACCTGTTGCTTTTGAGATGATTAGCTGACTTCAAATAAGTGAGTAAGCCTGTTGCTTTCAAGACGATTAGTTGACTTCAAATAAGTGAGTAAACCTGTTGCTTTCAAAACGATTAGTTGACTTGACTTTAAATATGTGAGTAAACCTGTTGCTTTTAAGACGATTAGTTGACTTTACTTCAAATAAGTGAGTAAACCTGTTGCTTTCAAAACGATTAATTGACTTCAAATAAGTGAGAAAACCTGTTGCTTTCAAAACGATTTGTTGACTTGACTTTAAATATGTGAGTAAGTCTGTTGCTTTCAAGGCGATTAATTTACTTCAAATAAGTGAGAAAACTGTTGCTTTCAAAACGATTAGATGACTTGACTTAAAATAAGTGAGTAAACCTGTTGCTTTCAAAAGGATTAATTGACTTCAAATAAGTGAACCTGCTGCTTTCAAGAAGATTAGTTGACTTTAAATAAGTGAGTAAACCTGTTACTTTCAAAACGATTAGTTGACTTGGCTTTAAATAAGTGAGTAAACCTGTTGCTTTTAAGACGATTAGTTGACTTGACTTCAAATAAGTGAGTAAACCTGTTGCTTTCAAGATGATTAGTTGACTTTACCTCTAATATGTGAGTAAACCTGTTGCTTTCAGGACGATTACTTGACTTCAAATAAGGGAGCAAACCTGTTACTATTGAGATGATTAGTTGACTTTACTTAAAATGAGTAAACATGTTGCTTTCAAGATGATAAGTTGACTTTACTTACAAATAATCCTTTTTTAATACGTTTTAAGTAAAGTAAATAATCACTTTTTACAGTGTAGAAAAAATACAAGGAGGATCCGCTCTGGTTATCTTCAAGATTCCCCAATACAAAGCTTGCATTTCTGCAAAGCCCATCAAAGCCTGCAGGTGTATTTATAACCCAGACACTTCGAGGGAAGCGGGGTTTGTGCTACAGCACGGTGCCAACAGGGCCATTGCATTGGGCATCGCCAGGTGATTGGGGTTGAATGACAGAAGGCATTTTGACCCACCGCTAATGAGACACTTCACAGGCCGGCTGAAGAGTCACTCCTGATGAGAGCGGTGTCGGTCGGGGCGATGTGGAGACGCCCCCAACAGGTGCTGCGTGTGCTCATTAACAGCTGCTCACATGTGCACAGATTTGGAGAACGGCACAGTGTAGAGAGAATATAAGAGATCGCAGGAAGACGGAGAAGAATAATAAAGATACTGTATAGTATGGACACAGAGAGAGGACTTCTTATATAAAAAAAGGTTACAAAACATACTGTATGATAGCACTTGTTGTTTTAAAATTGGTAAATTATCAAAGTATATATGTTGTTTGGGTCCCACTTTATATTAAGTGGCCTTTACTAATATGAGCTTACATCAAAATTTAAATACAATGTACTTAACATGTTCATAATGAATTGCAGAACACTTCTGGTGGGGTATGTGTAGGGGTAGGGACATTTTTGGTGGTATGGAAGTTTAAGGATGGGTTAAGTAAGGAATGGTCAACAGTGTAATTATAAACTTTGGTGACTGACCAATCAGATTCAAGTATTTCAGAGAGTGAATGAAAAAAGTTCATCATTAATCAATAATGATAATAAAAGTATGTTAGAGTAGACTGCATTCAGCCGTTTTTCTTTCTGCAAGCTTTACATTAATGAAAGAGTTACTAATGAAAGAGATATTACAGCTCAGATCAGATGTTTAGTGTCTAATTGTTTACTTTTGTGGCAATTAGCCATGTTATGAGCGGAATAATGTACATCAAGGCGATTGTTTTTTTCAGAATAAATTGCTTCGGTCTTAGACAGCTGTAATATCTGACTGAATGGCTTTATTCTGCAAATACAACCGGCTAGATGTACATTATGCTTATACTGTAAACATCAATAAACAGACACACTTGTAGTTTCAAGCTACACATGCGAGACACTTGTTTGAGTGCGATACATTAAAACAAAAACCAGCAAGTTTAAGAATACATTGCTGACACTATATTGCTTTTACACACAACAAAAAGAACCATGTGTTATTGGTCATTGGTTTAGGAATAATAAGCTGAAAATTATTGATTTTCATACAATTTTATTCATTAAAAGACCAGACTTACTGTTTCTCTGACTTTCTCTGCTTTCTCTGGGGGGGAAAGGGGGGGGGAAGCAAACAACAAATATGTCTAACAGCAGGCAGCATCTAACAGCAGCATCTAACAGCAGGCAGCATCAGGACACAGACATGCTCATCTACAGAATTAAGCCCAATCAGATGATAAATGCACGAAAATAAGAGTATCTGATTTACTGGAATGAAGCAGCCGGAAAACAAAGTACTTCAATGTCATTTAGACCTAAATAGAGATTATACCACAGCAACATATCTGAGTAAAGGACAGTAAATTAAGAACAACAATGACCAAATACAGGCCGAATGCTCACAGTCTGACTGTAGAGGGCCGATACAGACAGAACTGGCAACCCAGAGAGAGCCGCATCTGTCCACACTGTGCCCAGGCAGAGGTGGAGACGGAGGAACACTTCCTCACCCGCTGGACAAACTATCAGCACATCCGAGAAACATTCTACCCCAAACTACAGAGCATTTACCCACAATTCACTGAGTTAGACAATAAAACACACACTCTCAGAAATAAAGGTACAAGAGCTGTCACTGGGGCAGTACCTTTTCAAAAGGTACTCATTTGTACCTGAAGAGTCCATATTGGTACCTCAAGGGTATATTTTAGGTGCATTTGGGTACTGAAATGTACATTTGAGGTACTACTAAGGACTCTTTAGGTACAAATATGTACCTTTTGAAAAGGTACTGCCCCAGTGACAGCTCTTGTACCTTTATTTCTGAGAGTGCAGCTTCAATATTTACTAGGGGAAAAAACTGTCCCTCTAGCCGCACAATACATTAATGCCTGTCACAAAAAGAGAGAGGAGACCAATAAAAATATCAGTGATGCGCTTGCAAACACACACACACACACACACACACACACACACACACACACACACACACACACACACACACACACACACACACACACACACACACACACACACACACACACACACATCTAGATTATTATAAATGAATCATTTGAATCATTTGATTATTATTGTTTTTTTTACTGTTTTATCCTAAAGTGTTGGTTGTTAAATGTAGTTTATTCTGATCTATTATTAATTTTGTATTGATTTGTATGAATAATATATGTTGAATAATAATAATAATATATGTTGAATAATAATAGGATATATATAGAGAGAGAGAATGGAATGGAATAAGATCATGCTAAACTAAAAACACATTTTTGTGAAAGAAACATTTCAGAAACATTTCAATTTGAGCCTATAAAAGGCCGCCGTTAAATGAAGGAACAAACTAGACCTGGATGATAAAAAAAGCAAAAATCACATTGCAAGAATGTGCTAGAAAAAACATCAAGGCTCAAATCTAGATGGAAATGAGCTATAGAGACAGACTTTGAGAGAGGGAGAGAAGAGAGGACAATAAGAGCTGCAATTTAAAAATTGTCACTGCAGCAATTGTGCCTGTCATTGGCTTTAAAGGCAAAGCGTTCACAATGTTTCACTAAAGCAATTCAGCCAATGCATGCGCAGCCTCTTTTGAAGACCACATCCTTGATTTCAATGTCTCTAATGCAGTATCAGTCTGCTCCTGAAAGTTTCTAATCACACCCGTCACGCCGCGAGAAACGACTTTCATAGAAGTTCTGAATTTGATTCAATTTAAACCGCAAGCCGTGGCCATATATTCCAGTGGGGACTTGAGGAAATGTGATTTGAATAGCAATATTTCTGAAGTCTACCCTGCCAAATCCACCCACTGAATCACTTTGACAGTCCGCACTGCTGTAAGCACTGAGACAATTTAACCACTGTCGCATTTAATGTGGTCCGAGAACATCGTTTGGGACCGTCAGAACCGCACAGTTCTGGAGAAGCGAGAAGAATCACTTCAGGTCTCAGTGAAGAAACTTAGGACTTTATGAAGAATCTCTCAAGGGCGTATATATACGCACAGTTCAGGCTGAATTTGCGAAACATAAGCGAGACCTCCATTAACCTTCAGAATGTCTTGTAAAATATTCAAGTCTCAGAGGAAATCAGTTCTCATTATATTTCTGACTTCTATCATTTCTTCCCAGACATTTGAGGGAAATCCACCTGCCATAATTTATTCATCATTCACTTATTTTTTATTGAGAACAGCACTAAATGTGAAACAGACAAAAGAGTGGAGCACTCTATATTGATGGCATCTGATGTCCCCCTATTATCCTGTCACAATTTAAAAACTGTATTTGATCGTTCTAGAATTACATGCTATATACAGTTTATATTTCAATTCTCTTATAAATTGAAGGCACATTTAAAACATTAAAGTAATAGTTCACCTGAAATTTTAAATTCTGTCATCATTTGCTCACACTTAACTTGTCACAAGCCTGTTATTTTGTGAGAGAGAAAAAATTGGAAACCTGTAACGGCTGACTTTCATAGTATTTGTTTTTCCTACTATGGAAGTCAATGGTTTCTAACATTCTTTAAAATATCTTCTTTTGTATTCAACAGAAAAAAAGATTTGCAAATACTTATGGGGGAAAAGCTTTTTTATTTTTGGGTGGATTTTCAAATTATAGTGCCTCATGACACAATGCTATTTTAAAGTTTCTTCTTTCCTTTTTGGAGGTTTCCTACAACATCCAATATTCATTTATGTACAGTTGAAGTCAGAATGATTAGCCTCCCTTTAAATTTTTTTTTCTTTTTAAAATATTTACCAAATTATGTTTAATAGAGCAAGGGAATCTTCACAGTATGTCTGATAATGTTTTTTCTTCTGGAGAAAGTCTTAGGTAACACTTTATTTTGATGGTCTATTTGAGTATTAGTAGACTGTCTGCTTAATATCTGTTGATACTGACATTTAACAATGCTTCAATAGACATTTAACTGACTATAAGAAACTTTGCAATTACATGTCAACTTACACTAACCCTAACCCCAACCCCAACCCTAACCCTAACCCCAACCTAACAGTCTACTTATAATCTAATGATAATTAGTTGCAATGTAACTTAAATTCAACAAACGGACCGTCAAAATAAAGTGTGACCAAGTCTTATTTGTTTTATTTCGGCTAGAATGAAAGCAGTTTTTCATTTTTTCAAAACCATTTTAGGGTCAATTTTATCAGCTATTATTAAGCTATGTTTTTTCAATAGTCTACAGAACAAACCATCGCTATACAATAACTTGCCTAATTACCCTAACCTGCCTAGTTAACCTAATCAACCTAGTTAAGCCTTTAAATGTCACTTTAAGCTGTATAGAAGTGTCTTCAAAAATATCTAGTCAAATATTATTTACTGTCATCATGGCAAAGATAAAATAAATCAGTTATTAGAAATGAGTTATTAAAACTATTATGTTTAGAAATGTGTTGAAGAAATCTTCTCTCCGTTAAACAGAAATTGGGGAAAAAAATAAACAGTGGGGCTAATAATTCAGGAGGGCTAATAATTCTGACTTTAACGGTACATCTTAGTATTCATTTCACATCACCTAGTTTCTCAAACAAAACAAAAAAAGGCTCAAAACTCAAAAACATCAAAAAGTTGATTTTACCATATCAATTTGAGATGATGTCCAAAGATAAAACCTCAGATGAACGATGTTGGTAAATTTAAACATCCATCATAAATATGATTCTACATCAACATTAACAAATATCTATCTTGGTACATGCTAAAAAATGGGTCACACTTTATTTTAATGGTCCGTTTGTTGAATTTAAGTTACATTGCAACTAATTCTCATTAGATTATAAGTAGACTGTTAGGTTGGGGTTAGGGTTAGTGTAAGTTGATATGTACTTGCAAAGTTTCTTCTAGTCAGTTGAATGTCTGTTGAATGAGCAGTATCAACAGATATTAAGCAGACAGTCTACTAATACTCAAATGCACCATCAAAATAAAGTGTTACCAAAAATTGTGGTTTGGTTTAACCCAAATTTGCAAACAATTATGAACAAAGACATATTTTAATAATTCGTTTTAATATAAAAATCAACCACACTGTAAAAAATATATGTAAAATAACAGTTTTTCTTATTAATGTCAAGAATTTAGATGTTGCAAAGTTTGAAAACATGACTTTTGTTGACATGTCTAATAGTTTGTAGTGATATCTGGATTGGTGTTGTAAATTACTGTACAAAAACTTGGTAATACACTGCCAGAAACTTTCTCTTACTTTACAGACTTCTCTATATATTACATCTTATATAATATATTGTTTCAAATGACTAAAATGAAAGTCACTTTGTTAAACTACAGAGTTGAATTTTCAACATCAAAAGTGCAGAAATCAATGTCCTGTAATGTACTTCAAAACCATAAATAACCAGAATCCCTAAAAATGGAACCTGTTAATTAACGTATTTTTTACAGTGCAGTGGCTAGGTTTTTCCATGTTTTATCCTAATTTGGGTTAAATCAGGCATTTATTAAGAGAGTAGGAAATTAATGAAGGATTATGGCCAAGATTAACAAAAAAAAAACTTCATAAATTCAAGATTGAAAGTTGCAAAAATGTAACAAATGTAAAATTAAACTAATTCAATTATGACGACTGGTTGAAGAGAAATGTTGAATTGGTAAGTGTGAATGTGAGCCATTAAGCTTAGATCTGTGGATGCTGCATGTTTTCTAACAGAACTGAGAATATAAACCAAAAACACACACATTTCTGTTGAGCTTATGAACACAATCATCAATCAGTTTTTAGAAGGGCATCTACACTAGTTATTATAAAACCACCAGATCTGTTGAGTTTGTGCATGCTCAATTAAGTATTTCTATGAATTCTCTGGTCATAAACAAGAAGGTGCAGATACAATTTAATACAGTTTATTCCAGTGGACCAGTACCTCTCTATAGGTCATTCAGGGAAGTGAAGTGTCCAAGCTGCAAAATCTTGCTAGTGGGGTGCCTCAGGGCTCGGTTCCAGGACTGCTTCTCTTCTATATCTACATTACATCACTTGGGTCTGTAATTCAGAAACATGGCTTTTAGTACCATTGCTATGCTGATGACACCAAACTAAACCTTTCATTCTAGCCAGATGACCCAATAACCACTGCCCAGAAATCAGCAAATCTGAAAGATATTTCCTGCTGGATGAAAAACCACCACCTTCAACTCAATCTTTCCAAAACTGTAATGTAATGTAATCTGTATTTATATAGCGCATTTATCATGTATGGCCATACAGCCTTAACAATCATGATGGGGGGTCTCTCCACACAACTACCAGTGTGCAGCATCCTCTTGGATGATGCGACAGCAGCCACAGGACAATGGCGCCAGTGCGCTTACCACAGACCAGATATAGGTGGCATGGACAGACAGTGATAGAGCCAATTCAGTGGACGGGGATGATTAGGAGGCCATGATGGGTAAAGGCCTATGGAGAGAATTTGGCCAGGACATAGGGATTACACCCCTACTCTTTATGAGAAGTGCAATGGGATTTTTAATGACCACAGAAAGTCAGGACCTCGGTTTAACATCTCATCCAAAAGACCTTCAACTCAATCTTTCCAAAACTGACCTGCTGGTAATCCTGTCCACCCCAACACTTATTCAATTCAATTCACCTTTATTTCTATAGCGCTTTTACAATGTAGACTGTGTCAAAGCAGCTTTACATAGAAGATTATAGTGAATAGAAGATTATAGTAAATGCAAACTCACCACAATTTTACCAAACAGTTGAGCACCTCAACCATCACACCTTCCAGGAACATCAGGAACCAGGGAGTGGTTCTTGATCGTCAGTTGAAATATACAGACTACATCTGGAGAAGGAAATGTTGGCAACCATAGAAAACTTAAAGGACAACACATACACTCACCGGCCACTTTATTAGGTACACCTTACTAGTACCGGGTTGGACCCCCCTTTTCTGACCCTACCATCCGAATGTGGCAGCAGAAATCGAGACTCATCAGACCAGGCAATGTTTAAGATTTTCCAATGAAAATCATGAAATGCATGAAAATCCCAGTAGATCAGCAGTTCCTGAAATACTCAGACCAACCCATCTGGCACCAACAACCATGCCACGTTCAAAGTCACTTAAATCACCTTTCTTCCCCATTCTGATGCTCGGTTTGAACTGCAGCAGATCGTCTTGACCAGTGATGTAGTCCTTGCTATAGGCACGTATACTCCGTATAAAACTCTGTGAGAGTTTTTCGAAGACTACGACAAGTCAACTAAATGATGTCTTGCTGGAACGTTCAGGTAAATTTATGAAACAGCATGGGTGTCGCTTTAGCCCTCCTATATTTTTATTCAGCACCCTTAAAGTTTTTGCGATTAGCTCATGAACTGTACACTATTAAATGATCGCCTCAGTCCCCTTTAATTTTGATATAAAAACGGTGGCAGACTTCCGCCGCTCCATTTTCAGCTCCTTTTTCACTTAATCAGCAAACCACATCTGTTCAGGGCGAGAGAAATCCTAAAATCGCCCCTGTAAAACAGTATTTCACATGTCTTAATCGTACCTACCGCTACAGGGAAAGACTACTCATAAATCGCGTAACAATATGCCATTTAAAAGGGTAACTACTAAAATAGCAACAACAGAAGACAGACTCCTAAAAGTTTGGTTTAAAACGAGCATGCACATATGTGACAATAAAAAATTATGTCTGATTGATGTTTAAAGGAACCTATTAAATGTAAAGCAATAAGCCAGTAAATATATATATATATATATATATATATATATATATATATATATATATATATATATATATATATATATATATATATATATACTCCGTATAGATATATAGCTAATGAATCAAAGAAACATTGAACATTGACTTTCGTCGTTTCTTTACCTACTTTCATTTAAAATTTGGGTCGGGTGTAATAGTACACCACCTTTTTTTCAGGACTACACCACTGGTCTTGATACATGCCTAAATGCATTGAGTTGCTGCCATGTGATTGACTGATTAGAAATTAGCGTTAACGAGCAGTTGGACAGGTGTACCTAATAAAGTGGCCGGTGAGTGTACACTTAATACACAAATACACTTCATTGAACATGCACACATAGACATCACCTATATACTATATAACCACAGTTAATGTTATTTGTAACTACTAAAGTTTTGGTAACAAATAACCTTAACTTCTCCAAAGTTGATTGCAATGCAATAATGTGCACCTAAAATAGGAAAAGCTGATTTGAAACTATAAATATTGTGAAAAGCGCTATATAAATAAACTTGAATTGAATTGAATTTCGGCAGTTGCCCAGTCATGCAGATCCGTGTATCTAACATCAGGAAGATCAGACAATTTCTATCTGAACATGCTGCTCAACTGCTTGTCCAGGCTCTTGCTCTGTTCAGGCCGGACTGAAAATGTCACCAAAAAGGATTTGAGATTTGGATTCAGGACAGAGGCTTAAGCTGTGGTCACACAAAATGACTTTGGACAGAGCAACACTGCAAAGAACGCAGTCTTCTGGTTCCCCATGTCAACACTTGTTTGAATGAAAAGGAATATAGTAAAGTGCGCTCAAGGCTTAAAACTTCAGGCCTCAGTCTCTACATCAGAAATCTGCAATGCATCAATCACATCTGCACACAAAGTCTGTCACATTTCTGTCAGGTTGCCTTTGGGTTTGAAGAAAGCCTCCCAATTAACATACATAATAAAAGTATGATATCCCCAAACCAGCAGCGTTCATTTGCATATAACATTTATGAACGCAAGTAGTTCAGCAAATCTGTATCAGTGAGTCCCAGCGGTTACGTGACGTGCCAGCAGATCTTGTGCTCGTCTCTAATTATTATTCAGCAAGTGTTTCTTTAGCCGTGCTGCTGCAGATTTCATCTTTAACCTGGACTCTAATTGGCCGAAATAGCGCCAGCTTGATGTTTATTTAGTTGTCTATGTGAATGTGCATTCTCATATGCACTTTCATCTTCTGCCCTTTAAATATTTGGACATATCAGGACTATATTTGAGTCATATGCTTTTTACATTGTCAGCTTCCTGCAGTGTTGCTGTTTGAGCTTGAAAAGATCTGCAAAGTTACTCCAGTGGGAGTTATTCTCTATATCAGTATAGACTCTGTTTCTGTATCCCCTCAAATGCCTTGATTGTAGTCACAATAGTTCACAATATAGGCAACCACATTTAAATAACTCCAGCCTAAAGCCTGGTTTATACTTCTGCGTCAAGTGATCGGCGTGACCCACGGCGCAAGCCTCGCGCGTAGCCGTGCATTTATACTTCTGCGCGCTGTTTCTCTGCAGTACACTTCCGAAATGCTAGCTGGCAGTATGTGTTTATGTTCCTCTGTGTCGAGTTTCTTCGCTGGTTTTTTATTTTTTCCTGAACACTTCCTTAATGTACTAGTGGCTCAAACTCGCTCATTTTGAGGTGGGAACCGGCGGACGTGCAACAACTTTAATCATGAGGTAAACACAAAACAACAGTCTCCATCCGGAGCTTCTTCATGGGACTCCACACTTGTAAACACTCGCTGCATCTGGCGTGCGGCTCTCACCTCCGCCCACACACGTCAGCGCTACCAGGCCGACCAATCACAGAGCTTGCGCTACGCGTACGCGAGAGGTGCGCGTCAACGACGCCGATGGCCACGGCAAGGGGCTATGCGTCTACGCGTAGGCTGCGCCGTAGCATACGCGTGCACTTGACGCAGAAGTATAAATCGGCCTTACGCCCCATTCATACGGGGCGTCAGCTTCAACGCTTCCCATTCACTTTGAATGGGTGACGTCAGGCGTTGCCGAACTGCATTGTGGATCCGTCGGCGCCGCTTCAGAGGCGTTGCTCGCTGCAGAAGTTGGGACTTGCTCAACTTTTCAATCACTGACGCTGCTATGACGATCGCGTCAGCCCCAACTTCAGACACGCCCTCTGTCAAGCGTTGACGCTGAAGCCCCGTGTGAATGGGCCGTTAAGGGGAAGGAGCCTGGTGGGGTTTTGTTTGTAGAGTGTTGCCACTGCTGCTTCAAAGATCTAATATGATCATACACATGGCATTTCTTCGTGATCATTTATTACAGACATATGCAACATTATCTAAACTTATAAGTCTATTTACTCCCACTATGCTACCCGAACCATGCCCAGGCCCATTTCCCGGATCATTTGAGAAGTGTGAGTGCTCTGAAGCGGGCTCAGGCACGGTTCACTTGGCCGGCCCTGGCCCGGTTGGAAGAGGTGGGCCTGAGCACGGTTCACTTGGGCTCAGGCGCGGTACGCTTGCATTGTGAGTGTGAGTGCAAGCGTACCGCGCCTGAGCCCAAGTGAGCCCGAAACTGAAAGCGAGACGTGACTTTTAAGGGACTGTTTGATATGGATTAATTAATCATTCGTACTGTTCGATAAACGCAAACTATCGTAGTTTATTAAAGACGCAAACCCCTCACTGCACCACTGCTGCACTTTCAGCAAACCTCCTAATTCCTGCAGCACGAGGACTTTATGATTGTTTATGATCTGTTCGGCGAAACACTTGACTGCGTGTCACCGCATATCAAACGACTTAAACGATATAACTAAAGAAATCTCCACTGTGCTGAGCGAGAGCGCTTACTGAACAGCGCATCATCGATGACGTAAGCGTGCCCAGGCCCGAATGTAATGTGAGTGCGGGCCGTCGGGGGAGACAGAAGGGGGGACAAGCGTGCTTTGGCCCAGTTCAAGGCAACCGTACATAGTGTGAGTATGCCCTTAGTGTGTGTTAGTGTGTGTGTGAGTGAGTAAGTGAGTGAGTGAGTAGTGAGTGAGTGAGTGAGTGAGTGAGTGTGTGTGTGTGTGTGTGTGATTTACCTCTACACTGTGCCTAACATGCTTTTATAAAAGAAGGGGAGGAGCTATCAGGTGCTGAGGTTGCGTTACATTTTTATTTTGGATTGTGCAAGCTAAATTATCTAATTATCTTTTTGTCATTATTTTGTCTTGAGCATCTGATTTTTCCTTGGTGCTGTTGTGCTTTATTTTCTCTGTCTCACTCGCAGCAAGTTCAGTCGAGGGAGTGTTCAATAAGCAACCCATGTCTGGAAAATATACATTTAGATTTAAAAGAAAATATCTTAATATTAAAAAGGAAAAATACATTTGATTCTATCAATGTCATAACGAATGCCCTTAAATAGTTTAGCCTAGTTGTCAGCAAGCATCAGTGATTATTGAAATTGAAAAAACATTGAAATTGAGATAAGAAATATTGTTATAGCAACACTTGTGACTGCTTTGGAAAATAACGCCCGTCGAAGATGTCACGGGATGACTGATCGTGAAGGAACATGTAGTTACCCACGACAAGTTAACATTTTATCAAGACAAAATCTGACTTTCGTAACCTACAATAAAAATCGTGTGATCTGACCATGTTTAACAGGTCCTTAAAAAGTACATAATATTACCTAAAAAGTACAAATGTGTACCCCACAGTAACGTAAAAGTACAAAAGTCAACCTTAAAGCTACAAAAGTGTACACTAAAGGTACTAATGTCCACCAGTTTGGTACAAAAGTTTCATTCATTCATTCATTTTCTTGTCGGCTTTGTCCCTTGCGGGGTCGCCACAGCGGAATGAACCGCCAACTTATCCAGCACGATTTTACGCAGCGGATGCCCTTCCAGCCGCAACCCATCTCTGGGAACTTCCACACACACATTCACACTCATACACTACGGACAATTTAGCTTACCCAATTCACCTGTACTGCATGTCTTTGGACTGTGGGGGAAACCGGAGCACCCGGAGGAAACCCACGCGAACGCAGGGAGAACATGCAAACTCCACACAGAAATGCCAACTGACAGAGCTGAGGCTAGAACCAGCGACCTTCTTGCTACCTTCATGCTACCCAAAAAATAAAAATCTGCTGGTCTAGCTGATCTGTACAACAAGCCTTACCTTCTTCTGGACATGTAGAAGGACATGAATCTGAAATCTACAACAAAATGTTCTCTAACTAACGTATTTCAAAATTGTAGACAGCGGCATCTTGTGGATTAGTTATCTAAAACGTGCAAAAAAAAAAAAAAAAAAAAAATACCCGAAGCAATGTAATTTACGTTTCTCAAATGTATTTCCAATGAGCCTGAATTTGAGAATGGAGTGAAGTTTGAAATGGTGTGTCAAATACACACTTGCCCAATAAGCTGAAATGTTAGCTAGTAAGCTATTTAGACGACAAATTGTAAACTCTAGCTTTAGTAAATATTGCGTTTTTTTTACATGTTTTTCATTTTGTTTGGCTAGTAGTTTCAATTCAATTCAATTCGTCTTTATTTCTATAGCGATTTTACAATGTAGATTGTGTCAAAGCAGTGTCACATAGAAGTTCCAGTAGAACGAAACTAGATTGTGTCAGTAGAGTTTTCAGAGTAGAAGTACAGTTTAGTTTCAATAACTTATAAAACTATGATTTTGTCCCCAAGGCCATTTGTGTCAGTTGTTTTATTATCTATAGTTTTAATAACATTTTTATCCTTTGTCTTAAAGTTGTTTACTTAAAATCAACATTTGCAATGTGTTTGTACTTTAGCAATGTCATTATCTTCATATTTGTTTGGTTTGGTTCAAGTAACATCTTAAAGACTTTTAAATTCCAATGCAAAAAATAAACATAAAAAACCTTCTGGAAACACCACTGAAAAAGTGGGCAGGCTATAATGCACACTTTTTCTGGAAACCAGCACTTAATTTGCATTTAAAGGGCCAAAGAGGGGGAAAAAAATTGATAAAAAATATAAATAAATCGCCTCCTAACAAAAAGGTGCAAGTACATTATGGTATAATATGACCGGTAACACATTCTGGGGACAAAAAAAAAGTCCATAATAGATCCCTCTTAACTTCCATTAACAAAACATAAACACTGTGATCTAGCATGCATTTACGTTTTCTTACAACTCGATGAATATTTCATGCCCTATAATACCTGTCATTTCATTGCTGCGAAAGGCCTTTGAATGACAAACATAATTTAATCTGTAAATAAATTCCCCTTCTGGCTCCTGTACTACACAATATTCCTGTCAATCAACGGCTCGAAAATCAGCATTCAAAGTTGTTTATTCACCTCGAGGGCATTTAATCCGAAGCGTTATTATCTCCTCTTTGGCGTGTTTTGCATTCATTCACATTCCGGGGTCGTTGATGTGTGAGTGTATTGGCGGGCCTCTGCTCGGTGTTTACGGGAGCTCCCCTGGTTGTAATTTGAGTGTGATTTCTGCGGGTGTTTGTGTGCGTGTTCGCTCTCCTGTCTGCCGACTCTCTGAGGGTTTGAGTGGAAAATCCCTGCAACGGAGCTGCTGTTGCATTAACATTCTCCACCACAGGCAGCACAACATAAGCCCTCACATACGGCAAGCCATTTTAGCGTTTAAAGTGATGGCTCAACCAAAAATGACAATTTACTCACTATTAATGCGCCCTCGAGTTGTTTCCAGTTGTTTTTAAATCTTTCTAATAAATAAGAATTAGTATCTAATGAATATACATACATACTAATATTTATCACTTTAATTTTTATTAACATATATAATCACTAATGGCGACACGGTGGCTCAGTGGTTAGCACTGTTGCCTCACAGCAAGGTCACTGACTCGAGTCCAGGCTAAGCCTGTTGGTATTTCTATGTGAAGTTTGCATGTTCTGCCCGTGTTGGCGTGGGTTTCCTCCGGGTGCTCCGGTTTCCCCCACAGTCCAAACGCATGCTCTATAGGTGAATTGAATAAACTAAATTGGCCGTAGTGTATGTGTGTGTATGGATGTTTCCCAGTACTGGGTTGCAGCTGGAAGGGCATCCGCTGTGTAAAACATATACTGGATAAGTTGGCGGTTCTTTGCACTGTGGCGACCCCTGATGAATGAAGGGATTAAGCCGAAGGAAAATGAATGAATGAATGAATAATCACTACTAGTATGTAAAAATGTCTCATAACTAATGAATAATTACCGTTAAACAAGTAGTTATTGAATTATTTACCCTAATGACAACTCAATTTATCTTAATGACAGACCCCATAAAAGCCAGCTGTAAAAATTCTATTTTGTTACTAATAACAAAAGAATGGTTATAGTCACTAATAAATTAATCATATAATAAAAAAGATACACCATCTGACACTATCTGACAAAAGTCTTGTCGCCTATCTAAGCTTTAGGAACAACAAATAATAACTTGACTTCTAGTTCATCATTTGGTATCAGAAGTGGCTTATATGAAAGGCAAAGGCCTCTAGATTACGCTTATTTTACCAAAATAAAATATGATCATGCCTTGATTTTTAATTATTTAATTAGGACAGTAAGGCCTGACTTTGCTTAGACAAAAGTCTTGTCACCTACAGAAATAATGTACAGTATAAAATATAAAGTCATGGTGCAGTGGAAAAAGAATTAATATTGTGTATGACTCCCATTAGCTTGGAGGACTGCATCCATACATCTCTGCAATGACTCAAATCACTTATTAATAAAGTCATCTGGAATGACAAAGAAAGTGTTCTTGCAGGACTCCCAGAGTTCATCAAGAGTCTTTGGATTCATCTTCAATGCCTCCTCCTTCATCTTACCCCAGACATGCTCAATAATGTTTATGTCTGGTGACTGGGCTGGTCAATCCTGAAGCACATTGACCTCCTTTGCTTTCTGCAAGTTCTGCCACTTTTACAACTCATCAAAAGTCAAGTTATTATTTGTTGCTCCTACAACTGGGATCGACGACAAGACTTTTGTCTGGTAGTGTACTAGTATATATTTAATAAGTACTATCCAATGAATACATATTAGTAACAATTAAAAAAAACTAGCATTTAATAAATGAAAAATTCTAGAGTGTGATAAAAATCTTACTGCCTTAAATGGTTTAGTTGAATCAAATGAAATTTTCTAGTCATCTCAACTTACATTAGTCAAACTGATTAGAAATATTAAGTTAAACCTTATATAACTAAATAAATTGGTAACACTTTATTTTGATGGTCCATTTGAGTATTAGTAGACTGTCTACTTAATATCTGTTGATACTGACATTTAACAGTCCTTCAACAGACATTTAACTGACTATAAGAAACTTTGCAATTACATGTCAACTTACACTAACCCTAACCCCAACCCCAACCCCAACCTAACAGTCTACTTATAATCTAATGATAATTAGTTGCAATGTAACTTAATTCAACAAACGGACCGTCAAAATAAAGTGTGACCAATAAATTTAGCTGAAACCATGATTAACTTGGTTAAAGTAACATGAAAACATTTGTTGTCATGACTTTGTCATATTATTTACAGTGTACTATCTAAATAAATAGTATCTATTTTAAAGTTATTAGTACCTAAAGAAGAAGCACTAGTAGCTAATAAATACACAATAAATACACACTTAAACACACACTTATTTTAATGTACAAGTCACACTAATAATAAATCAGTAACTAAAACTTTTAGCTTAATAAACTACTAATTAGCTGCTTATTAATAGTTAGTATGGTCATAGTTGGGTTTCAGTATTGGGTAGGATTAGGGATGTAAAATAAGATTATACTTTATAAGTGCTAATAAACGGTTAATATTATATCAATAGGCAGGTAATAAGCCATTAGTAAATGGCGTGAGTTGTTACTTGAACTAAAGTGTTACTAAAAAGAGGTACTAGTAGCATGAAAACAGATCCTAATACAGTTTCTTGATGAAATGTTAAAGCGGCCTGCCATCCTTCACATACCTTTCCCCTCAGAAACCTGCAGTGCAGCATTAAATAGTCTTTCTGCCAGGGGCAAAATTAAAATCACCTCAATCTGACACGCAGAAATGAAGTGTGATCCCTGCACTGCTACACTTGTGCACTAATAAAGTGGTTTAAAAAGGTCATATTGAACAAGACTGTACTTTTTAAAGGCATGGTTCATCTGAAAAGGACAAAATGTCTGCGTTGAATGGCTGTTCCAAAACCTGACTGTCTTCAACATGTAAAGTGGTGAAGAATATGTCATAAGAAATATCGTGTGTCATTTTGTGAATTATTGACACTCAAATGAACAAATGTTGAAGGCAATATTTTTTTTATTCTGTTTGGTTTAAAACAAAATACATTGTCAAAATAAATGATTAAAAAAAATTAAGTGAAGTTTTACAAGCTAATTTCGAGAGGAGCATGTGATATGATTGATCGCGGCAGGTCTCTCATCCGTAATCAGCAATTATCAAATCAGATTGATCCAAGCCCACAATAAATAGACCAATTTCACTTCACTGCCCTATCTTCATTTTGGAAGAATCCCACCTTCCACTCCATCTCCTCCTTTTCCTCCTGTTACCAGGAGGAGCTCTCGAGACCTACCTGATCTCAGACCCCCTTACATGCTAATTGACCAGGCTGTAGCCCTGGGCTTAATTATCTCTGAGCTCGGGGTTCTCTCCAGGGACAGCTTGCCAAACCTGCTAATAGCGTCAAGCAATATCTAAGTGTGAACTCTTGAAAAAAATATATATATAACCATAAGTGTTCACAAAAAGTAAGGCTCATTCAAACAGTATACTGTATTGACCTTATCCTTCCATGCGGAAGTGTGCACGTTTTTGCGATTGTTTTAGAACTGATTCAGTTGCCTATGGAAGAAATGAATAGGAATGATAAACGGCAGAAAACGATCAAACTACTTGCTCTACAAACAAGTTTGTGCATGACTACACATAAAAAGTAGAATAATGTAATGGGAAAAAAATCTGTTTGCTATATCAGCAGCATAACAAATCTAAAAGCAGCATAATCTAAAAATCAATGGAAGTGAATGAGATCGGAAGTCTTGAGCCAAATAGATTCCAATGACTGCTCCCACGCATATGTGAAGAATAAGGCCAATAGACTTAAAACTAAATTGTGACATGGTCAATTTTTATTATAAACATACTTTATACATGTCATTTTTGTGGTTCAATCTTTAAAGCTGTTGAACCACTAGTAATTGCACAATAATATTTTGTGTGTTTGTGTGTGTGTGTATATATATATATATATATATATATATATATATATATATATATATATATATATATATATATATATATATATATATATATATATATATATATATATATATATATACAAACAAACATTTTCGTTTTTAAATGTTTCCCAAATGATGTTTAACAGAGCAAGGACATTTTCACAGTATGTCTGATAATATTTTTTCTTCTGGAGAAAGTCTTATTTGTTTTATTTCGGCTAGAATAAAAGCAGTTTTTAATTTTTAAAAAATCATTTTAAGGTCAAAATTATTAGCCCCTTTAAGCTATATTTTTTTCGATAGTCTACAGAACAAACCATCATTATACAATAACTTGCCTAATTACCCTAACCTGCCTAGTTAATCTAATTAACCTAGTTAAGCCTTTAAATGTCACTTTAAGCTGTATAGAAGTGTCTTGAAAAATGTCTAGTCTAATATTATTTACTGTCATCATGACAAAGATAAAATAAATCAGTTATTAGAAATGAGTTATTAAAACTATTATGTTTAGAAATGTGTTGACAAAAATCTTCTCTCCGTTAAACAGAAATTGGGGGAAAAAATTAACAGGGGCTAATAATTCTGACTTCAACTTTATCTATATATATATAGCCATTTATTTTATTCCCCATTTTTTAAGTTTGTGATGTGATTTTTGTGTTTTTAAAGTTTAATAATTTCAATTAAATTTTTATTTAACTTAAACATTTCTGTTTTCTGTTTGTTCAAGTTTATTTCAGTTAATGTTTATTTATTTACTTTCATTTATTCATTTATTCATACGGCTTAGTCCTTTTATTAATCAGGGGTGGCCACAGTGGAATGAACCATCAACCTATCCCACACATGTTTTTCGCAGCGGATGCCCTTCCAGCCGCAACCCAGCACTGAGAAAACATCCATACACACTCATTCACACTCATACACTACGGACAATTTAGTTTATTCAATTCACCTATAGTGCATGTCTTTGGACTGTGGAGAAAACCGGAGCACCTGGAGGAAACCCACGTCAACACGGGGAGAACATGCAAACTCCACACAGAAACACCAACTGACCCAGCCGGGGCTTGAACCAGCAATCTTCTTGCTGTGAGGAGACAGTGCTAACCACTGAGCCACCGTGTCACCGTTATTCACTTGATATTTTTTTAATTATTAATTATTTATTTAGTTTCTTAATTTAATTTTTTAAGTCTTTTTAGTCATCTTTGACAACATCTTAAATTTCCATGTTTTACTTTAGGTGAATGTTTCTCTTTTTCTTTATTTATTTTACAATAAGTTTAGTTTAAATCATTTTTTAACAAAAAACACAATACATTGAAAAAAATGATTTCTGCAAAATTGTTGCAAATAATTTATATGAGCTGAATTTAAACAAACAAATTAAATGTAGTAATTCATTCATTCATTTTCTTTTCAGCTTAGTCCCTTTATTAATCTGGGGTCGCCACAGCGGAATGAACCGCCAACTATTCCAGAGTATGTTTTACGCAGCAGATGCCGTTCCAGCTGCAAGCCATCACTGGGAAACATCCAAACACACTTATTCACACACATATGGTCAATTTTAGCCTACCCAATTTACCTGTACCGCATGTCTTTGGACTGTCGGGGGAAACCGGAGCACCCGGAAGAAACTCACGCGAACGCGGGGAGAACATGCAAACTCCACACAGAAACGCCAACTGACCGAGCTGAGGCTGGAACCAGCAACCTTCTTGCTACCTTCGTGCTACCCACTGCACCACCGTGACGCCCTAAATGTAGTAATGTTCAGCTTAATTTGTTTGTTTAAATTCAGCCCAAATAAAATTGTTTACAACCAAGAAATTTGTAAATCCAATGAATCATCTTTGAATCATTTTTTTTCAATGGTTGACAATTTCACTAATGACACTGATGAAAAAAATAATGTCTACTCAATTTCTAACTGAACACTTCAAATATTACGTTTACAAAGCGCCATCTGATTTCTACACAGTCAGCAGAACTGAAGAAAAAAAATGTGCAAAAATGTTATTCCATAATATCCAGCCTTGTACAAAATATTCATCAATTATAAAAGCCCATGCTAACTCTTTAAACACATTAAACTGAATCCTCAAAAACCTCTGCTTTGATCAATCCTCCGCTGGGAAGCACACTTCTGTCTGCCTCAACGCAAGCTCAAGTCAAGCACAGCCAAAGCAAACTATTTACCACAGGATATCCAATCATTTCCTCAGATGGTCATTCTGATATATGGGGCTCTAGAGGATGTATGTGCCCTGAAAATCTGTAAAATCAGTAAATGACTCTGAAGTGCACCAATGCATCGAAAACTCATCGAGGTGATACTCAGATACTAAACATCAGGCAAAAGCATGCAAAATGGAAAATAAAATCACTATATATATCAATATTTGAAGTGCAAAGTTCATCAAAGTTGTCAAAAACTATTGAACACCCATTCTTGTCTTAGGACAATTTCGAAAAACTGTTTAAATTCATTTTGAATGTTGACTATATACACTCACTGGCCACTTTATTAGGTACACCTTACTAGTACTGGGTTGTACCCACTTTTGCCTTCTGAACAGCCTTAATCCACCGTGGTATAGATTCAACAAGGTACTGGAAATATTGCTCATTGATTTTGCTCCATATTGATATGATAGCATCACACAGTTGCTGCAGATTTGTCGGCTGCACATCCATGATGTGAATCTCCCGTTACACCACATGCCAAAGGTGCTCTATTGGATTGAGCTCTGGTGACTGTGGAGGCCGTTTGAGTACAGTGAACTCATTGTCATGTTTAAGAAACCAGTCTGAGATGATTCACGCTTTATGACATGGCGTGTTATACTGCTGGAAGTAGCCATCAGAAGATGAGTACACTGTGGTCATAAAGGGATGGACATGGTCAGCAACAATACTCAGGTTGGCTGTGGCGTTGCCATGATGCTCAATTGGTACTAATGGGCCCAAAGTGTGCCAAGAAAATATCCCTCACACCATTACACCACCACCACAATCCTAAACCATTGATACATGGCAGGATGGATCCATGCTTTCATGTTGTTGACGTCAAATTCTGGAAATGGTAGGGCCAGAGTTTGGCATCAACAACATGAAAGCATGGATACATCCTGCCTTACAAATCATCTCAGACTGGTTTCTTGAACATGACAATGAGTTTACTGTACTCAAATGGCCTCCACAGTCACCAGATATCAATCCAAAAGAGCACCTTTGGGATGTGGTGGAACAGGAGACTCGCATCATTGATGTGCAGCCGACAAATCTGCAGCAACTGCGTGATGCTAACATGTCAATAAGGACCAAAATCTCTGAGGAATATTTCCAGTACCTTGTTGAATCTATGCCACGAAGGATTAAGGCGGTTCTGAAGGCAAAAGGGGGTCCAACCCAGTACTAGTAAGCTGTACCTAATAAAGCCTGTGAGTGTATAAAGTGTGGCGTAGGAAGCTTTTTTGATTTCCTTTCTCCATTTTCATGATTTAGAACAGGGATGTCAAACTCAATTCCTGGAGGGCCGCAACCCTGCACAGTTTAGTTCCAACCCTGCTTCAACACACTTACTGGTAAGTTTCAAACAAGCCTGAAGGACTCAACTAGTTTGATCAGGTGTGTTTGATTAGGGTTGGGACTAAACTGTGCAGGGCTGCGGTCCTCCAGGAATTGAGTTGGACATCCCTGATTTAGAACATTCATTTTTGTTTATTCAAAATAATTCAAAAAAGTGTCAGAAAAATCTTAGCATACAAACATCTATTGTGTATTTGCCACATTGAGATGAAGACATAACAGAAAAAGAGCAAGATATTTATTTTCTTCTTGTTTGTTTCATTCCCATTATATTCCTCTAAGAAAAGGCAGTTTGATTTTACATGACTGACCTTTACAGAGATGACACAGCTCCCCGCATTGTGCACCGCAATTTATTTATGTTTATACAGCCATAGGAGGAAACCGAAGGCAATGTTAGAGGAAAGGGGAAGCACGTTATAATGTGATATTTTTTTTCAACAGTGACTGATGCGTGTTGAAAGAAAGCGGTAATGGATCAGTGTGACCCGAACGGGCTTCACATCACATCACAGTCAATAACACCCTCTGACAAAATCCATCACAACAGCCACACTGCAGAGTCAAACAGACAACAGGACATTATAGACGTCATAACTCAAGATTCACATGTGCTTACAGACTCTTTCCTCAACCCTGAACACCATACACAGACCTCACGACCCTCATTACCTGCACGCGGCAGCCTGACATCACACACCGGAGATCTTGAGCTTTAACAAAAGAAACTGCAGGTTTTTTTTATGTACCTGTCAATTTTGAGAGTGTGAGTTTTTGGCTTTTCAGCAAGATGTGAATTACAGGGGTGTTTGACCGGTTGATTAACGTTTGATCCCCTATGAAGCTGCAGAAACTGCCATAAAAACACACATCTGGACCAAACCCCTCCCCCGGAGAATCATCAGTCTAGTGATTGATGATTGGCTCCTTTACTAGAAAGCAGGCTTCTTTCGCTAGAGTTTCCATATTGACCTTTACGTTTTTCACCATTCAAAACTATACGAGCGACCGGTCTTATGTATTCTATAGTCTTTGATCCATCACATACTTTACTTTTCTCAGACATCCCAAGTTGGGAAGAGTAATTTCCGGGGGAGACATAGATGATTTGCTGGAGATAGCAGGCACAACGTATCTGAAGAGCGGAGAGGGATGTGCGCGACGTATCTGAAAACCAGGGGGGTTGGGGGAGGTGTACACAATATATCTGAAGAGCAGTGGATGTGCGCGATGTATCTGAGTAGCGTAGAGGGGGAGGGGTATGTGACGCGACTTATCTGATTAGCGAATGACGGGAGAGGGGGGTTTGCACAACGTGTCTGAAGAGCGGGGAGGGATGCAGGGGTGAGGACCAGGCGGGAGACATGCGATTACGGGAGATTATAATTTAATGGCAGGCATCAGAGAGTCTCAATGGCTGCGTCCGAAACCGCCTACTACTCAGTAGGTACTGCATTTGAATTTACACGTACTCCTCGGCCGTTAGAAAAGTACGTTCTATACAGTATGAATGTAAGAAGTATGAATGGAATTCGGACGTACTACATCCGCCATTTTGTCATGGTCACGTGACCTACATGCGTCAGTTGCGTCGATTCACTCCCATTCATGAATTCTCTTGCGGGGAATCATGGGATAGTGCAGCGTCCATGGAATGCGCATTTCAGAATCTCGCCGGAAGTAGTAAGTCATCTTAAGTACAGTAAGTACTTCTCGCATACTGATTTTCGAATTCTATGAATTTGGACAGGGCAACCCAGTGGCGCAGTAGGTAGTGCTGTTGCCTCACAGCAAGAACGTCGCTGGGTCGTAGGTTCGAACCTCGGCTGGGCTGGGTCAGTTGGCGTTTCTGTGTGGAGTTTGCATGTTCTCCCTGGGTTTGCGTGGGTTTCCTCCGGGTGCTCCGGTTTCCCCCACAGTCCAAAGACATGCAGTACAGGTGAATTGGGTAGGCTAAATTGTCCGTAGTGTATGAGTGTGAATGTGTGTGTGGAAGTTCCCAGAGATGGGTTGCGGCTGGAAGGGCATCCGCTGCGTAAAATCGTGCTGGATAAGTTGGCGGTTCATTCCGCTGTGGCGACCCCGCAAGGGACAAAGCCGACAAGAAAATGAATGAATGAATTTGGACACACTACTCAACTCGCATACTGATTTTAGCGTACTGTAGAGTATGGAAGTATGCGGTTTCGGACGCAGCCAGTGCATTTGCGTGAATTTTATTTACGCACGAAATAATTATGACAGTGATTTTATTCCATAGGAGACTCCCGGGACTTCCTGGAGACTTGGGGTGTCTGCTTTCTATCAAATTTAACTGATATTATCTTTGTTTTTATTATCATTATCATCAAATCATTACCATGACAATGAATTTGATACAGTCCAGCTATAAAGAACTGAGTTAGTTATTTTTTAAATAATTTTTAATGATAAAAGTGTATAAACTATAGTCACTATAGTGTATAAACTGTGATAATATAAGAAAAGGTTTCTGAATAATTTAGTCTTGACTGTAATTTATCTGATTATATACACTGTTAACAATTTCCTGTAGAATCTACAGTAACTTACTGGCAGCCGTTCGCCAGAAAGTTACTGTAAATCAATCACAGCAAAAAAATACTGTATTTACATTTACAGCACCATTTATCTGGCTCTATATGTATTTACTGTATTGTATATTTACTGTAAAATATACAGTAAGTTTCACAATGCAACTTTAAAACACAGTAACACTGTATATCTGTCTTACAGTAAAATACAGTTCTTATCAGAGTTAAATACTGTGTAATTTACAAAAATCGTTAACAGTGTACATTATAAACATTTTATTGTACAAAAAGTTGTGACTTTTTTTTTTCTGGCCGTTGGCAGTATTTTCGAATTCTGAACTGATAGTAAGAAATACCCCAAATCCCCTCTGTCGAAAGTGTAATATGTTAAAAAAAAAGTACATTTTGAACAAGACTTCATTCAATGTTCAGATTTTGTGCTTGAAATGTTTGCAAATAAATGCATATTTAATTAAATAATGCCTCTCTGACTACGTTTACATGGACATTAGTAATCTAATTATATGTGTAGGAGCCATACATTGTAATTTGGCGATTGGCCACAAGGTGTCAGTACGTGACTATATAACTGTAGCTTCACTGCATGGAGGAAGACAGCGTTGGTAGGAAGCACACAGTTTTTGACCGTAACTTTCACCGTAGCGTAACTTGGACAGTAATTTAAGGTAACAGAGAAGTGTGCATTAGAGATAGAGAAAAATTGATTGAGGAATTTTGTTGATTGGAAAATAAAGACGTTTTTATTTGCATCTATTTTGCCTACGGAGTGTTTGCGATTTACGGACTTTTATGCGTTTAAAAAACTAGCTCACTCTACCAACAATAGCGGCAATGGAAAGCCGCTACAATATGCCTTAATCTGAATAAGACAATAATATGATTAAGGAGTTCACATGAGTTGCTTTTGGAATGTTCCTTTCACGTTTTACATGTTATAGCACATATATAGGTTACCGTCATTGTGTTACCACACTATTCAACGTTTCCTCCAGAGTTTCATGTAATTTCAGGTGTTTCATTTAAAAAATTTTTTACTTTAACTGCAGTTTGGTAGTTTCACTTTTCAGGAACATTTAGTTCAAGCCGCCGTGACAAACTGAGGTATTGGATGCGAGTATGAAGAAAGGACTGGTGGAAGAGTGTTGTTTTAATGGAATTTGATACCACACACCGAATGGAAAGAAATAACCTCTGCATTTCGTGACGCGGGTGTCTGTGGTCCTTTAAGGTAATCGAAAATTGCTGTTTACATGGTAGACTCTCAATCAGGATTATTGTCTTAATCATATTAAAATCAGCATATTGGTGTCCATGTAAAAGTAGTCAGTGAAAGTGCCAGATGATGTCGCAGGCTGTCAAAGAGTGCATTGCTCTGCTTTAAGCTGATTCCATGTGCCCTCAAATGTTTCATTAGTTTGACGTGTTTCCCACTCTTACACACAACTTGGTAACACTTTATTTTGATGGTCCATTTGAGTAATAGTAGACTGTCTGCTTAATATCTGTTGACACTGACATTTAACAGTCCTTCAACACACATTTAACTGACTATAAGAAACTTTGCAAGTACATGTCAACTTACACTAACCCTAACCCCAACCTAACAGTCTACTTATAATCTAATGAGAATTAGTTGCAATGTAACTTAAATTCAACAAACGGACCGTCAAAATAAAGTGTGACCCACAACTTTTGTAAAGCGTCTGCTTCACGTTGCTGTGTCAGAATCCTTGCTTGTAAAATATAGCTATACTTTAGAATGCTTAGTTTAAGCAAATTTGATGGACGTCATCATGCATGTTGATGAATCTGAAGGAAGTCGCTCACCGGACTGTGCGCTTTACCTTCTATATCTAAGCAACATGAACAAACGTCTAACATCAACAACGGTGTCCATTATTCCTCAAAGTTGTTTAGAATTAAATGTTTAGAGATACACAACACGTACTTATGTGTGCTTTCATGCACCCCTTGATGCTTCTTACGTCCTTGCCACAGCACCAGTGGCACCAAAATTCATATGCTGATTCGATGCATAGGCATTGTTGCCATAATAGCACCGGGTTTCAGTACCCAACCTTATAAATCGATTAACATCATAGCATCACCACGCTATGTCCAACGTTTCCTCCGAAGTTTCATTTAATTTTGGGTATTTCATTTTTAATTTTCCAACTTTAACTACAGTTCGGCAGTTTCACTTTCATTCAGGAACATTTCACTCAAGCTGCCATGACAAACTGAGGTATTGGATGCAAGTATGAAGTAAGGACTGGTGGAAGAGTTGTTTCAATGGAATTTGATATCGCACGCAAAAAATTTGCAATGTGTGTGTGGCCCTTTACTAAATCAGTAGGTGCAGAAAATAGTGTCAAACAGCCATGTATGTATGGAATATGCAAGTCCTACATGACAGTAATAGTTTGATGAAGTTGTTTACATGTCTGTACTGGACTTCAATAATGCGACTAAAACAGAAAAACCCCACATGTCTTAACTCCATTTCTGTTTAGTTTGATTATGACTTTAGTCGGATTGAGGTGATAAAAAAAAACCTTATTTACATGGTAGACTCTTAATCAGAGTATTGTCTTAATCGTATTAAAGAGCCCCTATTACACATTAAAAAGGGTCACATTTCGGTTTTAGGGGGTCTCCAACAACAGTCTAATATGCATGCAAGGTCAAAAACACTTTCATGGTCTCATAATATGAATTTATTTTTACCTAATTATCCCAGCGACTCCCAAATGATTCGTTCAGCGATTCATTTGTTCCCAAACCCCTCCTTAGCACGAAGCTAATCTGCCTTGATTGGACCGATGACAGCCTGTTGCGATTGGTCGACAGCGTTCAGCGCGAGACAGTAAAATGCCCAGCGTGGTTTATCAAGCCCCTGGGTCACCAACATTGGTATAGGATTCGATCACAGCGGACGCCTGAAACACTCTTCATAGTAAACTTACTTACACCACAGTAAAGAGTACCCGGTTCTCAACAGTGTTATTCAGACACCTCACCCCCAAAAGCAGTGCAGTTTAACACCAGCATATTGCTCTATTCTTAAGTATGACACACATTCAGTATTAATCCACACAACAGCAAAAGCTAACTATTCTGAACCTTGTGTAAGATCAGCTAACGGTGGCCATAGCAACGACAAACGGCAGTGGAACAAGCTCACAGACGCATTTAAATGCGTAAACAAAGCAGCACGTGTCGCGTTTTCAACGTAACATTAGACGCGATATGGGAATATAAAGAGTTAACCTGATACAGTACAAGCGGTTACAAGTAACAAAACATGTAGATCATTTCTATTTGCAGTCATTGCTGTGGCACCTCTTGTGTGAAGTGTTATATGTTCTCAGGGCTTACCTGTACTCTGCTTTGCCCAATGATCACATCCCCAGCTGAGGGGTTGTAGCGCTCACCAGCGCTCCTCCTCTGTCCTCTGACAAGCTATCTCTGCGGGCTCCCATCACGCTCACCCTGAGCCTTCGCAAGCCTTTTGAGTGCTGTGCACCAGCCAGAAGCCCAGCATGCAGCAACCTATCTTTGTTTGACTGTGTGCCTAATAAACTGTCCTTATTTTGCCCGCACCCCTGGTGTATTGTCTGTCCATTACAAAATGGAGGAAGAAACTAGTCCATGAGCTGTGTACTGATAGATCGCCCATTGTAAGCGTGCAGATTTCTCTAACACTCCTTTCCCTCACACTTCCAATAACATCCAGGTAAGCACAGCGTCTTCCCGACTTTATGTCTTTGCTGCTGTGTTAGTGGGCGGGGCCGCAGGTTTAAATTTCAAAATTTTAAAATTCATTTAAACCACTATGAGTCGACTCTTTTTTTTTTTGATGAATCAATAGTTTTAAACACCGTCCACTTTCAGATTTATACGGAAGTCCTAAGAGGCCATGCATTAAAATGTTTTTTCTCTCTTGTGATGTCGTGATCTTGACTTAATTATCTCGTGATCTCGACATAACAACTCGTTTTCTCGTGATCTCGACATAACAACTCGTTTTCTCGTGATCTCGACATAACAAAAAGTTGTTATGTCATGATCACGACTTAATAAAGTTGTTATGTCATGATCACGACTTAATAAAGTTGTTATGTCATGATCACGACTTAATAAAGTTGTTATGTCATGATCACGACTTAATAAAGTTGTTATGTCATGATCACGACTTAATAAAGTTGTTATGTCGTAATAACGACTTAATTTTCTCGTGATCTCGACATAACAAAAAGTTGTTATGTCGTGATCACGACTTATTTTTTTTTTTTGCTTTTATTTATTTATGTATTTATTATTATTATTATTATTATTATTATTTATTAATATCTGGCAAATGTCTGGCCAGAGAGTCTACACCGGCCCTGCGAACAGGGAGAGAATAGCTCAACTGCAGACACGCATTTGTGCAACACATTAAAGGCGTTCAGAACAGCCATAATATGAGAGCAAACGCTCGTGCTCATGATTAATGTACATTTCTGATTATATTTACGTATTTGATTATATACCATTATTTACAATAATATTCCCTCAATTGTTACCATTTTAAGGCAACTCTATATGGCACTAAATAAGTTGCTGCATGCATGAATTAAATTATAAAGAATGATGAAGATCCTGCACTTGATTTGATCCTTTCCGCAAATTATTTACAACTTTAAAAATGCGCCATAGAGTTGCTTTAAAATGGTAACAGTTGATGCAAATTATTGTAAATAATGATCATAAACATGAACATAATCATGAATGTACATTAATCAGCAGCACGAGCGTTTGCTCTCATATTATGGCTGTTCTGAACGCCTTTAATGTATTGCACGAATGCGCGTCTGCAGTTATTCGCTCCCTGTTTGCAAGGCCGGTGTCCTGACATTTGCCAGATATTAATATTAATACTACTACTATACTACTACTACTAATAATAATAATAATAATTAATACATAAATAAATAAATTAAAGCAAAAAAAATAAGCCGTGATCACGACATAACAAGAGAGAAAAAATATTTTAATGCATGGCCTCTTAGGACTTCCGTAGATTTAAGCCTTAGCTGGATATTTCACTTCACTTAGAGGTGCGTTACACACTACATGGAAGGTCATTTTCAAAAACCCATAATAGGGGCTCTTTAAAATCAGAGTATTAGTGTCTATGTAAACATGCTCCTTGGCATATACAGTATAAATAATTTGAGAAAACCTTTTATATACAAAGCTTTTGCCCTTGTTCATGCAATCAATCAACCTGGGGATTATGATGTACCCTATTCGTTTTTTTACCCTAGTCACCTGCAAGGTTTGGCTTAAGAGTGTTCTAGAGGAGCCAGATGACAAATAAAGCCCTCGGATGTGCTTCTCACACGGACTTCATTTCATTGGGGATGTGTGGGAAACAGCAGGTCTGTGAGTGAGAGGTTAATGCAGTTCAGGCCCAATGTGTTGGAGAGCCAAAGAGCTAGAGCTGGGCTTCAGATCACCCACGTTTGCATTATGCAGATAGATTTCATTTGTCATTAAGTGGCAATTAACCCCTCTTTGCAGATTCTGAACTACTACAAACAGGTCTGGTTAAGTGTCAGATTCAGCTTATGTAATATAGTACTTCCACAACCATTAAAAGCCCACTTGGTTTTGCGGCTCTGTAAAGCAGTGTAATTATATACTTGGCAACCTATGTAATGTGCGTTGAAAACAGCAGTTATCTTTTTGATTGCAGGTACAGAGTTAATATAGGGAATTACTACACAGTGCTCTGGAATACATGATTCCGATTGGTCAATCACGACATACCAAGCTTTGTTATGCAAGGAAAACAGCTGATAAAGAAAATCGCTAACGTCAAATGGGATGGATGAAGAATCTAGATTACACTTATTTTACCAAAATAAAATATGATCATGCCTTGATTTTTAATTGTTTAATTAGGACAGTAAGGTCTGACTTTGCTTAGACAAAAGTCTTGTCACTTAACAGAAATAATGTACAGTATAGAATATAAAGTCATGGTGCAGTGGAAACAGAATTAATATTGTGTATGACTCCCATGAGCTTGGAGGACTGCATCCATACATCTCTGCAATGACTCAAATCACTTATTAATAAAGTCATCTGGAATGGCAAAGAAAGCATTCTTGCAGGACTCCCAGAGTTCATCAAGATTCTTTGGATTCATCCTTAATTCCTCCGTCTTACCCCAGACAAGCTCAATAATGTTCATTGCTGGTGATTGGCCTGGCCAATTCTGGAGCACCTTGACCTTCTTTGCTTTCAGGAACTTTGATGTGGAGGCTGAAGTATGAGGAGGAGCACTATCCTGCTGAAGAATTTGCCCTCTCCTGTGGTTTGTAATGTAATAGGCAGCACAAATGTCTTGATACCTCAGGCTGTTGATGTTGCCATCCACTCTGCAGATCTCACACGCCCTCATACTGAATGTAACCCCAAACCATGATTTTTTTCTTTACCAAACTTGACTGACTTCTGTAAAAATCTTGGGTCCATGCCGGTTCCAATACGTCTTCTGCAGTATTTGTGATGTTTGGGATGCAGTTCAACAGATGATTCATCGGAAAAAATCTACGTTCTGCCACTTTTCTAACTTATCAACTAGAAGTCAAGGTATGATTTTCTGCTCTTACAGCTGGGATCAACGACAAGACTTTTGTCGGGTGGTGTAAAGTATGCGAATTGGGATGCACCTGTTGTGTTTGGGATTGTTTGATTTGCTTTGACTTTACAAGTCAGATGTCCGACTTCAATATTCTAAATATTATATACAGTTAGGAAATCTAATTTCAAGGAATGAAGCATAAATCTAGCAGGGTTGCAATTCTCTCTGGTCAACTAGTGATATAAGCTTTACACATCATATTTTATTGGTTTGGCTCACTTGAAACCTACACTGTAAAACCCAACAGTCAGCTTTGTCAAATGAAATGAGTCTAGTTAACTCAAAATATACTGAAAGTTAATTCTACTCATTTGAAAAGAGTAAATGGAGTTCACAGTACTCATATACACTGTACAAAATGGCCGTGATTTCAACAGTAAAAAACTGTAAAAATGCTACAGTTCAAATCCGAAACCTGGTTAACAGTATGTTTCCTTAATATATACGGCGAATAACCGTAAATTGACTTTCCCAGAATTCCCTGCATGGCACATCACTTTTTATGCTTTTTGTTGACATTACTATGGATCTTTTTAGTTGTTTTCCCATCAGTAGGGCCAAACGAATCTGCGGACGTTTTTTGCAATTTCTGCAGAGAATTTTGGTAAAAATCTGCAGATTTCTGCGAAATTATTTTGGGAGTCTCATAATTAAAACCTTAATATGTGAAATATGTGTAATTTAAAAACTGAATAAATTCAGATTTACACACATTAACTCAAGTAAATAAACAGAACTAACGATGGGATAAAAATCTGCAGAATTCTGCACGCGCAGATTCCGTGTGGGCCTACCCATCAGTAATGTATATTAGTGAGTTATGTTACATCTAATGTTGATAAACAATGTTTATTTCATGACTTTTGATTTTATGCGTGTTACCATACTGGTTATGTATGAACTTTCTCATCACCACCTGCATTTGGCTGTGTTATCTCTTCTATCTGTGTAACAAAAGATGTGTAGATGTTACTAATTTAAAATACCGACATATTACCTCTATAAATAATAAAATAGAGTAGTTTATTGTAAAAATGAGAATTTACTTTTACGGTTTTGTACCGTATTTTTTATGGTTAAATACCGGCAACCACAGCTGCCGGTTTTTTACCGTAAATTTTACGGATTTATTTTTTACAGTGTAGATTCATTTTATACTCAAAGGTTTGTTGCAATCGGTTTCCTCAAACAGTTTGAGTTGCCTTAACTTATTTAGTTTCACAGTACTCAGTTGGTTTGAGATCTGTTCATTTATCGGGTTTTACTGTGCTCAAATTGCTTCGTTTATTCAAATGGATTAAGTTCACATTACTCAGTAGGATTTGTTTTTGAACTAAAATGGTTTGTTGCAATCAGTTTCCTCGAACAGTTTGAGTTACCTTAACTTATTGTGTTTTACAGTGTATCATATCTGTCAACCCTCCCATTTTTCCTGGGATTCTCCCGTATTTTATAGTTCTATCCCGCTTTCATGCCGTAAAGGTATTTTCCCGTAATTTTCCTGTATTTTCAGTCTTTCTCTGAAGGTTGGCAATAAACATTAAAGAGCCGAGCCTCCCTATACGCAACCCATGCCGCCAAACCACCAGGGGCCGCCTCTTGCTCTTAAATGTGAGTCTGTTCTGTGCTTTCGCTTTGTTTAGGCATGAAAACATTTTGAAATAAATATAAAAACGGCAGGATTCCCTTTCCTTTTATTACAGGTGCAGTCTCCCCTTCATACACAATCCTCAAAACAGTCATATAGCGGTGCGTGACTGTCAGCTGACGCGCTCCATAGTGATAAATCCCAATGTTGACAGGTATGGAGTGTATGTATGTATATATATAGTAAACATTAAAAGCTAAAACACAGCCACAATCACTAGCTTATTAGAAGCAGAAGCAATTTTATCTCACTGCCTCTAGATGTGTTTCAGGCCTTTATAAGAAATAAAGTAATATAAACTGAACCAAGGAAAAGAAATGAGCTAGCAAAAAACGGACCTTGAAATGGCAGGGTTAGACCTCAGCACAATCTCCCAAGAAACATTAAAATGAAAATATTCCAATTAGTATGGGAGAATGTTCAACTAGGCTACATTTGCATTTGGTTATGCGCCTACATTTGTGGATAAGAGTCTGTGTGTGTGTGTGTGTGTGTGTGTGTGTGTGTGGGTAAAGACTAAAGAGAGAGAGAGAGAGAGAGAGAGAGCTCACATAATAATTCTTCTTCAAACAAGAACTGCGCTTTGAATTACTCTTAAAATGTTTAATAGAGGATCATCTGAAAACATTTAAATGTGAATGGTTTATTTCTCAAACAAATAGTTGATTTAGATAGCTGAATAATATAAGTTTGAAAGAATCCGAGAGCTAAAGATTCTCAAAGAAGTCTTGAATGCGTTTTCAGTTTTTGAGAAGCCATCATACAATATCAATGTCAAAGCATGCTGGCTTTAACAGGCTAAAGAAAAGCTGCAAGTGTCTCAAACTCAATATTTCTCAGTTCTCGGTTACAGTATTTGATCTAATACATAGGCTAACATTCAAAAACAGGCTTTTCAGAAGCTGTCACAGGCCACTGTGCTTGGAGGACAAGCTCCACTAGCTCAAGATCTCTAGCCGCCGTGTGTGGCGTAATTCACAATCACAGCGGTTTGATTGCAGGTCTGGAGCGCAAAAAACTCTATCGCTACATTCTGCAGCGGGTGATTAAGTGTCAATTGAATTACAGCCATAATTGCAAACCACACTGAAGTTTTACCTAGCAGGCTAGAAGCTAGAGAGCATGAAATTCAGTTTGCCAGAGCCCACATCTCCCTTCTTTCAGTTTAACAAAAAACATTGAAAAACTTTTCCTGCTTTGGAAAACACTGAAAGTGATTCCATTGGTACAACAGAATAAATGAGCCAGCCTTAAAGCCTGTTTGTTTGGTTGAATATTTCACAAATATGCTATATATTAAACTAATCTTCTCAGTTACTTTGAGATTTGAAAGAGGATAAGGTTTTCCATAAAAAGGAGAGTTTCATTTACGCAGACAACAGCTGATTTTTAGACTGGCAACACAAACAGATGCAGGGGAGATAGACAGTGATTTGGAGAGCAGCATTAACAGCGGATCTGAGAGCTGTGTGGAAGTGGAGGATTTTCAGTCCATAACATTATAGTGATATTAACATACTGTAAACTTAGTAACTAAATCATTTTGACTAAGGTATGTCTTTAAAAACAGAAAGAGTACTGCTGACGATACTAACAAACTTTACCATCTGAATAAATATAAACAAAGAATACTGAACACACACTTACCAAATCTGTAGAGACAGGACAATCAACACCAACTGGAACTGCATCTTTTTTTAATAGGAGATGAGCAGCAAATATGGATCTCACCATTTCCAGATTCGAAAAGCTCTCGGGTAAAAAATGTTCCTTACAAACATATTTTGTCGCATGTTAGCAGTCCACTGTAATCCACACATGTGGGTCCACACGCTCTCACCGCAGGGAAATGGAAACAAATCCTTCATTGCAGCACATTTATAAACGCAACACTAACGACCCATGTCTCCGAACAACTGAATTATGGTTTGCAACACAAAATGGAGTCTCTCTAAACACTGTAACTAGTAAAAGGAGTCTTCAAAGCTATATCATGCATATTAATGAAGTTGCAATTGGGTCGAACCAATCTTTCTCATGAATTAATGTTGAAAACTCTGCGTTGTACTCACCGGTACAGATAGCCAATCTCTACCCTGGAATTTACACAATGATCTCATTGCCGTGACGTAGCTTCAAAGAACGAATTCGGAAGAACGAATTTGCTCTAAACAAAAACAACCAACCAACGCAAAAACAACCAATTTTCACAGACAGATGGATGGATGGATGGAGAGAATAACAAAACAAGAGATGGATAGAATGACAAACCAAGGGTTGGATGGACGGACAGATAGATGGAATGACAAATGGATGGATGGATGGATGGATGGATGGATGGATGGATGGATGGATGGATGGATGGATGGATGGATGGATGGATGGATGGATGGATGGATGGATGGATGGATGGATGGATGGAACCACAAATCAAGGGATGAATGAAACAGAATGAAAAAACAAAGGATTGGAGGGACAGACAGATGGACAGATGGATAGAATGACAAAACAAAGGATGGATGGACAGATGGATGGCTGGATGGAATGACAAAAAAAGGATGGATGGACAGATGGAGAGGCAGATGGATGAAAAAAATCATAAATCAAGGGATGGATGGATGGATGAATGCATGGAATGGCAAAAAAAAGGAATGGATGGACAGACAGACGAATGGAAGGAAGGAATGACAAAACAAGGGATGAATGGATAGACGGACGGACAGACAATGTCAAAACAAGGGATGGATGGAGAGAGGGAGGGAAGGATGGATGAATGGATGGAATAAAACAAGGGATGGATGGACAGGCAGACAGACGAATGGATGGATGGATGGATGGATGTAATGATAAAACAAGGGATAAATGGATGAATGGAATGGCAAAACAAGAGATGGACAGACAGACGGAGAAATGGAAGGAATGACAAAACAAGGGATGGACAGACAGACAAACAGATGGATGGAATGACAAAACAAGGGATGGATGGACAGATGGACGGTACATGGATGGAGGAAATAAAACAAGGGATTGATGGAAAGATGGACTGATGGCATGGCAAAACAAAGGATGGATGGACAGACGGATGGAAGGAATGACAAAACAAGGAAAACTCTGCGTTGTACTCACCGGTACAGATAGCCAATCTCCACCCTGGAATTTACACAATGATCTCATTGCCGTGACGTAGCTTCAAAGAACGAATTCGGAAGAACGAATTTGCTCTAAACAAAGCAAAAACAACCAATTTTCACTTGTTAGCTAAATATGTGTGTCCTAACAGTGTTTTTAGCAACATGGGACACATATATAACTGTTAACATCTCAAAAAATGTGTTTTGGTGTTTCGTGACCCTTTAAACAATGATGGACTCCCTAGATGAGGCTGGGCAGGGATGGATGGACATTCAGAAGGCTGGATAGAATGACAAAAGGGATGGATGGACAGACTGAGATGGACAGATGGATGGACAGAATGACAACAAGGGACAGATGGACAGACAGACGGATAGATGGATGGAGAGAATAACAAAACAAGGGATGGACAGAATGACAAACCAAGGGTTGGATGGACGGACAGATAGATGGAATGACAGGATGGATGGATGGATGGATGGATGGATGGAATCATAAATCAAGGGATGAATGAAACAGAATGAAAAAACAAAGGATTGGAGGGACAGACAGATGGACGAATGGATAGAATGACAAAACAAGGGATGGATGGACAGATGGATGGCTGGATGGAATGACAAAAAAGGGATGGATGGACAGATGGAGAGGCGGATGGATGAAAAAAATCATAAATCAAGGGATGGATGGATGGATGAATGCATGGAATGGCAAAAAAAAGGAATGGATGGACAGACAGACGGATGGAAGGAAGGAATGACAAAACAAGGGATGAATGGATAGACGGACGGACAGACAATGTCAAAACAAGGAATGGATGGAGGGAGGGAGGGAAGGATGGATGAATGGATGGAATAAAACAAGGGATGTATGGACAGACAGACAGACGAATGGATGGATGGATGGATGGAATGATAAAACAAGGGATAATGGATGAATGGAATGGCAAAACAAGAGATGGACAGACAGATGGAGAAATGGAAGGAATGACAAAACAAGGGATGGACAGACAGACAAACAGATGGATGGAATGACAAAACAAGGGATGGATGGACAGATGGACGGTACATGGATGGAGGAAATTAAACAAGGGATTGATGGAAAGATGGACTGATGGCATGGCAAAACAAAGGATGGATGGACAGACGGAAGGAAGGAATAACAAAACAAGGAATGGATGGACAGACAAAATGACAAAACAAGGGATGGATGGACAGAGGAACAGATGGATGGAAGGAATGACAAAACAAGGGATGGATAGACAGAGATGGAAGGACAGATGGATGAACGGACAGATGGAATGACAAAACGAGAGATGGATGGACAGACAGACGAACAGACAGAATGACAAAACAAGAGATGGATGGACAGACAGACGAACAGATGGACGGATGAATGAAATGACAAAACAAGGAATGGATGAACAGACAGATGTTTGAATGGAATGAAAAAACAAGGATAGACGGACGGACGGATGGATGGATGGATGGATGGATGGAATAACAGAACAAAGAGTGGAGGGAAAAACAGATGGACCGAATGATGGATGGATGGATGGATGGGCAGGTTGAAGGATGGATGGAATAACAAAACAAGGGATGGATAAAAGATGGACGGGTAGATGGATGGAGGAAATAATAAAACAAGGGATGGATGGAAAGAAAGATGGACTGATGGCATGGCAAAACAAGGGATGGATGGACAGAGGAACAGATGGATGGATGGAACAACAGAACAAGGGATCGCTGGGCAGACAGATGGATGGATGGATGGAATGACAAAACAAGGGATGGATGGAAAGATGGACAGATGGATGGAAGGAATGACAAAACAAGGGATGGATAGACAGAGATGGAAGGACAAATGGATGAACGGACAGATGGAATGACAAAACAAGGGAAGGATGGACAGACAGACGAACAGACAGAATGACAAAACAAGAGATGGATGAACAGACAGACGAACAGATGGACGTATGAATGAAATTACAAAACAAGGAATGGATGAACAGACAGATGTTTGAATGGAATGAAAAAACAAGGGATAAATGGATGGATGGATGGATGGACGGACGGACGGACGGATGGATGGATGGAATAACAGAACAAAGAGTGGAGGGAAAAACAGATGGACCGAATGATGGATGGATGGATGTAATGCACAGAGTGAACAATAGATGCATGAAAGAAACTAGATCATCAACAGGTGAATGGATGGATGGCTGACAGAGCATACACACAGACAGACATAGAAATATCCAAAGACACATAATGCAGCCTAAATGTGCATAAAGAGAGCTAACAAAAGCATTGCTACTCAATAAAACAGTAACTTCATTCCATTTCCAAACCCCTACTTTTTTATTATTAAAAAACAAGCTAAAAATAACACAACCGGAGAAGCTGAATGCCAGCAGAAAAGCGGTGCCTTATAAAAGCGTGTTAATCATGCCGGTTTGAAGCTCAGCTTGACTAGTCTTGCCACTGATAGACCTTGATGAAATGCTGTTATAATTAAAACCACTCATGTGTTCAAAATAAATGTCGGCCCCATGTCCCTTGCCAGGGCACCGACACCACTGGGAGCCGATGGCAATTACAGTCAATATTTCTAATTTCCACTAGGCTGTAGTGCAGGAATAGTCTTCTCTATGGCTCCCAGTGGATTATTGGCAGAGCGAAATCCATTTGCCAAGACATACGCAGCGGCATCACTGTTTTTGCCAATGTATTGACTAACCGTTATGACATTCAAAGCCTGATATAAAAGATAAGATGCCCAGCTCCTGCTGAGCGATGGGATGAATGGGACAGCTAACAAATAACCCTCCTTGGCTAACAAATCAGCTAATTAATATTCATGAGGCAAACTTTTACATTCTACAAAGAGTCCTCCTCACATAGCAAGAAAAAGCTGCACTTTAAAAAAAATATCTGTCAATTAACAGTTCCATATGTTTATATGTTTTCCATTCATTTGCGGTTGAGAATTGCATTATGGGATGTTGATCTCTGCTCTGTCGACTTTTGATGTTGAAAATTCAACTCTACAGTTTAACAAAGTGACTTTTATGGACAATTTAGTAGTTTGTATAATACACTCACTGGCCACTTTATTAGGTACACCTTACTAGTATCGGGTTGGACCCCCTTTTGCCTTCAGAACTGCTTTAATCCTTCATGGCATAGATTCAACAAGGTACTGGAAATATTCCTCAGAGATTTTGGTCCATATTGACATGATAGCATCACGCAGTTGCTGCAGATTTGTCGGCTGCACACCCATGATGTGAATCTCCTGTTCCACCACATCCCAAAAGTGCTCTATTGGGTTGAGCTCTAGTGTCTGTGGAGGCCATTTGAGTACAGTGAACTCATTGTCATGTACAAGAAACCAGATGATTCGTGTTTTATGATATGTGTTATGACCCCCTCATTTGAGTCGCAACATAAAAGAGCTCAGACAACAAAATGATCTATATGCAACTTATTTATTAAACATAGAACTACTAAAACAACAAGTCAAGCAAACAAACAAATGTCTAGGGATGAATAAAGATAAGATATAATCGCAACTAACTTTAACTATATGATATAAATAACACAAAACAAAACCATAAGGTTACACAATGAAAGAGATGGTCACACCGTACTCCAGAAGCTAGCACAACACTCTTATTGCTTATTGGTGAGCAAGGAGTCAACCAATCAGGATCTGCCACATCCAAATCCTGGGGTCATCACACATGGCACGTTATCCTGCTGGAAGTAGCCATCAGATGATGGGTACTCTGTGGTCATAAAAGGATGAACATGGTCAGCAACAACACTCAGGTAGGCTGTGGTGTTGACACGATTGACTTTATTGGTACTAATAGGCCCAAGCAAGGCATTTGTGCCCACAGAACTGCCACTCACTAGATATTTTCTCCTTTGTGGACCGTTCTCTGTAAACCCTAGAGATGGTTTTGTGTGAAAATCCCAGTAGATCAGCGGTTTCTGAAATACTCAGACCAGCCTGTCTTGCACCATCAACCATGCCACATACAAAGTCAATAAATCACCTTTCTTCCCCATTCTGATGCTCGGTTTGAACTGCAGCAGATCGTCTTGACCATGTCTACATGCCTAAATGCACTGAGTTGATGCCGTGTGATTGGCTGATTAGAAACTTGCGTTAACGAGTAGTTGGACAGGTGTACCTAATAAAGTGGCTGGTGAGTGTGTAATGTATAAGAAATGATACATAGAGAAATAAATCGGTAAAACAACAGAAAATGTACTGGCGGTTTATTACAGGGGTTTTGTAGCGTAATATACAACACCAACCCAGACAACATATCACTTTATACTATTAAAAAAGTGTCACAGTGTTAAACTTTTTAAGGTTAAAAGCTGTCAGAAGAAAGATCAAGGTCTCATAATGAGATTCAAAAGCACAAATAAATGGGGGGGGAAATAGAACCATGAACCACAAACTACAGAAAACAGTTATTTTAGGGATATTTTTTACAGTGTGGGCTCAGAAAAAGCGATTCAAAATTATTTAATATTCAGATAAACAAGACGCTGAATCACGGCAGACATAATCCCCAACGACATGCATTGACTCTGTGATCGTCTAATTAGGCCTTAATACATCATGAGGAGAGGTACTAATAACAGCATGCTTATGCATATTGTGCGCTTTGGCTCACCATCCTTGGCCTCGGGAGTCTCTGCGGAGGATGTTCTGTGAGGACAGAGACTGAATGTAGGTGAATTATGAAATCCTTCGCCTTTCATGTGTTTATTTAATATTAATTGCTGAGGTTTTTATTCATTTTCTCAATGGATATGGTGTAGTTAATAAAACAAGAGTCCAGACAGATGGAGAGACACAATAAGGAGAGAGAGAGAGAGACTCTATCTAATGATTTTGTGAATCGTGAATCGCTTGTGCAGAATCCAGGTCAAAGCTGCAGAGTTTCCCGGCTGGCACACAGAAAAGTGGGGCAAACTCAAACTTTCCCTCCTTTTTTTTCCAGTGAGTAAGCAGTATGACACACTCCCTCACTGAGAACATCGCTAGTGATCATACTGAAATGAGGCAGAGGGAGGAAAGCAAAGATTTAAGAGAGGAACAAACAGGAAAAAGACGTTAATGAGGAAAGGAAGCAAAGCAGGGAACGAGGGAATAATTTATGAAACTGTGGAATGAAAGAACTGGAAAAACAGATGTAAATGCAGAGCCAGAAAAATATTTGACATGCTACAGATTGAGTGCAACATTTACAGCTTTATTGAAATACTGCACAGGTTACTGAAAGTGCTAGGTGGTTGCTAGGGGTGTTCTGAGTAGTTGCTAGGGTGTTGCTTGGCAGCTGCAGAGATTTTATAAATTTATAGGGGAATGATAGGCAAGCCTAGTCTCATTTTGACTGACGGAACGATAGAAAGATGGGTAAATAGTTGGAAGGATGGATGGGAAAATAGACAATGACGAATGAAAAAATTGGACGGATGGATGGAAAAATTGGACGGATGGAAAAATTAGATGGTAGGATGGATGTGTGGAAAAATAGACGGATGGATGAACGGATGGAAAAATGGATGGACGGATGGAAATATAGACAGATAGATTGACAGATGGATGGAAAAATATACTGATGGATGGACGAATTGAAAAATAGACAGTTGCATGGATGGATGGAAAAATAGATGAATACTGTAGATGGATGGATGGAAAAATAGACGAATGCATGGATGGATGGAAAAATAGATGGATGGACAGTAGGAAAAAATAGACGGATGGACGGACGGACGGATGGACATACAGAGTGATGGATGGAAAAATAAATAGATGGATGGATGGATGGCTGAAGGGATGGAAAAATAGACAGATGGAAAAACAGATGGATGGATGGACGGATGGAAAAATAGACGAATGCATGGATGGATGGAAAAATAGGCAGATGGACGGACTGACAGATGGACAGATTGATGGATGGAAAAATAAATGGATGGATGGATGAATGGATGGACGGATAGAAAAATAGATGAATGGATGGACGGATGGAAAAATAGACGGAGGGAAAAACAGATGGATGGATGGACGGATGGAAAAATAGACGAATGCATGGATGGATGAAAAAATAGACAGATTGAAAAACAGATGGATGGATGGACGATGGATGAATAGACATACAGTACACACTGATGGATGGATGGATTGAGGGATGGAAAAATAGACAGATGGAAAAACAGATGGATGGATGGACAAATGGATGGATGGATAGATATATGGACTGATGGATGGAAAAATAAATGGACGGATAGACGGATGGAAAAATAGACAGATGGATGGATGTAAAAATAGATGGATGGACGGATGGAAAAAAATCAATGGATGGATGGATGGATGGAAAAATAGATGGATGGAAGGACAAATGGATGGATGGACGGATGGATATATGGACTGATGGATGGAAAAATAGACGGATGGATGGACAGATAGAAAAATGGATAGATGGATGGATGGACATATGGACTGATGGATGGAAAAATAGAATGATGGATGGACGAATGGATGGAAAAATAAATGAATGGATGGACGGAAGGAAAATGAGGTGGGTGGATGGATGGATGGATGGATGGATGGACATACAGACTGATGGATGAAAAATAAGACAGATGGATTGATAGATGGATGGATGGAAGAATGAATGAAAAATAGATGGACGGACCGACTGACCGAAGGATGGACATCAGAAATTTACTACAATATGGATGGATGGATATGGACAGACGGGCGGATGGAATGGACGCATGGAATGGATCGACAAAATGGAAAAATAGACGGATAGATGGATGGACGAAATGGAAAAATAGATGGATGGATGGAAAAAAGATTGATGGATGGATGGACGAATGGATAAAAGGATGGATGGACATATGACCTGATGGATGAAAAAATAAACAGATAGATAGATAGAGGGATGATTCATTGATATATGAAAAATAGATGGACGGACAGACTGACCGAAGGATGGATGTCAGAAATATACTACGGGTATCCAACGGTGGATGATGGATGGATGAAACAATAAAAACAGGTACATGGAATGATACACAAAAAGACAGATGAATGGATTTATGGAGGGAGAAAGGAAAGGATGACATGGAAAAAGACAGACGGATGGATGGATGTATGGATTGATGGACAAATAGACAGAACAATTGATAGAATGTAGAATGATAAAACAATACAACAAAAAATAGAATGATTGGAGGATAGTGCAACAGATAGAATGATAGAACAATAGATTGATAGAATGATAGAAAGATGGATGGATAGAATGATAAAATGATAGAACAGCAGATGGAATAATAGAAGGATAGATAGATAGATAGATAGATAGATAGATAGATAGATAGATAGATAGATAGATAGATAGATAGATAGATAGATAGATAGATAGATAGATAGATAGATAGATAGATAGATAGATAGATAGATAGATAGATAGATATGTAAAGTCAACAATAATGACTGGACTGTCACCACAGTCGGAGGGAAGTCAAGGAGTTGCGCTACACAAACAGACAAAAGCAGGCTGGGGGAAGAAGACAGAGGAGACACCAGGGATGAAAGGTAGACAGTGTGACAGAAAAGCAAGTTAGCTGAGGCTGAAAGGATGAGAGGAGTAGGACTGAGAGAGAGAGAGAGAGAGAGAGCTTTTGAAGAAATCAAGGGCATCAACAAAAAAAAAGCAGAGGGGCTCTCAGTGGTTTTTATTTGTCGTTCATTTCTCTAAAAATAGAGAGGTGAAAATACTGACAAGCAGTGACACAATGAGCGTTGTTTCCTGCATTGATGAGACAAGTGCATATGTGCCTAGAAAACCAGTGTGTCAGAGGATTAAAAGAGGAGAAACCGGAAGCTTTTTTCCATATAAGGATTAAGGAATCTGACTTCACTCATCTTCTTTTAATGCTATTGATCTGCTAGCTGTGAATTTATGACAGAGCGTAGATGCGAGTTCTGAAAGTCAAAAGCAGACAATGACATGACAGAAAATCAAACAGCAGAGTGTCCTTATCAAACACCGGTGTCCTTCTCAAAGTCCTGTTTCTCTGAGAAGAAGAAAAAAATCATCACTATACAGGACAAAAAGTGTTTAATACGGTGGCTCAGTGGTTAGTACTGTCACCTCACAGCAAGAAGGTCACAGGTTAGAGTCCAGTTTCTGTGTGGAGTTTACATTTTCTCTCCATGTTTACATGGGTTTTCTCCAGGTGCTCAGGTTTCCCCCACAGTCCAAAGACATGAGCTAGGTGAATTGCCTAAAGTAAATTGGCCGTAGTGTATGAGTGTGTAAATGTGAGAGTTAGTGGGTTTTTCCCAGTACTGAGTTGTGGGTGGAAGAGCATCCACTGCGTAAAACATGTCAGAATAGCTAGTGGTTCGTTCCGCTGTGGTGACCTCTGATAAATAAGGGACTAAGTGGAAGGAAAATGAATGAATAGTGTAAAAATAAACAAAAGCTAAACCAAGTTTCCCAAATCTTTTCCTTCACGTCACAGACCCACCAGTCAGACTCAATTACCATTAATATGGCAACAAACTTAAATGTTTTATTTTCTAACTCATTTTCAAAAACAACATAAATACAATCATAATATTGTTCAAAAGTTCAATGTAAGATCGTTTAAAATCATTATACTGTCAATTATTATTATTATTATTAAGGGGTCATGAACTTCTGTTTTATTAACTGCACTAATAATGTTATCACGATTTTTACATTAAAAAACACCATAAATTAGAAGTTGAATCATTTCTGTCTAGTTTTTGACCTCGTCATCAGAACGCCTTGTCTGAAACGTGCAGTGAGGGGTTTACATCTTTAATAAACTATGACAGTTCACGCTCATTGAGAAGTAAGAATGATCAATAAATCCATATGAAACAGTCCCTTAAAAGTGACGCTGCATCTTCAATTTCGGGCTCAGCACACTTTACACTCAAACTACAAGCGTACCGCATCAAAGCCCAACCAAACTGCACTTTGCCGCACCTCTTCCAACGAGGCCAGGGCCGGCCAACTGAGCCGCGCCTGGGATTCGAAGCACTCACACTTGTCAAACGAACTAGGAAATGCGCCCGGGCATGGTTCGAACAGCACAGTGTGAGTGCACCCTTATATATTTACAGAGCTGAACAGGTGTGAAATAAAAGTAGGACCTTTTGTGGGGGTGGAGCATATTCACTCTATTACATCACAGAATAGAACATTCCATTTCCTGATGTTTTGTTATAATAATAATAATAATAATAGTAATTCCTTACATTTATATAGCGCTTTTCTGGACACTCAAAGCGCCTTACACAATGGGGGAATCTCCTCATCCACCACCAGTGTGCAGCATTCACCTGGATGACACGACGGCAGCCATTTTGCGCCAGACCACACACCAGCCAATTGGTGGAGAGGAGGCGGAGTAATGAAGCCAATTATGATATGGGGATGGTTAGGAGGCCATGATGGACAGAGGCCAGTGGGCAAATTTGGCCAGAATGCCAGGGTTAAACCCCTACTTTTTACGAAGGACATTCTAGGATTTTTAATGACCACAGAGAGTCAGGACCTCAGTTTAACGTCTCATCCGAAAGACGGCCCTCACTGAGCAGTATACAGCCACAGCCACATCACCCTGCAGCCCATGGCCGGTTACTCACTGAAGCTAAGCAGGGCTGAGCCTGGTCAGTACCTGAGTGGGACACCACATGGGAAAACTAGGTTGCTGTTGGCAGTGGTGTTAGTGAGACCAGCAGGAGGTGCTCAACCTGTGGTCTGTGTGAGTCCTAATGTCCCAGTAAAAGTGAAGGGGACACTACACTGTCAGTGGGCGCTGTCTTTGAGATGAGACGTTAAACCGAGGTCCTGACTCTCTGTGGTCAATAAAAATCCCAAGGCACTTCTCATAAAGAGTAGGGGTGTAACCCCGGTGTCCTGGCCAAAGTCCCTCATATGGCACTTACCCATAATGGCCTCCTAATCATCCCCATCCACCGAATTGGCTCTATCACTGTCTCTTCACTCCACCAATAGCTGGTGTGTGGTGAGCGCATTGGCGCCGTTGTCCTGTGGCTGCCGTTGCATCATCCAAGTGAATGCTACACACTGGTGGTGGTGTGGAGAGACTTCCCTCATGATTGTGAAGCGCTTTGGGTGTATGGCTATACACAATAAATGCACTATATGAATACAGATTACATTACATTACAGCATAGAGCCTCCTTCACTATACTGGGGCGTTAGGACCCACACAGACCGCAGCTGCTGACCTTACTAACACCACTTCTGGCAGCAACACAAGCTTTCCCATCTGGTCTCCCATCCAGGTACTGACCGGGCGCAGCCCTGCTTAGCTTCAGTGAGAGTTGCAGAGAGCTAGCTGCAGTTATACAGCCTTTAATATAAGCTGTTTTTAAAATAAAACAAAAGTTTGAGTTCAGAAACTTACAGGATGTTTTTATAATCGCATAACCTCTTTCATGTCAAGAGATCCAAGAAATTTCAGTTTCTCAGTTCATGACCCCTTTTACAGTACATTTCTAATAACTGTATTGTTTAATATACTTTAAAGAGGACCTATCATGCAAAAATCACTTTTATAGGGGATTTAAACACAGCTTCTAATGATAAAAATGTATTAATTTAACTCTTTATAATCACACTTGATAAAAACAGTCTGCAGAAACACTTTGATTGACATTCTCCCCTTGTTTGGGTCATCAGAGGGGGAAAGCCCCGCCCACTAGTGATGATCTCTCCCTCATTAGCATAGGACATTAGTCTTGTTTTTGAATCTGCCACTATGCTGACACACAGGCATTTGTACCTCCGCCCGCTTTTGAAAAAGAGCACAATCTAATTTAAATGTAATGGCAGTCACCAAAATGGCACAATTAGGATTAAAGCCTAAAAGGGGCAGATTCAAAGTGTTATAAAACCTTATTTGTGGGGTATTTTGAGCTGAAATGACACATACACACTCTGGGGACATCAGAAACTTATTTCACATCTTGTCAAAATTAGCATAATAGGTCCCCTTTAAATGTAATTTATTCATCTGATGCAAACTGAACAGCAGCCATTACTCATTTAATTTTTTCTACATAAAATAATTTTGAACTGTCTTTTTATTATTTTTTTTCGATTCATAATTTTAAGCCACTATTAATAATAATAATAATAATAATAATTAGGGTGCAAATTGCAGGGGGGGGGGGGGGGGTTGACCCCCCTAATTAAAACTTGATCCCCCTTAAGGAGATCAAAACAAGATGTATGGGGGGTCAGCCCTTTAATAGTAAGAAATAGCTTTATCTGATCTATATCTTACATAGTATTAATTAAAAATGTATAATATAAATATAAATTTGATCACACCTATAACATTTTATACTATTGTGAATGCATAATCGCTCCAATTAAAGCTAGGAAAAATAACATTCAACAGTCTGAAACTGGCAGTATAACTGTATATTGGCCAACAATCATAAAGCAGAAACTTTACAAAAGCCCAACCTGAAGATGTTATTAAATGGGCTTTAAATGCAGATATTAATAGCTCAATGACTTTTAAAGAGTTAGAGTGTAGTTTGCATTGTACGATGGGTTATGCAAATCTTAGACCAATTAGAAAAGGTGTTTCAGAGCACAGAGAATGGGCTTTACGGTTCAATTTAATTACAGAAACTCATGCTATAATGAGAACAGCGTAATAATGATGGTGGCGACTGCTTTGTTCCTTTAGAGGCAGCTAATAGCACAAAGGGCAATACATTTATCTTAAGAAACACACAGAGTGTTTCACTAATACACAAATCGATAAAGAACAGAGAAGTAAAAGAACAAATAAAAGAAACAAACACTAGAATTAGAAAATTAAATATTTGAAACCCTAACAAAAATGCAGATTCTCCTCAAATACTGTGCATTTAAAATTGGTAACAATTAGACATCAGCCACCACTGTCATGAAAAATTTGACTGGTGAAAGTTTTGTTATAATAGACAGACTAGATGAACTAATAGCTGAAGAATGGATGTATAGACAAACAGCTAAACAGACAGATCAGATGACATTACTACAGATAGAGTTATTCCAGTAAAGCTATTTAAATTGAAAATGCAATTGAACAGCTCAGCCTCATCTCATAACTATTCATAAATATACAAGCATGAGGTGGTTAATATGGATTATGGATGTAAATCTTATGCATGCATTGTAAAAAAAAAAAAAAATCCATAAAATTTACAGTGAAAGAACAGCAGCTGTGGTTGCTAGAACTTTAAAAAGAAATACTTTACGTTATACTACTCTACTATACACTCACTTTTTTAGGTACACCTTACTAGTACAGGGTTGGACCCCCTTTGTCCTAATCCTTCGTGGCATAGATTCAACAAGGTACTGGAAATATTCCTCAGAGATTTTGGTCCTTATTGACATGAGAGCATCACCCAGTTGCTGCAGATTTTTCAGCTGCCCATCCATGATGCGAATCTCCCGTTCCACCACATCCCAAAGGTGCTCTTTTGGATTGAGAACTGGTGACTGTGGAGGCCATTTGAGTACAGTGAACTCATTGTCATGTTCAAGAAACCAGTCTGAGATGATTCACGCTTTATGACATGACGCGTTATCCTGCAGGAAGTAGTCATCAGAAGATGGGTACACTGTGGTCATAAAGAGATGGACATGGTCAGCAACAATACTCAGGTAGGCTGTGGTGTTGACACGATGCTCAATTAGTACTAATGGGCCTAAAATGTGCTAAAAAATCTCCCCCACACCATTACACCACCAGCAGCAGCCTGAACTGTTGTTACAAGGCAGGATGGATCCATGCTTTTATATTGTTGATGCCAAATTCTGACCCTACCATCCGAATGTTGCAGCAGAAATCGAGACTCATCAGACCAGGCAATGTTTTTCCAATCTTCTATTGTTCAATTTTGGTGAGCCTGTGTGAATTGTAGCCTCAGTTTCCTGTTCTTAGCTGACAGGAGTGGCACCCGGTGTGGTCTTCTGCTGCTGTAGCCCATCCACCTCAAGGTTGGACGTGTTGTGCGTTCAGAGATGCTCTTCTGCATACCTCAGTTGTAATGATTGGTTATTTGAGTTACTGTTGCCTTTCTATCAGCTGAAACCAGTCTGGCCATTTCCCTCTGATTTCTAGGCATTTGCACCCACAGAACTGCCGCTCACTGGATATTTTCTCTTTTTCAGAACATTCTCTGTAAACCCTAAAAATGGTTGTGCATGAAAATCCCAGTAGATCAGCAGTTTCTGAAATACTCAGACCAGCCCGTCTTGCACCAACAACCATGCCACGTTTAAAGTCACTTAAATCACCTTTCTCCACATTCTGATGCTCGGCTTGAACTGCAGCAGATCGTCTTGACCATGTCTACATGCATAAATGCATTGAGTTGCTGCATTGTGATTGGCTGATAAGAAATTTGTGTTAACAAGCAGTTGGACTTAATAAAGAGGCCGGTGAATGTATATATCAGGGGTCATCAACTATATTTGTCAGATGGCCAGAATTTTACGAGCCAGTCTCCTTGGGGGCCGGACCCCCAAGAAGAAAATCAAATAAAAATCTCATTTTGGCTTAACATTATGTTTAATGTTTACACTTTTTAATTCTTATACTTTTGCGATTTTTTGACAGATATTGTGATTTCGATTTGATTTGCGATTTAATTTTGTAGTCAAGTGAATAATTCAATAATCTGTATTTTAGCTTCTTACTGCTAAAATGCAGTGAGTGTTAAAAAAAGGAGTTTAAAAGATATGAACTTATATTAGCAAACATCTCTGAAATTGTACTTATATATGTGTGTGTTTTTGTGTGTGTAATGAAAGATAATAAATTTGTATATTAAAAGTACATTTTCATATTTGTTTATTATAAATTTTCATTATTTTTATAAAACTGTAATATTAAACTTACAGTTTAAATGCACATTTGTAAATAAACAGTTAAAATAGTAAAATAGTGTGATAAGCAATTTGACAAAATGGTTTAAAATATATTTTGGTACATCAAAAAGTGTGGTTATGATAACCATTCGACAAGATAATGCAGCAAAAATTAGTTCTTAAAATGTCACTAAAATGTAATATTTATACCTCATAATTAAATAGAAAATCAGGCGAATAACTGCAAAAATAACCCATTCAAAAAGCTGGCTACAGGCCTGACAGGGTAATGTTAAAAGAATGTTTATTAACTGATAAAGAGAAAGTTTAATAAAGACTTCCGTTAATTTTAGCCGTAGTGCAAATTAAACATGTCTCATATACAAGTATTAATATAAGATGGAGCACAGGTTGTAGTTTTTCTGACAAACTGTTTCAACCGAAAGTGCACCTGTTACTCTGAGAGATCAGGAGAACTGGCAGGCAGGGATCATATACTTTTTCATTTAACTGTTTATTATTATAGTTGGTCCTCCTCCGTCCATGCTAAATCTACGCCCCTGCTTTTTTTAGCACGACGCTCCTCATGCAGCCGTTCGCGCTTTTTGCTTGTTATTGTGGGCGTTTCACATAGTTCAGTTGCCCAATTCTGATTAGGCATTACGAAAGTGTGCTCACTCGATTGGCTAGTAAGGCTGTCACACACAGACGGCAGTCATGCATTTGCTCTGAGCGTGGGAAGGTAAATAATATACATGTCATATCGCATCCTCTTGCGATTATCTAATCGCAACGTTCCAAATCGCGATTGAGATTCGAATTCGATTAATTGCACAGCCCTAGTGTGGACCACTATTTTCTTTTAGATCCTCACAATTTTGGAATCCAGTCGCGGGCCGGATTGAACGGCTCAGCGGGCCGCCAGTTGATGATCACTGGTATATACTATACCATGTTATATTTTAGTTTTTCTTTTAAAATAAATGAGCAAAAATGTCAACAATTCTGTGTTTTTCTGTCAATATGGGGTGTTGTTTGTACATTAATGAGGGAAAAAATTTACTTAAATGATTTAAGCAAATGGCTGCAATATAACATAGAATGTAAAATGTAAGGGGGTCTGAATACTTTCCGTACCCACTGTATGTGTGAGTCTGGCAGCATTTTTGTTTTCAATATTAAAAATTAAAATTCCAAAAAGACAGCTCATATAAATATTTTCAAAATTCTGCATGAGTCTCACTGTGCTAAATAGCAGACTACATAATAAATCTAATTTGCCTTTCATTAATTCCCCCTGCTGATAAACTGACAGACTAGCAGAAGTTACCACTGTTTTTTTATACAGGCTTTTTCTGATATCTGACTGCCCAGAGCTTATGAAAGGCGTCTGTGTGAAGCATATACAGCTTTGATTGATGGTCTGGAATGCAAAACGGCAGGCTAAAAATAGACTGATTGTCCGCCCTGCTGTGATTGGACAGTCTAATGAGTGCAGAGTGATTTCACACAGGTAACTCTCAGTCCACCACCCATCGGCGGACAGACACTGTGCTCATCGCGAGAATGAGGAAGATAAAATAATGGGAAGCGAGAACAAAAAGACAGTGATAAAACTCTCTGCTTGAATGATTTGATGCAGTCGTTGTTTCAAATACTCACTAACACCCTAGGCTTGGATTCAATCAACAAGAAAGAGTTTATTTCTATACAATAACATACAAGCATGTTATCTATTTATCACTGAATGTCCAGTGTAGACACTACTGCAATTACATATTTAATTAACAGGTTTTTTTTTTTTACACTGTTTTACCCTCAACCTGGTCTGAGCTGGGATTGAACCAGCAATTCTTTGTATTCCTGCTTTGTACTTCCAACCTGGTTGGGTGCAGTAGGACCGGTGGGTTACACGTGGGGGCTCGTCCGGGATAGAAGTGAGGTTTAGGGGGTGAGAGTAACAGAGGCCAGCCAGCGAAGTGCTATGCAGGTAAACCTCACTCCTCTGACCTCAAAAGGTGCTCTAACGACAGACGCTTGAGGCCATGGTCTTTAGCCTCTTTGTTAGAGCAAATGACTCCCACGCAAGAAAGAGTCGATTCAATCCGAGCTCAGACTGGTGGGTTATACGTGGGGGCTCGTCCGGGATGGGAGTGAAGTTTAGGGGGGTGAGTGTAACAGAGGCTAGTTACTGAAATTGTATGCAGGTAAACCTCACTCCTTTGACCTCTAAAGGTGCTCTAGCGGCAGATGCTTGAGGCTATGGTCTTTAGCCTCCTTGTTAGAGCAAATGACTCCCACGCAAGAAAGAGTCGATTCAATCCGAGCTCAGACTGGTGGGTTATACGTGGGGGCTCGTCCGGGATGGGAGTGAAGTTTAGGGGGGTGAGTGTAACAGAGGCTAGTTACTGAAATTGTATGCAGGTAAACCTCACTCCTTTGACCTCTAAAGGTGCTCTAGCGGCAGATGCTAGAGGCCATGGTCTTTAGCCTCCTTGTTAGAGCAACTCACTCCCATGTGAAGAATCACCAGTTTGATCTCAGCTCAGACCAGTTTGGGTGCAGTAAAACTGATGGGTTACACGTGGGGGCTCGTCCGGGATGGGAGTGAAGTTTAGGAGGGGGTGATTGTAACAGAGGCGAGCTAGCGAAATTGTATGCAGGTAAACCTCACTCCTCTGACCTCTAAAGGTGCTCTAGCAACAGATGCTAGAGGCCATGGTCTTTAGCCTCCTTGTTAGAGCAATCAACTCCCATGCGAAGAATCGCTGGTTCGGTCCCAGCTCAGACCAGGTAGGGTACAGTAGGAGCGGTTTCTTAAATTCTTCAATACACATACAAATGGAAAAAGAATAACAGTTGCATTACAACGTGATCCATATTGTTTTTCTGAATAACAAGCAGATGGATAAGCATACTTACAGCTGACTACTCTTAAGTGCTCCGTAATCAGTGTCTGTATAAAAGTGTTTATTGCGTTTGAACTGATTTTGTGAATGCCACACTTGGCATTACTTGAGGATCTGTCAAGAGCTCTTGTATAGAGTGCCGTATGCTTGACGAGAGCGATGAAAACTGGTAACGGACACGTTGTGTGAAAAGAAGTTTGTTTTGTTCTGTTGACCAAAAAGGACTATATACTAAAGATTTTGGAGGGGAAAAACAGCCATTGACTTCCATAATATTTCTGTTCATACCAAGTGTATGTCGATTTTTTTTTTTTACATTCTTACGAAAAATCTCAGGCCTGTAGCCAAAGGGGGGGTGGGGGGTTGGGTGGTTTGAAAGACCCACCCCTCATTGGCAAAGGTCCAAAATTTGTCCTATACATGAGCTCATTTGTTCTATTTTGACTTCTATGCCATAATACATTCTGAAAATAACCCATCGAAGAAGGCTGTAAGACCAAACGGAATCTTGTGTTGGCTGTTGTTTCGGTATCACTGGGAAAAGTTGAATGTGCTGGCCAATTTGTCATTTGCCCAATAAATGACAATAGGCTAGTTTTAATTTAAAACTTTAACAGATTCCTATTTTTCCTTTTCCTTTTTCTACAGGCCATGTGATAAAAATGGCGGAATTGTTTTATCAGGAAGTAAGGATTTTATTCTCTTGGACTTTATTCGCAAATGTTTTATACGATATTCTAGTTTTGCGTATAAATTTAATTTACATCTTTGGATGGAAACATGGCCATACATAAGAGAAGGTCTTGTGAGTGTGTGAAATCATATTGATTTTCCCCACAAGACATCCCGAAAAGTCCTTCACAATAATTATCTACATGCGTTCATACACAAGCTACAGTAGGAAGTCAGGGAAAGGTCTCTTAAAGTTTCATTAAAAGTTATTCGTATTTTGTGATTCACAAGTGTTTTCCATTTATTTAGGGTTGTGAACTCCATTATGGGATGTTGATCTCTGCTCTGTCGAATGTTGAAATTCAGTTAAATATAGGGACTTTTATTGACATTTTATTAGTTTAAAGTAATATAATGTATAAGAATTAACATACAGAGTAAATAAGTCTGTAAAAGAACTGAAAATGTACTGGCAGCTTATTACAACCCAGACAATATATCACTTTAAACTCTTAAAAATGTTGACAAATGTCACTTTTTCAAACTTTTCAAGGTTAAAAGTTGTTGGAAGAAAGATCAAGGTCCCATAATGTGATTCAAATGACTAAATAGACAGGGAAAAAATAAAAAATGAATCACAAAAAACAAAAAAACTGCTAATTTACGGTTATATTCTTTACAGTACATGGAAATGTTTAATTCCAGCCACTTTAATTGATTGTACTTAAACAGTGCAAGCATTGATATACAATACTACCAATACTTCTATTTACAAAACATCAATCAAAACCCTCAGCCAATCAGAATCAAGCATTCAACCATAGTGCGGAATAATGGCACAATAAACAGGAAGCAAACGAACACAAAAGAGCTAAACGGATTATAGGCTGCCTGACATTTCAACACTCGTCACAGTCAAACCTATTCTATCGCGTGGATATGATTTGCATATATTTATGGAGTCGGTGAGCACATGCGTTCAGACTTCATGCTCCCCACTGATCGCCACCTAAAAGCCTCGTAGTGATTTTTGCAGGCAGTCCTTTGAGATAGCAGTAATGTCCTACTGTTATATCCAATGACGCAAATAGAAAACAAAGCAGGCGTTGCATGGACGTGAGGGCAAAGCGTAATTACACACACACATACACACTCCGCTTTCTTCCATTCAGTCAAGGGATATTTTGTAGATCACCTGAAGCCTATTAAAGCAATTTAAGCAGAAAAACGAATGACTGAACTCATTGTCATTCATTAGTGTCTCAGGTAATGCGCACAAGCAGCGCTGTGAAAAACAAGCACTGACATCCAATCAGGAATCCAGTGAAGTATAGTTTCTATAGTGTTTTGTGAAGATTAAATGTGAAGTGTGTAATTTCTGCAAGCCTGTATCAGCTCCAAAAAGACTTACTAAAGTCGAGTTGAAAATGCAGTTCCTGAAAGTTTTAAACAGTTTGACTTTGGCCTTGATTTGAGTTGTTTGAGCACTGTAATAAATGCTTTTCTATGATAGATGGTGACTAAAGACAAAAGTTTAAGCTCACTTGACGGGATTCGTGCATGGTAATGATTATCACAGGAAGCTAATTTCCTCTTCCTATTTGTTTCTTTAAAAGCAGTGGTGTAAATAATAAATTACAAATACTCTAATTACTGTAATTGAATAGTTTTTCTCAGGAAGTAGTTTTAAAAAATGTGTACTTTTACTTTCCCTCGAGTACATTTTTAGTGCAGTATCGGTACTTTTACTCCACTACTTTCCTTCAACCTGCTGTCGCTACTTTATTATTTCTTGTCTATGGGGATTAGAAAAAGCAGTCCTGTGATTCCAGTCCAATCAAATCGCACATAGAAGGTAAATCGCATTCTAATGAACTACCTCAAGACATGGGCGATTTATCATTGCAGCAAACTGTTTGGAAGCATTAAAAGTGGCCAAGAAGATGACCAAAATCTTTACACGCATTGACCCAGAGACTGTTTAGATGCACGTCACTGATGAGAAGATGACAGATGTTTACTGTATGATGACCGAAATGGCCTTAAACACCCAGCAGGCACAAGAAGTCAACATGATGTCAGATTGACGTTGTACCCTAATGTCGTTGTACCCCAATGTCGCTGCATTTTGTTTGGAAGTGAAAATCGGGTTGACGTCAGAACTCAATGTCAGGCCAACGTCAATGTCCAACATCCAAACTAAAATCAACCAAATATCAACGTCTAATGATGTTCCAGCTTGACGTTGTGTGGACGTTACCACTATGACGTCTATCAGACGTTGATTTAGGATGTTGGCTCAACGTTGGATTTTGGTCACTTTTCAAAACAACCGAAAATCAACCAAATATCAACGTCTAATGATGTTACAGCTTAACGTTGTGTGGAAATTACCACTATGACGTCTATCAGATGTTTTGGTTGCCATACCTGATGAATAAATGTTAGTATTTGATGTCAATATTACGTTGGTTTAAGATGTTGGCTCAACGTTGGATTTTGGTCACTTTCCAACACAATCATTTGACGTTGTTATTGGACATCAAAATGACATTGTCCTTAGACACTGGCTAGACAATGAATTTTGGTCACCCAACATCACAACCTAAATCTAACCTAATGTTAACATCTAATGACATCGTGTGCCCGCTGGGCAATAACTAAATGCACTACAGAATGTTACGTTTACACACATCCACAAATTACATGTAAATGCATCAGCTTTTTACAGCATAATACTCACTACTCACTACTCTTGAGTACTTTAGAAAGGGCTACTTTTTACTCATACTTTGAGTAATATTTACAACAGATACTTTTACTCTTGCACTACATTTTTAGGCAAGTAAAGGTACTTTTACTTAAGTATGATTTTTCAGTACTCTTTTCACCACCGTTTAAAATAGCCCATGTTAAAAGTAGCCTATGTTAAAATAGCCTACTCTTTATTATGTGGACAATTAACATGGTTCATAAGAGCTCATCTTTACAGCTCAAATAATACATAATAAATTACACAAACAGCTCATATGACGTTTAACTAGATTAAATGTAATGATTCGTCTACATTCCATATTGTGCATACTCATTATATGAACCTGAAAAAGAGATGTGGGTTGTTCTATTTTCCCCAATATTGCATATATTGTAAATAGTGTATATTTGCCTCACCTTCTTTTTCTTATTTTTAATTATTTTGTTGTTTTTGTTCACTTTGGGAATTGTAAATTAAAGTCACAGTTTTTGATATATCTGCTTAGGTTGTCTTTGCACTTCAATTACTGTATATATAAAATCATTTTAATTTTACACTAAATGTCAAACCCCATTTTCCCCTAGAACAACATCAGGCGTTTGTAACAACTGTAAAAATGCTGGGTTCCACAGTAGGGCTGTGTGATTTGGGGAAAATATCTAATTGCGGATTTTTTTGACAGGTATTGCAACTTCAATTTGATTTGAGATTTAATTTTGTAGTCAAGCTTCAGCTCAATATTCTATAACGTACTGTATAGCTGTTAACATGCAGTAAGTGTTAGTTAAAAAAGGGAACTTTTTGATGTTTTTTCATATGGTGTAACAGCTGCCGATATTGTACTTTTCTGTTGCTAGCTACTAGATTGTCACTGGAAATACTTTTAGTTGACTTTTTAGCAAGACACTTCTCATATAGCCGTCTGTGGTGCTTTTTAGGTGCTGGTTGTTGTATTTCCTTGTGGTGTGGCAACAATTCTGCGACAGCTCTTACAAATGACCTGTTTTGGTTTGGTGTCTGTGACTTTGAAACCAAAATATTGCCATATAACCGACATGCTGTTTTTTTATATTCATTTGCCTATTAATGCTTCTGAAGCAGCAAATGTCATCATCCCACTCATCCGCGCTTTCCTGTTTGTTTGTTTTATTGTGGGTTGTCCGCATAGTTCGGTTGCGCAATTCTGATTGGGCAGAACGAAAGTGTGTTCACTCGATTGGCTAGTAAGACTATCACATACAGACGGCAGTCAAGCATTTGCTCTGGGTGGGGGATATTGTATAATACATGTATATTTCATATCGCAGTCTCTTTCGATTAGCTAATCGCAACATTTTAAATCACGATTGCGATTAATTGCACAGCCCTACAATCAATTTGTGTTGGGACAACATGAGGGAATTAAATTAACTTGTTAGTTTTTACAAATTTAAGTCGATTAAACATAAAACTACGGTGGCCGGGAAGTGCAAAACAACATTACAAAGTGTGAAACACTTTTATGTAGCTCAAGACAAATTTGGAAAACATTTTTACCTATCATAAGACACAATTACATAGGAAAAACGATTTTACCAAGGACGAAACAAATTTACATTTTAGAAAAAAAATTAACAGGGCGCTAAACACTTTTACCATTCCCAAAACAAATTTACAGGACAGATTCTTTACGGAAAGGGAATGTACCACACACCGGAAGTGATGCAGGGAAAAGTGTTGTTGTCATTGGTGGTGAGCGCAATATGTTGCCATTACGGTGACCAAACATGGACTGGATGTTTTGTACATGAGCAGCTTAACGCAGTTTTGCTTTACGTGTGGTCGGTGTTTGGAGTTTCTAAAGGATGCGGAGGACCAGACATACTGCATCAATGTGTTCAATATATTAATGAGGGCCACTTGTACGCTGTAATCGTGGACATGATGTCAAGTTTACACGGTGTAAACATCTGCTTGAGGACAGTTAAAAGTAAACTAAATGAAGCCGGTTTTACGGTTTAACTGGTGTCCGTGTTAACTGGTGACCCTTACCAGATGTAAACTATTCACGTTTGCAGATTGTGTGGCAGAACAGTATACACCAAAATTAATGTAAAGAAATAATTATAATTTACATGTCATCAATGGGATTCCAACCCAAGTCAAAAGGTTCAGCACGAGTATCGACCTAACTGAGCTATTCAGGACTACACGTTGAGGTCGGTTTTGATATTTTTATCAGTCAACATATGCTGCGCTTTGGTTGTGGACTCGTGTTAACTTGTTTCCATGTACTAGCGTTTACATGTTTCTACATACTCTCACGCTGATATTTTCTCAGAACAGCTCTAAATAACAAAACGATGTTTTATCGCAGTTGGTCAAACCATGATTTTTATAGTTGCAGACACATGCTAACCTGTGCCTTTGGACTCGTGTTAACCTGTGTCTACAAAGTCACACATAAGCTGATATTTTCCAGTGTGTGGTACATTCCGCGTAACTTCCGGTGTGTGGTACATTCCCATTCCGTAAAGAATCTGTCATTGTAAATTTGTTTCGGGACTGGTAAAAGTGTTTTGTGTCTTGTTAATTTTTTTTCTAAAATGTAAATTTGTTTCGTCCTTGGTAAAATAGTTTTTTCTACATAATTGTGTCTTATGATAGGTAATAATGTTTTCCTAAATGTAAAGAAAAATAAATTTTTCTTGAGCTTCGTAAAAGTGTTTTACACTTTGTAATGTTGTTTTGCACTTCCTGGCCATCGTACTACACAATTAAGTTGTCCCAAAAAATCTGAAGAACTGTGTTGTTTCAGCTCATTTTAAATAAGTAGTTTAAACAAGCAACAGAAAAGAATTGTTTGAGTGAAGGTCAGAGAATTACAAAGCAGTTGCAGTGGAAAAAAAAAAGTCACACTTTCAAGCCTTGCCAACTCCGTTTAGGGACATCAACCTACACAATGGCCGTGTTAAAGTCTCAGCACGTAAAACTGCAACAGAAAAAAAGCATTTCACTTCCAAAACACTGCCTGTCACCTTTAAATCCAGGGTATCCTGGAATCAGAAACAAAGCTTGCCCTCAGAGAACAGCCTGGCCAATCAAACAGCATGCGAGCTGTGTAATCCAACTAAGTTCCAATCAAACTTTAATAAAATCCTGAGGAAAAAAAAAAAAAAAAAAAGAGTTCCCATTGATTATCACTGCCTCTGATTTTCTCCCCTTTCGGTGAAATAGCAATTCTTCTTTTCACCTTTGGTATACGCAGTTTTGTCTTCCAGGGCCTCCATCTGCCACCCCAAGAACTGATGGGACGCTCAGTAACATGGTCACCTCCGAAAGCACATCCCTCTCCCGAATGTGACAGCCTGCCAATACGCGTCAGGCCAGCTGTCAGTCAAGCTGTCACTCGTCCAGACATGCAGACACTGTGTTGAGGAAGGGCACAAACCGATGACTGATGGTGGCTGTTTGTCTTGGGCTGTGATAATTATAATGAGGATTAGGGAGAGTATGATACATGCAGCAAAACGCTTTAGACATCTGTCCTGTAATAATATGTTTGCTGGCAACAAATAATACAAATACTGTTAAGCCATTAGGAGTAGAATAAACTGGGTGACACTTAGTTTAGGGACCAATTCTCACTATTGACTTGACGCTTATTATTAAGATATTTGAGCAATTCCATGCAAATGTAAAATAATTACGTTTTTGCCAAAATAGCAAAGTTTTTTTTGTGTAGGCAAGTATTTTACAGTACTTTAAAAATACTCAAAAATGTGTCTATTAATGTTTTCAAACTATTATATTTGATTTACCAAAGTCACACAAGTGCCAATTTCACATCTGTCACATCCATAGCTGTTATTAAGCCTATTATTAAGAAACCACAACTGGACCCGAGCAACTTAGCTAATTATAGGCCTACTTCAAATCTTCCATTTATATCTAAAATGCTAGAAAACATTGTTTCTGCCCAATTATGCTCCTTTCTGCAAACGAACAATGTTTTTGAAGCGTTTCAGTCAGGTTTCAGGCCTCATCACAGTACAGAAACTGCATTAGTGAAAATAACCAACCATTTACTCTTAGCTGCTGACCAAGGGTGCATCTCGTTATTAGTTTTATTGGCTCTTCGTGCCGCATTTGACACCATCGACCACAATATCCTCATAGATCGCTTAATTTCTACAGGTGTCCAGGGACAGGCTCTACAATAGTTTAAGTCATCCTTAGCTGACCGTTACCAGTTTGTGAATATTAATGGACAGCTTTCACAAGTCAGGCCAGTAAAGTATGGGGTGCCTCAAGGATCAGTTTTAGGCCCTTTGCTGTTTACAATACATGCTACCCCTGGGAGACATTATTAGAAGACATGGTTTCACTGCTATGCAGATGATACTCAATTATATATTTCAACTAAACCTGATGAGATGTCTGAACTGTCTAAGCTAACTGAGTGTATTAAAGATGTTAAAGACTGGATGACCAACAATTTTCTTCTCTTAAACTCAGACAAAACAGAATTAGTACTTATTGGGCCTAAATTCTGTACACAGCAGACCTCACAACTCGACCTGCAATTAGAGGGATACAAAGTTAGCGTTAGCTCTACTATATTTAAGACTATATAAAAGATCTGGGTGTCATTTTAGACAGCAATTAACTTTTGAAAATCAGATATCCCATGTCACAAAAACTGCCTTCTTTCATCTGAGAAATATTGCTAAATTGTGAAGTATGCTATCCATCTCAGATGCAGAAAATCTAGTTTTTATGCTATGCTATGCTTTTATGACTTCTAGCCTGGATTACTGTAATGCTCTGTTCGCTAGTTGCCCATCATCCTCTATTAACAAACTTCAGCTAGTGCAAAATGCAGCTGCCAGAGTTCTTACCAGGTCTAGAAAATATGATCATATCACCCCAATTTTATCCTCCTTACACTGGCTGCCTGTTAAGTTTCGTATTGATTTTAAAATATTGCTTCTTACCTATAAAGCTTTAAATAATCTAGCACCTGGTTATCAAAACGACCTCCTGTCTCGCTACAATGCAACCCGCTCTTTAAGATCTCAAAACTTAGGATTTCTGGTAGTACCTATAACAGCAAAGTCGAGTAAAGGTGGTTGAGTCTTCTCATTTATGGCTCCTAAACTCTGGAATAGCCTTCCTGATAATGTCCGAGGCTCAGACACACTCTCGCAGTTCAAAACTAGATTAAAGACCTATCTTTTTAGCAAAGCATACACTCAATGCATCACATAGCGGTATGATGCACGAATGTGTTCTACGCATCTCGTTTATATACACTATGAACAGGAGCTACGCCAGGGATCACTAAACTTGTTCCTGGAGGTCCGGTGTCCTGCAGATTTTAGCTCCAACCCTAATCAAACACACCTGAACAAGCTAATCAAGGTCTTACTATGTACACTTGAAACACCCAGGCAGGTGTGTTGAGGCAAGTTGGAGCTAAACCCTGCAGGGCACCGGACCTCGAGGAACAAGATTGGTGACCCCTGAGCTACGCTAATTATTCTCTTTATTCTCTATTTCCACCTGGGGATACTCATTCTGAGGCCCCCAGAGATTATGCAGTGCCACTGATGCGATCCAAGACCTGTGAAGAGATGATCCCAAGGTTTCCATAATCCCGGACCAGGCCGTATCCTGAGCAGCTGCTGTGGTGGTCATGGAGGAGTGGAGAGCATGAGACTGATTCCTGTGAGACTCCAGGGACAGCCGAGTCTTCGCTGACGTCCAGCATTCTCCAGTCTCCGGTGCCTAGACTGCAGCTCTGCACAAGACGTTTGGCCATAGGAGAAATGGTCGTGCCCAACTGAGCCTGGTTTCTCTTGAGGTTTTTTAATTCTTCACTTTCGCAATTGGTGAAGTTTTTTCCTCGCCGCTGTCGCCACTGGCTTGCATGGTTCAGGACTTGTAGAGCTGCGCAACGATGGATTAATCTTCAGTGTTTGGACTCTCAGCAGTGAATATTAAACCACACTGAACTAAACTGCACTAACTGAACTTAAACTCTGAAAATTGTACTGACACTGTTTCAATTCACTATAATCTTCTATGTGAAGCTGCTTTGATACAATCTACATTGTAAAAAGCGCTATAGAAATAAAGAGGAGTTGAGTTGAATAACCAAACTATTTCTTCATAAATGCAAAAATGTCAAATAAAACTAAATCAATCATTTTTGTTCTACACTAGGGCTGCACGATACTGGAAGAATCTGACATTGCGATATTTTATTTTTCTGCGATATCCATTACAATATGAACACATAACGAATAGCTCCATTGTATAGCTCTAATTGGAATTAAATCATTAATTTAGATAATAATAATCTTGTAGAGGCGTGAATCAAACAGATTGCAAGCATAAATAAGACAGAGCAAAAGTAAAAGCGAAACAAGTAGTCAGATATTCAGGTACAGCAATACGATACGATATTTGTCACCAATAATGATAGATCAGAAAACCATCCACAATATATCATTATATTTGTAAATAAAGGGAGAAAAATGCATTAAAACGTTATAAGATGTATTTCCTTTATTAACAGCACATATATTTTGTAAAATTGCAACACTGATGTGTTTTCGATATGCCGTTACAAAAAGTGACACCTCATGTACTGCGGTTAAAGGTAGCAGTGCAAGGCTGATGAATTAATTCAGATCTTCATGGGAAGGTCCCATGAAGCTAAAATTCAGTTTTTTTATATGTTAGTATCAGTATTGTTAGTTTTTAAGATCTTTATAAGCTAGTGTGCTCCAATACAGTGACAAAATTCACGTTTAGGAGATATAAAACTGATATAAACATGTAAAGCTTGTAGTTTGTCACTTCTGCCTAAATGGATCAACGTTATTATTCATGTCACCTCATCAAATCTTCTGACCAACCTAATGAAGAACTTAGATGTGGAGGCTGAAGTATGAGGAGCGCTATCCTGCTGAAGAATTTGCCCTCTCCTGTGGTTTGTAATGTAATGGGCAGCACAAATGTTTTGATACCTCAGGTTGTTGATGTTGCCATCCACTCTGCAGATCTCTCGCACACCCTCATACTGAATGTAACCCCAAACCATGATTTTTCCTTCACCAAACTTGACTGATTTCTGTGAGAATCTTGGTTCCATGCGGGTTCCAGTAGGTCTTCTGCAGTATTTGTGCTGATTGGGATGCAGTTCAACAGATGATTCAGCTGAAAACCTTCTGCCACTTTTCAATGATCAACTTGAAGTCAAGTTATCATTTGTTGCTCTTACAACTAGGATTGACGACAAGACTTTTGTCAGGTATACATTAACTATTAATAAGCAGCAAATAATCAGGAGTTCATTAAGCTAAAAGCCACAGTTAATGATTTGTTAATAGTGAGAATTCTATATTAAACTAAAGCGTGACCAAAAACTATAACAGATATGCACATTTCCAGATGTAAACACAGTTTATTTCATCCAAAGTGCTTTAATGAGCTATTAAACTGATGATTTAATTGCGAATTGTAATTTACTGACTAATCCTTCATGCTACAAATGAGATAGTTGCAGCTTTCTTGCAACAAATATGAATTGTTCATTTATAGGCTGATTATGTTGATTTACCTTGCGTAACATTCTTCAGGAAGAAGAAAATCCAACTGTTCTGTCCTAATCCTGTCCCACACAAACACAATCACACACTAAAAAACATCCCAAAACACAATGGAGCTTAACAGTCGGGGCTCCATCTGGGAATAAAAATCTCATTCACTTTCTCCAAAGAGGACTCAATTTTAAAACAACCTTTCAAGAAAGAGTCACTATGTGCTCTGAATTTGTAAAGTAATGATACATGCAACCGCAGAAGCCATTCAGATTTCAGTATCCTTTTTCTTAAACAGATAAAAACCTAAAGGCACAGTTACTATAAAAAAAATGACTCACTGTCAGGCCATGCACGATGTAGGTGACCTTTTTTCTTCAGCAGAACATTTTGTAGCTTAAACCGTGATCCTTGGGGGACAATTTCAAGTCTGTGGCTATTTGAGATAAAAACAAAGAAACAAACATAACATAAAACATACATGGGGGAAAAAAAAATTATACCTAGGGCTGCTGCTGATACTTTGAGCTCTTATAAAATGATCCGTCTATGTGCATGAGACTGAACACGGGTTACAAAATGATTAGCTTTAATACAAAACTACCGCAAATGATCCAGAGTGATGTTTAGTTTGCGAATTTAGTCTGCTTATTCAAAACTCAATTTCAGATGTCCCGGATTCAAAATGAGCCCATTTTCATTCAGTTTCCATCAGCTTAGTCACTTATTGATCAGGGGTCGCCACAGCGGAATGAACCACCAACTATTTCGGCATATTTTATGCAGCGGACGTCCTTTCAGCTACTCCACACAGAAATGCCAACTGGCCCTGCCGGGACTCGAACCAGCGACCTTCTTGTTGTAAGCTTGTTGAGCTACCGTATCCTCTTAAGGCCCAAGCTGTTTTTTACATGCATTTTTTATTTCTCTTTGCTATTTGGGCTTATTGGAACCTAATTAGAATAAAAATATAAGTATCATCTTTTGATATGATGTACTTTTAGAGAAAAATGATGTCCATATATGTGGACTTATGGTCCGAATTTACATAAAACACTTTTTCCTGAATGTTTTTTTAATGCATATATAACAAAGAAATTTTTTGACTACAAGACTTTGACTATCAGAGAGTAAAAACAACATTTTTTCCCCATTTTGGACAGTTAAAAATAGGGTTTGGGACATTTCATATGCTCCAAAACAGTTGCAGGATGACATTATGTCTGTAAAAAAACATTCAAAGTGTTTTAAATAGCCACTTAAGAGCTAAAATGTGCTGTCCACGTATGTGGACACTCAAGCCCTAAGAGGATATGAGGAAACTGTTCGAACTGATGAGATAAAAATTGAGATAAAGAATTCATTCACTTTACATGCTTTCAATTCCATTCAAAACATCTGTGTTTCAGATAATTATTTGGGTAATGTGTATTTATATAGCGCATTTATTGTATATAGCCATACACCCAAAGCGCTTCACAATCATGAGGGGAGTCTCTTCACACCACCACCAGTGTGCAGCATCCACTTGGATGATGCAACGGCAGCCACAGGACAACGGCGCCAATGCGTTTACCACACACCAGCTATAGGTGGAGTGAAGAGACAGTAATAGAGCCAATTCGGTGGATGGGGATGATTAGGAGGCCATGATGGGAAAGTGCCGATTGAGGGTACTTTAATGTACACTACCTGACAAAAGTCTTGTCATCGATCCCAGTTGTAACAGCAACAAATAATATCTTGAAAGATCTGAACTGCATCACGATCATCACAAATACTGCAGAAGACCTTTTAGAACCTGCATGGCCCAAGATTTTCACAGAAATCAGTCAAGTTTGTTGAAGGAAAAATCAGGGTTTGAGGTTACATTCAGTATGGGGGCGTGTGAGATCTGCAGAGTGGATGGCAACAACATCAGCCTGAGGTATCAATACATTTGTGCTGCCCATTACATTACAAACCACAGGAGAGGGCAAATTCTTCAGCAGGATAGTGCTCCTCATACTTCAGCCTCCATATCAAAGTTCCTGACAACAAAGGAGGCCAAGGTGCTCCAGGATTGGCCAACCCAGTCACCAGATATGAACATTATTGAGTATGTCTGGGGTAAGATGGAGGAGGCATTGAAGATGAATCCAAAAAATCTTGATGAACTCTGGGAGTCCTGCAAGAATGCTTTCTTTGCCGTTCCAGATGACTTTATTAATAAGTTATTTGAGTCATTGCAGAGATGTATGCAGTCGTCCAAGCTCATGGGAGTCATACACAATATTCATTCTTTTTCCACTGCACTATGACTTTAAACTCTATACAGTACATTATTTCTGTTAAGTGACAAGACTTTTGTCTAAGCAAAGTCAGACCTTAATGTCCTAATTATATAATTAAAAATCAAGGCATGATCATATTTTATGGGTAAGTTTATTGGTAAAATAAGCGTAATCTAGAGGCCTTTGCCTTTCATAAAAACCACATCTGATACCAAATGATCAAGTAGAAGTTATTATTTGTTGTTCCTAAAACTTGGATGGGTCAACAGGAATTTTGTCAGGTAGTGTATATCTGTATAAAGTTATGCCATTGCAGGATTACTAAAACAAACTGATGAAATAAAGGTGAATTATTTGAAAGAACTACAGACAATATTCTGATTTTATTTGCTAGGTTAAAGGTATTTAAAGGTAATAATGTCATGAATCATTTCCAGTTTCTTACACAGACTGACTGTTATGACATGGCTTTTTTGCAAAACTCTCAACATTGTCTCATACTGTGTTTTTGCCTTTTGTCATTCGCGATCTCCAGCAGTAGATGATCTTCCTGCACAGACATGCTGGATTCACCTGATTTCTTGACAAATGAATCCCGTCGCAAAGAAACTTTTCAAGGACATCTGTTTCTTACTCATTTTGCTAGCTTTTGGGTTAAATCTTGGCACTCAAGTGACCGAAAAGTAACCGAGAGAATATGGTCATTTTTCAAAATAAAAGATTTTTAATAAAGATATTAAATAAAATGGAAACAGAGAAAATTAAAGAGTCCCTATTTTGCATTATAAAAGAACATATTTTGGTTTTGGGGTCTCCAACACTAGGCTGATTTGCATGCAAGGTCAAAAAACACTTTCATTATCTTATAATATGCATTTATTTTTAACTAATTATCCTAACGACCCCCATATGATTCGTTCAGCGATTCATTTGTTCCCAACTGCCTCCTTAGCATGAAGCTAATCTGCGCTGATTGGTCTGATGACAGTCTGTTGTGATTGGTTGACTGCGTTCAGCGCGATAGAGAGAAATGCCCACCATTGCTATGAAGTATCACACAGAATATGTGAGAGCCCAATGCAGGAATGCAGTTAAACACCATAATATCTTAACCCTAACCCCAAGTAATAACAACGACACACATTTAGTATTAATCAACACAGTGGCAAAAGTTAAACTATTTAAAAAATTGACCACGCCGCATGTCTATGAACAGCTGATGGTGGCCATAGCGACAAGCGGTAGAGGATCGCAAGTTCAGAAACGCATTTAAATCGGTAAAGGAAGAAGCACGCGTCGTGTTTTCAACGTGGTTTTAGACACTATGGGCCCTATCATACACCCAGCGCAATGCGGCGCAAGGCGGGACGTAATTGTTGTTTGCTAGTTACAGCTCGACACAGGAGTCATTTTGACGTTTGCACCACGCTGTTTAAATAGCAAATGCATTTGCGCTTATATGTGCACTCTGGTCTAAAAAAGGAGGTGTGTTGAGGCGCGTTGCTATTTTGAGAAACTAGAATAGACTGTAGGCATGGGACGATAACAGTTTAAGATATACCATGGTTTGAAAAAGTCAAGGTTTTAAAACAGTCAACATTTTCTGTAATATCGTTCCTAAAGTATGTGTAATATTTTTTATTTTGTTTTTTTAAGACAGCAGTATCTCCAGCAGTAAAAATATCCAAAGATGCCATTTTAAATTGTAAATTGTAAAGAAATCTGTGTTTTTTTAAACTAGTGAAGACAGCAGAAGTCAATGATTCATTTGAATTATTTAGCCTGACATGTTTACTCCTCCAAAATATCATAAACCTTTCAAAAAATTAAATATATTGTTTTTTTAAGGGAAAAAAAGTTTTAGTTTTTTTACCCAGACATTTAAAAAGAATATATTTTAGAGCAGTAACCACAATACCGTGAAACCGTGATATTTTTATCCAAGGTTATCATACCGTCAGAATCTTATTCCGGCCCATGCCTAATAGACTGTTTAATAGACCAGCTAAGAGGAGGTCTTAAGTTCAGCGGAGAGCGCGTTAGTTGTGCGCCTCGCTTAAACATTGCTTAATACACACAGGATGTACAACAATACGCAAATATCTTTACAAATAAAAAAGAATTAAAGGATTAAAATAATACAAAAAAAAAATTACTTTCTAGCCTACATAAATATAAAAACCACTGCCTTCTTCATGGGGAGCTTTTTCAGTTTATTCATGACAATTTGCTTTTGTATAATGTTATTATTATTAGCAGTATTATGTATTATATGCATATTTATATATGTTTTATTAAAAACAAGCTTAGATTTGCTCACCTGTCAGGTTTTAGACCATTAGGGGCATAGCATGTGTATTTGGATACAACTTAGTTTTTTGTCCACACTTCATTATTATTGTTCATTTATTTGTTTGCTGGAAATTAGAACTGAATTTAGAAATAGTTTTGAAACAAATCTTTGCGCTTAAAATTAATTATGTGGGCTAATGGATGTCTGTGCGTACAACACGTTTCCTTATCCACGAGAGCGAAAGTAAAAGTAAAGAATGAGGAGGCTCATTTTCTCATTTTTGCGATGTAGATGCTCTGTTTAACTGTTTTCTCGCTTAGCGCTTAGTTTTTCCACTTACAATGTCCGCAATGTAAATAGCAAATACGCTTTGGCGCGACGCAACTGACTCTTAAAGGAAATGTGAGATGAGACTCTGATTGGTTTATTCTTAAAACACACCTATAACTCATTAAGAGAATAAGCTCAACCCTGTTAGACCATGCGGCGCGGCGCAAAATGGAATTTTCCGTCCTTAAAATAGCAAAAGTGGATTCGGACACGCCTTTAATGCTTTTGCGCCTAGATTGTTAAAATAGGGCCCTATATGTGAACAGCCCCATGAAGGTTTAATATGAGAGATACAGTACAAGCACTGATCTATAATAGATAAGTGATTACAACTTATAACACACAATTAAACACATATTTTGCAAACTAAAGAAAATGAGGCATCAATTTTAATCACACATGTTACGATCTGGAGGAAGAAGAAACTGGTCCATATGAACTGCAACAGTTACTGACAGAGTCCCATACATAATAGTCTCTGCTGCTCCTTCCTCTAATAGCAAATGGCCAACGAATCCCCCTTTGCAACGTAGGTTATTGTATCAAAACTCAGAAAAATGACAGGAACAAACACAGCACTAGGTTGGCTATACTGTGGTATTGTTGTGAAAATTAACTTTACTGTATATATTCAACCAAGGCGGCAACACCAAAGCTCCAAAAATGCAAATTTATTAAAATAAAAAGGATGACACAAAGCGTGTAACGTTGAGCCAAATTAACTTTTAACCATTTTTTCCCCACAGCCGAATCTCCATCTATCAGTCATTGTCATCTTCACGTCATGATCAGTCCTGTGATCCCCCTCGCTGCGCTAGTGTCTGAATGGAAAGGCGCATTCACATTTTACCGGATGCGGTACTACATACTTGGTGATGTATCGTATCGACGTTGATGCGTTCAGGAAAAAGATCCGAACCCAACTCGATTAATTTATTCGACACCTAGTCGACCATTTCAATAAAGAATCAATAGGTGCAAACACGGTGCACTTTCAGATTTAACCCTCAGCTGGATCTTTTCATTTACTTAGAGCTGTGTTACACTGCCTGGAAACTCATTTTCAAAAACCCATAATAGGGGCTCTTTAACGTTTTCATGTGCGGCCTGGTACCAAGTGATCCAGCCTGGGGGTTGGGGACCACTGCTATATTTTGTTGTCCACCAGTGAAAAACTCTACATTTCATTATTGAAAAAAAATATCTGCAAAGTATGAGGAATCAATGACTATGTGGCGGAATCGCTGCAAAATAAAGTGTACACTTTAATCTTATATAGACGTTCAAAGCAAAATGTGAACATACTGTGAGCAAATTCACCAAAATAAAAAAAGGCAAAGTACTTTTAAGATCATTGCTATTGATTTAATCCTCTGCACAAATACATTTTCAAAAAATATATTCACAAACTTTAAAACATTGTAAAACAGTAAACAGTTTCACATGTAATGACCTACCAAATAGCTAGGTTTTGTTTCCCCAAGACATCCTGTATTAAACAATCCTCTGAGAAAAGAAGTATACTTTTAAAATGTAACACAATTAGGTTTATTTTAGCCTTTATGAACGACCAGAGAGGTCCATATTGGCCCAAAAGAATAAATGCCCTACCTAATACGGCACAAGGGTGCAATATAACTGCTTTAGCCAATTATTCTGACACATATTGATCGAGAGAGACTGAAATCTGCAGCGCAACCGGAGAGACGAATTTTAAGATGCACTGCAGAGATATATGTAGTCAGTGTGTGTTCGCTGCATAACCATACTGTGTTTATAATGGGTTTTTGACCTCCTGCAGACAAAAGAAATACTGGGGAACAGTGTATAGCTTGAGTTTATATTAGTGTGGCCCCTGTAGTTCTGCTTATGAGAGGTCCTGGTCCTCTTAGTGTAATGTAAACTTTACCGTCAAATAGTACATTCTTCATTACCGGAATGTCCTAGGATCATACAGGAATAGGTCAGTGTGATAAAAGCACAGTGAGACACATGATTCAGACACTACAGTCCAGTGCGTCTGGAGGGCTAAAGCTCCTGGAAGAAGGCCACTCTGGATTTGGTGCTCTGTAGAGTGAGCTGTGGAGACAGATTGAAGAAGATTTACAGGTGTTAAAGAACTGTGCTATGCTCCAAACTGAAGACCTTCATCTGTTATGAAGTCACATTTAAGGTAAAAACACATTTATTAATAAATGACACATGTAAAGGCTATTGCACAGTGAAATTGAATATTTCAAATGTAATTTTTGCATGTTAAATAATAATTTCAACCTCATCTTATTGACAAACTGCCTCAGAAACTTTCGTCTGTCCAAAAAAAATTTAATCGGGTTTGATTTTTTCAGTTTGAAATTTCAATTGCATCCAAAAAAGCGTTTGAGAGCTGTTTTGACAGTCCAGAGCCACCATACAAGCGGAGGGCAAAATACAAAATGCAGTCACTTGACCAGCACAGATCACTTAATGACAAACACAGCGCATAAATGAATATAAAGAAATAACAAAATAAAATAGTACAAAGATCTTATTGGTTTATGTCACAAAAGATTTCTATTTCAAGTAAATGTTTTAATTTTCCTATCCAAAGAATCCTTAGAATCAATAATAAATGAAGATTTTGAGAACGGTCGTTTATCTCAGTGGTGTTGTTTGTGAATTATTCTGTGTTTTGAGCAAATAATTAAATGCATCAACTTAATTTGAGAGATTTTTAATGAGGCAAATAAATGAATGATTCAATCAGCCGCTTTTGTTTCTAATTATTATTTCACTGCACAACATAATTGAATATTTCCTTATTAATACAAGAGAATATAAAATATATTTTGAAGATTAATGCTAACCAAACTGGTTAAATAGTCTGTGAATATGTCTTAATACTAATTCAGATGTAAAATCTTGAATTGGTAAAACATGCCTGTAGCAGAAATGTTCTGTTATAAAACCAATAACAAATATTTTTAAATTATTATTATTATTATTATGCTACTATTTTGAAATGTTTGTAACTATTAATGGTTTAATATTTATATAAAATAATTAATACTATATTCATATAATTATTATATTAATAATAATAATTGTTATTATTTTTAGAAGCATTTTCACAATCAAATTGTGGTGTCAATATTTAGATCTCTATCTAGTTATCTTTATAGGTAGTGCAATAGATAAAATGACAGATAGACAGATAGCTAGATAGAATAGATAGAATGATAGAACAATAGACAGAACAATAGATAGAACGATAGATAGAACAATAGATAGAACAATAGACAGACAGACAGACGATAGAACGATAGATAGAACGATAGATAGACAGACAGACAGACAGACAGACAGACAGACAGACAGACAGACAGACAGACAGACAGACAGACAGACAGACAGACAGACAGACAGACAGACAGACAGACAGACAGACAGATAGATAGATAGATAGACAGATGGGTAGATGGATAGAATGCTAAATAGAACAGTTATAAAGATAGAACGATAGGAAGATGAAAAGAACAATAGACATATAGAAGGTTAAATAAAACAATCGATAGAATGATAAATATAACAATAGACAGACAGATAGATTGAATAACAGAGATGGATAGAATTAAGGATTAATAGATGGATGGATGATGGACGGACGGACAGACGGACAGACAGATAGATCAATAGATAGATAGAACGAATGATAGAGATTTTTTATCCACACACACACGCACACACACACACACACACACACACACACACACACACACACACACACACACACACACACACACACACACACACACACACACACACACCACACACACACACACACACCACACACAATTTAATTCACAATATAGCATATTTATTAATGAATTTTCAATTCCTGCTCATTATTAAATCATTCACTAACTGAATAAATTCTCAAAGATTATGTGACAGTGGTATTTAATTTTTTATGCACACACCATGAAAAACCCTAGACATGTATGACATGTTCAATACACAGAGAGAGAGAGAGAGAGAGAGAGAGAGGAGAGAGATGAGGAGAGAGGAGAGACTGAGGATGGAGAGAGAGGAGGAGAGAGATGAGAGAGAGAGAGAGAGAGAGGAGAGAGAGAGAGAGAGAGAGAGAGAGAGAGAGAGAGAGAGAGAGAGAGAGAGTGTGGAGGGAGCATGTGTGTGTCTCTGATCAGCTGTCACTAGTCTGTGTGAAGCCACTGACAGTGATGTTTAAAGACAGAATCCCTCATGAAACACTGGCGTAAACAAACAAAAAGAGACCGCAGAGATGGGCAAATGATTAAATTAATGCTGTGCGAAGATGGTACATCTTGTGCTTCATTAATGAATCATTTTGCAAGGGATTTAAGCACACTCACCCTGAAATACCTCAATCTGCTCAGCTTTTAATAGACATCTTGAGTTATAAATGTCACAAATACTCTACACATGCCTCTGGTTACTGTGTAAACCGTGTACTCTGTGTTACTCTGGAATCTGGACAACTGTGTGATCTTGAGAAGAACTGACTTCAAACGTCCACCAAAAAAAAATGATACAGAGAGCAGCTGGTTAAAAGTAAATGCAACACATAAGAAACGTTCAATAGGAGTGAGGTTCAGTACTGATAACAGCAGTATACTTAAAAATGAAAGTTCTGAAATTTGGCAGTAAAGAATAAAGAATGAGAAACTATATAGTGCATCCGGAAAGTATTCATAGCGCTTCACTTTTTCCCACATTTTTTGTGTTACAGCCTTATTCCAAAATGGATTAAATTCATTTATTTCCTCAAATTCTACACACAATATCCCATAATGACAATGTGAAAAATGATTTTTTGAAATTGTTGCAAATTTATTAAAAATAAAAAAGCTGAAAAATCACATGTACATCAGTATTCACAGCCTTTGCCGTGAAGCTCTAAATTGAGCTCAGGTACATTCTGTTTCCACTGATCATTCTTGAGATGTTTCAGCAGCTTAATTGGAGTTCACCTGTGGTAAATTCAGTTGATTGAACATGATTTGAAAAGGCATACACCTGTCTACATAAGGTCCCAGGGTTGACAGTGCATGTCAGAGCACAAACCAAGCATGAAGACAAAGAAATTGTCTGTAGACCTCCGAGACAGGATTGTCTCGAGGCACAAGGCTGGGGAAGGTTACAGAAAAATTTCTGCTGCTCTGAAAGTTCAAATGAGCACAGTGGCCTCCATCATCCGTAAGTGGAAGATGTTTGGAACCACCAGAACTCTTCCTAGAGCTGGCCGGCCATCTAAGCTGAGTGATTGGGGGAGAAGGGCGTTAATCAGGGAGGTAATCAATAACCCGATGGTCACTCTGTCTGAGCTCCAGCGTTCTACTGTGGAGAGAGGAGAACCTTACAGAAGGACAACCATCTGTGCAGCAATCCACCAATCAGGCTTGTATGGTAGAGTGGCCAGATGGAAGCCACTCCCCGCCTGGAATTTGGCAAAAGGCATCTGAAGGACTCTCAGACCATAAGAAACAAAATTCTCTGGTCTGATGAGAATAAAATTGAACTCTTTGGAGTGAATGCCAGGCGTTGCATTTGGAGAAAACCAGGCACCGCTGATCAACAGGCTAATACCATCCCTACAGTGAAGCATGGTGGTGGCAGCATCATGCTGTGGGGATGTTTTTCAGCAGCAGGAACTGGAAGACTAGTCAGGATAGAGGGAAAGATGAATGCAGCAATGTAAAGAGACATCCTGAATGAAAACCTGCTTCAGAGTGCTCTTGACCTCAGACTGGGGTGATGGTTCATCTTCCAGCAGGACAATGACCCAAAGCACACCGCCAAAATATCAATGGAGTGGTTTCACAACAACTCTGTGAATGTCCTTGAGTGGCCCAGCCAGAGCCCAGACCTAAATCCTATTGAACATCTCTGGAGAGATCTGAAAATGACTGTACACCATCGCTTCCCATCCAACCTGATAGAGCTTGAGAGGTACTGCAAAGAGGAATGGGCAAACATTCCCAAAGACATGTGTGCCAAGCTTGTGGCATCATATTCAAAAACACTTGAGGCTGTAATTGCTGCCAAAGGTGCATCAACAAAGTAGAGCAAAGCCTGTGAATACTGATGTACATGTGATTTTTCAGCTTTTTTATTTTTAATAGATTTGCAACAATTAAAAAAAAAAAAAAAAAAAGTCATTATGGAGTATTGTGTGTAGAAATTTGAGGAAATAAATGAATTTAATGCCTTTTGGAATAAGGCTGTAACATAAAAGGTTTAAACAGTTGTGTGGCAACAGTGTTTGACTATAACCAGCCTCTGATTGTAAAAATGTATTGTTGCAGGTTTTTTATTTTTTTATTTTTTATAAATCACACCTTACATTCTCCCTTTGTGTGTGTCATCTGAGGGGGAAAGCCCCGCTCATTTGTGACGTTCTCTCCTTTATTAAAATAAACAGCCCTGAGTGAAAAGCAGCCATCAGCCATTAGAGTTTTCCCCTGCTGAAGATAACGTCAGCGACTAAGGATTATAAATGTGGAGATTTAGGTTTTAAATGCATTAAAGCAATGCAGTTAAACACCAGCATATTACACTACTCTTAACCCTAACCCCAAGTAATAACAACGACACACATTCAGTATTAATCCAGACAGTGGCAAAAGTTGAACTATTCTGAAAATTGACCGAGCCGCACGTGTGAGGAACAGCTGATGGTGGCAATAGAAAAAACAAACGGTAGAGGATCGCAAGTTCAGAAACGCATTTAAATCGTAAAGGTTTCAATGTGGTTTTGGACACTACATGTGAACAGCCCCATGAAGGTTTAACATGAGAGATACAGTAAAAGCACTGATCTATAATAGATAAGTGATAACAAGCCACACGGGGCGATTACATGTTATAACACACAATCAGTGGTGTAAAGTAACTAATTACAAATACTCAAATTACTGTAATTGTGTAGTTTTTTTTAGGAATTGTAATTTACTGAGTAGTTTTATAAATGTGTAGTTTTACTTTTCCTTGAGTACATTTTTAGTGCAGTATCAGTACTTTTACTCCATTACTTTCCTTCAACCTGCAGTCACTACTATTTTATTGCATATAGAGATTAGAAAAATCAGTCCTGAGATTCCTGTCCGATCAAATCGCACATACCGTAGAAGGTAAATCGCATCATAATGAACTACCTCAAGACGTGTGCACTTTATAATTACAGCAAACTGTTTGGAAGTATTAAAAGTTTCCATGAAAAGGTTCAAAATCTTTATGCGCATTGACTCACAGACCGTTTAGATGCATGGCACTGATGAGATGACGACGGATGTTTACTGTATGATGACCGAAAGGGCCTAAACACCCAGCAGGCACAGGACGTCAACATGATGTCTGGTTGACGTTGAACTCTAACGTATTGGGGACGCTGCATTTTGTTGGGAAATGAAAATCGGGTTGATGTCAGAACTCAAGGTCAGGCCAATGTCAATGTCCAACCTAAAACCAACCAAATATCAACGTCTAATGCGGTTACAGGTTGACGTTGTGTATTTGATATCATATATGACGTTGGTTTAAGATGTTGGCTCGACGCTGGATTTTGGTCACTTACTAACAACCTAAAATCAACCAAATATCAATGTCATTTGACGTCATTATTGGACATCGAAATAACGTTGTCCTTAGATGCTGGCTTGACGTTTAATTTTGGTCACCTGACATTACAACCTAAATCTAACCTAATATTAATGTCTCATGATGTTGTGTGCCTGCTGGGCAATAACTGAATGCACTACAGAATGTTACGTTTACACACACATGCACAAATTACATGTAAATGCATCAGTATTTCACAGCATAATACTCACTACTCTTAAGTACTTTTAAAAAGGCTACTTTTTACTCATACTTTGAGTAATATTTACAACAGATACTTTTACTGTATTTGCACTACATTTTTAGGCAAGTAATGGTACTTTTACTTGAGTATGATTTTTCAGTACTCTTTCCACCACTGCACACAATTAAACACATTCTGCAAACTAAAGAATGTGTAGGTCCCGTTTACACTATTACATTTTAGTTTTAAAACGCATAAGTTTTGCTGCGGTTATGCCATCCGTCCACACTACGCCGGAGTTTTTGAGCCCCGAAAACGGAGCGTTTTGAAAACGCTGGAGAGGCCGTTTTGGTTTTAAAACGCTGCTGCTCCGTGTCAGTGTGGATGGGGGAAAACGGAGACATCTGAAAACAGAGGTGTGGCTGCAGACATTCGCCTCTCTGATTGGGGCTTTTTCCTAAATATTAGGTAGCCTAGACACAGTTCAGTCCTGCATCCTCTCCTTGTAAGTTCAGACTTCGCAAGTTTGATATGGAAGACAAACTCGCGAGGACAGGTCGGGTAAATCTTCAAAGGCAACAGTGTACTTTATAACCTCATTCACATCACCCTAGCTATGCTGTTTCACTATCTTAACAATAAAATTAAAACATGATGTGAGGAGCTGCCTATTTTCATTTTGATATTAGCAACTTAACAGACATCAAAAATGTTGAGGCGTCGTGTAGCTGCATTAAATGATCGTCATCTTCATGCATATTTATAACAAAACGCAGCCTATAACATTACTGCCTCCTTTCATTTTCATTGAAAATACAAAACATACCCTCTCTTTCATTGAATATCAGTTTAAATAATCAATAATGACTATTATAGAAGTCTAACGTACAATAAGTTTATACAATATAGGAAATAAAGACAAGCAATCAGTCAATGAGCAGAATCCGTGTCTCCGGTTACATTAATTAATATATTAACCTAACTTATCTTTGTGCTCAGCCAAACTCGTTACCTGAGAACAAGTATTAGATTCAAAAGACCAAAGTCGGAGAATACAGTACGTCCTTAGATATAGACAACAAGATGAATTAAATATCACGTTTAACAAATATAGTGAGATAAGATCCAGCGGTAGATCCTTAATGAACAGTCCGACGTGCACAGCTCTCATATGGGTATGCAGTGCATGTCAGCGTGTGTGTGTGTGGTCACGTGATGTGCGTTTTCAGCGGTTTAATGTAGACGCAGAGCTGTTCAGAAACGCTGGGCGAAACGATAGGGTGGACGCGGATCGTTTTCATTCTAAAATGCTGTTTTAAACTAAAACGTACTAGTGTAAACGGGGCCTTACTGTACATGTTATGATCCGGAGGAAGAAACTGGTCCATATGAACTGTAATAGTTACTGACAAAGTCCCTGTCAAGTCTGACAAAGTCCCTTACATAATAGTCTCTGCTGCTCCTTCCTCTAATAGCTAACAGCTGACGAATCCCGCGTTGCAGCGTAGGTTATTGTATCAATCATCAGAAAAATAACAGGAACAAACACAGCACTAGATTGGCTATACTGTGGTATTGTTGTGAAAATTAACTTTAACCCTTTATTCCCCGCAGCCGAATCTCCATCTGTCAGTGATCGTCATCTTCGTGTCACGATCAGTCCCGTGATCCCCCGTGCTGCCCTAGTGTCTGAAGGGAAAGTCGCGTTCACGTTTTACTGGATCCGGCAATACATATTTGGTGGTGTACAGAATCGACGTTGACGTGTTCAGGTAAAAAGTCCGAACCCAACACGATTCATTTATTCAACTGAGTCGACTATTTCGTTAAAGAATGAATAGTTTTAAACATGGTGCACTTTCGCCAGCTTGATGTCTTAATTCATTTAGGGTTACACACTGCATGGAAGCTCATTTTCAAAAACCCATAATAGGGGCTCTTTAAGATTTTGTGTTGTCCTTGAAGTCCTCATAGGGTTGGCATCATCTCTTCACTTTTATATACATTTCACCTGTCGTCTTTACTGTCGCATTTTGCATTACATTTTTCAAAAATACATTATTAAACAGTATTCATATAAGGTACTTCCAAGGACAGAAAGAAATGTGGTTTAATGGACTTTTAAACTTACTTATCCATAATTCAGCACAATTAACAAAGGCACACTTGGACACTAATGTGGCACTGCTTCAAGATAGATTTTGATGGATTACCACACAAAAACAGGTGAGACTGTCAGTGCATTAAGACACTCTCACTACATCTCTGTCCCTCAGGCTATTGCTAGCAGCAGGACGCACCAAGCTATGGAGGAAGCACCATTAATCATTCCAGCACCATGACCTGGAAAGCCAGTGACCCTTGTCACTTTGCTCCAAGGTCCAGTGCTCAAACTACCTGCCCAATGGTGATTTACAAGCCAGACAGTGTCCCGATACAGGCTTCCAATGCAGGCTCAACGTGGGCTAAGAAAACAGCAGCTGTCAAACGAACTTTTTTTTTAACATTGAGAGCTGTAAAGCCGTCCTCCCCGAAGTGTCCAGCTTGATTTGCTCATGCTCCGCTTCAATTAGACAATCACATCAAGGCAGACTGACTGAAGACACAGAGGGCACTCTGTCCGCCCAAACAACCGATCACAACACAGGAATCAATTAGCGTAGCGCTAACAAGACAATTTTGCACACAGAAGGAAAGGACTCTGTGGCTAAAATGAAGCTTTTAATCTACCATTTCATAAGGCTTGATGAAAACCTTTCAGAAAGAAGATGAATAAATTCATTTTGGATTACCGGTGCTTGGATGCATGACTAACCGTGTGATTAGGATCATATTTCATAAGAACTCATAGGCCTTTCTGAGAAACAGTGCTCCAGCACAGAAACTCTACTTCAATTTACTAAATTACACAGTTCTAAGACGCAACGTTCAATGTTTTATAACTTTAATATGAGCCAATTCAAACAGGAATTCGTAAAGGAAATCTTTCATGTCAGTACAATTTTGTTAATGTTTCTTTAAAAGTTTCATACTCGATTAAAGCTGCATCTAATTTGGAGCTTAAGAAAATATTCATTCATTCATTTTCTTTTCGGCTTAGTCCCTTTATTAATCTGGGGTTGCCACAGTGGAATGAACCGCCAACTTATCCAGCATATGTTTTACACAACGGATGCCCTTCCAGCTGCAACCCATCTCTGGAAAACATCCATACACACTCATTCACTACGGACAATTTAGCCTACCCAATTCACTTGTACCGCATGTCTTTGGACTGTGGGGGAAACCGGAGCACCTGGAGGAAACCTGCGCGAATGCGGGGAGAACATGCAAACTCCACACAGAAACGCCAACTGGCCCTCAAGAAAATATCTTAAACTTAAAAAATAAACTTGAAAATATCTTATCTTTTCATTCATTATTAAATATTACTTATTATTATCAATATTATAAGCAGTTGCGCTGCTTAATATTATTGTGGAAATCAAGTTTCAAGATGTTTTTTTAAAGTAAAATGCATAAATTTGAAATGCTAATCTTTTTTTTTATTTAATATTTTAATTTAATAATAGCTTTTCTATGTTATTTTGAATTTCAAGACGTTGAAATTTGTGGTAATAATTAATATTTTTGCAGAAATTAACATCCATTTTCCCCATTGAAAACAATGGAATTTTTGTAATTTGCATTTTTATGTATTGCAGTATTTCCAGGTAAAATATAGACTCTGCCATTCAACAACAAAAACAAAAGGCAGATTAGCACCATCTGGTTGATTGTGCAAACAAAATATTCTCTAAATGTTCACTCATGGTGTGCGATACTTCCAACTGTCATGTGCGCGCCGTGTCGCAGTGCTGAGTGGCGTATCCGGTGAGTGACCTGCTCCGGGGAAACCAGAACACCTGGAGGAAACCCACACGAACGTGCAGAAATGACAACTGACCCAGCCGGGACACAAACCAGCAACCTTTTTGCTGTGAGGCGACAGTGCTAACCACTGAGCCACCATGCCACCCCCTAAATATTTATATTTTTTTATACTCAACTCAACTTATTTCTAGAGCACTTTTAACCAACCACAATGTGTACCAAAGTGCTGTACATAAATTATATCTTCCATTCATTTCCTATGGCAGTCATTTTTCGCCGTGAAGACCACAAGTGTGATTATTTCTTTTACAACCACTTAGCATGCTTGAATCATGACCTAAATGTTTTGTGTGTTTGCATACCAAATGCCAACAAAGTCAAGGAGTTTTAGATCATTCTGATCATTCTGTCATTTTTACATTTCAAAAAAACTAAATGTTTTGGTCTACAATGACCGAAGACTATACCAGAGGGTTAATATACATCAGTATTTAAATAAACCATCCAAATAAAGTTTTATTTTTGTTCACGTGACCTACTCATAATCCTGTTTACATAATTGAAAAAATGATTGTGATGATTTTTGCTAGAATCAATCAACTCTAAAGCTGATAGCAATACATTTTAAAAAATGCTTTCATTGGCATTGCAAAACAAAAATAAATGTCACCACACATAGACTTTACTTGGGCGGGCTGCCCAGGTATATTAACAGCCGTCCAAGTACATTTATATATGTTTTTACTATTATTATCATCCTTTTACACTTTTTTTGTATCTGCCCAATATAACCAAACATCCACGATCGATTAAGTAGTGGAAAATCTCGTTTACCCATTTCGTTCTGTGTGCGTGAGACCTGTCAGCACTCCCACAGACAGTCTCACGTGCTCTGAATGGCATTCAGTCAACTGTGTGTGCGCGTCTAGAAGGAGCGAGCGCGTCACGTCGCTTGTGCGCACCTCCATTGGAAATAACAAACTTGCGAGAACTCTAGAAAAGACACAATATGCGAATGACCCCTAAAAGGCCGCAGTTATTTGCGATCTCCAGCAGTTGATCTTCTTGCACAGTAATGCTGGATTCACCTGATTTGTTGACAAATGGGTTGCGGATCTAATCCTTGGCAGTTCGCTGGTCCTTCAACCGGCATTTTCCCCTTAGTAAAGAAACTTTCCAAAGACGTCTGTTTCTTACACCCCATTCACACAGGGCGTCAGCATCAACGCTTCCCATTCAATTTGAACATCAGGCATTGCCGAACTGCATTGTTGACCCTTTGGCCCAGCTTCAGTGGCGTTGCTCGCTGCAAAAGTTTTGAATTTCTCAACTTTTCAAGCGCCAACGGAAGCGTCAGCCAATCAGATCACTTTATGCAAATACACAGCTCAGACAGTAGCCGGTTCCGGACTATTTTAATTGGCTGACGCTGCTATGATGATCGCATCAGCCCCAACTTCAGACCCACCCTCTGTCAAGCGTTGACACTGAAGCCCTGTGTGAATCGGGTGTTACGCCCCATTCACACGGGGCGTCAGCTTCAACGCTTCCCATTCACTTTAAATGGGTGACGTCAGGCGTTGACGAACTGCATTGTGGATCCTTTGGCGCCGCTTTAGTGGCGTTGCTCGCTGTAGAAGTTGGGACTTTCTCAACTTTTCAAGTGCTGACGAAAGCGTCAGTCTATCAGATCGCTGTATGCAAATAGACCAGCTCAGACAGTAGCCGATTGCGGACTAATTTCATTGGCTCACGCTGCTATGATGATAGCATCAGCCCCAACTTCAGACACACCCTCTGTCAAGTGTTGATGCTGAATCCCCGTGTGAATGGGGCGTTACTCATTTTGCTGCTTGTGGATTAAATTTGGGCTCTCAAAAGACTGAGATATAGATCTATAAAAGATCTATAAAAGATCATTCAGACTCAGAAAATAAATAAAACTGAAATAATTAATGATTTCTTGTGCGGCTTGATACCGTGGCCTGGTGGTGGAGAACCACTGATCTAAATGATTCTGAAAAGCTTTACTATATACTCAGAGAGGATGAAATGACTTGTCTAAACTGGCTGCAAAATATATGTACACCATTAGTGGTTAATCAACACAACTGCCTTATTTAAATAATCTACAAGTTTTAATCTTGTAATTATTATATATTTTTAGAGATATTGTCTGTTTTTATTCCTTTTTCTGTATACTTTATTTCTCTTTTACTGATCATTTTATTCATTTGATGAGGTTAATGTATTACAGAGGCTGTTTTATATACATATCTAAAATGCTTTGTTTGCGTTGAACTTGAAAAAGAAAGAGAAGCAGATTTTACCTGTCAGTGTGTGCTCATGACTCCTGAATAAAAGTGACAGAAATAGTGGATTTCTTTGTTTATTTCAACAGTTGTTGTTTTTTTACTTTAACCTATTGAAATGAAACAGTGCATAAAAGTGTCATCATAAATAAAATTATTGTTAAAAATTTAATTATGTTTTGTTTGTCGCACATAATTAACTATTTGAGTGACGTGGGTAAATAGTGTATTTCAATCCGGCTACCACCGCAAGTATATTTCAAACCTGTGGGAAGCACTGAAGTGCAATGTCTTGGGCAAAAATAAAAGTTTAAGCACAGCTCACATCATTTCGCATCCCATTCCTGTCTATTTTCTTTTTCTCCATCAAATATAAAATCAACAAAGAGAGACGGAAGACAAAACATAACAAAAAGAAAATGAGTTGAATGACACCTTTAGATTATCCCAGCCTTAGCATGAGGTTTAACAAATCTAAAAATCAAGTACCACACATTGTCTGGCTTTTGTGTGAGATGCATTTAACCCACCTTTTTAAAGTTGCTCTGCTTGCTGGTGCCTTTCTCCGTGTTCTCATTATGGAGGATGTCTAGAGGCGTTTCTCGCTCCTTTAGCTTTAATGACTCAATCTCAGTCTTCAGTTCATTCAGCTGCTCCTGAAGGTGTTTGCTCTTCTCCATGTACTCAACCCTGCCAAACAGGACAGACGCATTGTGTAACAAAGCTGCTCTCTTGGTCTCCAATCTGCTTTAAGGCCTATTCGCAACAGTTTTGTCACCTCCCTGTTTTTTTGTGTGAAAAGACATTGGCTGAAAACGAAAAGTACTGGGTCTGTAGGAGTTATAAATGTTGTAAAGATGCATTCATTCAATTAAAATTCAGCATGAAATGTAGCATTGTGAAATTTGGTTACAACTGAAAACAAATTATCCTATTCTTTAATATTAAAATCATGTAAGAAAAATATATATATATTCTCTGTACTAGAGCTGCACGATATTGGGAAAAAATGAACATTGCAATATTTGTTTTTCTGCAATATATATTGCAATATGAAAATAATTTTACAAGACAACTCTATTTGGAAAGAATTCCTCATTTAATATTAATTGACATGATATGCATAAAATGTACAAAATTATGCAAAATAAATCCAAGATTTAAATTTAAATAAACAACACTTTATGGTTTTCGGTTGTACTTTAAAACAGTATTGAATATTAGAAATTCAGTAATCAAATTTAAAATAACACTAAATAGTCTTTATCCTATTGCATAAAATAATTAAACAATTAATCTTCATTAAAGCGACAAACTTTATAATTTCTTGTGCCCAAATTCATTTAGAATAAAAAGTCACAGGCCTTAAAAAACACATCTAAATAAATGTCTTTCATATTATTAGATTAAAGTTAAAATTTGCAACAATGGTCTCAAACTCAATTCCTGGAGGGCTGCAGTTCTGCATAGTTTAGCTCCAACCAGCTCCAACTCACACCTGCTTAATAGTCTCTAGTAGTCTTGAACACCTTGATTAGTTGCATCAGCTGTGTTTAATTAGCAAAACTGTGCAGAGCTGCGGCCCTCCAGGAATCAAGTTTGAGACCTATGATTTGCAATGACTCCACAAATCATTTGTTCTGAACTGTGTTTTCTGGTTAATTATAATCCCATTTTGACATTGCAGATCCTACTTAGTGACTATCGCAGATTTGCACATATATATTGCGCAGCCCTACTCTGTACCTTTTTGTTTTAAGGTGTCTTTGCTTCACATTCTTAATTTAGTAATTTAGTTAATTTAGTAATTAAATTTAAGGTAACACTTTAGTTATAGGTACACTACCTGAAGTAATAATTCACATGATTTACTACTGGCTTATTAGCTGCCTATTATTAAGATATTAACCGTTTATTATAACATATAAAGTATGATGTTATTTTATATCCCTAATTTGGCCTAAACCCAACTACTACCTTACTAACTACTAATAAGGTGAAAATAAGTAATTTATTGAGCTAAAAGATTTAGTTAATGGTTTGTTAATAGCGTGAATTGTACATTAAAATAAAGTGTGACCAAAATTATTCATGAATAATAAAATGTAAAACAAAAATGTCAGTAACACTTTGGTTTAAGGCGCCCTTGTTTTACATCTTCCATATACTTACTATAGTAATTCAAAATATTATGAATAATTTCATGCAACTAACCATAATGTTGAGTTCAGACTGCACAATTTTTAGAGTAATGGTGTCACAGATGTTTCCACACTGCATGACTATCTGGGCTAGCATTTTGTCGGGACTGTGTTTACACTGTAAGATGGATCAGCGACAGGAGGGGTTCACACTGCATGACTGTACAATAGGAGAATCGCCGACAACGTTGTCTCGGTCCACAAACTACGTCTCACAACAAGTGATGCTGATTCTCTCTGATCGTGTCTTCGATCATACTCATGTGAACGAGAACCAATTTGCCTGTAATTTCAGGCATTTGCCAGCAATTTCTCAAAACCTGTGAGCAAGTCAAAATTGGGGCTAAAATCATGCAGTCTGAACTCGGCATAAAGCTAAGCTGCAATCTAACCAGTATATACAGTAGTAGGTAAATCTAATTAAGTGAATAGTTACACAGTAACAAGGACACCTTAAAAATAAAGTAACCAAAAACTCTTGTAATAATTCCATTTAACGCAAATTTTAATTTAATTTTAACACTTTACAAAAAAGGTTTTATTAGTTAAATGTTAATTCACTAACATAAAGTAAAAATAAACAATACTTGTAGCCTTTATTTATTGTAGTTAAAGGTAATTTACATATTTAATAATGCATTATTAAAGTTGTGATTGTTAACATTTGTTAACAAGGACTAATATTGATTTAATTAACTATTACAGTTATAAATATATTGTTCAATGTAAGTAAATACATTAATTACATTAACTAATGGAAGCTTATTGTAGTGTTACCAATGCTAAATACCTTTACTGCCACTTCTGATCAATTTAACACAATCACTGCTGAACAAAATAATTAATTTAAATTGAAATAAACTCAAACTTGTGAGTAAAACTGTATTAGGCCAAAGTGGAAGAAAGTTTTATCACTTAAAAAAATAAAGTTGAGCATCAGCGGAGAGGACAAACTGGGCCTCAGTTGATGTAACTGGTTCAAAAGGTGTGGACAGATGGATGTGCCGGCAGCAGAGAGGCTGTGATCAAGACGGACTGATGCCTGAAATGGCCTGCACTCACTTCTCCTTCTCGATCTCCATGGACAGACGTTTCATGTCCGTGTCTTTGAAGTCAAAACTCAGGTTCTCCATGCTGAAGTTAAAGTTAGGACCATCGGCAGGAAGAGAGTTGGCAGACAACGGCACAGGCTGGGCAGAGAAACAGAGAAAGAGGAGAGGAAAACATGTTTAAGTGAAGCGAACAGGATATTTTATGTACACACTGTGATTAAAGCAACACCAACAAGCGGAATATATTAAAACTAATAATAAAAAATATATAAATAAATGTCCACAAGAAGAATTGATTTAATAAATATATCAAGATTAAAATACTGAAGCAATATCAACAGAAGTAGGAGTGCTATATCATTCTCAGTATAACATTCTACAACCAAAAAATACTATGGGCCCCATCATACACCCGGCACATTAAGGCGCAAGATGTGTATGGGCCGATTTGTTGCTATTTTCAGACCAGCGCAACAGTAATTTTTACCTAATACACACAGGATGTACTGCAATACACAAATATCTTTACATTTGAAAAAAATTTAAGGATTCAACTATTACAAAAATTATTACTTTCTACATAAACATAAAAACCACTGCCTGCATGCCTTCATCTCAATGGACTTTTTTCAGTTTATTTATGACAGTTAGCATTTGTATAATGTTTGTATAATGCTTTTGAGCCATGCGCTTTAGACTCGTTCATTTATCTCATTAAAATAGAGCCTGTAATATCCATATTTACAGCATTGCCTTCGAACTAACAAACAAACTACTAAAAAAATCTAACAATCACTAAGCTTTACATTTAAAATCCTTCCAATTTACATGCCATCACAACACAGGGCTCGAAATTAACATTTTTACTTGGTAGCACCGGTGCTCCCAACTTTAAAAATTTAAAAGCACCAGAAAAAATTTAGGAGCACCCACCAAAAATGTACAAGCACCACTGCAAATTGTATATTAAGGCATTTATAGTATTTGAAAACAACATCAATCAGGACTAACAAAAACCAGAAACAACTATCTAACTACTGCTATGAAGACTTGTGGATATCTGTGCAATAATTCCAAAATGAATGTCTAATAATTATAAAATATTATTAATGATGACGATGATGTCAATAATACTTACAATGAATAACATTTCTCATTATCATGCTGCCCTGAATGTGCTTGAATGTGAGTTATGTACTGTAAAAAGTCCTGCTGTTACTTTATGAAAAATAAATTTATGGTTTGCATCAAACAAAAATGAAGCATTGCAGTAAGATATATTTATTTTGCACTATTGTTTTTATATGAATGTCAATTTAGTATATAATATTTCTGCTACAAAATTAACGTAGGATTATAATAAATCATTCAATCCAATGCTGAAAGCTGCAAAGCAGTCATCAGTAAATAGAAAAATAATATACATCTCAAGAAAGAATGGACCAAAGAAAGTAAGAAAAGTCTCACTTCTACCACTCTAAAAGGTTTGGTTTCGGTTTGTGTCATTTTAAATGCTTTAAATGTTATGAGCGGATTTTCATTTTTCTGTGTTTGTGGAAAAAGCAGGCGAGTCAGCCGACCCAATATAAGAGCAGACAGAGTAGGATTCTCGTGATGACCACCGGCGCAATACCGTTCTTTGTTATGAGCCGCAGATTCAGTTTAAACTTAGTAAAGGCGAGCTTCTTTGGCGATGATGTGTACAGTGTTAGATTTTACATTTAGCCGACATTTGCGCTGAACACGTAGTGAATGCAACACATCGAGATTCGGGCACTTTCTCCGAAAACCCTCGATTGATCTTGGCTGGCGCCCTTATAAGCTCCCTGTTATCTGACAGCGGAAAGCCTTGAGTGATTGACAGCTAATATAAACCAATCTAGCGGCAGGGAAGACCGATTCAGCACGTTTTTAAAAAAAAAAATCAAAACAAGTCGCAGTGCAACCATTATATGCAGTCGCACAAATGCTCCCAAATATATTATGAGGTCGCATAGATTAAATTTCGGGCGCATATGCGACCAAATTGGTCGCAATTTCGAGCCCTGCAACATCTTCTATAATGTTACTTATTTCAAAGTAAAAAATGTTATTGAAGAAAAAAAATAATTCAAAAAGGCTGGATTGCTAACAAGATTATCCTAAAACATTCCCTTAACAAATTTGACCATAAACTCAAACCATAAAATCTGTATTTTTTCTGTACTTTATGGACTATGCGAAGGGCTCTTCAGGATTAGCAGAAAAAACAAGAAATGTGTTAAGAATGCAAACAGGGTCCATTTAGATTACCTGATTAAGTATGTGAAACAAACTACAGAATCTGACTGTTCAGCTAAGTAATCAAAGAATTCAAACAGCTTCAAATAGCTGCTTTATTTGCCTGGGGCTGAATGACTTATCTAAACTAAGTCAATCTCAGGTTTGCCTTTGCCTTAGCTAGATTTTTTCAAAAGACCAAAGGAAGCTTAAGGGTAAACACACATACACTCACACACATATACGTGCAAAGAAAAACACTTAAAAATTCTCTGTGAGACATCAATACTCTCAATACCCGCAGATGACTGCAATGCTTTGAAATGCCTCCTGGATTTTGAAGTGGTCAAACAGATCTAATATTAGCCACCCGTAGAGAGAGCTAATGTTTAAAATGCTACGCTGACCTCCAGTCACCCCCTTAACTCACTGTGCATGTAAAAAGTGCAGATTAGCCACCCGTGGGATTTTCAAGAGTATCTACAATGCTTTAAAAGAGCGGAAGAGCTCAGTTCCCAAGTGCCAAGGCCAATAATTAGGATCCTCTTCATAATAACATTGACATTTGTATTCTACTTAGAAAAAAAAGTCCTCTCAGGGAGCATTAATGAAGAGAGAAAAAAATTCTACCCCTCAATTGTATCTATTATCCATATACAAGGATTGGGATAGTCCCTTTACAAATCATGCATTTGAATCAGAGTGCACTCAGTCATCATGTGTTTTGAATCTAGTGGACGTTCACACTGCATTTTAATGGAGGTGTTTTTAAAAAGCCAAACACTCTGAACCCATTTGTAATCCAGTTAAGAAAAGCATTACAACCCTTTTTAAGAATATAAATATTCCTTCTCCATTGCAGCATTTGAATGTTTGTATAGTGTTTAGTGATTTTTTTTTTTTGTTGTTGTTTGTATTTTACTTGTAAATTCGAAATATATATAATCTTTTAACTATAATAACAAAGTTTTTGGCCAAAATCAAATTATTTTCTACACCAAGCACCACTACTTAAAGGTGTCATAGAATGAACATTTGGATATACTTGACTTTGGAGGCACATATGCAAACTGTTGTAATTCCTACAGCGTTCACATGATTTGGATGTAAATACCCTCAAATTAAAGCAGACAGTTTGCAGTTAAAGCACATGTTGTTCTTTTATTTCAAATCCATTGTGTTACTGTATAGAGCCAAAAATGTAAGAATTGTGTCGATGTCCCAATATTTATGGACCTAACGGTGTATATGCATATACAGGGAGTGCAGAATTATTAGGCAAATGAGTATTTTGAGCACATCATCCTCTTTATGCATGTTGTCTTACTCCAAGCTGTATAGGCTCGAAAGCCTACTACCAATTAAGCATTTTAGGTGATGTGCATCTCTGTAATGAGAAGGGGTGTGGTCTAATGACATCAACGCCTTATATCAGGTGTGCATAATTATTAGGCAACTTCCTTTGGCAAAATGGGTCAAAAGAAGGACTTGACAGGCTCTAAAAAGTCAAAAATAGTGAGATATCTTGCAGAGGGATGCAGCACTCTTAAAATTGCCAAGCTTCTGAAGCGTGATCATCGAACAATCAAGCGTTTCATTCAAAATAGTCAACAGGGTCGCAAGAAGCGTGTGGAAAAACCAAGGTGCAAAATAAACTGCCCATGAACTGAGAAAAGTCAAGCGTGCAGCTGCCAAGACAACTTGCCACCAGTTTTGCCATATTTCAGAGCTGTAACATCACTGGAGTGCCCAAAAGCACAAGGTGTGCAATACTCAGAGACATGGCCAAGGTAAGAAAGGCTGAAAAACGACCACCACTGAACAAGACACACAAGCTGAGACGTCAAGACTGGGCCAAGAAATATCTCAAGACTGATTTTTCTAAGGTTTTATGGACTGATGAAATGAGAGTGAGTCTTGATGGGCCCGTGGCTGGAGCGGTAAAGGGCAGAGAGCTCCAGTCTGACTCCAGCAAGGTGGAGGTGGAGTACTGGTTTGGGCTGGTATCATCAAAGATGAGCTTGTGGGGCCTTTTCAGGTTGAGGATGGAGTCAAGCAGAAGTCTGCATCCTTCAAGAAAAACATGATTTTCATGCAGGACAATGCTCCATCACACGCGTCCAAGTACTCCACAGCGTGGCTGGCAAGAAAGGGTCTAAAAGAAGAAAAACTAATGACATGGCGTCCTTGTTCACCTGATCTGAACCCCATAGAGAACCTGTGGTCCATCATCAAATGTGAGATTTACAAGGAGGGAAAACAGTACACCTCTCTGAACAGTGTCTGGGAGGCTGTGGTTGCTGCTGCACGCAATGTTGATGGATTCTGTCAGTGCTTTGATCTGTTCAGCATGGATGGCAGGCTTTTGAGTGTCCTTGCAAAGAAAGGTGGCTATTTTGGTCACTGATTTGTTTTTGTTTTGTTTTTGAATGTCAGAAATGTATATTTGTGAATGTTGAGATGTTATATTGGTTTCACTGGTGAAAATAAATCATTGAAATGGGTATATATTTGTTTTTTGTTAAGTTGCCTAATAATTATGCACAGTAATAGTCCCCTGCACACACAGATATCCTCCTAAAATAGCTAAAACTAAAAACAAACCAAAAACTTCTTCCAAAAATATTCAGCTTTGATATTAATGAGTTTTTTGGGTTCATTGAGAACATGGTTGTTGTTCAATAATAAAACTAATCCTCAAAAATACAACTTGCCTAATAATTCTGCACTCACTGTATATACACACACACACACATACATATATATATACACACACAGCGTAATGTGTGTGTGTGTATATATACACACACACACATACATACATATACACACACACACACACACACACACATACATACATACATACATGCATATACACACACACACACACACACACACACACACACACACACACACACACACACACACACACACACACACACACAGTTAAAGTCCAAATTAATAGCCCCCCATTTATTTTTTTCCCCCAATTTCTGTTTAATGGAGAGAAGATTTTTTCAACACATTTCTAATCATAATAGTTTTAATAACTCATCTGTAATAACTGATTTATTTTATCTTTGCCATGATGACAGTAAATAATATTTGACTAGATATTTTTCAAGACACTTCTATACAGCTTAAAGTGTCATTTAAAGGCTTAACTAGGGTAATTAGGTTTACTAGGCAGGTTAGGGTAATTAGGCAAGTGATTGTATAATGATGGTTCGTTCTGTAGATTATCGAAAACAAATATAGCTTAAAAGGGCTAATAATTTTGACCTTAATTGCTTTTAAAAAATTAAAAACTACTTTAAACTGTTAAACATCGTTTGGGAAATATTTGAAAAAGAAAAAAAATTCAAAGGGGGAGCTAATAATTCTGACTTCAACTGTGTGTGTGTGTGTGTGTGTGTGTGTGTGTGTGTGTGTGTGTGTGTGTATATTAATCTGTTTCTGCAAATATTCTCATAGATATCAGAGAATATTTAACATATTCAAATCAATGCATTGTATGGCCCTTTTAATAGTATATAATAGGGGTGTAATGGTAAACTGAAGTCACTGTTTGGTACGTATCTCGGTTTTTGGGTCACAGGTTTGGTATTTGCTTTTTTTTCTGTTTATTTTGAACAGGCAGAAATGTTTTGTTACAAAATTAAACTTCGAAGACTTAAACTTATAATTCAAAGACGTGTATTAAATGTTCAAAAGGTAAGCAGTCCTCTACAAAAACAACAGAAATACAATAATTGTTTATTAAATTTAAGATTCACTGAACTTTAAAACTGAAATATCTTTTAATGAAAACGCAAGCACTGTCCATATACAGTCTCTCTGTCTCTCCACAATAACACTGAGATTAATATTCTAGTTTGGAAATAAATCCTCTCTAGGAATATTTTTGCAGAAAAAACTAATTTTCTCTTCTCATTTACATCTATTATCCATATACACAAGACTTAGGACTGTCCCTCAATAGTTGTGCATTTTATTCAGATGAAGTGCACTCAGTCATCATGTGTATTTGGATCTAGTGGATGTTCACATTGCATTTAAAATGAGGTATTTAAGTTCTTTAAATAGCCAGACATTCTGAACCCATTTGTAATCCAATTCCGAAAAGCATTACAAGGGACCCTTGAGGCCTACCTAACCATTTTTTCAAGTTGGACAGCTTAATATGAATATAAATATTCCTTCTCGATTGCATTAGGGTGGTTACATGCGAGGCTAAAACTCTGTTGAAGGTTTTCCCTGAAAAGTTTTCTTGCGAGTAATGGAATGCTTGTCTGATGCAACTTTTGCTTAAATAAATTATCCTGACATTGACAAATGGCCAAGGGGCTAAATCAGACTAGCGTTAAAAACAGGGCACACTTTTTTTTTTCTTATGGAGATAAATTTGGAATGGTTTCGGACTCCAGGCTGATGAAGAATGACAAGTGTTGATGCGATGTCGTCTGTGGAAAGCGCTGCGGGTGAGTGTTACTGGTAGGGGACGGGTGATTACCGAATATTCCGATTTGCTGGTGATCTCCAGTAGTATGTTTTTGGCTCTGCGCTCCGATTCTCTGGCCTCCTGCAGGTCCTGTTTCAGCTGGTCGGCCTCTTTGGCCCTGCGGAGGATGAGAAACATGGGTTTACTCACTCAAGGTTGGAGCCCTTTGAAGTGGACACAGTACTGGGATCTCTGAAGCATAAATTGGGCTGGAAATGGAAAAAAATGGATGCTCAGATCAGCAGAAAATTAAGTCGTTCACTGGCACCGAATCGAATGGCTATCCCAGCATGCACACCAATAGAGTGCCACATACTAAGTAAAGAGCCAGTATATGGGTTTGAGAAGAGCCACTGGCAACGATCCAGCTGCGAGAGGCACATCTGAGCTTTCTGTGATGATGCATGTCCACATACTGAGTTCAGAGCCACTCTATAAGAGATGATGATTAATTATACAGTAGATGTTGCTTGATTTTTTTGCCCAAGCATTTTATCTGAATGGTTAAATAACTGGCAAACTGACTAAATAAAAGACATACAAATAAATAATTGTAATAGCATTAGCCACTAGCTGCGTCCCAAATGGCACACTATACACTTACACACTCAACAGCATAGTATATGTATGTAGTGTCTCCCAAATGAAACACTAATGTTTTTTTACTAAGCCGAAATTCAAACCATTTCCCAGATGACGTTTGACGGTTGCCAAATTAATGAAATAAATGACCAAACAATACCTGTCATAAGTATAACCACATTCACCATCAAGAGGCGCTATAATCACTCTTGTAGGATAATTTTGCTATCACAGTTCAAAATAAATAAAGTAATCCAACATCAGTGCCCGAAAGCTCTGCCCCTTTCGCTACGTGAGCAAAGCTGCGGTCGTTGAGTGTGTGAAGTGTCCATCATTCCACACTACATTTTACCGGTTGAATAAGCGTATCCTCCGGGTAATTAAAATGCACTTATTATTCTTAGAGTTTTCAGTGTGAATGCACTACTTACATTATTTATACTACAAAATGGCATAGAATAGTGCGTAAGTATGCGATTTGGGAGGCACCTACTGTCATGATGCTAGAATGCTAATATGCTTCTCTGTGACGACATTTCATTCTACTTATTCTTATTATAGGTTTATTTTAATATTATTTCTATAGTATTTACTATTTGTAGATAGTATTGGACTATTTACAGCGTTCCCACACTTTCATAAACAGCAGATTCAAGGCCTTTCAGCATATGCAGCGCCATGAAAGTCCTTATGGTACTTAAGATTAAACTTACACTGTGCATCGATGGATTTGCACTTCAGTGTTTGGACTCTCAGCAGTGATCATTAAACCACACTGAACTGAACTTAAGCTCTGAAAACTGAACTGACACCGTTTCAATTCACTATAATCTTCTATGTGAAGCTGCTTTGACACAATCTACATTGTAAAAGCGCTCTAGAAATAGATGACTTAAATTAATTGAATTAATATTTACATAAAAAAAAAATAATAATAAAAAAAAGAGTAATTTACAAAAGAATTGACTATTTTAAAAAGTTGAATTAAAATAACTTTAATAAAAATGTGTCGAATTCACTACACTAAAATATTTGTCAGTCTTACTATACGTTTAAATTTAAGATTTTTCATTTAGGAATTTCTACGTTTTTTTTGACAATCGAGTACAATTGTTGAAATTAAACCATGAACAAATAAAATTTCAAATGTAATTCAAGCACTTTCAAAGACCCCAGTTTGAGCTAACGGCAGAGCTGCTGGTAAACAATGAAAATAGATCGTCAAAAGTTTTGTTCTGCTAAAGAGAGTTTTGAGAGTTAGTTTGAAGCGAAGAGGAGAATATGTCTGAGGAGAACTGATACTTACATGACCTGGATGAAGAGTACTCTGGTATTTTCTAACGGTGAGTTTTAACGGTCAGTTCTTCTGTGAAGCCTGCTTGTATAAGTGTGAATGTCTCTCCGGTAGCGATAATCTTTCCGTAATGTTTGGCATTATCATATGTTTGCCATTTATCTGAATGACTGCTAAAAGATAAGCTATCTGTAATAATTATCCTATCAATAAAAGGGCATCAGAGTAAATCGTGTTTGCTACTCAAGGGGGTAAATACAGTTGTTTACAATAGAATCCTAATTCTGTTTTTTTTTTTTGGTCACGTAGCTGAATCTGCTGGAGTGGATTACAAGCAGCAGACTGGAGCAAAGTGAGAGAGCATAACAACAACTCTTCTAAGACTTTTTTGTTGCATATGCACTGGACATATTTCACACAATGTACTTCTTGTGCTCAAATAAATCACTCATAATATACGTTTCTGTCTATTGTTTTACAATTAAAAATTTGTGGTATGTGAAAAGACTAAAAGAGTTGTGTTAGAAACCCCAGTACATCAGACTGCTTGACTGAAGGCTAAGTCCGTTTTTCGTATGTGGATTACTCAGTTAGCTGGATTTGGTTATTGACGATTTGACACTATCCATGATCATTTCGTTCTTCAAAACTCATTCGAGAGTTGTTGTCATAGCAACAGTTCTGGGAGCAGGCTTATTTTTATATATACAGGATTAGATCGGTCTTTTCAAGCAAAGGTAATACTGAGAGTATGCACTGAATGCTGATATTTTCTTACAGTAGTAGTTATAGACACTTGGGAAAATAGTAAAAACAAAAACAATAATAATATATAAAGTTACAGTTTAGGTTAAAGTTAAGAAAAGCTATAAATAAAACTTATGCAATCTGCACTGTGAAATAAAAGTACAAAAACAGTCACAAGATAGTTCTCCCCAAAGGGATCAAAGAAAACATTTATTAATATGGACTTTTTTTTATATAAACACGTACTATTTCAGGGTACCGATCCAGCTTTAGTACAATTTGTGTATGATAATAGATATGCATAATATTCAACAGTTTATTTTTTTTAAGGAATAATAATTTATGCAGTCTTGCATGTTTAGACGGCTAATATGACGGTGATTTGATGCTTCGCAAAAGTTGCAGACACCTTTACCGATTTCAAATAGCTTTTTTGATGCAAAATTAATTTATACAGCCAGTTATTCCTTACGCCGACTACGAAACTTGAATAGGCTTAGGATACTATAGAAAATCCGCTCTAAATGTAAAACTAAATACATTGCTAAATACTCGACACATCAAAGTGTAAAACATGCATCCCACAACAAAGGTGGAAAGTTATTGTGTATCATATTAAACAAACCGTTTACTACGAATTTTACGTAATTCTGCTCACATGGATAATTAAATATTAATCAGATGATGTCATTACGGTCCTGTGCTGTCAGCCAATCGTTGTATTGCTGATCATGATTTAGAGGATTGATAGATCTGTCCTTCACAACACACACAGCAATCTCAGATCAGTTCATCCAGACATTTTAATCTGATTCGCGAACTAGTTTGAAGAACCAAATTAGCCAGAGATCAGTTATCAAGATTAAAAGATCCAGGATCTGCCAAATCATCTTAGATCATTTAAGCGAGGTACAAAGAACGGACTCCAGGCCTTGAATCCATATGTCTGAAATTCAAGTACTTTTAAGTACTTTCAAAAAGGGTGGGAACTCTGTATTTATATTTTTATCTTGGTTTCTTTATTTTATTAGTTATTCTCTTGTATTTATTAGTAACTTTATTTTATTATTATTTTCTTTATATTTTTAAATTATTTGATCTTTTTTCATCTAATATAGTTTATTATTTTCATTAAATTTATTTTGATGAATTAGTTGACAGGTTCAAGTTTCATTAAGTATTAATGATTATTAAATTACATATATAAATTATGAATTATTTATTAATTAGAATTAATGTCACTTAAAAATAGTACAAATTAATTGTTAATCTTTACAGCTTTCTTTGTCAATAAATTTATTTTGATGAATTAGTTGACAGTTTCAAGTTTCATTAAGTCTGAAAGTATTATTCATTTTCCTTCAGCTTAGTCTCTTTATTCCTTAGGGGTCACCACAGCAGAATAAACCACCAACTTATCTAGCAAATGTTTAACACAGCGGATGCCCTTCCAGCTGCAACCCAGTACTGGGAAACATCCATACACACTCATTCACTACAGCCAATTTAGTTTATTCAATTCATCTATAGCACATGTCTTTGAACTGTGGGGGAAACCGGACCACCCGGAGGAAACCCACGCCAACACGGGAGACAACATGCAAACTCCACACAGAAATGCCAACTGACACAGCCGGGACTCGAACTAGGGACCTTCTTGCTGTGAGGCGGCAGTGCTAAAATAAAAATAAAAATAAATTAATTAAATAAAATTAAAAATAAATTAATTAAAATAAATGAATATATTTATATGTATTAATATACATATAAAAATATGATTTATTAATTAGAATTAATGACACTTAAAAATAGTACAAACGGTTTTTAATAGAGCTTTCTTTTTATTTGTTCTTGTTTTCATTTATTTATTTATTTTTCATATATATGTTTATTTTTTTAAATACTTTTTTTTTAATCGTCTAACATTTATTTTATTTCAAGAAAAGAGAAAGATTTTAGTTTTGGTTAAGAATAATGACCTCGGTTTTAATGAACAAGAACACCACAGTTTCTGCCCTAAATACATGTTTAAACCTTGCCTCAACAAGCAACACTAATTAAATCCAAGAGATATTAATGTTGAAAAAGAGAATTTGACAGTTGCAAAATAGCACCTATTTGCCTATTCATAAGATTGCAGTGAAGAAAATGACAAACAAAGCTTTCAAAAAAAGAAAAAAGTATGTTTTATGGTGAACCACTAAATATTAACTGTCATTTAAAATAACATGTCAAGCAGGAATCTTAAATAAATAAATAATATACAAACGTGAACAAAATTGCTGATACCCTTTATTTTTGTCTAGGTCCGTTTCATTAGTTTGCCTTTTTTTAAGATTCTGTTGAACCTGTCACGGTCACCAGCGATCCAGCCTGTGCAGATCGCTTGTATAAACACGGATCGCTAACAGACTACAAATCCGCCATTTTATGGACTACAAGATCCAGTCATGCACCACACACACACACACACACACACACGCACACGCACACGCACACGCACACGCACACGCACACGCACACACACACACACACACACACACAGCAGTTCCTAATCCTGACTATTTAAGCAGAACAGACACACACACACACACACACACACACACACACACACACACACACACACACACACACACACACAGCTGAGTCTTGTTTACTGTATTTGTGACATTACAACGAGTTTCCTTTGTCTCGCTTTGCCGTGTTTTGATCCTTGCCTTGTTTATCTGTTTATTCCTGTCTGCTGCCTGCCGTCTGACCATCTGCCTGTGTATTTGAATACGACTCTGTATTGCCCGTATACATCTGTTTGCCCCTGTGTTGACCATTGCTTACCTGACCTCTCTAATAAACCTACATTTGGATCCACACTTCCTTTGTCCAGTGTCACTCCCCATTACAGAACCACAATTCGAAAGCAATATCTGATTTTCATTAGTTTATTTTCAGTAATTTTTGATTATTACATTTTTCAGTTTCAAGTTATTTCACTGACCGCTATAGTTTTTCTTTCTTTAATGGAAAGGTGCCAACACTTTTGTCCACATCTGTATGTACAGTTAAAGTCAGAATTATTAACCCTCCTGTATATTTTTTCCCCAATTTCTGTTTAAGGGAGAGAACACATTTCTAAACATAATAGTTTTAATAACTCATTTCTAATAACTGATTTCTTTCATCTTTGCCATGATGACAGTAAATAATATTTTACTAGATAATTTTCAAGACATTAGTATTCAGCTTAAAGTGCAATTTAAGGGCTTAACAAAGGTTATTTAGGTGAACTAGGCAAGTTTGGGTAATCGTTATACAATTTATTGTATAACGATAGTTTGTTCTGTAGACAAATCAAAAACACTATTGCTTAAGGGGGATAATAAAACTGACCTTAAAATGTTTTTAAAAAAATTAAAAACTGCTTTCATTCTAGCCGAAATAAAACAAATAAGACTTTCTCTAGAAGAAAAAATATTACAGAAAATACTGTGAAAAATTCCTTGCTCTGTTAAACATAATTTGGGAAATATTAAAAAAAGAAACAAAATTCACAGGAGGGCTAATAATTTTGACTTCAGCTGTATATGCCAAATGTGTATGATATTACCTCCTTTCAGACTCTTCTGCCATCTTGAGCGCAATCATCTCAGCCTCCAGCATCTTCTGCTCCATCAGTCTCTTCTCCTCCTCAGAGCGAATGGCTGTCACCTTTATATAGAGAGCCATTCAGTGGAGGATCAGTCCTCAATGCTCCCAAATGATCTTCTATGAGCAGCCGGTGTAAATAAATGCACACTAACCTTAATACGCTGCATCTCCTGTTCAGCCTCAGCCGCTTTCTGAGCCAAAAGCTTGGCCTCCTCCTCAGCGATTTGTGCTTTTTCCGCCAACAAATCTGCAGTCTCCTCTGAACGCAACTGAGAAGAGATAAAACACACGCTTTACAATGCAAATAGGTTATTTTGGTTCATCTGATCCTCTGGTTTTGAATAGCGACATTAGATTTTAAAGTTCAGAATACTGTGGCAATGCAGCAGTTTTTAATAATGCAAGCCATCTGAATTTTTCTATGTAGCTTTAGCATTTCCACAGCATTTTTGAGGCAGACAAAAAAAAAACTGTTACATAAAGCTAACGTCATTTGCACTACAGAAATCATGTCACTAGGTCGGCCTTTTTCCTCCCAAATATATCTCTCGAAACATATCTACTTTCAAAAAAAAAAAAGACCTCATACATAAATATTTCAGAAAGCAAGAGGAGAAGAAGTCAGGACTGGCAAGGATATGAAACGCTCTGATTAAAAATAATAAGACCTCTGCTAGTCTGAGCTCTGGCAGAAAATTATATGAATTAGCGCTATGCTGAGCACAGATACTGAACCCTTTGGGAGAAACACATATCAGTGGGACGCACACTGATAGCAGTTCAAAAGCCCTGATGGCAAATTTCTTTTGTTTGCAAGAGCCAAAAACACCCTCAGAATGTGATCTGAACACTGCGTCTAATAATATCATGTGGAAGTGAAGAGATAAAACAGAAATATAGCCTTATAATGCGTGTAAATACACACATACATATGAAACCAGAAGTTTACATATACTCTAAAAAAAGAAACATAACCATTTTTTAAAAAATGTCTGATGATAAATCATACTAAATGTTTACTATTTTAGGTCCGTTAGGATTACCTAAATCATTTACATTTGCTAAATGCCAGAATAATGAGAGACTTTTTTTTAGAGAATTTTTTATTAATTTCCAGACAGTGAAAAGTTTAGATACATTTCCTTGGTATTTTTTTAGCTTTGCTTTTAAACTGTGTAACTTTGGTCAGATGTTTTGGGTATCCTTCCACAAGCTTCTCACAATAGTTTGCAGGAATTGTGGCCCATTCCTCCTGACAGAATTGGTGTAACTGAGTCAGATTTGTAGGCTGTCTTGCTCGCACAAGCTTTTTCAACTCTGCCCACAAATTTTCTATAGGATTGAGCTCAGGACTTTGTGATGGCCACTCCGAAACATTCACTCTGTTGTCACTTAAACCACATTTTAACTAATTTGGCAGTATGCTTAGAGTCATGGTTTGGAAGACCCATTTGTGGCCAAGTTTTAATTTCCTGGCTGATGTCTTAAGGTGCTGCTTCAGTATTTCTACATAATGTTCTTTCTTCATGATGCCATCTATGCTGTGAAGTGGACCAGTCCCTCCTGCAGCAAAACAGCTCCACTGGTCATTATGGCCAAACAGTTCAATCTTAGTTTCATCAGACCACAGGACATGTCTCCAAAAAATTTTCTCTTTCCCAGTGTAATTTAGCAAATTGTAATCTGGCTTTTTTGTTGATTCTGGCTTGTTGATTTTCCCATGTTGTCACACAAGGAAGCAGTGTGTTTGAGGTTTTCCTTAAATACTATTCTACAGTTGTGCCTTCATTTAACTCGAATGTTGTCAATTAGCCAATCAGAAACTTTCAAAACCTTGACACCATCATCTGAGCTTTTTCAGAGGCATAATAATCTTATAGTATGTAAACTTGACTTTCAACAAAAGTTATAACAATTTCTCAAAAAATATCTCTCTCATTATTCTGCTGTTAAGCATAACAGAAACAAATTAAATAATCCTAACTTACCTAAAAGAGAAAAAGTTTAGTCACATTAACATTGACTTTTTTTTTTTTTAAATGGCTATGTGTGTTTTTATACAGTGTATGTAAACTTCTGGTTTCAACTGTACATATATGAGCAATATCACACGAGTAGCAGTGCGATATGGCTGTCAATCGGCACTGGTGGGAGGCGTGCATTGGCTCGAGGCCGCAGGCTGAGTGCCTTAAGGCTGGTTTATACTTCTGCGTCGAGTGATCGGCGTGACCCACTGTGCATGCCGGCAGACGTGCAACAACGTTAATCATAAGGTAGACACAAAACCAACGTTTCCACCTTGAGCTCCTTCACGGGACTCACTCCAACAGGTTCTCGCGGCTCACAGTCCCAACCCTCACACTTGTCAGCGCTACCAAGTCGACCAATCACAGAGCTTGCGCTATGCGTCGTTGCAATGTGTTGCTTTTTTTTTTTTTTTGAGAAGTGCACGTCAGCGAGGGCCACGGTGAGGGCAACGCGACTGAGCGAAGGCTAAGCCGGAGCATATGCATGCACTTGATGCAGAAGTCTAAATTAGCCTTTAGTGTCCCACCAGTGACGATATAGTGTAATATTGCATTTATACAACAGTTCAACAATATATAATAAAGAAAATCAAACACAGAGTCTCTAAAAAAACCCTTTTGTAGGAGGAATTTCTTTCTTTCGCCACTTATCCACATCTGCAGCTGACGATCAGAACAGCAGAAACTGTTGCCAGCTCACACTTTAGAGCTAGTATTTGAATGATTCTCTAGCATAATGTCTAAAATGATGACAAAACTGGTGATTTTGCTGACATTTTAAGATTATAAGGCTGAACAGCATGAAATGCTTCAGTCTACAGAGATTTCCCAGTATTTCTCTGTTGCAATCGGGATATCACAATCATTAAGCCTGAAAAAGCCAAAGCAAACACTACCAGATGATTTATACACTACTATGGTATAAATAAAGCACTACAAAATACAAAAGAGAGATCCACTTAGAATATCACCTACCTGTTTTATAATTGTAATAATATTGTATTTAATACAATTTTTTACTTTTATAACTTTTATTACTATACTTTGGACATATTGCTTCAGGTTTATTATGACTATTATTATATATACGGTTAATCAAATAAAACAAAAGGTGATAAATTATGTTACAGGTAAAATAGCTGCCACAGAACATATATTGGGATAAAAGTAAAGCTTTAAATCTCCCTTACAACTTTATCACCCTTAAAAAAACAGTATGAGGCTCATTCAGCATGGGTCCAGTACAAGTCCAGATACTGAGGTGCTAGAACTGATCGACCTGTAAAAGTATATTTGCTGCAGTTTCTCACCAGCGCTTCATTGGCCATGTGAGCTTCGTCCTGTAACTGAATGAGTCTTCTCTGGAGTTCATCACGCGCTCTCTCTGCATCCTCACGCAACTGTTTCTCCCTCTCCAGCCGCTGCCGCTCCATCTGCAGAGAGGTGCGAAAAGCACATCCGGATTTCACCACGATTGCACTGCTGCTAAATGGCTTTAGTGGATCACAAATCCAGCACCTGGTTAAAGGTGCCTTAAGGTGCAACAGAAAAAATAAAAAATAAAAATCAATGCAAGATTTACTAGCGAGGAGAGAATATTCAACACTTTTCAAGCTCTTTAAAGGGCCACGAAACCCCCTGTCTCAGCAGGGTGTTTTCACACCTCTGTTTTGAAAAAAGTCAGGAAAGTTGGGCGTGTCCAGCTCTGGGAGTGTGGGAGTGTCGGGGGAGGGAAAGAGGATAAGATTTTGCATAGAAGGGAGTTAACATTTGGGCACGCGCTAAGTTTGACAGGAAAAACAAACACACAGAGGCTGATTTGATACGGCGAATAAGAGAAAAAAATCCTCCGCATTTCTCTGTAACTTATGTACTCGGTAGGTAGCGTCAGAAAGCCGTGTGTGTATAGACTATCCTGTCACAAATTGCAGCGAAAATCCTGCACGACGGGAATAGTTTGTGTTTACATGTTTACACTCGGAGAGCAGCATTTAAACAAAGGGCAGTCCACTGCAAACACTTACCAAATCTGTAGACAGACAATCAAACTGGAGCTGTGTCTTTTTATTAAAAGTAGACTAGCGGCATCGATCCGGATTTCACCATTTCCAGATGAGCAAAAGCTCTCGGTAAAAATGTTCCTTACAAACGTCGCGTGTCGCGTGCACTGTAATCCACACGTGAGTCCAGCAGCTCTCTCATAAAGGGAAAATGAAAACAAAACCTTCGTTGCAACACACTAATAACACCTACGAATTTGTCTTGAAATTCTTGTACTTTCACTTGTTTTGGCAACACAACGTGGCGTCTCTCTGCCGTCTGTACAGTGTAAACTGGTAAACAGTCTCCGGAGCTATCATGCATATTAATAAAGTTTCACGTCATACACAATAGAGCGCGCTGATTAGTTTGAAGCACGTCTTTCTCATGAATTAATACTGCACACTCAGATACGTCAGAACGTCCTCGAAAAGACAGACAGCCACTCTCCAGCTGGATTTACACCTAAGTATCTCATGGTCGTGACGCAGCTTCAAAAATTCGTTTCAAACCGGAAGAACGAATTTGCTCAAAATAACGCAAAAACAACCAATTTTCACTTTTTAGTGCAATATATGTGTCCTAATAGTGTTTATAGCAGCGTGGGACACATATATGACTGTCAACAGCTCAAAAAATGTGTTTTGGTGTTTCGTGACCCTTTAAAGCACTGTGATGTTTTTCAAAACTGCAATCTTTGTCGCATTTTTAAACACTAAAATATAAGCTCTTTATTAATTAGATTTTTTTTTGATGATTCCATAAAGAAACTGCAATTCGACAAAATATTCTTTATAGCAGAAATCTCTTTTTTTTTTTAAGTCTTTAGATCCTTACTGTAAAATGTTCTTCACTCTAAGAAAAAGATTATTTTTTATAACTGTTAACCAAAAGGTTATTTGAGGAAACTATAAATATGTTGCTCCAGTATTTTGCTGTTTTTTAATTTTGCTTCTTTATTTTATTTTGCTGTTTTTAGAGTTGTAGATGAAATCAAAATGCTAAAGTCTAAAATTAAAAGTACACTGCTAAAAAAAATAATGGTTCCAAGAGGGGCTTTCCACAGTAAACAGAAGAATCATTCTACACGAAATTCAGGCCAGCGTTGTGTCAAACATGGACAAAAATCAACAGTTGGGTTAAAAATACACTACTTCAAACAGCTTTTTTGGAAGGAAATTAATAGTCTTATTTAGTATGGAGTTAGTTTTGTTTCTTTATTATTCAATCAAAAATAAAGTAATTAAAAAATAAAAGATTGCAAATAAAACATTTAATTAAAAAATATATGTCAATGATAATAAAATGTTTTGCATTGCAAAAAATAAACTATAGTCTAATAGTTACCACAATTATCAATGCACACTCATTAATTTTACTCTCTGTTCTGCTGTCATTTATTGGACATCTAGAATCTTTACTTGCGAGTCAAAAAGTTTTAGACCAAAATTAGGTACATAGCATTTAAAAAATAAAAGATTGAAAAAAAACATTTAATAAAAAAAAGGCATTGATTAAATAAAAATTTGCATTACAAAAAATAAACTACTGCCATTTCATGCAGTTACCACCACATTTTTCATTGTGTGTTCATTCATTTTGCTTTCTGTTCAATCATTTTTTGTGGATCTAAAATCTTTGCTTGTGAGTTGAAAAGTTTTGAAGTTTGCAGCTCAGTGGGCGGTATCTTCCCTCCGGGATGAAAGGCCTTTTTCTATTTTTATTTTCACAGGTTGGTCACGCCCACAACATTTTCGCTCGATTGGACGAGATGCCATTGAGTTTCCGGTTTTCATTGGCATGTGCCACATGATACTGACAGTATCACAGTGCATGTCGCTGCAGTGACATCTCCAGCAATGACATCGACACCTGCAGGAGCTTGTGATGCTAATAAACACGCGCAAAATGATAATTAATCATTACGCTGCTGTTAACATGATTTATTGTGTCGCAAGTTTGTTTATGTGCTGGGCTTCTCCATGATTTTTAAATTTAATTACTTTGTACTTCATTTTTGCCTAAAACTAGATGTTTGATTGAATAATAAAGAAACAAAACTAACTCCATAATTTAGCAAGTATGAAATAAAAGTACCAAAGTTTAGAAGAAAAACTTTAAACTTGTAACATTTCCAACCTTCAAATATAAGCTCTTTGACTTTGACTTTTTTAATTAATCCATAAAACAAAAAATTCTTTATAACTATTTACCAAAAGGTTCTTTGAGAAATCTACACCAAAACATTTGCTGCTATGTCCCTTTTAGAGTTTCTGATTAAATCAGAATGCAAAGTCTATAATTAAAGGTACACTCCTAAAATAAAAGTTCCAAGAGGGGTTTACCAGAGTGAACAGAAGAATTATTCTAGATAATAATGATTAATTCAATTTTTTCATTTTCATCTGCTTTTCCAGGGTCGGGTCAGGGGGGCAGCAGTCTCAGGAGAGAACCCCAGACTTCCCTTTCCCCAGACACTTCCTCCAACTCATCTGGGGGGTCCTGAGGCATTCCCAGGCCATCCAAGAGAGACAAAGTCCTTCATGCATGTCCTGGGTCTTCCACGAGGCCTCCTCCCAGTGGGACATGCCTGGAACATCTCCCTAGGTAGGTGTCCAGGAGGCATCCAAAACAGATGCCCAAGCCACCTCAGCTGACTTCTCTCGATGTGGAGGAGCAGCGGCTCTACTCCGAGCTCCTCCCTGGTGACAGAGCTCTTCAACCCATCTATAAGGGTGCACCCTGCCACCCTGCGAAGGAAATTCATTTTGGCCGCTTGTATCCGAGATTTTGTCCATTCTGTCATGATCCAAAACTCATGATCATAGGTGAGAGTAGGAACGCAGATTGACCAGTAAATCAAAAGCTTTGCCTTTCGGCTCACATCCTTTACCACAACGAACCGATACATCGACCGCATTACTGCTGCCACTACTCTAATAATGCTGGGTTGTTTTAAATAAAAATCTACTCTAATAATACTGAGTTCTTTTAACCCAGCATTGGGTCAAATATGGACAAAAATCAGTTGGGTTATAAATGCACTACTTTTTAAAGAAGGTTTTTTTTCTAAAGAAATTAATGGTCTTATTTAGCAAGTATGAAATAAAAGTACCAAACGTTAGAGGAAAGACTTTTACAATGTTTCAAAAGATTTCTTTTTCAAATAAACACTGTTCTTTTGAACATGCGATTCCTTAAAGAATTCTGAAGGGAAAAAAACATGAATAATAACAGCAATAAATGCAGACTTAAACATTAGAGACTTCTTTCAAAAAGCACATTTACTGAAAACGTTTAAGTTGTAGTGAACATTATTTACCTACAAAGAAAGCAATCATGAAAAACTAATATGGATGCTTTTTTTTCTACACTATATTGATCATTTGCCATCTAAAACTAGCTAGACTGTCAATAGAAAAAAAGTAATTATTAATTCTCTCTTTTAAGCTGTCTGCTTATCTTCAGTGCTCTTGTCAGATCTTTTTCACGTTTCTCTATTTGCTTTTATATTTTACTTCTGTCAACATTCTTTGCTTGCTTTTCTTTTTATCCTGTAAGACAGAAACTCATTGAAAACCAGAGCCCATAAAATAGTGTTTTCATTTGATTTGTTATTTCTCTCTCTCTTTCGCAGTTAATCATGCAATCACTTCCTTCCAGACCTGTTTGCGAGCTTTCTCTTCTCTAGCCTGAGTCTTCATCTGCTGGACCTCCAATGAATCAACCCTGCGTCTCCTCATGAAGAGATCGTGGTTCCCGATGCACAGCTGAAGAATCTGCAAACACACAAAATGCCCTGTGTAAAAACTAATTTACCAAGCAAAACTAAATTCTATCACGTTTTACTGCTTCAAGGCAATCTAAAACTGCTTTAAGAACTGAAACTTTATCCTGGGTCTCACAAAAAAAAAAAAGTATATCAATTCATTAATTAGACAGGTACAATAGTTTTACATAGTAAATTATTTGATAAAGCACACTGTGAAAAAAAATACTTGTTTGAATCAACATGAAGATAAGTAAATAATGGTTAAAAAACTATTTTTATTTCTGGATGAAATATGACTTCCGTTAGCACAAGTTTGCAGCTCTATTGCAGATTAATGGCATTAAAAATGACTAAACCTACAATCTTCTGGCTATACAAATTCAGATCTAAATCTGGTCCAGACACCTCATAAACATATTTGAAAGTCTACAATTTGCACTCAGAATCATAGCTTCATATTTTTAAGCCAAATTGTATCTGATCAGCTAACAATTCATTAACGAGGACTTCAATGTTTTGACCTATTATATTTTTACAAAGGTATTACTGCTTTAAACACTTCTTGTTAATAACATAGAAAAAAAACTATTTGCACATATAGGTCTCTTTAAATTTGGTATTACTGCATTAAACACCTTTTTATTAATTAAAAAAAATTACAGGTACAATTTTTGTTTAATTGTTAATAAAAATAGTTATAATGACTCAATTTTAATAACAGATTTATTTTATCTTTGCCATGATGACAGTACATAATATTTTACAAGATATTTTTCAAGACGCTTCTATACAGCTTAAAGTGACATTTAAAGGTTAATTAAAGGTTAATTAGAGTAACTAGGCAGGTTATGGTAATTAGGTAAGTTATTGTATAATGACGGTTTGTTCTGTAGACTATCGGAAAATAAATTTGCTTAAAGGGGCTAATAATTCTGACCTTAAAATGGTTTTTAAAAAATTAAAAACTGCTTTTATTCTGGCCGAAATAAAACAAATAAAACTTTCTCCAGAAGAAAAAATATTATCAGACATACTGTGAAAAATTTCTTGCTCTGTTAAACATCATTTGGGAAACATTTAAAAAGGAAATAAAATTAAAAGGGGGGCTAATATATATAAAGGAAAAAAAATCTAACCAAAAATAGCAATGATTACGAACAGTAACAATAGTAAACAGTGGCATGAAAATCCAGCAGTGATTATGAGTAAGTTCATACATTTTATGAAAGTGCATCTGAGATGGCCAGAAAGTCAGAGGTCTATCAGAGGCATCAACAGTCACATTAAAATATATCTGAACCATTTTTCCCCTATTAAGATGATTGAAAACTGAACAATTGGTAACGTAAATGTGATTGATGACTTAAAAGGAGGGTGGAGGGAATAAATTGTTTTACACACTGCAAAAGGCATTGAGCTGAACCAATTTGTGGTTTTGTTTCCTAAAGAACGTAAAATAAAATAAAAACGTTAAAGTGAAATTATTTATATGAGTGCAGATCATTACTTCTTGAAATCAAACAATGTGTGATTCCCTGTAAGGACAATATACTGTAAGACAGACTAGGTCATCGGTTAGAGGTGATCGTTCAATTAAACTTAAGAGAACTGCTTTTGGACAATCAGTTTTTTCAGTCAGAGCAGCAGAAAGATGGAATAAAATACCAGTGCATATCAGAGAGAGTACCACTTTTAATCATTTTAAAACTGATTTGATTTCATTTTATTGATGATGTATTGCATGGATTGTATTGTAGGTGTATAATGTATTATTATTTACTGTTAAATTTGTTAGAAATCCCTGCCCAGGGACTACAGATGTAAATTAGCTTCATAGCTAACTCTGGCAAAAAAAAATATTTTATTTTATAAAAAAAAAAAAAAAAGCCATCTAAAAGTGTCAAAAAAATAATAATTATGCACCATGAAAGCAATTCCATACACACCTGACACCATAATGACCTAAACACATAACGTAACATTTTTTAAATATTTTTTTTTCTTAGAAATCATTTTAAAAATTCTACCTTACCAAAGACACTGACGTCTTTTGTTTGCTATGAATTATATCTCTCATGAATTATGTCTCTCTTTAGGGTCGAAACAAACCCTGTTATGAAGTTAACCACTAAGGTATATAACAGTGGCTTTGTAAGCCCATTTCAAAACTGATCACAGCATTACATCACTTCACAAAAAAAAGAGAAAAAAAAACCTCACCAGTTTATTTACTCTGAGCTTTGAGGAGTTGAATTTGAAGACATCTGCCCTCTTATCCACAGGTTTAATTGCAAACTACAGACAAAAGACACCATTAATCCCCTATTAGCATAAAGCAGGTGGTGTAAAAATGTAGAATTGTCCATCAAATGAGCACCTCTTTATCGCTGTAGGAGATGTTTCGAATCTCATTCCAGGGAAAGGAGATTTTGGGCGTCAGTCTGTTATCCAGGTCATAAATGTGGAGGCCCAAAGCGTCAACACCAAGCAGAAGGCTGGTTCCCTTTTTATTCTAAACACATTAAGAAAGACCAATTTATTTTGCAATCATGAGAAAATTACCATGGCTATTAACAATGAAACTGACACTATACAAACATTTCAGGAAAGTTTGGTAACACTTGTTGAAGTAGTGTTCATAAGACACTTTATAATGATTCTTTATAATCATGACATCTTGTATTTCATGAATATTAAGGAGATTTTTGACAACTGTCAGTCATTATCTCAGATATGTAATTGTAAATGTAAAGATGACATTAGTTGCATTTCCATCTACCCATGTCTACGCCCATTTTGTAATACAGAATAAAAAAAACTCTTAATGGAAATGCCAAGAATAAGCGCACAACTGAGTAGGATAAACTTTTTATCTGATAAGAAAAAAATGTGCTGTTAGCCTCAAATTCTGCTTGGAAAAGACAATTGAAAAATTTTACATAGACTATTTATTACACCTGAGGTTAGACATAAAATCCAGGTTTGTTTGAGCTGTGTCAAATGTAAATCGGAAAATGGATCTTTCTATCATTATATGTGGAGATGTCCTTTTTTAAGCAGTTCTGGGACTTGATTAGGCTGCAGCTCAACGCCATCTTTAAATGTACAGTACATTTCAATTGGAAGCAAGGACTTGCTTACTGGGTCTCAATGATAATATACCTTATAATTTTCGGAACAGAGACCTTCTACATAATTTGGTTTATTTACTCCGAAATGTATCCTTGTAAAGTGGATTAATGAAGAACCCCCCAGTTTAAATCAATGGCTGCTTGCAGTCTGCAACATAATTCCACTTAAGGCTTTCTCCACAGCTATGAAGAACAAACCTCTTCTATTTTATCAGACATGAGATATTTCGATGATTATCTAGGAACCTCTACATCCCTAAGACTAAAAGCTTGTCTGTTAGACTCAGCCTGGACAAAAGAAAAGAAATGTAATCTGCCTTTTTGTAAAATAATTTTGTATTTTATTTCCTTTTTGTTTATTTAATTACAATTTAACTAATTATTATTATTATATTTTTATATTTTTCATGTGGGTGTCAGGATTCAAATTACATGAATGATGAATATAGTCTTATTACTCAATGTAAATTTCTGACATGTTTCTGACATTTGAAACAAAAAATGTGCATAAACTATGAAGGAAACGCATTTACTGAGTAAACTCCAGCATGCACATAAGAAAAGTCATGTGATTTAGCTTCAACAGATCATGTGACAACAAAAGTTTTATCAGGAAGTGATAATTTTTGAAGTGATGAAGATTTTGGACTCGTTGGATGGAAGCGGTGGTTTATTCGCAAATGTTTTATGTGATATTCCAGTGTTACGCATGAATATAATTCGCATGGATGGAAACATGGCTATTGAAAATGTCTTCATGACAACTTGACAAACAAATACATTAAAACCTGTCTTAACCAGTCAAAAATCTGTCATAAAAATGATTGTCATAAGGCCATTATAAGCTTCATGAATTATAGAAAGGCATCATTAATATTTTTCTTGACTTCAATAGTCAATGTCATTAAATGCCATTAAATATTTATTAAATGATTAATAATTTTTTTTATTTATTATTCAACAGAGAATTGACACTTTTATTGAGAAATGGTCTAATTACATTTTTTTTTCACTTAAAGTAAATATTCATGTGAAAATGAAAAATAGTCACGACTCCAATTATAATGGCCTCATGACGATCATGTTTACATATATTGTCTTAGTAATCAAGTTGCCATGACAAAGATGTATTTGTTTATGTCACCTTTGCATTTAAAATGACATATTTGAGCTAATGACACTTAATGACAGTTGTAATGCACATGTATAAAATCTCAGGTGTAACATCATCAATCCAGGCTCATTCTGAAAACGTACCCCTATATACATTTCTGAAGAGCGCCAAATACATCCAAGGAGGTAAGTTTTTTTTTTTTTTTTTTTGCTTTCGCAAATCCACTAGAGGCCGCTGTGTATGCTTTTTGAGATCTCAAATGTCTCTTGCAAGTGCCATTCCCACCTGCTCTTCTCGCGTAAATCCACCAGAGGCCGCTGTCGACTGACTGACTGCCTGACTGATCGACTGACCCACCCTCTTACCTTCCCTAAAACCAACCAAAGTGTTTTCAAAAGCACCGATTGACCAGTGCCCACCCACTTCCCTAAACCCAACCGATAGTGTTTTCAAAAGCAATTCAGAAAAAGAAAAGACCTTGCGGCGGCCTGATTTCAGATTTGACCACATTCTCACCCTGTTACTTACTTGTTTATTTTATTTTTTGACTTTTGTTTTTGTCTTACCTGCTTTCTGTTACCATTCTTCGCCAAACTCTAACCCCGTCTCCACGTCACAAGTCCTCGAACGTACACGGCGAGCCACTGGGAAAAGCTGTCCATACGGAGGTATCAGCTGGTAAGCGCGAAAAGGAATGACGTCATACTGCCCCGTAGCATTCATTTTAAAGATTAAATGCAGCCATGCGTATTCTGGCTACATAATTCACGATCTACAGAAATGTATATACTGTAGGGCTACGTTTTCAGAATGAGCCTACGTTGAACATCATGATCATAAAGGTTTCATGAAAGTCTTATAAACACACCCTTCAAGTAAAGTGTTACAGAAAGTTCCAAACAGGTTAGAAGGGGGTTATGCAACCAATAATAAAAGGGTTGTTTATTACAAACAATAATACAGGTACTGCATACAATAATAAAAGTGTCTGGCTCTAAAATCTTTAGTTGTCGAGAGTTGTATCTAAGATTGTTACTGCCGTACAGCAGCGGAGGCATTTCTTACCCTAATGGAAAAGTAATTGACCCCATACATCTCCAGATCCTGAGCTATTTTTAAATACTCCATCTCTGCTTCATCTCTGCAGCACACAATAACAAAAACGTGGGAGGGAGGCAGAGAGAGAGATGAGAGGAAGAAAAAAAAAAGAGAGAGAGAGGATAAATGATTAGACAGAAAATAAAATCTATTCCACCGCAGGGCTTTAATGAGACTTGACAAACTTGGAGTGCAGAATCCAGAGGTCACACAGTGTGTCTTACTGTAAGTGTTTGTGGCTATGAAAACAAACACGCATATGATCGCTTTAAACTCACCCATTAAAAATAGCATACTAAAAGCATACTTTTTATACCACCTTCACGCTCTTATGAGTCTACAGGCAACATGCCTTGTTAAAAAACACAAATGGAGAGCAGGCAGTGCAGAATGAATGAGACTTCTCATGTTTTTAAAAACAGCAGGAGCAGCACGACTGAATGCAAAAGTATCACTAGGCTTTTTGATATTGTTGTGGTTATTTTTTGTCATTCATTTGATTATTGTTTTTAGTTTGAATTTGTATTTCTATTGATACAGGCCTTTAACATCTGTCTAAGGCAGGGGTTTTCAACCTTTTAGGAAACCACATGCCAAAGATGCTCTACTGGATTGAGAACTGGTGACTGTGGAGGCCATTTAAGTACAGTGAACTCATTGTCATGTTCAAGAAACCAGTCTGAGAAGATTCTGCTTTATGACATGGCGTGTTATCCTACTGGAAGTAGCCATCAGAAGATGGGTACATTGGGGTCATAAAGGGATGGACATGGTCAGCAACAATACTCAGGCTGTGTACACCATTACACCTCCACCACCAACCTAAACCATTGATGCAAAACAGGATGGATCCATGCTTTCATGTTGTTGACACGAAATTCTGACCCTACCATCCGAATGTCACAGCAGAAATCGAGACTCAGACCAGGCAATGTTTTTCCAATCTTCTATTGTCCAATTTTGGTGAGCCTGTGCGAATTGTAGCCTCAGTTTCCTGTTCTTAGCTGACAGGAGTAGCACCCGGTGTGGTCTTCTGCTGCTGTAGCCCACCGCCTCAAGGTGGGATGTGTTGTGCGTTCAGAGATGCTCTTCTGCATACCTCGGTTGTAACGAGTGGTTATTTGAGTTACTGTTGCCTTTCTATCAGCATGAACCAGTCTGGCCATTCTCCTCTGACCTCTGATCAACAAGGCATTTGTGCCCACAGAACTGCCGCTCACTTGATATTATTTCTTTTTCGAACCACTCTCTGAAAACCCTAGAGATAGTTGTGCAAAAAAAATCCCAGTAGATCAGCAGTTTCTGAAATACTCAGACCAACCTGTCTGATACCAACAACCATGCCATGTTCAAAGTCCCTTAAATCACCTTTCTTCGCCATTCTGATGCTCAGTCTCAACCATGTCTACATGCCTAAATGCATCGAGTTGCTGTCATGTGATTGGCTGATTAGAAATTTGAGTTAAAGAGCAGCTAGACAGGAATACCTAATAAAGTGGCCGGTGAGTGTATATTAGTGGCATTACTGAGGTAAACAACATAATCAAACCATTACGATCATGTAGGACTTTTCACCGCATTTTGCGACTAGTCCACACACACACACACACATGGCTGTTTGACACTATTGTCTACACCTACTGAGTCAATAAAGGACCACAAATATACACGCATCGTAAAATGCGGAACTTTTTTCTTTCCATTCGACATGCGTATTAAATTCCATTAAAACAACTAAAACAACTCTTCCACCAGTCCTTCCTCCACTCCATACTTTCATCTGATACTCCAGTTTGTCATGAGGGCATGAATGAAATGTTCATGAGTGAAAGTGAAACTGCCGAACTGCAGTTAAAGTGGAAAAATTAAACCGTGTCTTTTATAGAACTGATTATTCCTGAATAACTTATTACACTTTTTTTATTTATTTAAAGCTACTTAGACACAATTTGTATTGAACGATTTGTATTGCCTGGGGAAATTAGCGAAGTTTAATAGTGATAGGAGTCTGATGGTTGCTTTTTATAAGGCTTATGTAGAATCAATTTGAATTTGTTGGTTTGCTTCTTTAAAGGTAAAGCAGAAGAAGTCATGCCTCATTTCCACTGTGTGATACAGTACAGTACAGTATGGGTCACCTTTATCAGGCTTGTGTCTCCACTGCAAAATGGTACCAATGGTACCCCTCTGTCGACATCATTTTCGCTTGAAGTTCTCATATCATATCACATAACAAATGCTTTTCTATGAACAGGATTTGATTATAGCTGCAGATCAATCATAATGGCAATTTGTTCATCTTTTAGGTTGCTGAAAGAATCATTTGCTTATTTGTTTTTTCCCAGCTTCTGCTTTGTTTTTTCGCGCTTCACTCTCGCGTTTATCCGTTTCTGAAAGGATGTCAGAAGCAGCTCAATAATAACGTGCACGTTATTGTCATGAGCTCAAGTTCGTTATTTCAAATATAGAGCTTTCTAGAGAAAGTGAAACTCCTCGCGCTTTTAAATGGCCTCATAAGCAACAACAGGACACACAGCAGATTCTGCTCTTCTTCTTGGCTTTGTGGGTGTTTATCAAGAAGACGACAAAGTTTGTTTGAGCTCGGGTAGACCATGGCTCATTATTATATGTATATATCTCGGCTGTGTATTTAAAAATGGCTCTGCCTTTTGGTACACTTTTGGTGTGCTAGGTACAGTACGGTTTGCTTTTTGGTACCTTTTGACAGTGGAAACGGCCATAAAAGCATACCGAATCGTACCGTACCACTCAGTGGAAACAGGCCATCGCTGTCTACGCCTTTAAATACCTGCAGCAAAGAATTAGGGGTAAAAGTACCGGGGCGATCCAATTTGTATGAAATTCAGGTAAAAAGAAGGCTCATTAGATTTATTTCAAACCCTTCTCTCAGGATCTCCGTAAAGGTTCCCTTTGGCAAGGACTAACAGATTTAAATTTTCATTTCTTTCTTGTGCTATTTGCTGAATTTTAATAGAAAGAGGTAGTTTTTAGTACTATTAATGTTGTTTAATATTTGTCTTAAGAGTGTGGTGTGGTAAATATATGTTGTAAATCTAGTATGCTGCAGATCAAATTGGCCCAAAAAGAGATAATGAGGTTTACAGTAACAGTAACAAAATGCTAGAAAAATTAACCTACCTGTAGCTACTTGATTTGGAGTGCTGTCATGCGCAAGCAGAAGGTGAAAAAAAAAAAAGAAAATACCCTAAATGCCCCTAAATGTGCACTGAAGCAACAAAGAAAGTTAGTTTCGTCAAAACAGTAGACCAATTAGGTTTGTTTTGCAGAGCGGCACTATGCCTTGTTCTGGTTAAGGAAGCAAGGCAGTTTTTCATCTTGTCAGGGTTTTTACTTGAAGCGCACACTACAGTGTTAAACAACACCTGTGTAATCCAGACAGTTCATTATCAACAAAGTCTGCTCCATTTTACAGCCGATTTTGACCAACAACAGCAGTGAACATCTACATGGAAATGAACCAACACAGTTTTGTTGTTGCACTTGACTGAAGAATTATGCAATATCTCTGAGCAATATGCGATTCTTTACTTAATATGCATAATAATAATAATATTAATATTAATAATAATAATAATAATAATAATTATTATTATTATTATTATTATTATTATAAATTGTTCCTAAACATTTGTCTACATTCATATATTATCTAGAATCCTGAAAAGCAAAGTATATTATTTTAATTTAATGTAATTAAATGCAATTTAATTTAATTTATGTGATTTAAAGTGATTTAATTTAAAGTTAGTTTAATTTAAAAGTAATTTATTGTAATGTAATTAAATGCAATTTAATTTAATTTAATGCAATTTAATGAAATTATTTTAATTTAATGCAATTTAACTTAACTTAATGTGATTAATTTAAAGTAATTTAATGTAATGTAATTAAGTAAAATTTAATTTAATTTAATGAACTTTAATTTGATGCATTTTAATTTTATTTAATGTAATTGAATTTAATGTACAGTAAAGTGATTAAATTAAATTAAAAAAAAATTAATTACTTAATTCACATCATTTCTGATTTAATATCAATTAATAATTTGGTATACTTTGGAATTAGTAAAATTGTTATACATTAAATCATGCCATTTCTCTGAGCAATATGTATCAAGAATGAGTGGGCAAGCTGTCTGAGACGGAGTCTAGGGTGTACAAGACCTGGTTCTGCCCCTGTGCTCAGCGTAGCAGACCGTTATTCTCTCCTCCCACATCTCTGCAGTCATCTGGTACAGATTAATAACCTGCACAAGAAAAAAGACACACAAAGATCAGTCTTCAACTTGGACAAAGGCTCTAACTCTCTCATAATGGGATTTTCACAACAGAGCTTGTGGTGTGCACCAGACTCTGACTTTCTTTTTCTTCTTTTTTGAAAACTGAAATTTTATTCAGCAAAGACGCATTCAACTGATGAAAGGTGATATGTATATATATATATAGTTTAAGTCAGAATTATTAGCCCCTCTTTGATTTTTATTTTCTTTTTTAAATATTTCCCAAATGATGTTTAACAGAGCACGGAAATTTTCACAGTATGTCTGATAATATTTTTTCTTCTGGAGAAAGTCTTATTTGTTTTATTTCGGCTAGAATAAAAGCAGTTTTTAATTTTTTAATAACCACTTTAAGGTCAAAATTATTAGCCCTTTTAAGCTATATTTTTTCGATAGTCTACAGAACAAACCATAGTTATACAATAACTTGCCTAATCACCCTAACCTGCCTAGTTAACCTAATTAACCTAGTTAAGCCTTTAATTGTCACTTTAAGCTGTATAGAAGTGTCTTGAAAAATATATAGTCAAACATTATTTACTGTCATCATGACAAAGATAAAATAAATCAGTTATTAGAAATGAGTTATTAAAACTATTATGATTAGAAATGTGTTGAAAAAAATCTTCTCTCCGTTAATCAGAAATTGAGGAAAAATAAACAGGGGGGACTAATAATTAAAATAGATAATATAGATAAAAATAATTATTTTAATAGATAAAATAAATCATCAATTTCACAAATACTTTCTGAATTGAATAATGTGAAAAAAGAGTTTATGTAGATCAAGATCAGACATATCAATCAAACCAAAAATAAAAATATGGAGTCAAACACAATAGCTAATACAGATGAAGGACGTTTTCTAATTAATAGAACTACTATTTAAATCCTTCAGATGATTTTAAATGCCATTGGAGTAAACAAACACTCGTACTCGGTTCTTTAGTGCGAGCGGATGCTTCCAGTCGAGAGCTTTCTCTAGATCTAACGCCCTACGGGAGGCCCGTTACTGAGCTCTGCGAACATAATCAGCATAATTAGCATGGAGTGACGCCCATCTCAACATCACACTCACTCTCTTTGGTAGCAGCTCGTCTTGGGACAGGAAGCCCGGCTTGTGGACATTAGGGTCGTAATCACCATACTGCAGAAACAAGATGAGAAACCAAAATGAGCTCAATTATGAACGCTGAGGTGGAAAATAGACTCATACAGTCATATAAAAACAGCCATTATATTCACAAGCTCTCGCTTAAAGTGTAATTGGGTAATACGGAGTTGTGTAAAACATATAAATGCACTTTTGAAGCAAAATAAGATGAAATAGAGCTGTTGGTTTTAGGAGAGGCATGATGGGGAAGAGCAATGGAGAGCAGATGTGCTGTTGAGAAAAGGTTAAAGTTAAATCGCACCCAATAAATAAATTTCTTAATTTCACAATTTGACAAAGAGGTTGCAACAGTAAAACCGTCAGTGACTTAGAGAACTTAAATGATACAAAACATACAAAAGGTAATAAAAAAACTAAATCTTAATTAGACTACCATTCAAAACTTTTGAGGTATGTATTTATATATACAGCGGGGGAAATAAGTATTGAACACGTCATGTTTTTTTCTTGGGAATAATTTAAGGAGCTGTTGACATGGAATTGAATCAGATTTGAGTAAAAACCCAAACAATACAAACATTAAAAAATAAATAAATAAAAATGAATTTTGTGTAATAACAATGAAATGACACAAGGAGAAAGTGCTGAACTACTGAAATGCATTTAATACTTTATATAAAAGGCTTTTTTTGTGATGGCAGCTTAAAGACGCCTCCCATATGGAGAATGAAGTCACATGCATTGCTCAGGTCTGGGGGGCTACAGGATGGAAGGACAAAAAAAATTTGCAAATTTGTGATCTTTGTTCGTATTCATCGGATCTATTTTCGCTGCTAAAATATACCAAAACATTATTTCATCAAAAATATAAGTGACTTAATATTATTAACTTGTTTGTTGAATTGTCATATAAAATCAGTGTCACATTTTCAATCGTGGATGATGGTAAATTAAGTGATGGTCGATTGTCAGCTCTCTTGGTCGTCAGGTCGTGTGATGCATGTTGCTGAACTGTATTCAAATGTTATAAATATAAAAACACCATATTTTGAATTTTAAATGCAGTATGTCAATTTAGTTTTTTTTGTGTGTGCTGCGCTCATAGAAAACGGCACTCATTTGTTTGATTTCTCCTCAAGAAGCTGCGCAAGCCTCAAAGGTCCTTGCACCCTGACTGAGTTCGAAACTGTCGTATTCGTTTTTTTCATATTCGTCATTTGGTGGCTCTCAAAATATTTGCTACGGATGCGAAAAATGCAGAAAATCGAACAATACAAATTAATTTTTATGACGGACGGAAGTTGCGGTGGCTGCAAACGTATGAAACGCGAGGTCGTATTTAGTTTATGTATATACATGTATATATATATATATATATATATATATATATATATATATATATATATATATATATATATTAAGGGTGTAACGATACGCGTATTCGTATCGAACCGTTCGGTACGAGGCTTTCGGTTCGGTACGCATACGAACCGAACGATTCAGACAAATATAATGTTTTCAGCGCAACAATGCTCAACAAGGCATCCCATGATGTGACAGGCAACATCTGCCTTCCCCGCCCACCTCCAGTCAGGCACACACTGCACTCAGGGTCGGAGTAAGCTCAATTGGCGCTCAAACCGAAAGTTATGCCGCTTTCAATCCGAAAAAGCCGGCGGAGCTGGGTGTTGAGATGATGCGGGGTTTGTCCCGGACAAAAGCGAAAACCGAGGGGCGCTGAGATGATGCAGGGTTTGTTCCGGACGAAAGCGAAAGGGTGGAAACGCGCCGCGGACTGACTGCACAACAGCTAGCAAAATGGCTAGTAGCTAACATTAATGTAATCCTCCTATAACCAACAACGGGTCTGGCGTTTGGGAGCACTTTGCTTATTCCTGCTTTCAGATCCACTGAGATGGCAGGTGACGGTCAAATCAAGCAGATCTCCGTTGTATACACATGTGCTGCCGTTAATCCGTGAGTCAGGTAATCAAAAAATAGGTCGCATGATATTGAAGTATACGTGGGTCACGCGTGGGTAAGATCAATTATTGGTGATGCAAACTTTAACTATTTACTCTAAAATATTAAAGTGTTTCAAGCAATCTTAACAGACTGGCACAAATATGCTTTCATTTAAAAAAAAAAATCGCTCGTCACGGCTATATGCGGTGAACATCTCCGTTTTCACAGGTTTCTGAGTTTTCTCATCATCAATCACTTTCAGTCTGGGAACATGTTCAGTGCTGCGAATTTTGTTTTAAGCCTGTCCTGCAATATCGTGTATTGAGGAGGATATAGGCAAAGATATTGCAGAGAGCTGAGATCTACAGTATGACGACTTTAAAGACGATATTTAGCTTGTTTCGCATTAATGTAGATATATTACATGTTTTAATTACATTATTGAATAAAATGAATAGCATTATTATTTTTAATCATCATCATTAATAATAAATAAACTAAAAATAATTTGACAGCTTCAGCTGTTCACATCAACATGACCGGCACTTTCAGACTTCAGCACCACATGTCTTTAGCATGAATTGAAATCGACTTTCCCTCCTAAAGGAAAAAATACAATAATTTTTAAAATTGCAATGCGATTAGTCATGTATTCGCAATTTCACATAAATCAGCATGCGAAAATTTAAATAGCCTATTTCCATTGCGCTCTTTCTCTCTGCAGCAGCAGTTCACGCGCTCTGGATAAGCGCACTACACAGCCACATCTTGTAGCAAATTAATTTGCAACTTTGTTGTATAACAAATAGGCTAAATAACAACATTTAATTAACAAACAAATGAAATAAAATTATTTGTAAAAATGAATCTACAGAAAAAAGAAAATGAAAAGAACTGAAACCAGCTCATGTTCTGTTCTGGAATAACAGGTGTTGCGATCAAATTAATTCGATGGAATAATTAACAGAGACAGGCGCATTTTTCAGAAAATAGCCTATTTTATTTTATTTAAAAATATGTTAGGCCTATATTTATTATATATATATTTTTAAATAGCCTATATTAAATTACCATTCATTTTGGCTTTAACGAATTATTGAACAGATTATTAATAACTTATCAAAAAACATTTACTGAGCTCAGTGTCGGCCGTCACCGGATAAAGTCCAATCTTTCTTTAATTTTTTGGACTTTTGTTTGAAAGCTTAGTGGCATTGTAGAGGTCCAATTTACTGTTGTTTAATTTAAATTATAGCCTGTTTATGCGCCAATAAACAAGTCAAAGAAATGAGTGAATTAATAAAATTATTCTTAAATGTCGATATTGTTTTTACTCAAAAAAAAATAACAAATGTTTTATAAAAATAAAAGGAGCAATTTTCATAATTTATACGATTCAGTTAAATATAAGTTGGACATTTATGGGGCCATGTAACATGTTTTTGTGTTTATTTTTTTGTTCTAGTGATCTTTAATATATACTGGGTAGCTACGCAAAATATTTTCTAAAATGTCAAGCAGGAATTTGTCGATTAGCTTTAATTATGAAGACAAAGAAATATTAAAAATAACAAAAATAAAATGATAAAAAAAAATACAAAGATAAAAAGAGCAGCATTTTGCTAAATATAATAGTTCTTTATATGCTTTAAATCCTGCTATGTGTTGTTTCATATTCGTTTTTATTTCACTTGATGCATTAGTTATTTAATGTTTGAAAGCTGAAAGAAATAACAGCCGTCCTTTAAATCATTATTTTACCATCAAAATGTAGTATATTTTATATTATTATCAACTTTTGATATAAAACCGCTGTGTAATTTAATTGATTGTTAAAAATGAAATAATTTTATGGCATAACAGTGTTTAGTAGTTGCTTTCGCTTTCGTTCTTCACGGAAGCTTTAACAGAAGCGTGTGCCGCATTCACCTCTGACGTGGCTACTCAGCCTGTAGCCTAGTTTGGGATTTTTTCGTTGTGACGATTAAGCAAGAATCATAATGCATTGCATATTCAGCTCATTCTTCAGTAGCCTCAACACAGGCTGGTAGCCTAGATTTAAACGGATCGTTTATAAGAATGAGCGATTAATAGATTAATTGGTCGTTAATTTAAATGATCATTGATCACTGGATTTTGTAGAAACTGACATCCCTAGTTCAAAGTAAAAAAAAGAAAAGAAGAGAGATCATGCTTTTATGATGTTAGTTTTCATACAATAAAAAGATTTCAATCAGAGAAATCCTCTGGCTTTTTTCCTTTTTTTTTTTTTTTTTTGCTGTATCGAAAACATACCGAACCGTGACACCACTGTGTCGTATCGAACCGAACCGTGATTTTTGTGAACCGTTACACCCCTAATATATATATATATATATATATATATATATATATATATATATATATATATATATATATATATATATATATACATATATATATATATAAAACGAATAAACTAGTCAGAATATAGGCTACAGTTAGAGCTTTGCTTTAATTTTTGTGAAATACACGCACGCAGCCACACACACAAACATGTATAAATACATTTTTGTTGTTAATAAATAAATAACAAATTTTTATAACAGCAATATCACCAAGTTTTGTTTTTCACTGTAAAAATGTAATGATTTGCCAATGCAAAGAGTGTACCGCCACCGTTTTCCCCCATTTCAAGCACTGATTAGATCACAAACAAATTGTCCTCCTGGCAACTTTTTTTTTTTTTTGTCAAAAGCGCTACTGATGACGATAATAATAATAATAATAATAATAATAATAATTTTAGGGCCTAAAAATAATAGCCTAGGGCTATCTATCTATCTATCTATCTATCTATCTATCTATCTATCCATCTATCTATCTATCTATCTATGGAAGGTGGTTTAGGATGTGGGGGGAAGGGGTTAATGGGGCAAAAGGTTGAGAACCCCTGTTCTATTGGATTCAAGTCAGGTGATTGGCTGGGCTGTTATACAGCTTTATTTTCTTCCTTTGAAAGCATTTGAGAATTTCTTGGCTGTGTTTAGGATCATTGTCTTGCTGAAATGTCCACCCTGGTTTCATCTTCGTCATCCTGGTAATGTAGATGTTGGTCTGAAGCAGCTAATATTCATTTAAAATGATGAAGGGCAGAGGATTGCTGAAGAACTACTGAGAGATTTCAGCTGCTGTCTGGGCTTTCCCTGCATTTCTACACCTCCTTTTCTTCATGTGTTCAATACTTTTTTCATGCATCATTTCATACCACAAATTCATTACCACATTTGTAAACTAATTAGTTTAGTTTTCTTTGCATCTATGGATTTATTTGGTTGTTACCAACATCCGATAAAAATGTCAACGGCACCTTTAGAAATATGTTTTCTTGGAAAAATGGTGACGTGTTCAATACTCATTTCCCCCACTGTATTATATATAAATTTTAAATGCAGTAGAACACTAATCTTGTGATATTTCTGTTATATACTTTACAACATAACTTATTATTATGATGCTGAATTTATCATTATTCTTCTAGCATTCAGTGTCAAATTATCATTCAGAAAAATTCTAAAATACCGATTTTCTATTTTTATTTTCAGTAATTTTGTGGAGACCATGATTTTAAAAGGATTTGAAATGGGAAAAAAAGTACTGTCAATTTCAATCAATTTAATTAATCGTAATTAATGAAAGAATTAGAATGGAATTTCTTTACACTCACACAATATATAAAATAAAATAAATAAATAAATTAGTGCTTGGCAAAAAATCAATCACGATTACGCATCCAAAATAAAAGTTAGTTTTGACAATTTAAGTGTGTACAGTGTACATTTATTATGCATATATAAATACACAAATGCATGCACATATTGGAGAAAATGTTTATTTATATTTTGATGTTAAATTACATTTGTATATGATACAAATTATATATAAATATGTAATAAAATAGTTTTGTATAGTTTTGTTTTTTTGAAAATGTGTGTAAAAATATACATAGTAAATATATATAATACACACATATTATGTCAAAAATATTTTGGATGCAATTAATCTTTGCCCAGCACTAAAATAAATTAATGAATAAATAAAAAATAATAATAAGAATGAATGAATGAATGAATGAATTAAACGATTCTAAACTTTTAAACAATAGCACACACCCACATACTTCCTCTTATTCTGAATGTTTTTTTAAATCGTCATTTCTGAGGTAAAATGAATTAATAGTTATTATATTGAAACAGTTAAAATGTTATTTATGTATTAACGGTCTGTTCATAAACAATGACAACACCGTTTGTGATTCTCAACAATCACACACCGCAGAAGCAGTACATAAAACAGCAATACAGATAAGGCCTATGAATGTCATTACCTTCCGAAACAGACAGCAAAGATAAAACGATACAGATTGTGGTCTGCTGTGCATGAACTGAAGAACAAGCAGATATGCAGAATCAGAAAAAAGCCAAGACAATAATGCTCCATCAGTGTCACGCTGGCTTGTCATTTTGAGCACTGCGGACAGATTCATGCTTCTCTGCAGTAAAGAGGCTGGCATGTGAAAGGATCCCCATTTCAAAGTGGATGCTGTCTAAAGCTTTACTCCTGCTTTCTCTGTAAGGAAGAAACTGCTGCCGTCTTCTTCAGTTCGATTTTCTCTCACATTTTTTATACTTCATCCTCATATCCCAGCCTAACTGTGCTTCTTTTTTGATTCCTACTCTATTCACACCTCCTTGTTCTCTGCGCTCATGCCTTGCTTTAACTTCCTGTCTTTATGAATAACTCCAAAAACGCACCTGGTGGTTTAAAAGGGAGAGAGAGAAATGTCACACAGCTACTCATATTTGAAAAAAATATGAATGTGAAAGCCACACTCAGATCTAATGAATGCATTTTTGTTACTGAATATCAGGTGCATTCTAATGCAGCAAGTAATGCTTGAAAGAATGCACAAAATCTGAAAATGACAGCACATTTTATCATAATGTTACGAGTACACTACAATAAAAAAACTGGACGAAAAAAGTGGATCTACCAAACAGTATCATGACTATTTAAAGGTGCTGTATTGTAAGTTTTTGACTCTTCTAAAGCATAAAAATACCATAATATGTTTGCAGATATTTAAGACACATGCTAAGTGAACACTTGTTTATCTGAAAAACAATGCTAAAGTCGGTTTTTCTGCTTTGAAAATGTGGGTTACGTGCCAGAATGTATGTTTTTTTTTTGGTCTCTTTAACCCGCCCAATGTTTTTGCTGTGCTGGAAAAGAGGACATTTCATTCATTCAGTCATGAAGGCTCTCAAAGTATGCATCTGCGACCAAAAATGCGACCTCCGAATGTTACAAGCGACTCAATATTGTATTATATCAGCTATACTTAAAAAATAAATAAATAAATAAATAAATGACTTTACCTAGCACACATTTAGTTAAGGTAACTTTAAAAAAGCAACTCAATATTGTAATATATTAGCTATACTTTTAAAAAAATGACTTTACCCAGCACATATTTAGTTAAAGTAACTTTAAAAAAGCAACTCAATATTGTAATATATTAACTACTTTTAAAAAATGACTTTACCCAGCACACATTGTTATCATTACTTTTTTAAAAAGTGATGCAATAATAGCTACTTAAAAAAATGACTTCACCTAGCACACAGTTAGTTAACGTTACTTTATTAAAGCGACTTGTATTGTAAAATATTAGCTACTTAAAAAAATGACTTTACCCAGCACACATTGTTAACATTTTTTTTTTAAATGCAGCAATAATAGCTACTTAAAAAAATGACTTTACCTAGCACAGATTTAGTTAATGTTACTTTATTAAAGCGACTTGTATTGTAATATATTAGCTGCTTTAAAAAATGACTTTTACCCAGCACACATTGTTATCATTACTTTTTTAAAAAGTGACGCAACAGCTACTTTAAATCTGTGCTAGGTAAAGTCATTTTTTTTGTTAACATTAATTTATTAAAGCAACTCATATTGTACTATATATGCTACTTAAAAAATGGCTTTACCCAGCACACATTTATTTAACATTACTTTAAAAAAGGGACTCAATATTGTAATATATATGCTATACTTTTTAAAAAATGACCCAGCACACATTTAGTAATGTTACTTTGAAAAAGCGACTCAATATTGTACTATATTAACTACTTTTAAAAAATGACTTTACCCAGCACACATTTAGTTAACATTACTTTTTAAAAAAGTGACGCAATAATAGCTACTTAAAAAAATGACTTCACCTAGCACACATTTAGTTAACGTTACTTTATTAAAGAAACTTGTATTGTAATATACATTATTAGCTACTTAAAAAATGACTTTACCCAGCACACATTTAGTTAATATTACTTTTTAAAAAAGTGACGCAATAATAGCTACTTAAAAAAAATGACTTCACCTAGCACAGATTTAGTTAACGTTACTTTATTAAAGCGACTTGTATTGTAAAATATTGGCTACTTAAAAAAATTCCTTTACCCAGCACACATTGTTAACATAATTTTTTTTTTAAATAGAACAAAAACTTATTTTAATATGGAAACTATTCCTTCTATCGTGTGCCATTGCTTTTAGTTAGAACTTTAGGCTCGATAGTCAGGCCTACTCCTATTTATTGTGTCAATCTCACAACCTGCGTTTGCGCAGTTTGTTAATTTCTCACACTATGCGTGCAAATGGCAACGGATACAAATTCTCAAGCAACAGGCTAGGGCTGGGCAATTAATTGAAAAGTAATTGCAATCGACATTCAGAACCATAATCGATCTAATTTTTCTAGGTCAATTTGTTTAATTACTTTCTTTTGTAGAGGCTGATTTATACTTCTGTCAAGTAGGAATATGGACCCATTCCTGAGCTTTACTTTGCACAACATTGATGATGATTTGACGCTCCACCAGAGATGCCTTGAGACGGCATATTTTCCATTACATAAAAGTTATTATTTACATTAAAATATTTGTTTACAGAAGATTTAAGAAACACACTGTTATTATTATTAAATATTATTTACAGGATATACTAGAGTTATTTTATTTAAAAGAGATACTGCTTACTATCTACTTGAAAAATTAATAAAATAAAAAAAAGTTATTTATTTTCAGTTTGTTTTAAGCAATGTGTGTTTTAATTTCAGTTGTTCAACATCGATGTTCAATAAATAATCATAGATAGTAGATAGTAGTGTGTGTTTCCTTCAGTTATTTTAAAATCAAGTAATGCACCCTTCATTCAGAAATCTCTCCTTTGTAATATGTGCGCATATTTACTGTACAAAACCTGTCAGTGAACTATGAGGGCAAAAAAATGTAATAAATAAATAAAATAATCGTTCATTAATCGTAATCGAGTTAAAATGTTCAATTAATTGAGATTTTGATTTTATGCCAAATCGCCCAGCCCTACATCAGGCTGACTCTGCTATTTCATTATTTCAAGTTCATTCATGAACTTTTCATTCATGCCACCGCAACAAATTCAGAGGTACTGGAAAAAGGTTACACAGTAAGGACTGATTGGAGAATTCTTAGTATAGTCATCGTATCCCACACTCTTGCTTAAAGCCATTCTCATTTGTTTGTTGTCAAATGCCTGACAACTGCCGTGTGTGCGTCCTGTCGGAAAATGTAGGGTAAAGTACTACATGACGGTAATTGTTTAATTAGGCGTTTATATGCCTGTACTGTGGGGCGACACAGTGGCTCAGTGGTTAGCACTGTCGCCCCACAGCAAGAAGGTTCGAGTCCCGGCTGGGTCAGTTGGCATTTCTGTGTGGAGTTTGCATGTTCTCCCCGTTTGGAGGAGGTTTCCTCTGGGTGCTCCGGTTTCCCCCACAGTCCAACGACATGTGCTAAAGGGCGAATTGAATAAAATAAATTGGCCGTAGTGTATGTGTGTGAATGAGTGTATGGATGTTTCCCACTACATGGACTAAGCCAAAGGAGAATGAATGAATGAATGAATGCCTGTACTGCACTTCAATAATGCGAATTAAACTGTAATACTCTACATGTTAATTCGATTTCTGTTTAGTTTTATTATGACTTGAATCGAATTAAGGTCATCAAAAATCACTGTTTATATGGTAGACTCTTAATAAGACTATTGTCTTAATCGTATTAAAATCAGAATATTGGTGTCCATGTAAACGCACTTAAGTTTGCAGCACTGTAAAAAGCCATTCAAAGCACACCAGCGTAAGGCTCAAAACAACCACATCTTGCCATGTGAAGCTTACAAATTGCTTTAACAAAGCAAACAAAAGCTTTAGCAGATTCCCGTCCAGTTTTCAGAGCCATCTAGCGTTACTCTGAGTCTGACATGAGGCAGAGAAGCTGCATGCGCTTTCTAAATTGGCACAAGGTGAGATGTGTGCAGGTAGACAAGGCTTTCGGATAAATCACACGTACTTGTTGCCCCCGAGCTGTCGATCAAACTGACACATGCTTAATAAAATTCGCTTCTTTCGATAGGAAAGGTGTAATGGGATGGATGCCGACCTTGAAGGAGCGTTCGCTAGAGGTTAAGGTTTAGCTCTGACACCTCTCTGCGTATGGATCAAAGCAAGCAGGGTTTTTAAAAGCACAGGTGTACTGACCTTAGCATGGACGGCGTAAGAGGCTAACAGCACCGAAGCCTCAGGAGGACAGTAGATCTCCTCTTCTAAAATGCTGTTCTTCACCTGTGCCATTGCAGAAAGAGAGGAGAGCAAGATTAATAGAATGCTATTACTAGAGAAAGATTAACAGAATGCTAGTTTTATTTAGCGCTACATTTTTGAGGCAGTTTGTCATGCTGTCACAATAAATTATAATGTCAGTCTTGGTGTCAAGGACCTTGCAAACAGGCACAAAAAATATATAGCCTTCACATACAGTTGAAGTCAGAATTATTAGCCCCCCTTTGAATTTTTTTTCTTTTTTTAATATTTCCCTAATGATGTTTAACAGAGCAAGGAAATTTTCACAGTATGTCTGATAATATTTTTTCTTCTGGAGAAAGTCTTATTTGTTTTATTTCGGCTAGAATAAAAGCAGTTTTTAATTTTTTTAAAACCATTTTAAGGTCAAAATTATTAACCTCTTTAAGCTAATTTTTTTTTTCGATAGTCTACAGAACAAACCATCATTATACAATAACTTGCCTAATTACCCAAACCTGCCTAGTTAACCTAATTAACCTAGTTAAGCCTTTAAATGTCACTTTAAGCTGTATAGAAGTGTCTTGAAAAATATCTAGTAAAATATTATTTACTGTCATCATGGCAAAGATAAAATAAATCAGTTATTAGAAATTTGTTATTTAAACTATTATGTTTAGAAATGTGTTGAAAAAATAATCTCTCCGTTAAACAGAAATTGGAGAAAAAAATAAACAGGGGGGCTAATAATTCAGGGGGGCTAATAATTCTGACTGTATGTAATTATAGCCTTCACACGAATCTGTGTGCTGACGACGTATGCATTACTTCTGCACTAAAATATCTGTTATTGTTACATTCTTACTAGAACCTGCAGTGATCAATGTGTTGACTGCATTTATTTAGCAGTAAAATTAGCCCAGGTGCTAATGTTGCATTATTAAAGGTGCAGTATGTAAGTTTGACACCCAGTGGTTGAACTAGGTATTGCAGTCCTGAATCATAATAAAGGTACGCCGGGTTGCCAGTTTGAGGGATTTTAAACTGTGTTCTAAATAAAAGCAACGACACGCGATTGAGGGAATATTCTCCCTATTAAAAGGAGTTTTGGTTCTAACCAACACCTCGAATTGATTTATTAGAAGCGGCTTCTATTTCTCACAGCTGAACAACAGAAACCTATGACAGATCACCTCAGGTAAGCCTTGTGTGCTTTATTCAGTGCTAAATGCTAACAATGCGAGTTTGAATGCATTTTACATGACGTGTATTACCATATACTGAAAGCAGAAAGTTCACTTCACCTTTAATGATGTTAAAGAGGGTTAACATGTATTAAATAGATTCTAAACCTTACCGTTTTGTGAGTGAGTGCATATTCTGTGCTTCTGAAAGGCTGTATTTAAATTTCTGCCGTGTTTTGTGGTGCAAACAGCCAAATGGCTCATCACTCATAACAATCTCGTCACAGCGTGTTGTTAGGACACGCGATGTAACCTGCTCACGTTCCTAATATTTATGTCATTTGCTAATTAACGTCATGTGGAACTGAATCTGTCTCATTTTGACATCTGATACTTTCCACTACACTGTAGCATTTCGCTCATGGACGCATGCTTTCAGAGTCTTTCTGAATGAATGAATGACTGAAATATGCTGTTTTCCAACAAGGCAACCCGGGTGCTGAATTATAATTGGTTAAACTGGCATGTGCATGTGAAAATTACCTAAACAAAGACATCATTCCGGCACGGAAATAAACATTTTCAAAGCAGAATATCTGACTTCAGCATTGTTTGTCAGTTAAACAAGTATGTTCACTTGGGATGTTTCTTAAATATCTGCACACATATTATTGTATTTTTATGCTTTAGAAGAGTCAAAAACTTACATACAGCACCTTTAACTAAATGAAAGTGTTGAGTGCATTTGTTTTGCACTTAAATTAGTCATTGGTAATGTTGCAATGTTTTTGCAACGTGTTATGAGTCGTCAAACAGCATGTGCATATATTTCCTGCAAATAAATCACAAATTGTGGCAAGTTGTAAAACATTTGCATCTTGTGTTATATTGATGACATCACCAGCAACTAGTCGATGTCAACTCGACTTTGATAACATAAGTCGTCCACTTCCAAAAATCTAAAGTCATTTAACCTAGGGCTGGGCGATAAAATCGGTATCGATATTTATTGACCAAACGCCATTGTCAATATCGATAAAAAAAAAGATTCGGTATGTAGTTTCGCGCACCTTGGAAGGAATGACAATAAACGTAGGGAGTAAGTTTGTCATTTCCAATGGAGGCGTGTATAAGAGTCTAAATTATCAAATGCATTGGTTTATATAGCAAAACATGTCTTTTTCCACCAAAGGCGGCTCACACAAGTTCCAAAGGGAGATACTGATTAGATTAAGACCTGGTGTGTTGACTTTAGGGGTTTTACGATGTTGGTTGGTCAGTTTGAATGACTTCGTATTTGGGCTTTGGTCACATGGTCAAGAAAGAAACAAAATAGCTGGTAAACTTTGCTCTGTACTCTTTTCCTGGTCTGCTTCTCTCCTGTTCTGCTCCTCTCCTTCTCTGGAGGTTATCTTCTCTGGCTCTACTGCTCCCAAGCTCTTTGAGGCCTACTTGCTCTCTTTGTCTCTCTCTCCCTCCCCCTGTCTATCTCTTTCTTAGGTAACTTTATTTTTACATTTAAGCTGGGTACAATTATTATCATATGTTTTTATTGTTTCATGTTTTATTTTATACAGTTATTTTATAACTAACTCAGTTGTAACCATAGAGAATTATTGTCATTAAATCATTTAATTTTCAAGTATTTGTAAGTTACTTTTGATTTAACATCAACACTTAATTGCTCCATACTGCAATACAATACAATCACATAATAGCAACGCTCTCCCACATTTATAGCTATTAATACTGCCCTTATTTCCGTTTTTGGTATAAGATTGCAGAAGAATGGTTTGACTAGAATGTAGTTTTTTACCATCAATACTGATAACTTTGTCGCTCAGCAGAACTACAGTTAGAACCGCTGTGGTTAAAACCCATTCCTACACGTGCGATTTGCATGACACGCATATGGGAGCAATGCCACATGTTGTGCAAGCGGCGCACACATGAACCACGGGCATTTTCCAGCCGCTCCTAGTTGAAAATATCTTAACTTTTTCAAATGCCGCAAGCGCACCGCAATTCATGCAAGTAGAACTAACCAATCTGCTTCACATTTTGTATGGAATATACACATTTCAGTAATAATGGCAGACTTATTACCTCAGACAAACACAGTGCATCCAAACACTGCAGTGCTTTTTATTTTTCTCCATAAACTTGCATCGGAGCTACAGCAATGTACATTTGTAATCCTCTGAGAAAACGCTTGATGGTCGCCTAGTTATGAGAGACGCCAGGGAAGCTTGAGTGCATTGTAAATGGTCAAGGAATCTACATGCTTGCGCTTGTCACTTCAGGTCAGAATAACAACACACACAAAAAAAAAAAAAAAAAAAGAGTATGGTAGCTAGCAGCAGTGAGGAGATTGTAAATAAAAAAAAAAGAATTTAAGGATGTCTCCCGAGTGGCTTTTTTGGTTTCTTTTCTTGTGCATCTCAGCCACTAGCACCCCATCTGAAAGAGTTTTTAGTATGGGGGTAATGTAATCATTCAACTTCACAATTTGTAATGTTACAATATGTATTTGAATAATGATGGTAATTTCCTTTACTTGAAAGCTCAGATTTAATTATCATAATTTGTTTTGTTTAGAGTTTGAGGTTTACTGTATCATTATTATTCACACCTTAAAGTTTGCTTAGATTGTTCAGCATTTACACTTTACCACTGCACACATTTGTAGCATTTTATTTATCACGTTTAAGAGTCTCTTTGACACTTGTGTTTATTTTATTATAAAGAGATATTTTTGTTTTTGACTATTAAAACTATTTGCTTGAGTAATGTTGGTAAGTTAAAATAAAGTGGTTACCATAGAACAACGCAAGGGTTTTATTATGTTAGTGCATAAAAAAGCAGAAAAGAGAATATGCAGTATATAAACCAGTTAGTACTTTTTAATGGAAAATAACTTTCTTATGCTCAGTGAAGCTTAAATTGATACAACCAAATAAACAGTACAAATATTACATATTATCATGTAATAGGCAATATATTCTAATTTGCCAATTTGATGCTCAAGAAACATTTTCTATTATTAATAAAGTTGTGTGGCCTAATAATTTTGAAATCTGTTAAACCATTATTGATTCCTGTGATCCAAAGATGATTATCAGCCTTTTCTCCAGTTTCAAATGTTACATTATAATTCAGAAATCATCCCAACAGGGATAAGTAAGAATTATAATTAAATTTTTTTGTTCTTAACATTTTTTATATTAATATCTTAATATTTTTAATTACTTGAAATTTCTGTCTCCCTGATTATTTGTTTATTTTAAACTTTATAATGATTACATATTCATTATTGTGGAATTCTTTAAAAAATATTGTGTAAAATGTCCCATAAACCCAATATTATTATAATGATGGGAGAAATCAGTTAAACTATTTGCTGCTCAATAAACATTTCTATTATTATCAGTTTTAAAGCACTTGTGAGGTCTAATATTTAAGTGGAAATGTTCTGTCACAAATTTTGATTAATACATCATTCAGAAGAACAGCATTTATATAAAATGGAAACATTGTCAAAAATATACATGCAATTAATAATTTTTGACCAACTTAATTCTTCTTCCAAAAAAAAAAAAAAAAAAAAACTCCAACAAAAAGATTTAAGTGTATACTAAAACAAATACACAACAGTTTATAACTTGCTATATAAAGCATTGCAATGTATGGGTGTTTCCTAGTACTGGGTTGCAGCTGGAAGGGCATTCGCTGAGTAAAACATATGCTGGATCAGCCTGATCTCACGAGGAAACGTAAGTATTTTACATTTTGTCAGTTTAGTGGCTAATTCGTACGAATTCGTACGAGTTAAGTCATACGAAAATGTACGATTTTAAAAAGGAGACGTGGCACCTAACCCCACCCCTAACCCCAACCGTCATTGGGTGATGAGCAAATCATACTAATTTGTACGAATTAGATCGTAAGAATTTATACGAATTAGCCATTAAGTTACGAATTGCCGTGAGATTGCGTTGGCTGGATAAGTTGGCGGTTTGCTCCGCTGTAGCGACCCTTGATGAAAAAAAAGGAACTAAGCCTAAGAAAAATGAATGAATGAATGAATGACCAAAGTGCAATGTCAGAAACAGACCTGCAACTACATAAACTTCTATAGCCAAGGTATATAGACCTTCAATACTTTTCTTTTTATTGCAAACTAGATATTTTGCAGGTGCTTTCTGAATAGATGGAACAAACACTGTTCTTTATGTATCCTAGTCACGACTATCCATTAGTAAGCCGGCAAGAGGTTGTGTCTCCTTCCAGCTCTATGGACTGCAAAAGCCCAGACGTCATTTATGGCTGCAAATACAAAGCAAAGGCAGAATATTTCAATGTCAGTTTTAAGAAGTCTAGAAGCAGCAGAAGGCTCACAGGTTACACATTCACCAGCGCAGGCCTGTGGAGCTGAATGCTAAGTGAAGCTGTAGGGAGAAAAAAGGTGACCAGGGATAAATGCTCAGAGTCCGAGATCAGGCTCCTAAACCTGCTTCGTATCACTGCATATCTCTGCGTAATAACGTCATTTGTGTGCCCATCATCTTGGCAAGAATTTGTGAATAAATAAAACTAGCCTTGCATTTCCTGAAAGTACTGCTTGTCAGGCAGGAAAATATTAGAGCTTCTCTGCATGTAAGCTTTATTAAATAAAATCACATTAAAAGTACACAAGAAATAAGCTGAATGAATGATAACCTGTTAATAAAATACAAATAATTTAAACAGGGTCCTTTTTAAGACAATTATGAATGAAATTTCAGACTTATACAGGACAAAAAGCTAAGTATTTTAAAGATTTGTACCTGCTCCATTACAAGAAATATACAGTTGAAACCAGAAGTTTACATACACTCTAAAAAAAGGAACATAACGTTTTTTTAAAAAATGTCTAATGATAAATCATATTAAACGTTTACTATTTTAGGTCCGTTAGGATTACCTAAATCGTTTACATTTGCCAAATGCCAGAATAATGAGAGAATTTTTTTTTTGAGAATATTTTATTAATTTCTAGACAGTCAAAAGTTTAAATACATTTCCTTGGTATTTTTTTAGCTTTGCTTTTAAACTGTATAATTTTGGTCAAATGTATCCTTCCACAAGCTTCTCACAATAGTTTGAAGAAATTTTGGCCCATTCCCCCTGAGAACTGGTGTAACTAAGTCAGATTTGTAGGCTTACTTGCTCGCAAAAGCTTTTTCAACTCAGCCCAGAAATTTTCTATAGGATTGAGCTCAGGGCTATGTGATGGCCACTCCAAAACATTCACTTTGTTGACCTTAAAGCACATTTTAACTAATTTGGCAGTATGCTTAGGGTCATGGTCTGTTTGGAAGACCCATTTGTTTAGTTTTAATTTCCTGGCTGATGTCTTGAGATGTTGCTTCAGTATTTCTACATAATGTTGTTTCTTCATGATGCCATGTATGCTGTGAAGTGGACCAGTCCCTCCAGCAGCAAAACAGCCCCATAACATAATGCTGCCGCCCCCATACTTCACAGTTGGGATGGTGTTCCTAGCCTTGTAAGCTTTCCCCTTTGTCCTTCAAATTTAACACTGGTCATTATGGCCAAACAGTTTAATCTTTGTTCCATCAGACCACAGGACATGTCTCCAAAAAATATTATTTTTCCTAGTGTAATTTAGCAAATTGTAATCTGGCTTTTTTGTTGATTCTGGCTTGTTGATTTTCCCATGTTGTCACACAAGGAAGCAGTGTGCTTGAGGTTTTCCTTAAATACTAATCTACAGTTGTGCCTCCAATTAACTCAAATGTTGTCAATTAGCCAGTCAGAAACTTCCAAAACCTTGACACCATCATCTGACTGTGTGAACATTTCAATATTTCAAATTTTAAAACATCCGCCACAATAATTTTTTGTAACTTTAATAAAGATTAAATAATATACAATGAAGACTATGCAGTGTTGATTATTTAATATTTGTACCTGAATATTGAATACCTGAAAACTATACACGTAATTCACTTTTATCTTTACTATATTTTATCTATCTATGCTTGTAATTTATTTGTTATATATTATTCAAGATTCACTCCTCTACAAAATCCCCCCAATCAATCCAAATAAACCTGTTAAATCGTCTGGTGAAAATGTATTCACGTCGCAATGTATATCACAGAAATACAAAATATTCTATCAGATTTGTCCAATATCGTGCAGCCCTAATTCAAGTATACAGATATTTGTTAAACTAATTTACATTACTTTTCCAAAACTTTGTGGGTTTTTCTGTTTTTCCAAAACTTTTCCAGGCCTGGAAAATGCCATGTCAAAATTCTATGACTTTTCCAGGTTTTCCATGACCTTATGAACCCTGTATATAAAATAATACATAAAAAATAGAATTAGTTATTTCTTAGACACATATTTTATATAAATGTGTCAAAAAAGCAAACCCTAGTTGTCTACATACACATTTTTCCTTTAAAAATTAATTAATTAAATGTATGAACAACAGGTCACCGTCATCACCCTACAGTTTATAAACAGGCTGAGAACTTTTAAACAAATGTTATTGTAAGGAAGATAATTAAACCAATTAAGGTATTAAATTAGCTATTATAATATTAAGTATAAATAGCTGAATGAACCACCAACTTATCCAGCATATGTATTACGCAGTGGATGCCCTTCCAGCCACAACCCATCACTGGGAAACATACACATTCACACTCTTTCACACACATACACTACGGCCAATTTAGTTAATCAATTCACCTATAGCGCATGTGTTTGGACTGTGGGGGAAACCAGAGCACCCGGAGGAAACCCACACCAACACGGGGAGAACATTCAAACTCTACACAGAAATGCCAACTGACCCAGCCGGAGCTCGAACCAGCGACCTTCTTGCTGTGAGGCAATCGTGCTACCCACTGCACCACCGTGACACCCACTAAACTACAATTTTTGGACACTGTTAACATAGGGCTTCCCTTTGGCACAGTTTTAAGTGGCATTTGTGGATGAAACTACATATTGTGGTACTTGACAAAGGTTTGCCAAAGTAGTCCTGAGCCCATGTGGTGATATATCTTTTATAGATGAATGATGATTCTTGATGAGTTTTCTTAAAAGTTTTAGATGGATAGCTGGTGATTGGATTGGTGTTGACCCGATTAGGCAACTTTTCAAGGCATTTAAACAAAACTAAGGTCAGTTTAAAAATAATTTAAGGTCTACAAGACAATAATTCAGTGAATTTAATACTTTTTAAGACCTAAAATTGCCTGTCAGCTTTATTAAATAAAAATCACATTTAAAAAAAAACATACATACATAAGAAATAAGCCAAATGAATGATAACTTGTTAATAAAATACAAACAATTGAAACAGGGTTTCTGCAGGATTCATCAAGTCAGATTAAAATTAAGACATTTTTAAGACAATTATGAATGAAATTTCATACTCATACAGGACGAAAAGCTAAGCATTTTTAAAGATTTGTAGCTGCCAATCAAAAGACAAATACAATATAGTTATATAATACATAAAATAGAATTAGTTATTTCTTAGACACATATTTTAGATAAATGTGTCAAAAAAGCAAACCCTAGTTGTCTAAATACACATTTTTCCTTTAAAAAAATTATTAATTAAATGTATGAACAACAGGTCTCAGCTGAGAACTTTTAAACAAATGTTATTGTAAGAAAGATAATTAACCAATTAACATATTAAATTAGTTATAATATTAAATATAAATAGAGTTTTGTTAAAAAATTTAGATGGGTTGCTGGTGATTGGATTGGTGTTGACCCGATTGGGCAACTTTTCAAGGCATTTAAACAAAATTAGGATCAATTTTAAAATAACAATAATTCAGTGAATTTAAGACTTTAAAATTGCCTGTCAGCTTCATTAAATAAAAATCATATAAAAAAAAAAAAAGAAATCATACATAAGAAATAAGCTGAATGAATGATAAATTGTTAATAAAATACAAACAATTGAAACAGGGTTTCTCACCAAGTCCAATTCAAGACTTTAAGAAAATTATGAATAAATTTTCGATTTATACAGGACTAAAAGCTAAGTATTTTTAAAGATTTGTACCTGCTCCATCAAAAGAAAAAATATTATATACTTATATAAATATAATTAATATAATTAGTTATTTCTTCGACACATATTTTAGATAATGTGTCAAAAAAGCAAACCCTATACACACAGATTTATTCTTTATTCATAACAGGTCACCGTCATCACCCTTTAGTTTATAAACAGGCAGAGAACATTTAAACAAATGTTATTGTAAGGAAGAGAATTAAACCAATTAGGATATTAAATTTGCTATTATAATATAAGTTATGAATAGGTTATACTTTTTAGATTTATTGAGATGCATTGGTGGTGAATGGATGGGTGTTGGCCTGATCGGGTAGCTTTTCATGGACATTTTAACAAGATCAGTTTAAAAGACCTGCAGATTTAGTTTTTGAAATTTAAGACATTTTACACACCCTGTTAATATATACTGTATATTAGGGCTGCACATTATTGGAAAAAATTGACATTACAACATTTCGTTTTTCAGCGATATACGTAGCAATATGAAATATATTTTACCTAATGAATTAAGACTTAATGGATAAAGACTGGTAAGACTTAATATATTAAAACTGGTAAGACTTAATGGCATTTGGACACAAATATATATAAAATAAAAACTCATGTAAAATGACACTTGGCAGTCTTCACTATACAAATGTTATTTAACTAGTCTTTTTTTAAGCAACAGAAGCTATTGTTTATTGTGCCTGAATGCTTTAAACTCACTTGATATGTTACAGAAAAAAAACTAAAAGAAATGCATTTAATAAACTTTAAATCCACAATGGTTAAATTTGCCATTAATCTACAAGCTCCTGGTCAACAATAACCATACTTAACATTGCAGATCCAGCGATGTGACTATTGCAGATGTGCACATTGTGATATCAATGCTGAAACTATATATTGTGCAGCCCTACTGTATATTTAAAAATATCACATCCAAAGCTCTATTACCTATACAAAATGTTTGAGTCTGTGCATTAGGAAGTCAAGCTAACCTAAATCCAGATATATGTAGAAAGGAAACCAAAAGAATTTCAAAACAGTTCTGCTTTGCAAGCACTGAAAGAGCTAATTGACAGAATAATGAATGAGTCAAGTAATCTAAATAATTTCTGACTCCACGCTTCATCAAGAGAAAATGAATAAAGAATGGGGAAACAGACTCCTAACCTTTATCAACAAAAGAAAGAGTTAAAAACAAAAGCTTGTTTATGTACACAGCTTAATGCATAAATGAGTGTTCGCACTGAAGGGTTAGTATTTACTTGTCAACAATAAACTGGTGCCAAATTACGAGTGAAATACTCCAGCCTTCGCCAAATGAGCTGTTGCTAAAAACACAAGCACATGGGAGACTCTGCCCACCATTAGCAGCTTGGCAAAATGAAAAGAGGATCTCTTTTAATGATAAGGAGCAAACAGAAGCCAAAAAACTAAGCCTAACAGCAGTGCCACAATTAGCACAAGGTCTAACTCATTAAAAAACAATAATAAAATAAACAATTTGCCATATATAACTTAACAGTACACTCAAAAATGAAGTGTGTTTTTATTTTAAGCATGCCTAACATTCATAAGTTTGGCCTCAAATCGACATTAAATAACGATTTTATTCCGCAAAGATATTACATTGACATTTATATAACAGCTGATCAAAACTGACAAAGTATGGTGTAAAGTGTTTCTTTTTATACACAAGACTTGAAGACTCTCTTCTTTTTAACTTGAAGACTTGAATACTGAAAAAAGCATTATGGTTTCCAAAATAATATTAAGCAGCACAACTGTTTTTGACACCAAGAACAATATATTTTTTTTCATTAAACACAAATCATACAGTGTAAAAAAAAATGTAATGACAAAAAGTCAAAACAACAAATGAAGAGTTCAGATGCTAAAGCCGCTAAACGCCACTTCCACCAAAATGAGCTAATGACATTGAGTGAATGCTTTAGGCACGTAGTACACCATCAACAAATAGATTTGCAGCGCGCTGTAGAGCCGGCTTTTATTAGAAGACTGTTTTATTCCACTTTCGATTTAGATTTTAAAAGATGCAGTATGATGAACTGGATGAGCCTGTCCGACTGTCAATGAATGACAAATGAAAATGTCCCTTACCTCAAAACTCTGTGCATTATAAGAAAAAGAAAACAATGTACAGTCGGAAGTGTAGCATGCATTCGTAACAGTTTTTTGCAAAGCGACGCTACTTTAAATGAGTCCAATTTACTATACATTAAACGGCAACTGCGTTTCACGAAAGACAGAGTTAAGATGCCGTTCTTTTATCCCATGTGGATGCTATGAGGATAAACATGAGACCAAGATCTTAATGGTGAGAATGAATGAATGAACAAATTAATTAATGAATGACAGCTTCTAAAATTGTCTGAGAGGCATCCTCTTTTTGCCCAGTAGGCCTACCTTGTGTTTTATTTGCTAATTTAAGCAATTTTTTTAAAGATAAATATAATATATAAAACTATACATTATTTGTATTACTTCATGATACCTATACGTCTGATAAGCTTTTTATATTACTGGACAATGCACAGATATTGATGTTTCACACTACATTATTTGAATGTACCAAGCTTAGTTTGCAATGTTTCCAATGTTTGCATTGCTCTACTTAAATCTAAATCCCAAATATCAGAAATGACAACAGATAGTTAAGATTTAATTAATGTCAGTTTTCATGTTATTGATTGATGCGCTTACTTGACAGATTTCATTCATTTATTTCCCTTCTGCTTTTTCCCTGGTTTATCACAGCGGAATGAACCACCACTTACTTAACAGATTTATATATTTTAAATTTTACGTGTTTAGGTGTTTGGTAAAATAATTTCTAATTGCATCTTTAGTGATTTTCAACTAATTACACTGTCTTGTCTTAATAGGTGGATTTAGAGGTTTTTCCAAAAGTGAATTTGCTGGTTTTGACGCAAAAGAAAATTTACCTTGTTAAAAAAACAAAGGATTGTCTAAAGTGACATTTTTTAAAAAAAAAAAAAAAAAAGGTATTTTATTTCCTACTTAATAACCTTATCATTACCTATAAAAATTAAACTTCTGAACCTAATTATAGGGGCCTGATAGAAATGCTCATATACAAAAAAGAGGTTTGATGGATTTAGAGAGTTTTGCATCTGAACTCTTCAAATATTTTTATGCAACTTTAAATTACTGGCCACTTTATTAGGTACACCTCACATGAACCGGGTTGGACCCCCTTTTGTCTTCAGAACTGCCTTAATCCTTTTGTGGCATAGATTCAACAAGGTACTGTAAATATTACTCAAAGATTTTGGTCCATATTGACATAATGGCATCCCGCAGTTGCTGCAGATTTGTCGGCTGCACATCCATGATGTGAATCTCCCGTTCCACCACATCCCAAAAGTGCTCTATTGGATTGAGCTCTTGTGGCTGTGGAGGCCATTTGAGTACAGTGAACTCATTGACATGTTCTGAAACCAGTCTGAGATAACGCGCTTTATGACATGGCACGTTATCCTGCTGGAAGTAGCCATCAGAAGATGGGTACACTGTGGTCATAAAGGAATGGGCATGGTCTGCAACAATACTCAGGTTGGCTGTGACGTTGACACGATGCTCAATTGATACTAATGGGCCCAAAGTGTGCCAAGAAAATATGCCCCACACCATTACACCACCACCAGCCTGAACCTTTGATACAAGGCAGAATGGATCTATGCTGTTGATTATGCCAAATTCTGACCCTACCATCCGAATGTCGCAGTAGAAATCGAGACTCATCAAACCAGGCAACGTTTCTCCAATCTTCTATTGTCCAATTTTGGTGAGCCTGTGTGAATTGTAGCCTCAGTTTCCTGTTCTTAGCTACAGGAGTGGCACCCAGTGTGGTCTTCTGCTGCTGTAGCCCACCGCCTCAAGGTTGGAAGTGTTGTGCGTTCAGAGATGCTGTTCTGCATACCTCAGTTGTAACGGGTGGTTATTTGAGTTACTGTTGCCTTTCTATCAGCTCGAACCCGTCTGGCTATTCTCCTCTGACCTCTGGCATCAAGGCATTTGCGCCCACAGAACTGCCGCTCACTGGATATTTTCTCCTTTTCGGACCATTCTCTGTAAACCCTAGAGATGGTTGTGCGTGAAAATCCCAGTAGATCAGCAGTTTCTGAAATACTCAGAACACACCTGTCTGGCACCAACAACCATGCCACGTTCAAAGTCACTTAAATTCCCTTTCTTTCCCATTCTGATGCTTAGTTTGAACTGAAGCAGTTCATCCTGACCATTTTTAATTTCCTAAATGCATCGAGCTGCTGTCATGTGATTGGCTGATTAGAAATTTGCGCTAACGAGCAGTTGGACAGGTGTACCTAATAAAGTGGCCAGTGAGTGTATTTTAATAAGTTTTAACTACATTAAGTTATTCAAAGTTATTTTTAGTCAGTTTAATTGATGTAAGTTGAGCCAACTAGAAAAGTTCATTTGATTCAAAAATTTTAATGCAGCAATAATTATTTTACAGAGAATATAAATAATTTCTGATGCATAATGTGACAAACACGACCAATGGCTGCTAAAAACTGATTTAAAAATAAAAATGGGTATTTAAAAATGATAAAAATTATTAAAATTCAAATAAAAAATTATAACAATAGTTGCACACCAATACTGCTCTTAGTATACTTTTAAACAAATAAGCTTTGAATTCTTAAATAAAAATAAAAAGTACTTTTAAAATAGCAAAGTATTTATATGGATTTCTTTTATGACAGGAGGGACGTATCTAACTCTTCCCAGTTTATCAAATATAATATGCTTTTTATTATTCCATTCTAATCATTCTACAGTTTGACAGCACCTGTCCTCTTTTACTTTGATTATACTGAAAACGCGCTCGGATATTCTTCAAAAATTCACCTGTGTTGCGTAGAGTAAAAAAAAAAAAGTGGAATGATATGAGTGAATGACAGAATTGTAATTTCCCTGAGCCTTGCTTCCAAATCATTCCATTTCTATTTACTCGTTCATTCATCACCTGACTATCAGTCGGAAAACAGTCACAAAAGTGGCATGCGATGTGTCAATGACTGGCCGAAATGGTTCTGGCTATTATTGTCATCTTTTCAGCCTGTTTTACAAATGTGACAGCACTTTAAGAGCGCAGACTGAGAAGGGTGGCCATTCCTGATAAGAAGAGTCCATCCAGACGAGCTCTTTTTAACCAGGATCTGCACATCCAAATACAGGGCTCTATCCTAGCACAGGCTAAGAGCGGACAGACTCACTGCTCTCCAATCATTCCCAGAATTCATTAGCATCTTTAGAAAATTCATTACATTGGTTTTCTGAGTGCATTGTCATCCTGAAGCAGTGCAGGTCTACCTCTCATAATGAGGGAAGATAAGCTACTTATGCTTTCTCAGAATGTTCATATCTTAGTCTCGTGCCCTTTGCAATGCATTAAATTCATCAGATTGATACAAGCACTAAAAACCGAAAGCCAAATATCCACAAGTTGACATGAGTTAAAGCGATAGTTCACCCAAAAATGAAAATGTACACACTTTTGAGCGTTTCCCTTACATTTACACCTTTAGTAGTGCTATAATTGCAGGAAAATTTCTGTTTTGTTCTCTATGTTTGCTAAATCAGCGTTTCCCAACCCTGTTCCTGAAGGCACACCAAAAGTACACATTTTCAACCTCTTCCTAATTAAAGACACCTGAATCAACTCATCAGAACATCAGAAGAGACTCCAAAACTGAAATTAATGGGTCAGACAAGAGAGACATCCAAAATATGTAATGTTGTTGTGCCTTCAGGAACAGGGTTGGGAAACATTGCCCTAAATGACGCCTTTCTCAAATTTTGCAGCAGTATTCATGACATTTTGGGTGGTATTTTGCCATGAAAAATACACAAATTTACACAACTGAGTTCTTCAATCATTCTGATCTCAGTATTTATACAAAGAAAACAAAGCGAAACAAAGGTAGAATCTTAAGTGTTTACATCTTAACCCCATAAAGATTACTTTCTATTTATACAATGATCAATATCAACAACTTTAACTTAAAATCTATTCAACAATAGCATTATGCTCAAGTATATTCATCAAATATGCATTTATGCATTTAAAATATTTTGCTGCTTGTTCAAACCTCTAATTTAAAATAAGCTGAAACACAATTCTTGATTTTTTTTTGGACAACTTGGTTGTTTGATGTTCAATCTACTTAAATGTGTTACGTTAACTTGATAGATTTGGGTTGGGACCATGAACGAATTGTAGAACCCTGCATTTTTTACAGTGTATGGCTACTTTGTTTTTAAAGGGCACCTATTTTACCTCTTTTACAAGATGAAAGATAAGCCTTTGGTGTCTCAAAATGTTTCTGTAAATGTTTCAGGTCAAAATACCGATCAGATTATTTATTGCAGCCTCCAGAATCTGCCCATTTTGGTGTCCGAGTACATTGTAGCTGTTTTTGTAGCCTGTGGCTTTAAATGCAAATGAGCTGCTTCTCCCTGCCCACTGCTCCCACATGCGTGTCTGCTTCTCATGCGTTTCGTCAGATAAACAGCAGTCAGTGACAAGAGACAGACTTGGATGAAGCTGAAATACAGATCATTGGTCAAAAATACCAAGTAAGTTTATTTGATGCATTTGTGGTGGAGTTTATTCAAGCCTTTCTGAAATAATGAGTTACACACAAATGCTGTTTGCAGTACACACACACACACACACACACACACACATATATTAGCCTTTACTGACACCATGCAGCCATGGTGATTATAGCAGTTAAGAATTAGATAGTGATTTTACTGTCTTTATTACAAACACGCTCTGTTTTAACTTATAAAAGTTGGAACACATATTTTAATCCTAGTTTATTTGCAAAAAAAAAATGTTTTGTGGACATGTGTAGAGATGTTATTATAGAAACATGGCACCTGCCAATAAATTCGGTGGGCTGGCGAAAAACCGCACTCCTACATCACGTTGCGGTGGGCCTCAAAATCTCTAGGTTTTGAATCCTATTTTAATGTCAGGAAACTTTTAAAAAAAAAGAGACTTGTTGGGTTTATTTCACTCCAGTATGACAGTGGACAATCTATACCTACACACAGTTCTGTCTAACAGCTTACAAAGTTGATTTTTATCATAGGTGCCCTTTAATAAAAATAATTAGGCATAGACCTGTTCTGTAGGATAAGAACCTTATATGCTGTCTGTTGTGATCTAGGACTATATATAGAATATAAAAAAACTTGACTTCATATATGATATAATTGTACACAGTAAAATTAACAGTGTAAAAAATGCAGTGTTACATGTTAATAAGTCCAAAAATGTTGAATTAACAATATACAGTGTTAACGACGGCACGTTGACAGTGTGATTACAAGGTGCAACATGATGTGATTTTACTTTAACACTGCAAGGGCAAAAGATTGTGCCAAATTGTCTGGACTCCGCCTTCAAAGCGACGGTGCCTTGTGAAACGACTACACCATTTTGACCACTTGCGATGATTGAGAGGGTAAATTCAATACGTTTTTTTCTTGTGTTAGCACTATCATTTAAATAAATACATTAGGTTAAACGCATACAGAAATACCTACTCTCTAATGTTTCTGTCAGGATCAATGTGCAGATGTCCTATGGGTTAATTTATTTATTTTTTTTCATTCATTGTCCCATACAGTAATTTTGTTTAAATATAGCTGTCACTTATTCCCGTCTCTGAAATGTTAATGCGCTTGTTTTAGGCATTTTATATTTCTGTGCGACCCCCTCATGAATTAGCTCAAACTGTTCACATATGGTGTGTTGTCCAATTTTTAAATAAATGCCATGTTTTAAATAAAGATACAAGTTTTAACATCTGTCTAAAGACTTTTGATTGTAGGTTTGATCATGTTAGACATACACCATAGAACAGTGTTAAAAAAATATAAATGTTACACTGATAGAAGAACCTTCTTGATGACGCTTGTAGAGTAATAACAACACTAGTGTTCAATTGACCCTAAGTGTAAAAGTTTGCTAACTATGGTAAGTGTAACATTTTACACTGTTAGTGTATTTATTCAGCACTTTAAAGTGCCAATATTACACTGCAAATTTAACACTACAAACAGTGTACTATTAACACTTGATAGATTAGGGCCACATATTATCTTCAGTAGTGTTAAAATCAACACAGTGTTAAATTGACACTACTTATTTTACTGTGTGGGGAAAGACTGCTATTAACTCACCCTCAAGTGTTTCCAAACCATTAGAAAGTTTCTTCTCCTGCCTAATAAACAGAAAACTGACAACCATTGACTTCCATAGCAAAGACAAATACTGTCTCCAGCTTTCTTCTTTTGTGTTTAACAGAAGAAATGATCTCATAAAGCTTTGAAACAAAAGGATGAGTAAATGATGACAGAATTGTCATTTTTGGGAACTATCCATTTAAATGATTTTAGGAGAAATGTTGGTAAAACCAAATTCTGAGTTAGTGCATGCAAAACAGGTGCTTATTTACCTCCCATGACAAGCCCCAGAGTTGCTCAATGAAATGATTGATAATGTGCTCATAATCAAGGTGTTATTGCTTAATGGTTTCGGATCGCTCAGAACGAATCTTGGCAGGAAGGCGTATTAAGGTGGGAGGTTTTCCCCTGGGCTTATAGAATCTGAGACAGGAGCCGTGATGTGGAGCACACCGATTCCACATGGCTGAACACAATCACACCAAACAATGAAAGAGAGCGCTGAACCCACAGACAGCACAGCCCACAAACCTCTCTCAGAGATCTGCAGCGAGAAACCCAAATGCAGGAGCTCCGTTCTGCTGCCAAGCCCATTGAAATGAAATGGCTTTTGAGTTTGGGTCAATGGCACATCACCTGCTGTGGTGTACAAACAATGCTGACAGTCCAACTAGATTAGCCATGCACAACGCACTGTGCAAAAATCTAACTGCCAATAATTGCGTTTTGTGCTCTTGCTTTTGAAGCATGGTTTTAACCTGTGGGCTAGAAAGTTAGGCAGGCAAATTAAAGGAAGCATGTTCAATCTCAACAGGATTGTTTATTGCATTTAAGAAAATGAAATCTAAATAAAAATGTTTCATCATGACATGGAAATTTTTAACTAAACTACAGTACATTCCTAATGCTCCAAAGATACATTTCTTTTAGTACATTTTTTTGCTTTATAAGGTTCATTTTAGGTCAGACAAAAAAATATACATAATATTGATACATATAGATATATACACTCAAACTTTATTAGGCACACCTGTCCAACTGCTCGTTAACGCAAATTTCTAATCAGCCAATCACATGGCAGCAACTCAATGCATTTAGGCATGTAGACATGGTCGAGACGATCTGCTGCAGTTCAAACCGAGCCTCGGAATGGGGAAGAAAGGTGATTTAAGTGACTTTGAACGTGGCATGGTTGTTGGTGCCAGATGGGCTGGTCTGAGTATTTCAGAAACTGCTGATCTACTGAGATTTTCACGCACAACCATCTCTAGGGTTTACAGAGAATGATCCGAAAAAGAGAAAATATCCAGTAGGGGTGAAACGATACATCAAAGGCACGATTCGGTTTGGTTCACGGTTTTGAAGCCACGGTTCGGTTCGGTTTCTGTTTGCTGTTGGGTTAGGGTTGATGTCATCTTAACAGCAATGCTAAGGAACAATAGATTCACTTAATAACAAGAACAACTAAACTTTTTCTTTATTAATTTTGCCATCACATTTTTAGTACAGTCAGGATACCGAAGTAAACAACAAAAATTAGATAAATACCTCCAATATAGACTAGTCAGAAAAAACAATTCTCTTTAGTGCAGCTATCTTAAGAAAGTAAACTAAAATAAAATAAATAACTGCACTGTAGACTAGTGAAAGATAAACAAGCTTGTCCTCTTTAAGGACATTTGGAATATTCAATTAAGTTTTAAGTTCTTCTTCAAAAACGCCATAATGTCCACATTCTCAGGTGAGGGGCTTGAACTCTGTGCAGACACAGACATAATGATGCTCATTTTTAATTATCTAAGTTTTCATTTAGATAAATAGGTTTCCGCTTAAATTAATGAAAAAATATACATATAATGTGTTTGTAAAGAGTTTTTTACATGACAGTCACCAGTAAAGTACATTGCAGTTTTGTCTGAAACTAATGTTACGGTTGTAGTATATTAGTTGTATTTTTGCCTCCCGTTCTCTCTCTCTCTCTCTCTCTCTCTCTCTCTCTCTCTCGCTCTCTCCATGCCTGTCATTTCTGTAGGTCTGCCTTCACGACAGCTGATTGGTCAGGAGGCCGATCTTACATCATTGGGCGACGTGGCGCATGAATATAAAAATGATGTCAGGAAAAGCAGGAGAGCGCATTTTCCTTTGATCTCGTTTTTCGTGTATTTTGCTAACATGATTATGAATTTCGTTGTTTTTGCTTAACTTTCGTTTGGGCAAAATTATTTTGCATTAGTTTTGCCCACTTTGAGAAATTTTGTGATTTTTTTATACAATTTTATTTTGATTGATTTGTTTGTTGCTTTTTGGCTCAGCTCTTTCCCATCAAGTTCACTCTTTTCTCGGAGTAAGGTGGATAGGGAAGATGTCTTACAACTTCCATTTTGCAAACACGAAGAAAATGTATTGTTAAAGACATCAGGTAAGAGGTGAACGTCATCTTTGAATTTATTTTATTCTACAGTTCAGCATAGGGAAGAATACGGCGCTGAAAAACTTTTTTTTTCTTTCTTTTCATCAGTTTCTAGCGAGGTAAGGGGTTAAATCCCTTTTGTTGGCAGTTCTGTTGTCAGTGTCATTTGCATACACCCTCACATTGTGAAATTTACCACATTTTTTAAATGTTATTCCTTAACTTTCGTGAAACAGTTAGCTACGACAGATAGTGTGCGCTTTGTCTATGACACAAATTCCATTCCTGTACTCCACTGGAAAACCAAAATGTTCCCAAACAGGACACTTAAATGTGTTTGGGGATCTGCAATCTCAATATATGCGAAGCAGCCGTCCTGCATATACAGTAGTAATGGAGTGTGATCGCTCACTCAAGTCACATGACATGACATGCACTGGGAAAATACTAACTTTAGAATATAATATTTAGAACAAAAGCTCACCATTACTAATACAATTTAATCAAATGTGATAAAATAAAAATGTTTGGTTCAATTAGTTAGAGACAAGTGACGTCAACCTCAGCAATGGGAACCAGGGGGTGTGAAAGTATCGCGGTCCGCCACGAGAGTTTCGCGATACGTATAGTGGTTGGTGTATCGCGATATTTCGGTTCGGTTTGTAGTATCGTTACACCCCTAATATCCAGTGAGCGGCAGTTCTGTGCGTGCAAATGCCTTGTTGACCAGAGGTCCGAGGAGAGTAGGTAGAGAGGGTTATTACCTGCTCTTCACACACAGTAGGCCTACCTGAAACTTTAAATTAGAAAAGGCTCAATAATACATTGGACAAACCCTCAACGCACTGATTTCTCCCCTTAGTGCTGCTGTTTTTGAAGTGTCTGTATACCGGTGGGCTGCGCGCTGTGTCTCAGTGATGCAAGCGCTGCATTCAGGCACCGGATGCCCAGACGCGACATGCGTCACTCCGTAAGATTATTCTTACAATAAGCTTCTTTTCTCTCATCCTTCCGACTGAGTTTATTCTTCCGAGGGGAATACTTTCAGTGCTGCGAATAGTTTGTAAAGCCTGGCTCATTGTGGTCAAAGTAGTTGATTAAATTAATAAAAGTGAAACTGACGGGTGCAATATGGATTGTCATTAACAAATGATTTAGCCTAATATAGGCTACTCTGAAATTGTAAATATTTCACTGTAATTCTATTTATATTCATATTTTATTTAACAGACCTGTTGGTCAGTTTGTGCACTGAAGCATACTGTATAAGCGGACCTTGTTTTGAACTTCACCTCAAATATTCTTGTCTATTTTGTAGATAACTGACCAACAAAAAATACACTGAAAAAAAAAAAAAAAAAAAAAAAAAAAATCAACAAATTATACCAAACGAAGTTAGTTTTAAAAAGATAATTTTTCAGAAAAAAAAATACATTTTCAGACAGTTTCAGTTTCTCCATCGCACTCACGACGAGTTTAGGCGAGGGATTAAGTAAAACTGGCCTCAGAAGGTTTAGTTTAGTCTGCGTCAAACCTGCAGGAAAATATCAGGCTTTGCTAAAAGGCTGATTATTTTACCAACGATTAGGGTCAATAGTGGTAGCCTATTACAGATTTCAAAGAAAAATCTTAATATTAAAAAGGAAACATAAACAGGGCCACAACAGATCAGATCAATATCATAATGAATGCTCAAATAATGTAGCCTATAGTTTATAGCAAGCGTCATGTTTTTAGTGAGATTGTGTCATCTGTCATATACAGTAGGCCAATAGGTCTGTTATTTTTACTAAAGAAGATATATCATTTGCGTTTATCACCAGAACTATAGAAACTGTTTCATTCATTCATTTTCTTTTCGGCTTAGTCCCTTTATTAATCTGGGGTCGCCACAGCCGAATGAACCGCCAACTTATCCAGCACATGTTTTACGCATTGGATGCCCTTCCAGCTGCAACCCATCTTTGGGAAACATCCATACACACTCATACACTATGGACAATTTAGCCTACCCAATTCACCTGTACCGCATGTCTTTGGACTGTGGGGAAAACCGGAGCACCCGGAGGAAACCCACGCAAACTCAGGGAGAGAAGGGAGTTTCATGTTAATACATTTATTTACATTTTTTTTTAAAACAGCACAGTATCAGGATCAGAATTTTGGTATCGGGATCGGATCCAAAAAAATGGTATCGGCGCATCCCTATATTGTATGATGGCTGCCCGGAGGAAACCCACGCAAACTCAGGGAGAGAAGGGAGTTTCATGTTAATACATTTATTTAAATTTTTTTTTAAAACAGCACAGTATCAGGATCAGAATTTTGGTATCGGGATCGGATCCAAAAAAATGGTATCGGCGCATCCCTATATTGTATGATGGCTGCCCGGAGGAAACCCACGCAAACTCAGGGAGAGAAGGGAGTTTCATGTTAATACATTTATTTAAATTTTTTTTTAAAACAGCACAGTATCAGGATCAGAATTTTGGTATCGGGATCGGATCCAAAAAAATGGTATCGGCGCATCCCTATATTGTATGATGGCTGCACGGTGGCGCAGTGGGTAGCACGTTCACCTCACAGCAAGAAGGTCGCTGGTTCGAGCCTCGGCTGGGTCAGTTGGCATTTCTGTGTGGAGTTTGCATGTTCTCCCAGTGTTCGCGTGGGTTTCCTCCGGGTGCTCCGGTTTCCCCCACAGTACAAACACATGCGGTACAGGTGAATTGGGTAGGCTAAATTGTCCGTAGTGTATGAGTGTGAATGAGAGTGTATGGATGTTTCCCAGTGATGGGTTGCAGCTGGAAGGGCATCCGCTGCGTAAAACATATGCTGGATAAGTTGGCGGATCATTCCGCTGTAGCGACCCCAGATTAATAAAGGGACTAAGCCGAAAAGAAAATAATTGAATGAATATTGTATGATGGGAGAGGGGTGGTTAAAACTGTATTAGAGTTTTGTTTTCATTCATTTTCCTTCAGCTTTGTCCCTGATTTATCAGAGGTCGCCAAAGTGGAATGAATCACCAAGTACTCTTGATGCTTGAAAACTACTTCATTTCAACAAAAGGATTTAAATATGCAGCAAAAATAATCAAATCTTTGTTCAATATTCTTCAGACATACTGATTTACACTGAAACTTACACAATGTTAAATAATGATCAAGTCACATTAATCTGAGATTTCTTTTGGAGAAAACCAGTCAACTCAACATAAAATCTACACAATAAATAGTTCATGTGAATGTGAAAAAGCAAGAAGTGCAGATTTAATTCATATTTAAGTTGGTCATGAAAGTTTGAATGCTGTAAGCTGCTTGGATTGACAGTGACTGTAAGCTGTTCTTCATGCATTGCTATGCCACTGACAAGTGGAAAACTTTTTTTTTTTTTGCACAAAAACCTTTGCTGATGTGTCAAATGCACAGACATATTCAACCAGTAGAGCTAACATCTATACTAAATGTTGGAAAACCCACTATCCCCTGGTTTCACAGACAAGTTCTAGACTAAATTGCATGTTTGAGCAGTCTAAACTGAAAATAACTGGCAGTTAGATATCTTAAAATACATCCTTGCCATAGATATGTCTCAAGATACACACCGATAATGTGTGTTTTTTCTAAATAATTTCTGTAAAAGCTGCTTAAACACCCTAATTTAAATACATCCTATAGTCTTGGCTTAAAGTAATGCCTTGTTTATGAAACCGGCCCTATGAGTTTAACCCCAGAACATAAACAGCATGATTTTTGACTCTTGACAAACTGCTGTGTGTTATTTGATTAAGAATGATTGTTAATTCAAAAGAAATTTGCATTGCCACACACTCACGCTCTTTTCCTGTCCTCTCTTTATCCTCATATCAACAAAAGCAGCACCATGTCAAATTTTTTATTTTTTTTTAAATCTAATTAATTTGAGCTGTAGACAAGCTAAACCCACCTGAGCCAGTGACTCACCTGGAGGAAGAAGAGGTGCAGCGTGACGTCTTGTACCAATTCTTCTTCTACATTTTCGGGGTAAAACTTGGCCAGGAAATGAAACACTATAGGCTCCTCTTTGGGCACATCATGATCCAAAACCTATTGTAAAAATAAGTCATTATAAGTGTTGCACTCTGCTTTATATACTTTATATACACAGATCAGAAAGTACTTAAAATTACCATATTTTACTACAAAAGTAGCATGGTAAGATCACAATTTTGGACAATTTAAATAATAAAACTATAATATACAATAAGACTTAATAATAAGTCTTGTGAGACTCCAGGGACAGACGAGTCTTCGATAAGGTCCAGCGTTCTTCAGTCTCCGGCGCCTAGACTGCAGCTCTGCAAAAGACGTTTGGCCATAGAAGAAATGGTCATGCCCAACTGAGCCTGGTTTCTCTCAAGGTTTTTTTGTCTTTCACTTTCGCCAATTGGTAAAGTTTTGTTTCCTCACCGCTGTCACCACTGGCTTGCATAGTTCAGGACTTGTAAAGCTACGCATCGATGGATTACTCTTCAGTGTTTGGACTCTCAGCAGTGACCATTAAACTAAACTGAACTGAACTACACTAACTGAACTTAAACTCTGAAAACTGGACTGACACGGTTTCAATTCACTATAATCTTCTATGTGAAGCTGCTTTGACACAATCTACATTGTAAAAGCGCTATAAAAATAAAGATGAATTGAATTGAATAGAACAACAAGTCATTTTTGAAGCACCACAGTATTACTGTAGTATTCCTTTAAAGGGCACCTATGGTGAAAAATCTACTTTTCAAGATGTTTGGACAGACATAGGTGTAGGTATAGACCGTCATAATGGGGTGATATAAACACACCCAGTCCTTTTTTTTTCAATTTAACAACACAAAAACGGTGGACCAATTGGAGCGGTTTTGAGACCGACGTAGGAGTGAGACTTGTAGGAGTGCGGTCCCCCCGCCCACCGACTTGATTGACAGCTGCGTATTAACATGTCTCCATAGTAACGCGTATAATCATATCAACAAGACAGGATGAGCGCAAAACTACCGGGAATAAATGGTCTGTTCAGTTTGCTAGGATCATCAAATGTGATCAAGAGTGAGTTTTACAAGTTTTAAATGTTTTAAAACGGTGCATGTGTGTAATGAATTACAGCGATTTACTTCAGCTTTACTTCATCACCACAGCCGCGTGTCAGAACAATTAGAAAAGAAGACGCTTCAATCCTGGTTTGTGGATGTTAAATCAGGTTTATTTTGTACTTTAACAGAACACATTTTCAAACAGCAGTGGATATTAACCTGTATCCTGTCACATTTGCATGCAGAAAGAGTGCAAAGCTAAACGCGCGTGCTGTCTGTGTGTGTATGTGTGTCCGCGCTGTGTGCGTGTGTATCTGTGTGTGTGCGTTAACTTTGTAACGACATTGTGTGTGACTCATCGTTGCAACTCCACAACAAATGCATGAAATACTCATTGGTAAAGTTCTTACTGTAGTTCTCACAAACGTTACGTGAGATCTTCTTCCTTTACGTCTGTCTGTTGTCTGAGGCAGCCGAGGGAGGAGATTGAGGCACACTGAAAGGCACGTAGAAACGGTGGGCGGGGAGGACTAGGCTTAAAGGCACAATACAAAAAAACTGCCACCTGGTGCTCAGAGTTATAAAATAGAAAGTTATAAAAAGGTATATTAAATAATCTGACGGGTGTTTTGAGCTGAAAATTTACAGACACATTCTGGAGACACAAAAGACTTATATTAAATCTGGAAAAAGGAGTAACCTAGGTGCCCTTTAAGTACCATGAAAAGAATTTAGTACATAAGTGTGAAAGGGTCAGTTCACCCAAAAATAAAACTTTATCTACTCTCAAGTTGTTTGTTATAAATCTTTATGATTTTTTTTCTTCTGTTGAAAAAAATCCGAAAACCTGTAATCATTGACTTTCTATAGTTAGAAAAACAAATAGTGTGGAGATTAATGGTTACAGGTTTTCAACATTATTCAAAAAATATCTTCTTTTGTGTTCAGCAGAAAAAGTGAAGGGAGAGCAAATTATGACAATTTAAATTTTTTGACAATTCTCATTCTTTTAAGTAGAATATCATATCACATAATACGATAATCAGTATTAGCACAACATTTTTTTGGCAAGTAATGGTACTTTTGTTTGAGTACATTGTTTGTGCAGGTTTCTACAAGTGAAATTTAAAGGGTCATGAAACCCCCCTGTCTCAGCAGGGTGTTTTCACACCTCCTTTAGGTGGGAGTGTCGGGGGAGGGAAAGAGGGAAGGATTTGCAAATATGGGAGTTTCCGTTTGGGCACGCAGACGAATTACTTGCCAAATTATTATTAATTTGTCGACTTTAACTGCAGTTTGGCACTTTCACTTTTTATTCAGGAACATTTCCTGCATATCGCCCGTGACAAACGAGATATTGAAAGCGAGGAACTGCTGGAAGAGTGGAGTTTTAATGGTATATTTGATGCCGCACAGCGAATGGGAGATACAAATCCTCCGCATTTCTTGGTAACTTAGATGCAGCAGGTAGCGTCAGAAAGCCGTGTGAATAAAGACTATCCCGTCACAAAATGCGGCGAAAATCCTACACGACGGGAATAGTTTGATTGCTGTGTTTACATATTTACATTCGGAGAGCAGCATTTACAGTGGATCTTTCAGTCTATAATATTGTACTATAATATTGCAGTGATATTAACATACTGTAAGCTTAGTAACTAAATCATTTTGACTGAGGTATGTCTTAAAAAAACTGAAAGAGCACTGCTGACGATACAAAGTAACTTTGCCATCTGGGTTAAACAAAGGGCACTGCACTGCACAGACTTACCAAATCTGTCGAGAAAGGACAATCACACTGAAACTGTGTCTTTTTTTTTTTTTTTTGTTGTTTTTTTTTTTTTTTTTTTTTTTTTATAAAAGGAGACGAGCGGCAAATCCGGATTTCATCATTTCCAGATGCGAAAAGCTCTCGGGTAAAAAAAAAATGTTCCTTCCAAATGCATTCTGTCGCGTGTACTGTAATCTACGTGTGAGTCCAGCTGCGCTCTCATAGTGGGAAAATGCTAACAAAACCTTCGTTGCAGCACAATAATAAACGCAGCACACTAATAAATGCAACACTGACGACTCATGTCTCCAAATTCTTGTTCTTTCACTTGTTTTGGCAAGACAACGTGGCGTCTCTCTGTCGTCTGAACACTGTAACAGGTAAACATTCTCAGAAGCTATCAAGCATATTAATGAAGTTGCACCTCATACACAATAGAGCGCTCTGATTGGTTTTAACCAAGTCTTTCTCATGAATTAATGCCGCACACTCAGAGACGTCACGATGTACTCACAGGTACAGACAGCCACTCTCCATGCTGGATTTACACACAAGTATCTCATGGCCGTGACGCAGCTTCAAAAATTTGTTTCTAACCAGAAGAACGAATTTGCTCAAAATAACGCAAAAACAACCAATTTTCACTTTTTGTAATGTAATGTAATGTGAAGCACTACAGAGAGTTTAACGTCTCATCCGAAAGACGGTGCCCACTGACAGTGTAGTGTCCCCTTCACTTTTACTGGGGCATTAGGACTAACACAGACCACAGGTTGAGCGCCCCCTGCTGGACTCTCTAACACCACTTCCAACAGCAACCTAGTTTTCCCATGTGGTCCCCCATCCAGGTACTGACCACATTTAATGTACTGATTCCATTAAATAACAGGTGTCACTAAAAATGCACACATCTAACATTATAATGAAAGCAATCGATTGCTTTCCTAACTTATGCTGATTTTTGACAAAATTTGTTGTGTTTGAAAAAAAAAAAAAAAAACACCAAGATTGACATCTTTAGATGTTATTATTATTATTATGTGTATAAGTCTGTTCAAACATGCACCCAAAACCCAGACTTTCGCTCCGCTTTAAATCGCATGTACAGAATCTGTTTGGGAAACAGCGTTTATTTATCACTATAAAGCGCGTCAGCTGACAGTCACGCACCGCTATATGACTGTTTTGAGGATTGCATAAGAGGGGCGACGACACCTGTAATGAAAAGAAAAGGGAATCCCGCCATTTTTATATTTATTTCAAAGTGTTTTTATGCCTAAATAAAACGAAAGCACAGAACAGACTCACATTTAAGAGCAAGGGGCGGCCCCTGGTGGTTCGGTGGTATGGGTTGTGTATAGAGAGGATCAGCTCTTTAATATTTATTGCCACCCTTCAGAGAAAGACTGAAAATACGGGAAAATAGCTTTACGAGATGATAGCGGGATAGAACTGTAAAATACGGGAGAATCCCGGGAAAAACAAAAGGGTTGACAGGTATGGTGATAATACCTCAAAGTTTTACCCTTTAGCAGTCAAGGGGTCGCACACCAGATGCGCCATTCAGCACTATGCATTTTAAAATTCTAAACATAGATTTCTATCAGGGTACGCACACCACTGCTGCAAGTCAGCAGCTGTCCAAGGCGCCCATCTACGACTCAGGACACTGTTCATGTTTCTGCTGCGCCACAGAGTGGCATCTAAATAGTTTCATTTTAAATAACATGCAAATGTGTGCGTCCGGCAAATGTTACTTCCAACTGTCAAATGCTTGCCGCAGCGGTGTGCAACCACCTTCAGAGGACTAGAACCTCAGGCAGCACTCATGTCTCATTGCAAAGGGGCCAACAAAACTGACATTTAGCCAACAATCCTTGCACAACCTACACTTTTATCTGTTATCTCTCTCTTTTAGTAGTACCCAATTAAAACGTCAGATTTTGAAAACCAGATCTAAATTTAGTGGAAATGGTCAGGTTGGGTAGAAAATCATTCTAAGCGGGCAGCGAGTGAACAAAGACTGAATATACAGCGGGAGCGGTCATGTGCGGAATAAAACCTGGCGGGAGAGGGACTATAAAAACAGTCCCATGCAGACCTCCAGTCTGCTCCTTTCTTTTGAAATAGTTTTTGTTATAATGTAAAAGGTTATATTGCTGTTATTATCATGAGGGGTTGTGTAATATAAAAATGTCTAACAGATGTGCTAAATTGTCTCTTTTCAATAAAAACTTAAAATATATATTTTTAAAAACGGATTGTTGGTGATCTGGGTGGTTTCAGCCCAATTAGGTAACTTTACATGGCTATAGAAAAATTAAGACCTGTTTATTTAAGACTTGAAGGCCTAACATTTTGTTTTTGAAATTTAAGACATTAAGAATTTGTAAGACCCTCTGGACACAATGGAGTAAGGTTTTTTCCCCAAGTACTCTTTACACCACAGATCATAATCTATTACATGTGACCAAGTACACTACCAGTCAAAAGTTTGGGGTCAGTAGGATTTTAAAAGAATTTAAAATAAGCTTATCCTGCTCACCAAAAATACAGTACAAATTGTAAACTTGTGAAATGTTATTGCACTATCAAATAACTGTTCAAAAGTGGTTTATAACTTAATTTAATTATTTATTCCAGTATTTTTAATTATGAATTTTCAGCTTCATTACTCCAGTCTTCAGTCATATGGTCCTTCACAAATCACTTTAATTTTTATTATTGCTATTATTATTATTATTAATAATATTATTATTATTTATGGTAATAGTAATAAAAAGCAATATTGACTGGAGTATTAATTTCATTTGAAAACTACATACAATAAGAACGCACTTATTTAAAATTGTAATAAATATTTAACAATTTTACATTTAATAAATGCCGCCTTGATGAACAGAATAATTTTCTTTAAAAAAAAAAAAAACTGACCCTAAACTTTTGACAAGTAGTGAAAGTATACTCAATTTCACATCCTTTCCAAAAAACATTTTTGCTCTGAAAAGATGGTATTTAGAAAGAGTAATTTAGAAGAAATTTTTAAAGAGTAAAAAATGTTTTACCTTCTTGTCCATTTTCAGCCAGGCCACAGTGTCTTTGACGTTGTACCGTAGTCCAAAAAACCATGTCTCCCTTAGCCCCAATGTCCGGCATACAAGTTCAAACAGGTCCTTTCCTCTCCACTTCAGCTGCCCAAACAAGATTACAAAAAAAATTGAAAACTATTTTAGACCCATTCCTGTGTCATAATTCAAACTGAAACAAGAAGTTGGGTCTGGGAAATACATGGACATTGACAGATCACAATAAAAAGCTCATTTTAATTTCAAGAAGTCTTTATAGGAAACAGCTTAAACTCTCTAAGGATTGCAGAGGACTAATCGAATTCAGACTGACCACAAATCTGAACAGCACCGGCGTAATGAACAGCGACATTCCCCGAATAACCTCATTTCCACAGACTTTGCGGACACAAAGTGAAGAAATGAGTCTGAGCATCATTACAAAGTCACTGCTGTCAGCAAGCGCATTCACTCATCTTTGGACCTATCAGTTAATCTTTTATCCAAGGACTATTGTCAGGAGGCCAGAAAGAAAAAATTACCATATTCAGCTGGTGAAAAATGCATATCAGTTTTCTGTTTCTCATTAAAATTAAACTGACAGTACACTGTATGCATGCACTGAATCAATAAAGCAGTGTTCATGCATTATAATTACCAAAAGTACTTGCATAAAGCTCATTTTTATAATTAAACTTATTGGTTTGATATGAATTAGACAGGGAAAAACATGATTTTCAGATTTCTGAAAAAGCGGTACACTTAATTATTGTGAACCTGCACTGTAAAAAAATATCTGTTACTTAACAAGCTTTGTATTTTGTGATTCACCAGTGTTTTCCATTTATTTATGGCTGAGAATTGTATCACGGGGCTTTGAGTACATTTTCGTACAACTGAACACTGTAAAAAATTATATGATCAATTAGTCATGACAGCATATATTTTTAGTTCATTGTAAGTTATGAAACTAAGCTAATCGTGTTCTAATATAATTTTTAGTGGTGGGCCGTTATCGCGAGACTCTTATCGGGCGATTAAAAAAAAAAAAAAAAAAAAAAAAAAAAAAAAAAAAAAAAAAAAAAAAAAAAAAAAATCGCTGTTAATCTAATCTCAAAGTTGGGTTGGGAGCTGGGTCTATTCTACGCAAGCTATGATGACTTTCACCTTGATATTTTAGCGCGGATGTATACCTAAATGGTGACCTGTTTAACAAAAAAAGTTCCCTTCTGAATCAAATCAGCAGGATGCCTTTCTGGATCTTTCACTTACTTCGAAGACACTACTGACAATGCTTACATGGACATCTGTAATCTAGTTATTTGCCTTAATAAACAATAATATAATTAAGGTGTTTACGTGAAATGCTTTTTACAGTTTCCTGTAATTTTGGGTGACTTTAACTGTAGTTCGGCAGTTTAACTTTCACTCATAAACATTTCATTCATGCCCCATTCAATTCATTCAATTAAATAACGCTCGCCGAATGGAAAGAAAAAAAATTCCGCATTTCGCATTTTTGTGTGTGTGCGTGTGCGGTCCTTTACTGACAGCCGCGTATGTGGATCTTGTCGGAAAATATAGCGAAAAGTCCTACATGACGGTAATAGTTTGATTGTGGTGTTTACTTTAATAATGCCACTAATATCTGCATACTCCACATGTCTTAATTACATTTCTATTTAGTTCAGTTATGACGTTAGCCGGATTAAGGTAATCAAAAAAAAATCGCTGTTTCAAGGTTATGTAGGCCTACAGTTTAAAATTCATGTTTAACCGAATAAACAGTTAGTAAACACAAGTACATCTTATTGAACATCATTTATTTTCATCCCCAATTGTCATAGTAGAACAGTTTTTCAAGCAGTTTGTGATGCATTTTGGAAACAGGAGATGAGCCCCTGGTCTAATGCCCCACCTGGCCTGTTCTCAAAGACTTACTTTTAGTCATTATTTGGGTAGCACACATATATTGAATGCCTTCGGCAGAATGCAATGAGCCATTTTAATCCAATTAACCTAGATTAATTCCAGAATTACAGTGAGATTAATCTAGAATAAAAATTAATCTATGCCCACCTATAATAATTTTATAATTTACACAAGCGGTTTTAAGTCAGTTTAACTTAATATAAACTCAATGGACTCATAAGGTTGATTTGATTCAGCTTAAGTGTAAGGCAAAAAAGATTTTTTAACAGTGTACAAATTAGCCAGAATGAATCTGAATTCATACGAATGAATTGACAAAACGTAAAATGGTTACGTTTCCTCGTGAGATCAGGCTGGGAAAACAACTTTTACAGTGTGGTCATAATGTACAATTTTGGAAACTGAGACATTATCTTAAAGATGAATAAATATGCTTTCCATTCACATATAGTCTGTTAGGATTAGATAACATTAGGCCAATGTATAACCATTTGAAAAGCTGGGGGGTGGGGGAATTTACAGTAGGAAATTTTAAATATTTCCTCATGCACTGAAAAAAGATTGGGTCTCCATTTTTAAGGTAACTGGTCGCAAACAATTTATATGGGCTAAATTTAAACAAACAAATTGAGTTACTAAGCATTACTAAACTTTATTTAAATTCAGCCTATATACATTACCTGACAAGAGTCTTGTTGCCTATCCATGTTTTAGGAACAACAAATAATTAATGTACTTCTAGATGATCATTTGGAATCAAAAGTGGCGTATATGAAAGGCAAAGGCCTCTACACTTATTTTACCAAAATAAAATATGATCATGCCTTGATTTTTAATTATTTAATTAGGAAATTAGGGTCTGACTTTGCTTAGACAAAAGTCTTGTCACTTAACAGAAATAACGTACAGTATAGAATATAAAGTCATGGTGCAGTGGAAACAGAATGAATATTGTGTATGACTCCCATGAGCTTGGAGGACTGCATCCATACATCTCTGCAATGACTCAAATAACTTATTAATAAAGTCATCTGGAATGGCAAAAAAAGCGTTCTTGCAGGACTCCCAGAGTTCATCAAGAGTCTTTGGATTATCTTCAATGCCTCCTCCATCTTACCCCAGACAAGCTCAAAACCGTTTATGTCTGGTGACTGGGCTGGCCAATCCTGGAGCACCTTGATCTTCTTTGCTTTCAGAAACTTTGATGTGGAGGCTGAAGTATGAGAAGGAGTGCTATCCTGCTGTGGTTTGTAATGTAATGGGCAGCACAAATGTCTTGATACCTCAGGCTGTTGATGTTGCCATCCACTCTGCAGATCTCACACGCCCCCATACTGAATGTAACCCCATACCATGATTTTTCCTTTACCAAACTTGACTGATTTCACTGAGAATCTTGGGTCCATGGGGGTTCCAATAGGTCTTCTGCAGTATTTGTGATGATTGGGATGCAGTTTTTCTAATGATCTACTAGAAGTCAAGCTATTATTTGTTGCTCCTAGAGCTGGGATCGATGACAAGACTTTTGTCAGGTAGTGTAAATTGTTTGCAACCAGTCACCTTAAAAAAAGTAGTAAATCCAATGAATTATTTTTATCAGTGTGGAATACGATCTTTAATTTTTGGCATGAAAGAAATCAATAATTTTAACCTGTACAATGTATTTTTGGCTATTACCATTATCAACATAAGACTGATTCTGTGTTCTAGGGTCACAACAATCCAAAAAAAACTGCAATCTGCAGAAGTATACTAGCAGAATATCAATTAGAAAACTCATCTTGTGAGAATAATCCTCTTGTGTAAGCATCTGCGCTCGATTAGCCTCGTCATTAGCAGGACTCCACTATACCAGACATCATCTGGGCCCAGCTGGGCTAGATGTTAGCGTCTTGTGAACAATATACTTGCCACATATGTCAGCTTGAATGGTTAAAAATGTACGACAGAGGTGAGAAACTCACCGTTATAAGCCCTGACAACTTCCATAGAGTATTGCAAACATCATCAACACTGCAAACTGTATTAGCATAACAGGGACAGGTGCATTTTGAGGCGCGGTTTCATCTTGCCTGATGTTTATGTATGAGAACGTATGACAATGTGTTGCCATCCACAGTCCAAGCAATTAAATATGCTGATGAATATCCTCTAGGAAAGCTGACGGCTCCCTTCAAGGACGACCGTCAGCTGGTGCAAACATTTCCCAGAGAAATGAAGTGTGTCTTGGTAGAAAAGTGTTTACTCACTGCCCTACCTATTCAGCAGAGATGTTATGCGGCTTTTCAGGAAGAAGAAAAAATTGACAGCACAAGTACAAAAGCAGTAACCTCAAAGTGGCATTCTGTCTTTATCTAATATTGAGCCCCAGGCTATTACCAGATTATATTGATTGAATGAGACCTAGACAGTCTTTCTTCATGTCTCAAGATTAGATGAGGTCAATATTACAGTCAGTGTCAAGGGAAAGTTTGTGAACCCCTTGCAGAATTGGTGATAATGGGAATAACTTTAACAAAATAATAATAATAAACAATGCATGGTACTTTTTATTTAGTACTTTTCTGCATAATATTCATGAAAGATGTTTAAATATAGTTCACATGGAAAACAGAGGGTTTCTGCAGGTTTCACCAATCAAATTTAAGACTTAAGACCTTTTTTAAGACCATGAAGAATGAAATTTCAGACGTATATAGGGCTAAATGCCAAGGATATATTTTTTCAAATTCACCTCATTTAGTACACAAAAGAACATCTAATATCTGGAATATGTTGGTAAGAGCTGATCTAAAACCCGCTCTGCATTTTTGAAATACTATACCACATGGTCATTTTAAATGTGGGACTTGTTTACAATGCAACTTCACATACAAAACGTCAACTTTTACACATCCCCATACAGCCAAAAAGTTCAAAATTCGAGGCACTATTTCGTGCAAGACATAATCTATATGTTGCGGTGCCCGTGCTGTTTATTTTATGTAGGTAAGACGAGTAAGCCTTTAAAAATTCGCATTTATGAACATCGATGCGCTATTCGACATCATGATCCTAGAAGTCCTGTTGCGCAGCATTTCTCAGTTATGAGACATTCTGTCTCCACTCTACAATACATAGGGATTGAAGTAATTTATGCAGACTGACAGAAAATTCTCATTCCGTTTAGATCTTCCAGAGTCTCTGGTTTATCTTTTCTTTTATGAATGTCAACAATTAAAGAAGTTTTGGGAAGACTTATCGTTGTATGTCCAAAAAAAAAAAATAAAAAAAAAAAAAAATCAGGTTTTAGATGTAATTTGACCCCCAAAGATGTTATATTTTATTTTGACTCAAACAATTTATCTGTGGACTTTATAACGAATCTTTTGATTTCATTTGGTAAATTTCATATTCATAAATGTAGATTGAATAACTCTAAACATTGTTTAAAGTTTTCTATTAAAGCTTTTCATTTATATATAGACTCGCTCCAGTATATTAATAGCAAAAAATGTCAAGATACAATTAAAGTTGCAAAGAAGCTAAAGTTAATTTGAATAGTAAACTTGCTGTCAATTGGATAGGTTAAATCATCTTGTTATATTGTCATTGTAAAGGTTTTTATGTTGAAGCTGTCTTTTTATTTGTTTTATGTAATTTATATTTAGTTAATTTTATGTTATTAGTTGCAGTTGTATTATTTGGATGTCATGTTTAAATTGTATATTTGCTGTTGTTTAAATAAAATGAATAAATAAATAAATGAATAAATAAATAAATAAATAAATAAATAAATAAATAAATAATTAATTAATTAAAATAAAAAAAACATTGGGATCGAAGTTGTGAAGTATCCACGTAGTTGGGGTGGGGTGGGATCTTAACAAATTGCTGTTACAACGTGAACCCTTTTGGATTTTCACTCTAGATACATCGTCTCCAAAAGGTTTAAATAAGGGGTTTGACATTGTTTCTTTTCTTTAATAATTCTTTATTGTTTAATTAGGTGTTTGGGTAAAGGTTTTTTGGCTATATTTCGTTGTATATTTTGTTGTATCCTGGTACATTCTTTTTTCTATTATTTGTGATGTAATTTTATGTGGTTTTGTATTTTCACTTCGATTATCTAAGTTGTATAATTTATGAATGTGTATTTTTTTTTTTTTCTTGTTGTGAGATAAGAGATCATGTGATCCAGAAGTGTACAAAAAGGAGCACCTTACTTTGATGAACACTGTCTGATGAAGAGCTGTGTGCTCGAAACGTTACACGCTTTGTGTCAGCCTTTTTAATTTAATAAATTTGCATTTTTGGAGCTTTGGTGTTGCTGCCTTTTTGAATATATATATTTTTAAAGGCCCAGCAGAAGAAAAAAAATGTACTTGCCCCATCAAAAACCTAATTCTAATTAGTTATTTCTTAGTCATATATCCTTCAACATCAGCTAAAAAATCTTTAAAAATTAAATGCATGCACAGCAGACTGCTATAATATTAGTTATGAATATAATTTTGCTTAAAGTATTGTTGGTGACTGGATGTGTGTTGGATCGATTGGGTAGCTTTACATAAAGTAAAAATTAAGACCCGTTTAAAATGAAGAACTACAAGACAATATTTTAGTGAATTTAAGATTTTTTTTAAGGCCTAAAATTCTGTTTTTGAAGACATTAAGACTTTAAGACACCACGGATACAAATAGGTGCAATTACAATGATGTGTTTGACATGTATTTTGTATGATCTCTCTTATATGGACAATAACGTCTCAAAATATGTGCTATAGGAGAGAGAGCGAAAGACTAGAGAAATGCATTTTGTTTTCTAAAACCATGCTGCCACCAAGTGGTAGTGTTTGAGAAACATGAACATTAACCAAAATAGATGATGAAATCAGATATAATTCTCCATATTTCTATAATAATAATAATAATTCTTATAATAATAATAATAATAATAAATTATTATAATTAAATAATAAAAGTAATAATATTTTGCATATTTCCGTTTTATTATTATTATTATTATTATTATTACTGGGTCAAATATTACTAAAACCAATTTAAAAATTTATATTACAAATACTCGGAATTAGTGAAAAAAAAAATCCACTTAAAAGCAAGAAAATGGATTTAATGACTGGAGAAACTGCATTATAAGTACAAAGTTTTTTTTTTTAAAAACTTGAATAAGTTTAAGTCTTATTCTTTTAAGAATTATAAATATTTTTTTAGATTTATATTATGATTTGATTCTTTTTTTCCAAAATATTTTTATTAAACATTTTTAGTGCAAAAACATGTCAGAAATTTACATTGAGTAATAAGATCATATCCATCATTCATGTAATTTTAATCCTAAGCTCCACATGAAAAATGAATAAAAAATAACAATAATAATACAACTTAATTGTAATTAAATAAACAAATAAAAACTAAAAATAAGGACATACAATACAAAATTATTTTACAAAAAGGCAGATTAAATTTCTGACTCATTCAAGCTATAGGGTTAGTTCTGTCCAAAACTGAAAAGAAATGCTCTCATCATTTACTCACCATTATGTCACACTAATAAGAATGGCTCATCTTTGTAACACAAGTAACAATATTATGGTCCCTTTCATTTCAAATATATTCACTCAAATCTTGCTTCAAAACTGAGCTTAAAATAAATCATTCCAATCAGAATAGATGCAATCACATAATAATATGAGCTATTAAAAATAATGGCAAGTTAAAGCAATACAGTGCACATTGAAGCAAAAGCCAAAGAAAGTTTTAATCAAGCTGGTAAAGTTGAGTTATGTTCACTAACTACATATATGATATGATAGCGATATTTTATATCAGTCTATAAAAGTTGTAAGCTGAGAAAATATTATATACTAATTATTCTACTATTCTAGTTTGTGACTTCAGTATTATAGTGATAAAATCAATAGAGACATTGATGCATTTAAATATACAATCTATTTATCATTGTTGAATCATGGCCTGAGGAGAGTATGTTAATGTACATCTCCCCCACTTTATCTCCTAAACTTTGCTTTCATGTTCAGCTGGTTTTGGGGGTTGGTATTTCACTCAGGTTTGACACTGATTTGCTCAGGGTATAAGAAGGAAAGGTAACTGTTGATCGAGGAGAATGGCTTTTATTCTGCTTCTCCCGCACACCGGTTTGTGCATTTGTTACAGCTAAGTTTCTCTATACAGTTTGTTAGTTTGTTTCATTCTACTGTCTGTACATTTAAACATGTAACTTATTAAACAACTTTGCCTGCTTTAAGGCGTTGAGATTCTCTTTATCAAGGATTACAACAATTTTAATGGAGTCAGATTAATTACAATGGAGTCAGATAAATAATTGATTTAAACACGCCATCCTTCAACTACTTTCTGTTTTCGATTATTGGTTCAGGGGTGCGTTTCCAAAAACCATCGTTAGCCAACTAAGGTCACAAGTTCCATCGTTACAAAGATAGTTCGTTGATTTGGCGTTTCCCCAAATCCAGCGTTCCAAAGAACATTCGCAAACTCTGCTGCAAACTTCTATGCTTGCAACTACACCTCTGAAGCAGTAGTTAGAAACATAGGCTGTGTTCTAGTCCCAGTAATCCCCCCCTATGCCCTATTCATTTAGAACATTCTAACATTTAAACTTGGAATAATTTAAAAAAAAAACATTAAAGTCATCTCTCTTAGGTGTAATTTGCGGAGTATTTTTACAGTTAAGTTTTAACGATCTTCAAGTTTATAACTGCGCTCCCTTTGCAGTGCACTTTGAAAATACTGATATCATTTTGAACACAGCCATGGGTCATGACGAAAGCTATAGATGACCTATTATTTAAAAAGCAGAACTTACGTCTCCAAAGCTTGTGAAAACAAAAAAACCTAGCGTACGTTAATGCTTTTAATTAATATAGGTTATTTATTAAGTATCTGTACTGCATATGACATGGGCCTGTTGGTTTGAACATTTCTGCAGTGGTTTTGCATGTGTCAAATTGTAAAACTAGACATTTAAAAAAATAACCTACAATATCCTACTTAATAATAATAATTATCATCATCATCATCATCATTTATATTATTATTAAAGTAGGATTTTTTTTATTTTCTAATAAATATTAAATTTCATTTCTTAATAAATAGCCTCATTTATTTATATGATTTATATATGATATTTGAATACGTGTTAGCTTTTGTAAGTGATTTTATGTTAATTTAGAATAATAATTGAAAAGGAAACATTGGCTCTATATGTGCCTTTTACATTTATTTCCATTAATATGGAAAACTAATATTGAAAGCAAAACTAATATTGGATTTTTTTTTAAATGCATGTGCGTGTAAAACAATATAATTTGCACAAAGAAATTATAGGGTTCTTCTCTAAAGAAGTTGTTACCACCACGTTTAGAGCATCATTATGGGCGTTTTACGTTATAACTAACATGGTTCAAATGATGGATCTGCAACAGAAACTACAGGTTTTGGGAGACACTAGTCACTACATCGTTCTTTTCCCAAACAAGGGAAAAGATAGTTCGTACTGTGATAGTTCAGCTGCGAGTTACGACGTTGTTTGGGAAACGCACACCAGAATAGCAGTGTAAGCTTCAAGCCGTACAAAGCCTAAATATTTTTTTATTATAATTTAAGTGATTGTATCTCTCCAAAAGATGTACAATTGAAGTCAGAATTATTAGCCCTCCTGAATTATTAACCCCCCCACTGTATGTTTTTCCCCAAATTCTGTTAAACGAAAGGAAGATTTTTTCTAAACACATTTTTAAACATAATAGTTTTATTAACCAATTTCTAACTGACTTTGCCATGATGACAGTATATATTTTGCTTGATATTTTTTCAAGATATTAATATTCAGCATAAAGTGCAGTTTAAAGGCTAAACTAAGTTAATTAGGCAAGTTAAGGTAATTAGGCAAGTCATTCTAAAATGATGGTTTGTTCTGTTGACAATCAAAATAAATATTGCTTAAGAGGGCTAATAATATTGATTATAAAATGGTTTTTAAAAAATTTAAAACTGCTTTTATTCTAGCCGAAATAAAACAAATAAGACTTTTTCCAGAAGAAAAAATATTATAGGAAATACTGTTAAAAATGTTTTGCTCTGTTAAACATCAATTGTGAAATAATCGAAAAAGGAAAAAAAAAAATTCACAGGAGGGTTACTATTCTTGACTTAAACTGTAGGTTAAACTGTCTGATTAACATTAAAATTAATCAGAAACATTGGTTATGGTAATAAGCATGCCACCACAGATACTGGTGAAAAAACTTAGACCACTGCTCTATCAAAATAAAAATGAGGAAAGAAAATGAAAAAGTCAAACAGAACAGCTTGGACCTCAAGTCAAACAATACAGGTTGTTTTTTTCTAAAGCTATCTGTATAACATACAGTATGACACTTTATCGATATATAGTAACAGAAGCACGATCCCTCAGAATTACCACCAAAGGAAATACTGTTAATAAGTGTGAAAGATCAAAACAGAGCGAGAGACGGGCAAACAGACAGGCAGGCACAGAGCAGCACACAAGGTCCTGTAAAGTGGGAGCACCGTGCCTCGTGGGACATTAACTCACAGTCCCCGTCTGTCACGCAGTTCTCTTACCACCATCTGTTTTCCCTTAATTCAAAAACACTGTAATGATGTGTGTGTGTGTGTGTGTGTGTGTGTGTGTGTGTGCGTGTGTGTGCGTGTGTGTGTGTGTGTGTGTGTGTGTGTGTAAAAATAGGGCATCTTCCTGCAAGAAACTCAGGGTATGTTATGTGCAAATGAAGTGCACAGAGGAGAAACTCCCAGCGGATTCACTGTTTGCAGAAAACACCTTCATACATGGAAATGAGGATTACTGCCATACAGGAAGACGCCTCCTTTTTAGACGAGTATATTTGTTTTAGCTTTTCCCAGCCCAAGCAGGTTATGAATGTTTCTAAAACATTTGAATTATTTCAAACACACAATGAGGTGTTTGGTGATGTATTTCATCCAAGTTGTCCTCTATACTGGCCTACAAATGTCAAGAGCAGTATCTGAAACTGAATATGTTTTAGTTTTTCAGGCCCAAGCTGTTTCTAAAATATTTTAATTGTTGATTTTCCTTCGGCTTAGTCCCTGATTATCAGGGGTCACCACAGCAGAATGAACCGCCAACTATTCCGGAATATGTTTTACGCAGCGGATTCCCTTCAGCCGCAACCCAGTACTAGGAAACACCCATACACGCTCACATTCACACGCACACACAAATACACTACAACCAATTTTGTTTACGCAATTCACCTATAACGCATGTCTTTGGACTGTAGGGGAAACCGGAGCACCCGGAGGAAACCCACAGGGAGAACATGCAAACTGCACACAGAAATGCCAACTGGACCAACCGGACTCAAACCAGCAACCTTCTTGCTGTAAGACGACAGTGCTTACAACTAAGCCACCGTAACACCTATTTTAATTATTCTAAACACACAATAAGGTGTTTGGTGATGTATTTCATCTAAGTCATCTGCTATATTGGCTTACAAAAACAAATTATCTGAACATATATATATATATTTCTCACTTAAATGTTTAAGTTGAACCCACTGAACTTTACAAGTCAGTTTAACATGGATTGATTAAGCTGACATAAATTTTAAAAAAAGTTTTAAACATTTTTTTTTACTAAATTAACTAAATCAAACAAAACTACAAAAAAAGTTCAAATTTGATTGACTTATAATAATAGTAGAAATAGTAGAATAGTAATAGCAGAAACCTGATTAACTTTTATATTAAGTTAAAGTAAAGACATTTGTTGTCATGACTTTTGGGCAGTGTATATACTATATTAAATATCATAATAAATGTTTGACTATATAAATATTTTTGCTATTCGGTAAAAATGCATTTGGGCTGTGGTACTTGTCTCTTTTTGTTGTGAAAACAGTTGTTTTACGTAAGATTAGCTAATCTTAATAATAAAATAAATTTTAAACTTTAAAACTTTAACTTTAAAATTAATTTCAATTAACCAGACAGAAGCATTTTTTAATTATTAAAAAATTGGTTTAAATACAGCAAACATTAAGGTCTGAAGACTTTGTGCTTCATTTATATATCATTATATATCATTACTGTACCGTGATACATGTTTTGCCCCATGATGTAAAGAGAGCTTTGAAACTAAGCAACTATTTTATTTTATTATTTTATTTATTATTATTATTATTATTATTTAAATTTAAAGAGCCCCTATTATGGGTTTTTGAAAATCACCTTCTATGTAGTGTGTAACACAGCTCTTAGTGAAGTGAAATATCCAGCTAAAGCTTAAATCTGAAAGTGGACAGTTTTTAAAACTATTGATTCATCTATAAAAGAGTCGACTCATAGTGGTTTAAATGAATCGTCTTGATAACGAGTCTTTAGCCGTTTCGCCGTGATGTCATTACGAAACATAATGGTTGCGCGCGCAGACCCGGCAAAATTCAAACCTGCGGTTCTGGCCACTAACACAGCAGCAGGACGCTCATGAAGACGCTGTGCTTACCTGGATATTATTGGAAGTGTGAGGGAAAGGAGTCGTTCAGAAATCTGTACACTTACAATGGGCGATCTATCACTACACAGCTCATGCATTAAGTTTCTTCCTCCATCTTGTAATGAACAGACAATACACCAGGGGTGCAGGCAAAATAAGGACAAATTATTAGGTACACCGGCAGGCTGCTGCACGCTGGGCTTCGGGCTTGTGAAGGGAGCGCAGGAGCCCGCAGAGATAGCTTGTCAGAGAACAGAGGATGCTACAACCTCCCGGCTGGGTATGTGATCGTTTGGAATAGCAGAGTACAGGTAAGCCATGAGAAAATATACCAGTTCACGGACTAAGTGCCAGAGCAATGATTGCAAATAGAAATGATCTACATGTTTTGTTACTAGTTACCGCTTGTACTGTATCCGGTTAACTCTTTTCATTCTCATATCGCGTCTAATGCCACGTTGAAATCGCGACGCGTGCTGCTTTGTTTATGCATTTAAATGTGTTTGTGAGCTCGTTTCACTAACGTTTGTCGTTGCTATGGCCACTGTTAGCTGATCCTGCACACGTGCAGCGGTCAAGGTTCAGAATAGTTAAGCTTTTGCTGCTGTGTGGATTAATACTCAATGTGTCATACTTGACAGCAATGCTGGTGTTAAACTGCACTGCTTTCGGCGCTGAGGTGTCTGAATAACACTGTTGAGAACCGGGTACTGTTTACTGTGATGTTAGTAAGTTTACTTTAAAGCGTGTTTCGGGCATCCGCTGCGATCGGATCCTATACCAATGTTAGTTTCCCGAGTAACTATAAACCACGCTGGGCATTTCACTGTCTCGCGCTGAACACTGTTGACCAATCGCAACAGGCTGTCATCGGTCCAATCAGCGCAGATTAGCTTCGTGCTAAGCAGGGGTTTGAGAAGAAAATGAATCGCTGAACGATTCATATGGGAGTCGCTGGGATAATTAGGCAAAAATAAATGCATGTTATAAGACCATGGAAGTGTTTTTTGACCTTGCATACATATCAGTACGTTGTTAAAAACCCATAAAACCGAAATATGACCCTTTTCAATGTGTAATAGGGGCTCTTTAACTCTTAGTATGCTATACCGCTATACAAATCTCACCAGCATACATTACAAACTATTAGAATAAAATGTTATTTTTGGCTATATAAATATCAGTAACGTTTTTGCTTTTTTCGTCCATGTTCTATAAAAGAGCTTTAAAAGCCTTGCATATATAGACTTTTATTGTTTAGATAATTTAATATCTCAAGAGTCATAAGACTTGAAATATAGTTTCTAAATGATTTGGACAACTTTTATGCCTTTTATACTCTACCAAACATCTGATTTTGTTTTCAAAAGCTTTTTTTTTAAATAAACAAATAAAAATAATAAAGGATAATAATCTCCATTCCCTTTCCATTGGTAGAGCTATTCCTCAGGGCCACTGAATTGTGTTCAAACATAAATCTGCTTGACAGGGATGTCTTTTCGCAGCTTCCCTAGAGAAACAGGTCAGGCTGGGTGACTCACTTGAGGACACGACAACAGTGAGCCAGAAAGTTAAAATGTCGACAGCCTGGTGCCTCTCAAGTTAAGCTTGCATGCCCTCTGGTTACAGATGATAAATATCATCACTGCCAATACAGGTGTGGTTATGGGCAACAATAGCTCTACTATCATAATATAACCCGAATACGATTTGCACTTCTACATAGGCAGCTTTCTGTCCTAATTTATACACTGAAAAAACATATTTTTACTTATTTAAAATCAGCTGAAACAACACAACTCTGGAGATTTTGGGGGGAAACTTAACTGTTTTATATTCAATCCACTTAAATTTATAATGTTAACTTACCTGATTTATGTTGGGACAACATGACGGAATTGTGTAGAACCCTGCATATTTTACAGTGCACTGTAAAAAAATGCAAAGTTCAACACAATTTTCATGTTGTTCCAACATAAATCAATTAAGTTAACATGACAAATTTTTTATTTTGAGTTTAATTAACCGGTCAATTTTTGCAATATCATGGATTTTTTTAAAAGGGTTTTAGACATTGTAAGTAGGGGGATTTTATTTGTATTTTTCTCATGAAATGGATCATGAATAACAGGGATTTTTGACATTTGACATTTTACTTTGTATAAACATGTTTGTATTACATGTTTTTTTTTTTTTATTGCATTGTTATAATTAGTATTTCTTAAAAGCATAGCCTATATTAGGTGGCAAAAGTGGTCTCTGACTGAATAAAAAAAATATACGTAGCTAGTTATTTTACACGCTAATTACTGTTACATTGTTACCTTTTTGTCTTTGCAACCAGTATTTAGACACATTTAAAGTCTTAGATTCATGTAAATTAATAATTAATGTATTCATCATGATAATCTGAAAACATGTGATTTAAAAGATATATTTTCCTTTTAGTCTGCTTGGCGCTCCATTGTAGGTCATGAAAATTCAGCTTTTTTTGTCAGTGAAAGTCAGGGAATTTGACATTTGGGTTAGAAAAATACACTGAAATACAGCTTTACCCTGTTAAATCAATGTATTTTAGGGTTCCCACTCTAAGCCAAATGTCAAATTCCATCACAAAAAAAGCTAAATTTCCATGACCTATAAAATGTGCCAATGCCAAGCAGACAAAAAGAAAAATATATATCTTTAATAGCATCTTTTAATGTTTTCATGATAAATACATCAATTATTAATTTACATGATTCTAAGACTTTAAAAATAAGATGAAATACTGGTTCCAAAGTCAAAAAGGTCATAATTTAACAGTAATTAGCACGAATTAACTACATTATCAATTCAGTGAGCAACCACTTTTGGCTAATATGCTACACTTAAAAAAACTGATTATAATAATGCAATAAAAACATGTAATAAAAACATGTTTATGCAAAGTAAAATGTCAAATGACAAATACAAATACAATTTTACTCTCAATGTCTATAAGAGCTTTTGAAATTCCACAATGTTCCAAAAATACATAAACCCTGGCATTTATACAAAAAACATGAGCAATTCCATGCAAATGTCAACATTGCCATGGAAAAAAGTAAGTTTTTTCAAAATAGCGAAATCCTTTCTAGGTTTTTTTGTAAGCTTGTATTTCACAGTACTGTAAAAATACTAAAAAATGTCTGTCAATGTTCTCAAACAACTATATTTGATTTACCAAAGTCACACAAGTGGCAAATTCGCATCCATCACATCCAAAACAAAGCTTTTTTCCTCATAAATACAAAAATGTAAAATAAAATAAATCATTTTTGTTCTATAGTGAGCTAACTCTTATTCTTTTGATTAGTATTGTTTGCTTTTGTGCGGTATAATTCACAGAATTTCTACAAAGTATGCTGTATACTGTAAACTTGCAGACTTTTTTGGCCACATCCATAACGCGTGTATATTTTCCTCATTTAAAATACAAAATATGTTTACAGATTGATATTTTTCTGACCCCATAACTCTGTGGGGAGTTGTTTAGGAAAATATAAACAGATCTATTAATATAATGTTAACATATACATTCTTTGTCAACTCATGTTTTGAGTTTTTACTGCAAATGTCACATCCATAATGTTGAAAACGTTTATATTCAAAGGATTGTGGTAAAGTTAAAGGTTTTATGTTCACATGTTCATTCATTTTAACACCCTCAATGTTGTTTACTACGCTACACTGAAGATTCGGTCTGCAATCGCATGAAAAAATGACTTCAAAACAACATTAGCAATATTTAATTAGCCACGAACAATACTTTGATAGTCATTGGTTGCTAATATGACTTCACTGTTTAGAATTTGCAAAGAGTAATGGGCTGAAATGATATCATTAGGGAGAACGTCTGAATGTGCAAATATAAAAACCAACTTTACCTCAAAATTTAAAGCACATACTGTACCACTCACCTCACAGCTGAACTCCAAATCAGCATCCATTGTAACAACTGTAACATTGAAGATTTTGGCTTGCTTCCTCCGAAGAGAGATTCCCATTTTTGATGCAAGGGCACTTGCCATAATAGCTGCTGATGGGAAGCTTTTTTCCTCTTTAGAAACAACATACACCTGTTGACTATCTGTCTGTCTGAAACATAGCTTATGAAGAAACAACAGAGCTGAGCTCTCTGCTTAAAAGCTACAATCTAGTAACAAAAATGCGATTACAAGTGCATGTCTGATGGCAGGACGTCGACAAAACCACCTGCGTTAAAAGGTAACTAGTAGCTGGATACATTATCCCTTTACTTCCTCCACACCGCCATTAAGCCTGCGAGAAGATAAAAGAAAAAAGAAAACAGCGTAAGTTTACAAAGAAATGTACGTGCTCAATACACGTACAATAACAATAGCAAGACGCTCATTTGCGTAATTAGCTAACGTTAGATGTTAAGTAACACATCTGAAACTGCAAATTAACCTTTTATACAAAACTTAAGTATACGTTCGTGTAACTTTTAGGCGACTTCAAAACATTTTACATCTCGTAATTGCATGTTTGTGCTAATCTACGGTGTCATGCCTCATTGTTTTGTTGTGAGTGTTTTTTGACGAAATTGGCCTGACATCTCGTAAACTGGTTACAAACTCACCTGTGAAGCTGTAAACACAGCTGAATTCCTGCTGTGTGTGTGATTCACGCTCGTTTAAACACCTGACACACAAACGCAGCTGCTGGTTTGACTCTTTCAGACCAAAACTAAACTACAGCTGAACCTTCGCGTGCGCGTGCACGAGGAGGCGGGTGGACATGCGCAATAGTGCGCGTCATTTAGTTAAACTTAAAAGCCTGTTTTAGGGGGATAATAATAATAATAATAATAATAATAATAATAATAATAATAATAGTAATAATAATAATAATAATAATAATAATAATAATAATAATAATAATAATAATAATAATAATAATAAACTACATATGACCGTGTAAATAAATAAAGTTCTTAAATAAATTTCCAAAAAAGCTAAGACGTTACTCAAAACTCACTAGCCAGCAAACTGCACCTCCAGAAGATTGAAAGTTTTAACATAAACGAGTTTCAATTACTCACTCGTTTTACCTCTTACTTTGTTACTGGTTGATAGATGAATTCCTGAATTTATTTTCCAAAAATTGAATACTTTCGGGGAACCCACTTACAAGCAAAGTAAATGTCATTAATTTGTACAAAATTTAAAGTTTTAAATAAAACAATTAATTAATGATTACTTAGACAAATAGATATAATACATAAATACGCAAATATATAAGTAAATAGATCCATAAATTCATGCATAAATAAAATAACTAATGAATAAATATGCAAATAAATAAACAAATGTGTATATATAATAATCCACAAATTCCTGGATTATGAAGGACGAAACCTGCAATGAATAAATAAATAAATAAATACGCAAATATATAAATAAGTAAATAAATCTATATATTCATGCATTAATAAAATAACTAATAAATAAATATGCAAATATATAAAAAAATGAGTAAATAAATCCATAGATTCCTGCATAAATCAAATAATTCATAAATAAATATGCAAATGAATAAATAAAGGTATATATAAATCCACAAATTTCATTCATTCATTCATTAATTTTCTTTTCTGAACCGCCAACTTATCCAGCACATGTTTTACGCAGCGGATGCCCTTTCAGCTGCAACCCATCTCTGGGAAACATCAATACACACTCATACACTACGAACAATTTAGCCTACCCAATTCACCTGTACCACATGTCTTTGGACTGTCGGGGAAACCGGAGCACCCGGAGGAAGCCCACGCCAACGCAAGGAGAACATGCAAACTCCACACGGAAACGCCAACTGACCCAGCCGAGGCTCGAACCAGCGACATTCTTGCTGTGAGGCAACAGCACTACCTACTGAGCCACTGCGTCACCAAATCCACAAATTTCTGCATAAATAAATAATTAATAGTGCAGGCAGGTAAATAATTAAATAATTATCAACAAGAGGAACAAGTTTTGCATGGGAACACAAAACATCTTTGCGAGGGAATGCTAAAAAGGTAAAAAATACCCCCCCCCCCCAACCCCTCCCTCCCCCATTCAAACGGTTATTCATTCTTGAAGGTAGTTCCGTATTTACTTTTCCTCAGGTCAACATGCTAATGAGACACTGTCCGTCGATCATCAGAAGCCAGTCAAAAAAAATCGAATGCAACATTTTTCTAAAAATCAACCAATAATGGCATAAAGACCGCCTTCTGATGATTGACAGACACCCTCTCATTAGCATTTATTTGCATATTTATTTATTTGTTTATGGTTAAACTGAACTGAACTTAATCTCTGAAAACTGAACTGACACTGTTTCAATTCACTATAATCTTCCATGTAAAGCTGCTTTGACACAATCTACATTGTATAAGCTCTATACAAATAAAGATGAATTGAATTGAATTGAATGGTTTAATTTATGCAGGAATTTATGGATTTATTTACTCATTTATTTATTCATTTGCGTATTTATTTATTGTTTTTGTAGGTTTTGTCCTCCATAACACAGGATGGAAATAAATAAATAAACGTTTTAAATAAATAATCATTTATTTCCAAAAAGTTATGTTACTCAGGAGAACTCACTAGCCAGCAAACTGCACCTCCAGAACAACATCAAACGATTTTTTAACATCAAACGATTTTTAATTACTCACAGAAAATACATTACCTATTACTTTGTTACTGGTTGATAAATAAATAAGTAAATCAATTAATTGATAAATACTCTCAGTTTTCTAACATTTTATTTCCAAAAATCCAATACCATATGGGAACCCACTTGCAAGCAAACTAAATATTATGTACTTGTACATAGTTTAAAGTTTTAAAATAAAACAATTATTAATGATTAACTGGACAGACAGACAGACAGACAGACAGACAGACAGACAGACAGACAGACAGACAGACAGACAGACAGACAGATAGACAGACAGATAGATAGACAGATAGATAGATAGATAGATAGATAGATAGATAGATAGATAGATAGATAGATAGATAGATAGATAGATAGATAGATAGATAGATAGATAGATAGATAGATCACTGAGAAACACCCATATACTCATTCACACTCATAGGCCTACAGACAATTTAGCTTAGCCAATTCACCTATAGCGCTTGTTTTTGGACTGGGGAAAACCGGAACACCCGGAGGAAACCCACACCAACACAGGGAGAACATGCAAACTCCACACAGAAATGCCAACTGACCCAGCCAAGGCTCAAACCAGCGACCTTCTTGCTGTGAGGTGACAGTGCTACCCACTGCGCCACTTATTAAAGACTATGTTATTAAAAATATTAATAAATAATAACATTATTATTAAAATAAAACTGAGACAGAAAAAGAGACTAAAAGATGAAAACTCAGATAAATAAAACTAGTGGTATATTCAGATTATTTCCAGCTACTCTTGAAAGTTCAGCCCTTTGCACCAGAAAGGGGCGTGGTTCCGTCGACAACGGGGCGGGCATTCGATGAGGTCATCGGAGTAAACAGAAAAGATGGCGACGCCATACACGGGAGATCGAATTTTAGGGACAAATGTGGTTACCTCAGGACGTTTCGCCAAGCAGCTGATCGATTTACCGGCGGAGATATTAGAGCATATACTGTGCTTCCCCGTTTTAAACCCTGTCGACATTTGCAACGTTTCCAGCACGTGCAAGAGGCTACATGACGTGTGCCATGGCAGGGGAAAGGTCTGGGCTCATCAGTACAAACTCAGGTGGAATAAATTGAAAAGCTTCTTTTTTTAACTGCCATCAACCTCTAGTTTAGTAAACCATAATAAATGCGCTGGATCCCTGAGAGGTGGTTTAAGATGTGCATTCAGTGAGGAGCTGTCAGGTCGTGTTCTCATTCTGCTGATGCACCAAATTTGTCCTGTGTGCACATACAGAAAGAGAGACGCATTAGATGTCATATTTAACCTCCTGTGCGCTAAAAAACGACATGCACTTTTAGATTGAGGTAAAGTTGCTTTTATATTCGCATATTCAGACATTCTTAATAATATATTTTCAGAAAAGTATTATTTGCAAATTCTAAATAGTGTAATTATATTAACAGCCAATGACTGTCAAAGTACAACATTGTTCACAGTCAAATAAATCGTGCTAATGTTGTTTTTTAAATAATATTTGCATGTGATTTCAGACCCTGTGTTCAAATTAGCATAGTAGATAATATAGGGAACGTTAAATGAAGCAATGTGCGAATATAAATCCAACTTTACCTCAATCACTTTTAGTTGCTGATAACGTTAAGTGACCTTGGATTGCCTTGAAATGCATGAAATTCTCTGATGCGCACATTTAGATTTAAAAACATTATGATAAAACATATAATCTAAAAAGGAAGTATAGTTTCAAGTAGGGCTGCACGATATTGGACAAATCAGACATTAGGATATTTTGTTTTTTCTGCGTTATATATTGCAACACGAGTACAATTTCACATTTATGACTTGAATAGCTTTATTTGGAAAAGATGTATAATTTTAGATTGACTGGGATGGTTCTGTATGGCGCTGCATCTGCATAAAATACAATAAACAACATAAAAGCGTAGATAAATACAATAAATAAAAATTTACAAATGAAGTAATCAGTGTTTTATTGGGTTTCCGGGGAGTCTGACAGTAGTCAGGTACAGTAACTGAATATATTTAAATGTAAAATAATACTGTGTTGTCTTAGTTTTTTAAATAGTTCAATAAAATGAATCATTATTATTAAAATTACAAATGGTACACTTTCTTATGTCTGAATGCTTTTAAAATCCTCATACAGTCACAGGCCTCAAAAGCATTGCATATCTTGCGATGGGACTATTGCAAATGATCACATTGCGATATCAAAGCTGAAAGGATATATTGTGCAGCCCTATAAGTAATAATAATAATATATGTGGATGTTATAACAGCAATATCTTGTGTTTTACTGCATGTTGTGGCTGAGACATTTTAGTACTATAATTATGTTTTGGCAGATGCATGATAATTACAAGTTAAGCTTTTTTTGTTTGTATGTTTTGCGTAAACTGAATTTACCAAATGCATCACCTGCCAAAATTATTAATTTATTTGTAATATAGGTATATTACATAAAATACATATTTTATTAGTAATATATACAGTGCTCAGCATAATTGAGTAAACCCCATTGTGAAAATGAATATTTTTATCCATTTTTCAGTGAATGTAGGCAATGTATTTTGGTGCATTTAAACAAAACAGATTTATTAAACAGATATATTTATTAAAATAATATTTTAGTCACCAAACATATTTAGAAACTGAAAGATAAAACAATTAAATTCAAGCAAAATATTGCAAAAAAAATATTACAAACTACAAAATTTCAACTAACTTTTTCAAAAAAATTTTGCTTCTCTTGATTTTTTTCTCATTTAAAAATGTGTATTTAATATTTTTCTATAACATAAATTTGGCTGTATTAGTTTTTGGACCGTTATCATTTGTTATTTTGTTAGATAAGCTCCAGATTTGGCTTCAGTACTGACTAATCTAATGTACCGTTGAAGTCAGAATTATTAGCCCCCTTTTGATTTTTTTTTTCTTTTTTAAATATTTCACAAATTATGTTTAACAGAGCAGGGAAATTTTCACAGTATGTCTGATAATGTTTTTTTCTTCTGGAGAAAGTCTTATTTGTTTTATTTCGGCTAGAATAGAAGCAGTTTTAAATTTTTTAAAAGCCATTTTAACCCCTTCAGACTTAAATTATGTTTCAAGTTTCAGAAAATTTTTAAACTATGTTTTCACAGTTCTTGAGGCTCCTATAAATGAGACCAAATTATAATAAAAATTCAACAACCTTTAAGTATATATATTTTTTCTATTTCAGTGGACATCAGGTCAGAACAATTGTGCTTCCCGAACATTATGCCAACATAAAATACAAAAAAAAAAAAAACATGATTTCTGGTATAATCTTGACATTTATTTTCAAAATCACAAACATTAACATTATAACATTTGTACTTTAATTTTGAGGTTTTTGTTGTATAGATTGTATCTTGTTTATAACAAACTTTATCTTCATCTTCCTCATCACTCCACATATTGTGCACATCTGAGATATTTCCATCTGCTATATGCTCAAGAACTTCAAGATCTGTATATTCTGCTGTATATAAACTGCTGTATAAAAACTGTTTCAGCAATGAATCAGTACAGCAATAAAGGTTTTTTATATAAAATGTTTAATCAGCATTACTGGAGATTTAATTTTTAGTAACAGATCTTGAACCCATTGTACATCCTAATGGACAGACATATTTGAAAAAAAAAACTGATCTAAAACTTGCAATGTTACAAAAGATTTTAAACCTTAATTAGTAATTAGTTTTTATAGATTAGATTACAATCTATGAAATATTGGCAAATATATCAATAAATCTGAATAAAAACATTGTAAATGTGGCTTACGTCTGTGTCTGGAGTGAAATGATGCCATGCTGCTGTTCATTGTAGTGGATTTTATTCAAATTACACATGTCGAGCCTTACTGCCATTTCATTGGATGACAATTGTCCACTCTCATGGACTGTAGGCTTTAAATTAGACGAAATGCTCAGGAACCACAAAAAACATGGGCTGACATGTGATGTCCATTGTAATGGACACAGGGTCCAAAAGGATTAAGGACAAAATTATTAGCCCCTTTAAGCTAATTTTTTTCCGATAGTCTACAGAACAAACCATCGTTATACAACAACTTGCCTAATTACCCTAACCTGCCTAGTTAACCTAATTAATCTAGTTAAGCCTTTAAATGACACTAAGCTGTATAGAAGTGTCTTGAAAAATATCTAGTCAAATATTATGTACTGTCATCATGGCAAAGATAAAATAAATCAGTTATTAGAAATGAGTTATTAAAACTATTATGATTAGAAATGCGTTGAGAAAATCTTCTCTCTGTTAAACAGAAATTGGGGGGGGGGGAATAAACAAGGGTGCTAATAATTCAGGGGGGCTAATAATTCTGACTTCAACTGTATGTGCACAAATATAATATTGTATAGCTTCCTATTAAAATTATAAATTTAAAAGATAGATTTGTGAGGGGTGTACTTGTATATGCTGAGCACTGTACATTATTGCGAGCTAAATATTCTTTAAAATGAGAACAAAACATTAAATGTAAATTTAATTAGGAAAATAAAAGGTCTTAAATTGGATCAGGATTTCATTAAATTGTCATTAATTGTCATTAAATATTTAATGCACAGCAGAAATATTAAAATTAATATGTTTGTCATTTGATGTTGGTTTTTTGTCTTGTTTTTCCAGTCTAGGCATCCATAAATCAACACCCATTTATTGAGATGCAAAATCAAAATATTAAATCTTTTTTTTTTGTTTGTTTGTTTGATTTTGAGCCAGTAAAGACGATGAAAAGTTATTGCTTAAAACAAAATACATTTATATTTTTCATTTTTAAAATCACAAGTAGTTTATTAAATTACAAGTGCTGAAATTCCCTCTCTCCCTACTTTTTAAAATCAGAAATTCACTTGAATGTATTAAACATTTATCTTGGCTTAAGGTGTTTCCCAGACATTTATATTGGAAAATAAGTCAGACACACTAAGGAAGAGCATCACTTTTGTGCAGTTTGATCAGAAAGTGCAGTAAAACTATCTCCACATTGTTGCCAAGCCTTTTTGTTTTTTGTAAAAGTACTGGAAATATGTTGGAAGTGGTGTTTTTAGACTTTTGAAGTGCTGTTAAAAATGCATTGTGTTCTCTCTGGATAATTACATTCACAGAACATATTGACATACGGTATTGTGAATCTTGTGATCCCCTTAATCTTTTTAAAGGGATAGTTCACCCAATATTGACAATCACACTGACCCTCACTTGTTCCAAACCTGTTTGGGTTTCTTTCTTCTTTCCTTCTGTAACCATTGACTTCCATAGTATTTGTTTTTCATACTATGGATATCAATGGTTTCAGATTTTCATCTTTCTTCAAAATATCTTCTTTTGTGTTCAACAGAGGAAAGAAACTCGCAAAGGTTTGTAACCACTTGAGGGAGAGAAAATAGTGAGTAAACTTTCATTTTTGGGTAAACTATCCCTTTAAATTGGTCCTTAAAAGCCTTACATTATGTCCATACTCTGTGGGTCACAGAGACTCAGATATTTGCTGCATTAAATCTCTGGTTCTAGTTAATACGACTTGTATACTATGTTCCTAGTACATCCATCTGTAAATATTACCCCCAGTTTTCTATAATTGCACTTATAACTTATACCTTTATCCTGCAATTTTTGCTACTGCACTCCTGGTTAGACCTAAATTGCATTTTGCTGCCTTATACTTGTGTGATGAGAATAAAGTTGTATCTAATCTAATTCATTTATATTTATCCTCTGTGTGGTCAAACGTTTCTAATGTAAACCATTAAAGTGTCACCTTTTAAGCACACTGTAGACCATTTCAATGTGGTCATGTTGTTGTCCCTTGAACATTTGCTGCTTGTTGTCAAGCTATTTCATAACTGTAACAATTCAATCATAACTTAAATGTTAAAACAGCTATCATAGCATTATTTATCTACATGTGGCTCTTTTTGAATTCTTTGAAGCTCTAGAAATAAGAAATGTACACCAGGAAATACGGTTGAACCATTGTTTTTGTTTACATCTCTCAAAATGGTCTATATACACTGTAGGTTAAGTATGTATATATACTGTCCACCCATATATAAACATCTTATCTTTCCTGATTTTGACTAATATAATAACGTGCACCTTTTGTGAAGCTGCTTTAGAATGATAATTATTGTGAAAAGTGCTATACAAACATACTTGAATTGTTTCAGATGGCCCAGACTGCAGAGATTTTATCGGCAGAACGAATCATACGATTGGCTGAAGGAATTCAAGACCCGGCACACAGTTGGTCAACAGATAAGAAGAACAGTGGAGTCCATTTCCAAAAGGTTCTTCACTGAAGTTGTAAGTGACTCTACGAGAAAGATGCCACAGTTTAAAGATTATAAATCATTATGCATTTCTCAATCTTAATGCTGTGATGGTAACACAGGTGTGTTTGTAAGGTAAGTTGAATTTAATCTGTTGCTTTAGTCACTAACCCAGAGATCTGTAATCAGCCTTGCATCGGTCAGGTTCTCGGAGACAGTTTTGCAGAAATCGAGTCCCTCGGAGCCCCTGAACACTTCTGTGAGGACGAGCTGCTTGGCATCTTGAACTCGGATAAAAGGTTGGAAATCAGCTAATGCTTTAGGTTATCGTCTTTTCAGTCTACAGGGTGACAGCAGGGTTATAAAAAATCATTTTTATAAAGGGTTTAAACAGTTGTGTGGCAACCTCTAACCAGGAGGTAAAAATTTATTCTATTTTTATAATCACATGTCTGCAGAAACACTTTGATATATTTTGACATTCTCCCTTTGCACATGTCATCCAAGGGGTAAGTCCTGTTCATTATCCTGTCCATTATCTCTTTCTCATTAGCATAAACAGCCCTGAGTGAGAAGCAGCCCTCCACCATTAGAGTTTTCACTTGCAGAAGATAATGTCAGCAACTGAGCATTATAAATGTGGAGAATGCACAAATAAACACTGTAGTCTCCATAGAATACCTTCTTCTCCGCTACTTCTTTTGACATTCAGTTTTCACAGAACCAACATTTGTCCTGTTTTGAATCTGCCGCTATATGGACACATAGGTGTTTGTAGCTCCGCCCTTAGGGACAGTCACGAAAAGGGGCAGTTTCAAAGTGTTATAAAAATGTATTTGTAGGGTATTTTGTTCACACACTTCACATACACACTCTGACATCAGGGGCGTATTTTACATCTTGTAAAAAGTGGCATAATAGGTCCCCTTTAAAATGTCTTAAATTAAAAATAATAATAATAGTTTAGGTCTTAAAATGTTTTGAATTGACTGAAATATGGTGTTAGAGTTCTTAAATAATTTTAATAAGGTCTTAATTTTCTTTTGTTCTTGCAATGCTATTCAATAGGGCCAGTACCCATCCAGTCACAAACAACCTATCTCAATAAAACGTTAACAAAAGTTACAATTATTAATTTTATATACCAATATAGTTCTGAATGTAGATCTTCCTTGCATTCAGGGCTTGACATTAACTTTTTTGATCATCAGCCACTTTGGCTAGTAGTTTTCCATCGTTGCTAGCCACTCTGCATTTTCACTAGCCACAATTTTGTTGTTGTGAAAATACATTTTATATGCATAAATTAGATTTGACATGCTGAAATTACTTGATTTAAATTATGTGTTTTGTGTGTTGTGATTTTGCTCAATGAGGATGAGCAAATGTGTCGGGGTTTCATAGTGTCGCATTGCAATTAGTTTTATTTCACATGATTTTTTAAGGCTCAACACTAAGGATTTTCTCTCTGCCCACACCAAACTAATTATTTCCTTGCCACAAATTATAAATAATGTGTGAAAACAAGCAAAATATAGCTGTATACATGCAGTTTTTATTCAACAAAAATGTTCTTAAAAAACAATTAATATTTTAAAAAAATTGTTCTTATGTATTTAAAACTATATACACAGTAGTCTGTCCAGGCTAAAGGTCCCAGATCACCAGTTAACCATATGTAAACGAAGAGGTAATCACCTGTTAGAGCAATGTTATTGTAAAGGACGATCATTAAACCATATTAATAAAAATAACTAAGCAAAAGAAAATGGGAAAAACATTCTATGTGCGGTAATGTAATGTGTATTTATAAAGCGCATTTATCGTGTATGGCCATACACCCAAAGCGCTTCACAATCATGAGGGGAGTCTCTTCACACCACCACCAGTGTGAAGCATCCATTTGGATGATGCGATGGCAGCCACAGGACAACGGCGCCAGTGCACTCACCACACACCAGCTATTGGTGTAGTGAAGAGACAGTGATAGAGCCAATTCAGTGGATGGGGATGATTAGGAGGCCATGATGGGTAAGTGCTGATTGAGGGACTTTGTCCAGGACACCGGGGTTACACCCCTACTCTTTATGAGAAATGCCATGGAATTTTTAATGACCACAGAGAGTCAAGACCTCAGTTTAACGTCTCATCTGAAAGTCTCATAATAAAAGGACGATCGCATGCACATGGTTGACGTTAGGCATATTAATATTACTCTGTTCAAAGAATAGTTAAAGTGAAAGTGGCAACCGCTTTCTGCTTACAAAAAAATCTCAAGCTCTTAAAAGCGGCAGGACTGTGGGTGCACATTTTTTTCCAGTATATTTTAAAGAGAAACCGATTGCACCAGTTGCGTTTTCAGGCACGGTTGCTTCGCACAAGGAAATGAGACACGGGAGCTTTTAAGCACTCGCGCGCATCACATCAGCTGTGACACTAAAGCCCTCATCAGTGAGTGAGGATCGCCTGTGTCTCACCGTGTGCCTGATCATCCTCTTATTCGATATTCTCCTGCTTTCTTTTGCTCGCTTGAACAATTATCAGCCGTGCTGCTTCTCCTTTCTAAGATCACATTTGCGCGCATATTGGCAAACGGTCAAACTATAATTCAAATCTTTAGTGACGAGTCAGCACTGGCAATTAAAAAATTATTTTCAACCAGCCAAAGTGGCTAGTGAGTGGCTGAATAACCTGCCACAGCTGAAATCTACCCGCATTTGGCAGGTTGGCGGGGGTTAATGTCAAGCCCTGCTTACATTAACATTTGTTTAAAAGTTCTCCATATATTTATAGCTACCAGGTGAGGACACTGACCTAGACAAACTGTTGTACATACATTTTTTTTATTGTTTTTAAATTGGCCCTTTTTTTATTGTTTTTAAATTGGCCTTTTTTTTATTAAGGATTTTCAAATAGTACAAACAAGAAAGACAATCAAACAAACAAACAAACCATCCCCAAGCGCTGCAAATTAAATAAAAATTTACAAATGTCAGTTTTAAAAAAAATAAAAAAAAATAAATAAATATAAATATATATATATAAATATATATAAATATATATATATATATATATATATATATATATATATATATATATATATATATATATATATATATATATATATATATATATATATATATATATATATATATATATATATATATAATTATTATTATTTTTAATTATCAAAATAAAACAAAAGAAACCAGAACTCCTTTAAAATAAAAAAAATTCAGAGTTTATGTAGAAAGGATTGGACAGGTTCCCAAAGTGTCCTGAATTTGTCCTGTTTGTGGTTGAGGTCATAAGTAAATTTTTCCAAATAAAGAAAGACTGACAACTGAGAAATCCACATGGAAATAGTTGGAATTTAAGAAGTAGGCCATTTTAGTGATATACATTTCTTAGCCAGATATGTAAGAGTTGTAAACAGAGGTTTGAGCTCTGAGTCAAAAAAGTCTTCAGGAATGTCATTCAACAAAAAAAAAGTGAGGGGGAGAAAATGAAACCTTTTCCAGTTATCTCCTGGACCGCAGAATGAACCCCTCTCCAAAATGGTTGGATGTGAACACAAGACCAAAATAGATGAAAAAATGTGCCCTTACAAGTTTTGCACTTAAAACAGAGATCGGAACAGGCTGGGAACATTTTATGCAGACGAACAGGTGTAAAATAAATTCTGTGGAAAAACTTAAATTTTGTTCATGTATGGAAATTGAGGTACAACTGGAAAAGTTTTGGAACTTTTTAGAAAACCATCAAAATGGCCTTTTTTAAGAAAATGTATGCTGGAAAAGTATTTGTGTATATAACTAGAGTTTGCTTGTTTTGACACATTATATAAAATACAGTATGTGGCTAAGAAATAAATTGATAAATAAATGGGGCAAGTAAAAACTCTTTTTACACTGGCCATTTAAAAAAAAAAAAAAAAAGTGTAGTTTTTGCCCTGTATAATTTGACTTGGTGAATCTTGCAGAAAGCCTGTCCTAGCTGTTTAACTTGTTTACAATGTCCCTCTTTTTTTCTCATGATGGCCTCAGGAAGACTTTGACACTTAAGTACTATGCAAAGAAAATCCTGTACTTCTTCCGGCAGCAGAACATTTTGAGGAATTTGAAGGTTTTTCTTGAGCGACCACCTGAACAACAATCAGCTCTGGAGGGTAAGCTAACAACAGATATCTCACAACAGAAAAGAAATGTTTGATGTACAGTTTAAGTTAAAAATATTATTCCTCCTTTGATTTGATTTTTAAAAAATATTTCCCAAATGATGTTTAACAGGGCGAGGAATTTTTCACAGTAATTCCTATAATATTTTTTCTTCTGGAGAAAGTCACATTTGTTTTATTTTTGCTAGAATAAAAGCAGTTTCTAATTTTTTAAACACAATTTAAGGTCAATATTATTAGCCCGCTTAAGCAATTTTCGTTTTCGATTTTCTACAAAACAAACCACTGTTATACAATGACTTGCCTAGTGAATCTAGTTAAGCCTTTAAATGTCCCTTTAAGCTGAATACTAGTATCTTGAAAAATATCTAGTAAAATATTCTGTACTCTCATCATGGCAAAGATAAAAGTCAGTTATTAGAAATTAGTTATTAAAACTATTATGATTAGAAATGTGTTGACAATCTTCTTTCTGTTAAACAGAAATTGAGAAATGTATACAGGAGGGCTAATAATTCCGACTTCCACTGTATATATAAATGTGTAAATGTAAATTTACATTATCATTTTCTTACTGTATGTGTATTGCACAGCCCTATTTGCTCTATTATCATGGGTGATTGAGCATAAAATGTCTTTTTTTATATTTACTTTAAATAACACCTCAATTTGTTAAATGTCTAATTCTAGGCGCTGTTTTGGTGGACCAGTATTGCAACCCTCTGACTGACGTCACTTTTGAGAGTATATCTACACAGGTAGAAGAAATCACAGACAAGGTGAAGAAGTGTCTGCGAGCGCAAAACGCCACACACCCAAGTCTACGAGCCAGTCAAGGTCAGTCATCAAAGAACCATCCGGAAAATTCAATTTGCTGTTCTCATGAGGTCTATTAGTCAGACCCAGACCCGCATTCTACCACTTGCCTGATAAAAAGCTTTCAGCTCAATGTCAATGTCTCAGAGGTCTCAGTTTAATTTCCGACATTTTTAATCTACTTTGACTGCATCTGGCAACCACAATAGCACTGATGTTCAGGGTTCATACGGATCTGGAAAACCTGGGAATTTTGACAAGGAAAAAATTATTTTTGGAAAAACAAAAACCCAAAATGTTTTAGAAAAGTCATTGAAATTTGTTGAACAAATATCCAGTGTACTTCAATATATTTGAGATGATTATATTGTTTACATTTTAAATACAATTGCACGGTTTGTCTCTTCACGTAAAGGTCACTGTGTGGGGTAAAAAAAAACAACTCGCAGTTTCAGCTTCACTTTTTACTCTCATTCATCATAATTCAAGTTACGTTTTAAGTGTGTTGTTCAGAAACAATCTCTAACTACAGGGGTAATATGCTGTGGGTGCTAATTTATACTATTCTTAAAAATGTTATAAAAACACAAGCCAACATTTGTCAAATATTTTTCACACAGACAGCAGGATACTTAATAAAAACGGTTTTACATGTACAGTTGAAACCAGAAGTTTACATACACTCTAAAAAAGGAACATAACCATTTTTTTTTTTTAAAAATGTCTGATGATAAATCATACTAAACGTTTACTATTTTAGGTCTGTTAGGATTACCTAAATCATTTACATTTGCTAAATGCAAGAATAATGAGGGAATTTTTTTTTGGAGAAATTGTAATAATTTCTAGACAGTCAAAAGTTTAGATACATTTCCTTGGTATTTTTTTAGCTTTGCTTTTAAACTGTATAACTTTGGTCAGATGTTTTGGGTATCCTTCTACAAGCTTCTCACAATAGTTTGCAGGAATTTTGGCCCATTCCTCCTGACAGAATTGGTGTAACTGAGTCAGATTTGTAGGCTGTCTTGCTCGCACAAGCTTTTGTATCTCACAAATTTTCTATAGGATTGAGCTCAGGGCTTTGTGATGGCCACTCCGAAACATTCACTCTGTTGTCCTTAAAGCACATTTTAACAAATTTGGCAGTATGCTTAGGGTCATGGTCTGTTTGGAAGACCCATTTGTGGCCAAGTTTTAATTTCCTGGCTGATGTCTTGAGATGTTGCTTCAGTATTTCTACATAATATTCTTTCTTCATGATGCCATCTATGCTGTGAAGTGGACCAGTCCCTCATGCAGAAAAACAGCCCCACATCATGATGCTGCCGCCCCCATACTTCACAGTTGGTATGGTGTTCCTAGGCTTGTAAGCTTTTCCCTTTGTCCTCCAAATGTAACACTGGTCATTATGGCCAAACAGTTCAATCTTAGTTCCATCAGACCACAGGACATGTCTCCAAAAATTATTCTTTTTCCCAGTGTAACTTAGCAAATTGTAATCTGGCTTTTGTTGTTGATTCTGGCTTGTTGATTTTCCCATGTTGTCACACAAGGAAGCAGTGTGTTTGAGGTTTTCCTTAAATACTGTTCTACAGTTGTGCCTCCAGTTAACTCAAATGTTGTCAATTAGCCAATCAGAAACTTCCAAAACCTTGACACCATCATCTGAGCTTTTCAGAGGCATAATAATCTTATAGTATGTAAACTTGACTTTCAAGAAAAGTTATAACAATTTCTCAAAAAATATCTCTTAATATATCATTATTCTGCTATTAAGCATAACCGAAACAAATGTGATAATCCTAACTTGCCTAAAAGAGAAACAGTTTAATCACATTAACATCTGACTTTTTTTTTTTAAATGGTTATGTCAACATAAATTACATAGATTATTCCATATTTTTTGATATGTTGTACTAAATTTGAACATGCATATTTTCCTATTTACTGCGGTACATGAAACATTAGGTAATAAATATTTACCTGAAAGTTTTAGAAAAGTCCTGGAATTTTAGTAGTAAAAATGTGTATGAAGCCTGTGTAGTGTTGTGTATCTGATAGTTTTTTGGTGTTTCTTTAGGTGAATGCTTCGTTCTGGAAGATTTTGAGTTTCAAAGGCAAGTCATCTGTGCTGTTAACGCAGTACTGTATGAGCAGTTACAGTACAAGGGCAATGAGCGCGACTACTACAATCCACTCAACTCATACATACATCAGGTAAACCTCTCATATCAATATCATATTCCAAAATACTCTATTTAGGTAGATGTAGATATTAATCAATGTTAATGCAAAACTAGTTTGGCGCACTAGTGTACATGCAGTAAGTAAATTACTTTATGTATATGTAAATGTGTATATGTAAGTTTACATTACTTTATCATTTTCAGTAACACTTTACAATAAGGTTGTATTAATTAATGTTAATTAATGTATTTACTAAACAGACTAACACAATCCAGATGAACTTTGGCAACATCTTTAGAATGCTTCAAAAAAAAAAAAAAATCTACCTGCAAAGCTACAGTGCTGTTCGAAGTTTTAGTGACTTGTGTAAAAATCCTGTAAGATGAATATAATAATGCATAAATAATGCATAAATACATTTCATTTATTTATCAATTACCTTATATTAACTAAATCAAATCAACATTTGGTATGACCACACTTTGCATTTGAAACACTTGGTACACTTAATGTAATATATTAAAGGTGCAGTATGTAAGTTTGACACCCAGTGGTTGAACTAGGTATTGCACTCCTGGATCATAATAAAAGTACGCTGGGATGCCAGATTGAGTACAGGAGCGAGTGATTTAAACTGTGTTCTAAATAAAAGCAACGACACGCGATAGAGGGAATATTTTCCATATTAAAAGGAGTTTTTGTCCTAACCAACACCTCGAATTGATATATTAGAAATGGCTTCTATTTCTCACAGCTGAACAACAGAAACCTATGACAGCTAGATCACCTCAGGTAAGCCTTGAGTGCTTTATTCTGTGCTAAATGCTAACAATGCGAGTTTAAATGCATTTTACATGGCATTTGTTGCCATATACTGAAAGCAGAAAGTTCACCTCAGATCTTGAAAATACAATAAACCGTCTGAAATTGAACTTTAGAACTAAACACATATGAGTGATTCAGCATCTACATTGATGTTAAAGTGGGTTAACATGTATTAAATAGATTCTAAACCTTACCGTTTGGTGAGCGAGTGCATATTCTGTGCTTCTGAAAGGCTGTATTTACATTTCTGCCGCGTTTCGTCTGGTGCAAACAGCCAAATAGCTGGTCACTGCCTCTCTCGTCACAGCGTGTTGTTAGGACACGCGGTTACAATGTAACCTGCTCACCTAATGTTTACGTTCGTAATATTTATGTAATTTGCTAATTAATAACCTCATGTGGAACTGCATCTGTCTCCCATACTGTTCTTTTTGGTCACGGACGCATGCTTTCAGAGTCTTTCTGAATGAATGAATGAAATACGCTGTTTTCCAACAAGGCAACCCAGGGTGCTGACATATAATTGGCTAAACTGGCATCGTGCATATGAAATTTATCTAAACAAAGACAGCGTTCCGGCACGGAAAACCCATTTTCAAAGCAGAATATCTGACTTCAGCATTGTTTTTCAGTTAAACAAGTATGTTTACTTGGGATGTTTCTTAAATATCAGCACACCTATTATGGTGTTTTTATGCTTTAGAGGAGTCAAAAACTTACATACAGCACCTTTAATATTAATATAATTAATATATCACCCTGCAGCCCATGGCCGGTTACTCACTGAAGCCAAGCAGGACTGAGCCTGGTCAGTACCTGGATGGGAGACCACATGGGAAAACTAGGTTGCTGTTGGCAGTGGTGTTAGAGAGACTAGCAGGGGGTGCTCAACCTAATGTCCTAATGCCTCAGTAAAAGTGAAGGGGACACTACACTGTCAGTGGGCGCCGTCTTTCGGATGAGACGTTAAACCGAGGTCCTAACTCTCTGTGGTCATTAAAAATCCCATGGCACTTCTCGTAAAGAGTAGGGGTGTAACCCCGGTGTCCTGGCCAAAGTCCCTCAATCGGCACTTACCCATCATGGCCTCCTAATCATCCCCATCCACCGAATTGGCTCTATCACTGTCTCTTCACTCCACCAATAGCTGGTGTGTGGTGAGCGCACTGGCGCCGTTGTCCTGGGGCTGCCGTCGCACATCCAAGTGGATGCTACACACTGGTGGTGGTGGTGTGGAGAGACCCCCCCCCCCCCCCATGATTGTGAAGCGCTTTGGGTGTATGGCCATGCAAATGCGCTATATAAATACACATTACATTACATGTATTTACTAACATGAACAAACAGTGAACAATACATTCATTAAAATATTTGTTCATGTTAGTTAATGAAACTACAGTTGTTTATTGTTAGTTTACGTTAACTCAAGGTACATTAGGTAATGTTAACAAGCATGAATCTGGATTTTAATAATGCATTAGTAAATGCTGAACTATGATTAATAAATGCCGAACAAGTATTAGTTTATGTTAGTAAATGAATGAACAAAACCTTTTTGTAAAGTGACCTCCATTTCTTACTGTACATGTATGCCCATGCGTTGCAATATTACAATAATCTATTTAAACTAAATGCTGTACTGTTTATCAGGTGAACGATGTTGGGTGACTATCAAATTTACACAAAAATATAAAGCAGGACAAAAAATTTTTTTTTCAAAACTGATAATAATAGAGTTCATTAATAAAGGGATAGTTTAGGGAAAGTACTCACCATCTACTCGACATTCACTTGTTCCAAATCTGTCTGAATTCCTTTTTCCTGTCAAAAACAAAAAAGTAGTCAATTCGTAGTCAAAATTTACATGGGTGTATGCAAATATACTGTAGTAACTATTACTGGTGAACAGTTTATTTACACACTCTATACATACACACAGAGACAATACAAACATACACACACTTGCTATACATATACAGTTGAAGTCAGAATTATTAGCCCCCCTTTGATTTTTTTTTTTTTCCCTTTTTTAAATATTTCCCAAATGATGTTTAACAGAGCAAGAACATTTTCTCACAGTATGTCTAATAATATTTTTTCTTCTGGAGAAAGTCTTATTTGTTTTATTTCGGCTAGAATAAAAGCAGTTTTTAATTTTTTTAAATCCATTTTAAGGTCAAAATTATTAGCCCCTATGAGCTATTTTTTTCCGATAGTCTACAGAACAAACCATCATTATACAATAACTTGCCTAATTACCCTAACCTGCCTATTCAACCTAATTAACCTAGTTAAGCCTTTAAATGTCACTTTAAGCTGTATAGAAGTGTCTTGAAAAATATCTAGTCAAATATTATGTACTGTCATCATGGCAAAGATAAAATAAATCAGTTATTAGAAATGAGTTATTAGAAATATTATGATTAGAAATGTGTTGAAGGAATCTTCTCTTCGTTAAATATAAATTGGGGGAAGAAATAAACAGGGGGGCTAATAATTCTGACTTTAACTGTACATACACATACACACACACTATACACACATACATATCTATATATATATATATATATATATATATATATATATATATATATATATATATATATATATCTCTATATATATATATATATATATATATATATATATATATATATATATATATATATATATATATATATCTCTATATATATATATACATACACACACACACATACATACATACACACACACACACAATACATACACAAACACTATACATACACACACACACTATACAGACTGTATACACACACTATACATACACTATACACATACACACTGTATACACGCACTACATACAAATACTATACATATGCACACACTATAAACAAGCACACACACACACACGCACAGTGTTTGCATACACACATTTAAATTTCACGGTAATTAGTCAATCATTTCCCTAATTAGTCATTTACTGTACTGCAGTGAATGAAAAACTACTTTATATTCAACAAAAAAAAAAAAAATGGAGAAAAAAATGTTTCAACAAACATAACAAAAAACATTAATCATTGAGCACCAATTATATCCAATTATAACATACATACACACACAAACTTGATAGGAACTAAATATTTTCCAAATAATAGTTTACACCCATTTATAATTTTAATCTTTCACAGTATACTTTAGTTTTTTTACACCAAAAAAATAAATACAAAGATGAATACATTTTAGGATTGGGAGACCTCCCATAAAGATTCTTCAGTTTTAAAAGGTTGTGAGATAAAGATGTGTATGTATATTTCTCACTTTGCGCCCCCTTGTGGTCAGGTGCTGCTTCGCCGGACAGGCATTCCCATCAGCCTCTCAGTGCTCTACATGACTCTGGCCAGGAAATTAGGAGTCCCTTTGGAGCCCGTCAACTTCCCCAACCATTTCCTGCTGCGCTGGTGCCAAAATCAAAGGAGGTGGGCATTAAAACCTGGCAGATAAACATTAGTATAGTATATTAATATGGTATAGTTCACCTGAAAAATAAAGTTCTTTCATCATCTGCTCTCCTTCAAAAGTTTCTTTCTATTGTTGATCATAAAAGAAGGTATGGTAATATTTTAGTTTAAGTAACAATTCACACCATTTACTACTGGCTTATTACCTGCCTATTATTAAGATATTAACTGTTTATTAGTACAGTGTGATCTTATTTTACATCCTTAATCCTACCCAATACATAAAAATAACTACCACCTTACTCTTAATAAGCAGCTAATTAAAAGTTTTGGTAACACTTTATAATAACTACACACTATGAATCATTTAATAATCATTAGCATCTATTGAATTTATTATCTGTTAGGCATTAACTCTACATTAATAAACAATAGTAAGCAGTTTATAACTGCAGCTACAAATGCTGTATTCTTGACCTTTAACTAGGGCCAAACAGAATCTGCGGACATCTTTTGCCATTTCTGCTGAGAATTTTATTAAAAATCTGCAGATTTATGCGGAATGATTGTGGGAGTATCATAACTAAAAATTAATATACAGTATGAAGTAAAAAATAATACCTTTTTAAATTTTATTTAATGTTAACAATGCAAATCAATTAGATCCACTATTTATTTGGTAAACAAAGCAAGTCTTTCATATAATATCTCTACTAAAAGACAGAAAATATTACTTTAAAAACTGTATTGTGAATGAATCATATAAACATTTTCATATTAGTCAATAATATCACTGAAATTAATTTAAAAACGGAATAAATATAAATGTACACACATTTACACAAGTAAATAAACAGAATCAATGATGGGCTAAAAATCTGCACACACAGATTCCGTGTGGGCCTACTTATAACATTTATAATGTCCTTAATAATTGTACTTTCATACTTTGTGACTGGTTGATTGTTCATTACTAAACTAAGTATTGCATTATTTACAAACCATTTGTATTTAGGAGTAGTTGGTGGTTTTTAAAATGAGTCAGTAAATGATTAATAAACTATTGAAATCAAAATTTCTATATTTTATTTTTCAGGCATATAGTAATGGTCACTATGTATGTTAATAAATGCTTTATTAACTCAACTTCATCCAGTTTTGTGACCTAATCTAGAGTGAGGACTATTTATGCTTTATAAATCCCTAATAAATGACAATTAAAGGCTCAGTATCAAGTGAACAATAATCTTTGCAATCTTATCTAAAAAGTAAAATTACTTTAAAGTTTAAACATTGCCGAATAACTGAAGTGTCAAAATACGACATACAATTGGATAAAACAACAACAATATAATAATTTAACAATATAATAGGATGCAATGTTTAAACTGTACAGTAATTTTATTTTAGATAAGACTATCCATTTAGTTTTTCTGCAATGTACATCTTGCGATCTAAAAACTTGCGATAAAATTATGTACTGTCATCATGGCAAAGATAAAATAAATCAGTTATTAGAAATGAGTTTTTGAAACTCTTATATTTAGTAATGTGTTGAAAAAAAATCTTCTCTCCGTTAAACAGAAATTGGGGAAAATATTAAACAGGGGGGCTAATAATTCTGACTTCAACTGTATGTACAAGTTACAGTATTTGCCGACCGCTTCAACTTTTGACTAAGTATACAAAAAACTATAGATCTCTTGAAAGATTTGTTTTGTTTGGATGAATCTAGAGAGCCTCATGATTATGTTAATATATATTTGTGAACAAAAATTCTTTTTTAGTAACATGAAAATTGCCTTTATTTATGAGGGCTGGCCTATATTTTGCATCCTGGAATTAGGGACAGGAAGTTGAAGGCCTCATGTGACAGAAAATAAATCAATTCCTTTTTTTCTTCCTTGAAAGCTTTCATTTGGTTGTTTGCTTGCATGTTATTGAGAATTTAAACATGGATAACATGTAGACAATTACTTATAAAAGGAAAATGGCAACTATGAACTGAGGCAACTATATGGGTTAACTCAAGGTGCATTAACTAATGTTAACAAGCACTTTGGATTTTATTAATGCATTATTTTATGTTGAACTATGATTAATAAATGCTTTACAAGATTATTCAGTCTTCATTAATGTTAGTAAATACATTAACTGTAAATGTTACTTAAATTTGCTTGAAATCTTACATAGTCACAGACCTTATAATAAATCTTTGGTAACACTTTATTTTGATGGTCCATTTGAGTATTAGTAGACTGTCTACTTAATATCTGTTGAGACTGACATTTAACAGTCCTTCAACAGACATTTAACTGACTATAAGAAACTTTGCAATTACATGTCAACTTACACTAACCCTAACCCCAACCCCAACCCCAACCTAACAGTCTACTTATAATCTAATGATAATTAGTTGCAATGTAACTTAAATTCAACAAACAGACTGTCAAAATAAAGTGTGACCAAATCTTTCACTCTATTAGACTTCTGAACTGTGTTTTCTGGTTAATTATAATCTCAAATGAACATGTGACTATTCGACCATTGCGATATCAGCAATGCTGAAACAATATATTGTGCAGCCCAACTCTAAACAATGTCAGAAACCGGAAGATATTGAGCTCAAAAGTATTTGCTTTCCTTCTATGGATGCCATTGGTTATCAGTTTTCAGTATTCCTCAGTATATCATCTTTCAACTGGAATAAAAAGAAACTAAAAGCTTTAGATCAAGTTAATGATTAGTAAATGTTCATTTCAGGGTGATCTCATTTATTTATTTTTATTGCTTAATCCTTCTTCATCCAAATCAGTAGTATAAAGTTAACTGCTGAAATGTTTTGCAGATGTAATGACATCTACGACTATATATACATTGATGCGTTTGGGAATGGGAAGCAGCTGGCTGCTAAAGAGTGTGAGATTCTGATCAAACACCAGGCGACAGCAGATTACTACAGCGCCATAAGTACCAGCGAGCTTCTGCTTCGGATGGTGGGAAACCTGCTAAACATCGGCATGAGAGGGTGAGACAGACTCGCACTTTCATTTTACTGTAATTGTTGTAGTTTTTGGGGTTATGGATGGTACAAACGTTTTTATTCTTGTTGTTGAACTTGTTTGTGTGCTGACATGACATCATATAATCACCACTGCAGCATGCATCAAAGTAAAACATTTAGTAGTGTTTTTATGCTACTTGTGCTTTTTTTTAATCAATTAGCATATTTTTCTACACTGAAAAGAATATATACTTTGCAGTCCTTTTTTTCAAGTTGGTTCAATTTGTTACAACTGATTTTCTTTCTTCATGGTATAGTTTTACTTTAGCTCAAACTTAACTTTAATTTAGTCTAAATCTAAAATATTTTTTGTGGTCAAGAAAAAATACATTCACACAAATAAGAATATTGTTTACTATAAAGACTTTTTTTAAATTACAACATAGATTTTATTATGGAAAAACTATATTTTACCGTTAGGTCAAAGTATAATTTTGCTTTAAAACAACCTAAAATTAACCATATTAGTTGTATGTATTAGAAAGGTAATAGTATCTATTGCGGTTTATTAATGTGACTGTTTATTGTGACTAGTTGGCATACAAAATAAAAGTTTGCATTTAAATAAGTATGTGCGCTTTGTACATTTATTATGTAAAAAATACACACATACATGTATATACTTTAAATAGATTTACATATATTATTATATATTTTAATATTGTTATATCATATATTATTTTTGTATAAATATAAGTATACATTTTTATAACTGTATACATATATACTTGGATGTGTATATGTATATAAACAATATATATATATATATATATATATATATATATATATATATATATATATATATATATATATATATATATATATATATATATATATATATATATATATATATATATATATATTATTATTATTATTATTATTATTAGCCCCCCTGAATTATTAGCCCCCCTGTTTATTTTTTTTCCCCAATTTCTGTTTAACTAAGAAGATTTTTTCAACACATTTCTAAACATAATATTTTTAATAACTAATTTCTAATAACTGATTTCTTTTATCTTTGCCATGATGACAGTAAATAATATTTGACTAGATATTTTTCAAGACACTTCTATACAGCTTAAAGTGACATTTAAAGGCTTAACTAGGTTAATTAGGTTAACTAGGCAGGTTAGAGTAATTAGGCAAGTTATTGTATAACGATGGTTTGTTCTGTAGACTATCGGAAAAAAATTGCTCATTTATATATATATACACACACACAAACTTTTATTTGGTCTGCGATTAGTCACTACTAAAGAGCATTTTATTTTGCATTTAAAAAGGTCATATTTTGGTTTTAGGGGTCTCCAACAACATGCTGATATGCGTGCAAGGTCAAAACACACTTTCATTGTCTTATAATATGCATTTTTTTACCTAATTATCCCAACAACTCCCATATGAATCGTTCAGCGATTCACTTGTTCCCAAACCCCTCCTTAGCACGAAGCTAGTCTGCGCTGATAGGACCGATGACCCAGTCTATTGCGATTAGTTGACTGCATTCAGAGCGAGACAGAGAAAAATGCCCACCACGGCTACAGTATGTAGCAGCAGAAAGTATGTGAGAGCCCAATGCAGGAATGCAATAAAGCAATGCAGTTAAACACCAGCATATTACTCTACTCTTAACCCTAACTCCAAGTAATAATGACACACATTCAGTATTAATCCACACAGTGGCAAACGTTGAATTATTTTGAAAATTGACCTCGCCACGCGTGTGAGGAACAGCTGATGATGGCCATCCGCTTGTTAAGTCGTGACTTATGGAATACTGTTTCTGGGTCCAAGCCGCTACTCATTTGAATTGAGAAAATATTTGTTTATGGCCACCTTTTAGTCCTATCGCACATTAAAGTTAATTTTATATAAAATCATGGTGTGCACGACAGTCTCTGGACTTGCTGCATCACAAATACCAAATTTTAACAATTTATAAAAAATATATCATTTTCTGGCCATCTGATGTTAGGCATGGATATATAAAATGCGATCGTGATTTTTGAAAGTATTACAGCGTTTTGTAAACGTTTATTATTACCGTTTGATGAGTCTCCCCATACAGTTTGATAGAGCGCTTGGAGCCAGAAAGCAACTTCGTGTGACGTAATACTTAAGCGGATAGCAAAGGCAAACAGCAGAGGATTATGATTTCAGAAACGCATTTAAATCGGTAAAGGAAGAAGCACGCATCACGTTTTTAACATAGTTTTGGCCACAATATGTAAACAGCCCCATGAAGGTTTAACATGAGAGATATAGTACAAGCACTGATCTATAATCGATACGTGATTACAAACCGCGCGGGGTGATTACAACTTATAACACACAATTAAACACATATTTTGCAAACTACACAAAACGAGGCAACAGTTTTAATAACATTTACATGTTATGATACGGAGGAAGAAGAAACTGGTCCATTTGAATTGTAACGGTTACTGACAAAGTCCCATAGTGTCTGAAGGGAAAGGCACGTTCACGTTTTACCGGAACTGGAACTACATATTTGGTGATGTACTGCATCGACGTCGATGCGATCAAGGAAAAGATCCGAATCTAACTTGATTCGTTTATTCGACTCTAAGTCGACTATTTCGCTAAAGAATCAATAGTTTTAAACACGGTGCACTTTCAGATTTAAACCTCAGCTGGATGTTTTCATTCATTTAGTGCTGTGTTGTTACTCACTAAGTAAGCTCATTTAAAAAAAAAAAAACCTTAATAGGGGCTCTTTAATGGTTTAACAACACTACTAGTATCGAAACGAATAAGACCTAGTATATTATGAACAAATACCAGTATTTTAATAACAAATAAGTACTAATGCGTAATAAATAAAATACTAGTGTATTTTAATGCCACTATGCATCTTTTAGATAATAGTACATTTTCTGTTAAGTACAATTACTTATTCGTTTTTAAAACCAATCCTAATGCACACTTGCTGACCAATCAAAGGACTCTGGGCTTTTTTTTTTCAGAAGGTGGGGCTTTGTAAAAATCAGAATTTAATCAGAGCATTAATACACTATGGCAATAGAGGTGCTGTAATAATGTATTTTGTACCTTTAAGGCATGCCAACTTCTAAACCACATGCCAGATAAACAACATAACGAGTTATTATAACAGCATTACATTGCCTCTTTTTTTCGTGCTCATCAGTCTGGGAATTCTGCAGATTGTGTTTTATGTAAATGAAACTGCTTGTCTTGGCTGTCAGCTCAACTTGTGAAGTTGTCAACGCCATGTTTGTTACAAAATGTGCTCGCTTTCTTGTGTTTTGTCTAGGGAAGGGAATGAGAAATCATATCAGCTCCTGCGGGACTCTCTGGATCTCTACCTCAGTATTAACCCTGATAACGTGCAGTATCTTCTGCTACAGGCCCGTCTATACTTCCACCTGGGCATCTGGCCAGAGAAAGTGAGTGTCAGAAATGGCCCACCATTCCCCAAAGACATCCTGTTTGCTTGATACAGGCTGTATGTAGGGCTGTGTGATATTTATTGTCTGCGATATGCAAAGAAAGATGTTTTTTCAGCATGCTTTCGAGCAGAGATGCCCAAACTAGGACCCGCTAGCCAAAGTTGGCCCGTGGTAACCTTTGATTTGGCCCGCCATCCCATCTGAAAATGGTTTAGAGATTGTCATTTCAAATTTAATGTAACCTTTTATTTTTAAGCTACAAAAAAGCTATCTGAAATTAAATGTTTCAATTTAAATGGTGTAAATTAATCAGATTTAGTTTAAAGTCTACATACGACGGATAGAGGACAATGCAGAGACTTTGGTGAGTGACTCAAGGCAAAGGCAGATTGTGCTTGACTAGTGTATTCAGCATTGAACTCCACTATGTTATAAGTATGATTGTTTATTGGAATAGTTTATAATTAAAGTTATACTGCATTTGTTAATACGATTCAAAATCAATTTTATATTATGAAAAAATAATATGAATTAGGAAATTACTCATGGCAACTTTAATGAAAAATAGTTTGGTATATTTATCTTCAGCCCAAGGCCAATGAGATTTGGTTTTTGGCCTTTCATACAAAAAGGTTTGAGCAGCCCTGCTTTAGAGACAGTGTGTGTTTCTGTATCATTTTATAAGGGAAGCTTAAGGTGTTTGACCAATCAGAATCCTGTTGGTCATCTAACCAATCAAAGCACTCTGGGATTTTTCCGAAGGCGGGGCTTTGTAAGACCAGAAGTTAATGAGAGCATTTATAATAACCGCACACTAGCCTTGGCTAATAGATAAATAAATCCATGACAGGCCAAACCGGCACAAACACCCATTCCGCATAATAATGTTTAATTAATGTTATCAGAAAAAAAACTCATAACTTTTGTAAAGCTGTTCCTATTTTTTTATTATTAATAAACCTCTTTATTATTAAATTCAGATTGACTGCTTTCCTATAACCATAGAGCAAAGGACTATAAATATTAAGGCAGTGACTGCTGTATATACACAATGTTAAAGAAGGTCGTTGCTATTTTGAATGTAGATGCTATAAACGGCACTAAATATCACTCTGGTTTCACTGTGTGCCAAGTAATAGATGTTATTCACAAAGAGTGCTAGACAAAAGTAATATGCTAGATTTACTGAGGGAATATTATATATGCAATTTGTCAACACATCTGGCTCTGTGTACAAAAAAGACCACATTTTCACATTACTTATAGATGCTTTTACATTCATTCATTAATTTTCACATTCACAGTGGAATGAACCGCCAACTTATCCAACATATGTTTTACACAGGGGATGCCCTTCCAGCTGCAACCCAGTACTGGGAAACATCCATACACACTCAATTCACACACACTCATACACTCCAAGTACATCCAATTCACCTATAGCGCAAGTCTTTGGACTTGTGGGGGAAACCGGAGCACCTGGACATGCAAACCTTGATGCTTTTACATCTATATGATATTAGGTCTAATATTATAGTACTATTTTAAAGTACAACTTAATATAGTAAAATGTGTTTCATTTTTAAATATAATATTTAAACTGGTAGTGTTTTAGGAGACTTTGAAGAATAGAAAGTCACAAAAGAACACTTTATTATCAGGTTTTACTTTTTATTTCTTCCAGGTTTTTGTCACACTTGCTAAATAAATGCATTTGTATGTTTAAAAAAAAAAATCATGGGTATGGGTACATGGCACGGAAAAACAAGTCAAGGTGAACGCTTCGTAATGCTTACAGGTTAACAAGACTAAGCAATGGAAATGAAAAGGAAGTGTATATACATTCACTGGCCACTTTATTAGGTACACCTGTCTAACTGCTCAATGCAAATTTCTAATCAGCCAATCACGTGGCAGCAACTCAATGCATTTAGGCATGCAGACATGGTCAAGACGATCTGCTGCAGTTCAAACCGAGCATCAGAATGGGGAAGAAAGGTGATTTAAGTGACTTTGAATATGGCATGGTTGGTGGTGCCAGACGAGCTGGTCCAGAAACTGCTGATCTCCTGGGATTTTCACACACACAACCATCTCTAGGGTTTACAGAGAATGGTCAGGAAAAGAGAAAATATCCAGTGAGTGGCAGTTCTGTGGGCGCAAAGAGGAGAATGGCCAGACTGGTTTGAGCTGAAAGAAAGGCAACAACAACTCAAATAATCACTCGTTACAACCGAGGTATGCAGAAGAGCATCTCTGAACACACAATACGTCCAACCTTGAGGTGGATGGGCTACAGCAGCAGAAGACCACACCAGGTGCCACTCCTGTCAGCCAAGAACAGGAAACTGGTGAGCACAGGCTCACCAAAATTGGACGATAGAAGATTGGAAAAACGTTACCTGGTCTGAGAGGTCTCGATTTTTGCTGCAACATTCGGATGAGAGGGTCAGAATGTGGTGTCAACAACATGAATGCATGGATCCATCCTGCCTTGTATCAACGGTTCAGGCTGGTGGTGGTGGTGGTGGTGTAATGGTATGGGGGATATTTTCTTGGCACACTGAGCCCATTAGTACCAATAGAGCATCGTGTCAACGCCACAGCCTACTTGAGTATTGTTGCTGACCATGTCCATCCCTTTATGACCACAGTGTACCCATCTTCTGATGGCTACTTCAAGCCGGATAACACTTCATGTCAAAGCGTGAATAATCTCAGACTGGTTTTTGAACAGGATAGTGAGTTCACTGTACTCAAATGGCCTCCACAGTCACCATAACTCAATCCAATAGAGCCCCTTTGGTATGTGGTGTAACGGGAGATTCACATCATAGATGTGCAGCCGACAAATCTGCAGCAACTGCGTGATGCTATCATGTCAATATGGACCAAAATCTCTGAGGAATATTTCCAGTATCTTGTTGAATCCATGCCAAGAAGGATTAAGGCAGTTTTGAAGGCAAAGAAGGTCCAACCCCGAACTAGTAAAGTGTACCAAATAAAGTGGCCGGTGAGTGTATAGTCCATGTGATAAGTAAAAACATGCTACAGCTGTGTCTGTCTGAGAATGTACGGATTATTGTCAGCTGTTGCAGGAGTTAATGGGTGCAAAGAGTTCTGGGAGTTGTGGTTCTGCAGGAATACTGGAATAAATCTCATGCGTTGATAACACTGCTGGCGACCGTGACAAAAGGCAGTCAAAATTATTAGCCCCCTTTAGCAATATCTTTTTATATGCTACAGAACAAACCCTCATTATACAATGACTTGTCTAATTACCCTAACTTACCTAGTTAACCTAGAGTAGTTAAGCCTTAAATGCAGAGATGTATAGTATTGAAGTAGAACTACTTCACTACTGTACTTAAGTACTAAAAGGCTGTATCTGTACTCTACTGGAGTATTGTTTTATTCTCCTACTTTTACTTCAGTACATATTTCCGATGAGTTTAATACTTTTACTCCAGTAGATTTTTTATGTTCTGCATAGTTACTCGTTACAATTATAAAAATGTAAGGAATCATTCCAAACCCTCATTATCACTGCCAGAGCAGCAGATGGCTCTGTCATAGGTTTGACTAAACTGGCTCGTCATCATTCAGACGATCAAAGAAGACAGCGCTGCCTGCCTGTATTGAGAGCATTTTAGTTTGTTTTCGACATGGAAACCCCAGAAATTCCACCTTTAACTCCTTCACTTTCAACTGTTCGTGGCGATGAGGAAAAAGACCACCCGTGGCCCTATTTAGAGTCCATGTTTGCATTTGTCGGAGTGAAAGACAGTTCATATAGAATGAAGTGTATACTCTGCCTCCCAAAAGATTGCGAAATAATGGCCTTCAAAAATTCACCGTAGAATTTGAAGAAACATATCAAGTTAAGTTAAAAATAATGTAATTATAAATGTAGTAAGAGCTAGATAAGTCAACTAACGTTAGCTACCCACGGTTCATAACATGCTGCAATGTTCACTTAATGTTTTATTTATATTATAAATCGTAAACCATGGTTCTTTTTAAAATAAACAAAACAATATGATGTCTTTGGACTGCTTTCTTTAATAACTACATAACGCAATACTTGTACTTTTACTTTCAGTACTTGAGTAGAACATTTTAGAATAAACTACTTGCAATACTTAAGTACAAAAAATGTTGAATACTTTAGTACTTCCACTTAAGTATTGTGCTTAAAGAGCACTTCAACTTCTACTCAAGTCACTTTTTTGATAGAGCACTTGTACTTTTACTTAAGTCTGGGTCTCTAGTACTTAAGCTGAATGCTAGTATATTGAAAAAGTAAAATATTACTTACTGTCATCATGGCAAAGATAAAAGAAATCAGTTATTAAAACTATTGTGTTAAGAAATGTGTTGTAATACATTGAACTTGGAGGGAAAAAAAATATGAAATAATTCAAATTTAACAGGAGGTCTAATAATTCTGTCTTCAACTGTGTTTCCAAAACATGTTTTTCACACTCAACCTGCACACACACACACGAATATTAGCAATTAAGCAACAAAACACAAACTGTACATCCTCTTTGGCTCCATCAATGTCTGCCTGTGTATGCTAATGAAAGTATAGCCACTGTGTTTCTAATAAACGGTCCTGTTTGATTTGTGTCTGTCTGAGGTGTTGGATATTCTCCAGCACATCCAGGCTCTGGACCCATCTCAGCACGGAGCGGTGGGGTATCTGGTGCAGCACACGCTCGAGCACATCCAGCATAAGAGACATCCAGTGGAGCCGGAGGTGAAGAGACGCAGCGCTCCTGAACACAGAGACGTTCAGTTCTCTACAGGCCTCATCATGAAGCATAAGAGGTGAGCAGCTCTTTAATAAACACCGCGCAACATATCAAACTCGGAAATTTGAGAACTGCAAGAGGAGCTTGAACTTCCATCTTAAATATTAAAACGTTCTCTGTTGCGAGTTTGGGCACCACTGCTGTTCACTATAAAACCCAACAGTCAACTTTATCAAATGAAATGAGTGTAGTTAACTCAACATTTACTGAAAGTTAATTCTACTCATTTGAAAAGAGTTTTGAACTCAGTGTTGAAGGTAATGAGTTAATTAAATACCTCATTACTTCAACTTAAATGGAGCAAGTCCACAGTACTCATATAGATTAGTTTAACTCAAATGGTTTGTAGCAATCGGTTTCTTCAAACGGTTTGAGTTGCCTTAACTTATTGGGTTTCACTGTGCTCAAATTGCTTCGTTTACTCAAATGGATTCATTTCACATTACTCGGGATTAGTTTTGAACTTAAATGCTTTGTTGCAATCGGTTTCCTCAAACGGTTTGAGTTACCTTAACTTTTTGGGTTTTACAGTGTAGATAAACCATGGAGGTTGCAGAACATTGTGAATCTGTGTGGTTCCTCTCATACTGTAGGTCAGGCTACAACTGTGTTATCTATGGATGGGACCCTAAATGCACCATGAGTCAGGAGTGGATTAACACTATGAGGGTCCATCAGCTGTCTAAAGGGGCTGATCAGCCGTTCTACAATGTCCTGGTACAGGACGGGACCTGCAGATACGCTGCACAAGGTAAGGCTTTTCACATTTGCAAGGAAAGCGAGAAATACATATGTTTTTATTCATATTTCAGGGTGTCCGCAGGGTCTTAAAATGTCTGGAAGTTCAAAAAACTAAATTTAAGGCCTTAAAAAGTCTTGAATTCACTAAAATCTTGTCATAAATGATTTTAAATGGGTCTTAATTTTCCAGTGTAAAGCGACCCAATCAGGCCAACACCCTTACAGTCACCAACAATACATTCATTCATTCATTTTCCTTTGGCTTAGTCTCTATTTCAGAGGTCGCCACAGCGGAATGAACCGCCAACTATTCTAGCATATGTTTTACGCAGCGGATGCCCTTCCAACTGCAACCCACTACTGGAAAACACCCATACACACTCATTCACACACACTCATACACTACGGCCAATTTAGGTTATTCAATTCACCTATACCACATGTCTTAGGGCTTTTGGGGGAAACCGGAGCACCCGGAGAAAACCCACGGCAACATGGGGAGAACATGCAAATTCCACACAGAAATGCCAACTGGTTCAGCCGGGACTCGAACCAGCAACCTTCTTGCTGTGAAGCGACAGTGCTAACCACTGAGCCACCATGTCGCCACTCATAATAACATTTGTAAGTTGTCCATGTATTTATAGACCATATGTGGTGAGGACACTGACCTGGACAGACTGTTGTACATTTAGTTTATTATAATTTTTAAAGCTTATCAAAGAATAGTTTTATTGAAAAAAGGTGTGTGTACGGTTTGCCTGTTTTGATACATTAATTATTATTCAAGTAATTAGAATTTTTTCAATGGGGCACATAAAAAAAAAAATCTGTAGGGTTTAGCCCTGTATAAGTCTGAAATTTTATTCATAATGGTTTTAAAAAGGCCTTAAGAAGTCCCCATAAACCGGAAGCTGTGACCGTAGAGAAACAAAATATTAAATGAGACAACAGTGGGTAGGGCTGTGCAATTAATCGAAATCGAATCGCGATTTGAAGCATTGCGATTAGCTAAAATCGCAAGAGGCAGCGATATGGAATATACAGTTGAAGTCAGAATTATTAGCCCCGATGTTTATTTTTTTCCTCAATTTCGGTTTAACAGGGAGAAGATTTTTTCAACACATTTCTAATCATAATAGTTTTAATAACTCATTTCTAATAACTGATTTATTTTATCTTTGCCATGATGACAGTAAATAACATTTGACTAGATATTTTTCAATACACTTCTATACGGCTTAGTGACATTTAAGGCTTAAAGTGACATTTAAAGGCTTAACTAGGTTATTAGGTTAACTAGGCAGGTTTGGGTAATTAGGCAAGTTATTGTATAATGATGATTTGTTCTGTAGACTATCGGATAAAAACATAGCTTAAAGGGGCTAATAATATCGACCTTAAAATGTTTTCTAAAAAATTAAAAACTGCTTTTATTCTAGCTGAAATAAAAAAATACGTCTTTCTCCAGAAGAAACAATATTATCAGACATACTGTGAAAATTTCCTTGCTCTGTTAAACATCATTTGGGAAATATTTAATTAATAAAATTAAAAAGGGGGGTAATAATTCTGACTTTAACTGTATATGTATTTAATTTCCCCCACCAAGTGCAAATGCGTGACTGCCGTCTGTGTGTGATAGTCTTACTATTGAGTGAGCATACTTTCATTCTGCCCAATCAGAACTTTTCAATCTACCTCTTATCAGCCATGTTAGTTTGCTGAGTGTTCTGTAAATGCATTTTGTTTGTATAATAAGCTAATCTATCTCCCTAATTTGAGTTGAACTTGTTTACAGAAAGGTAATGTCATTTTATTTGTGTTTACTGTTTGCTCTAGAGAAAAAGGAGTTTCATTTCTGAATATTTAAAAACAAATTTGAATAAATGTTGACGTTAATAACTTTTCAGTTTTTTTTTAACTAACACTCACTGCATTTTAGCAGTAAGAAGCTACAATACAGATTGAGCTGAAGCTTGACTACAAAATTAAATCGCAAATCAAATCACAAATCGTAAAATCTGTCAAAAAAAGAAACAAAATGCAATTAGATCGCACAGCCCTAACTGTAGGCGTGGCTTGTTTTTTTCCACTGAGAGCTGATTGGATGTAGTAAAGTAGGCATTTCATTCAGAGAGATGAGGAAAAGCGTTTGGGGAGAGTTATTACAACCTAACAGACACCTCCTGCTCACCATTTCTGTTTGTTGTCAAAACCTAATACCTATAATACCCAACCGAACACCTAAGATATACGTAATCTGACAATTTAACTCAAAACAATCAGGATGTGCATTTTTAGATTTAATTAGATTAGGAGGGCAAACAGTTGAATTGGTCACCACAAAACTAGCAATCTGAACTAACAAAATCATTCGGTTAGTTTGGATTTTCTTGGACTTTAAACTTGACTTGGAGAAACCTGCAGAAACCCTGGAGTAGCAAAACGACATGTAGCAAAATGTAGACCTCAGTGAATGATATAAAAGGGGCAATTTCAGATACGTCTGTCAGTTGTGTTGGGAAAAATAAGTCATGCGTTATTTGATTTAAGACAAATGCAGTCTTAAAGCGATAGTTCTTTTATATTGTATTACAGATCTAAAATAGTACATGACAGGAAAAAGCCATTTACAGTTGAAGTCAAAATTATTTACCCCCTTGAAATTAGTTTTTTTTTTTTGTTTGTTTTGCAAATATTTCCCAGATTATGTTTAATGGAGCAAGGAAATTTTCACAGTATTTCCTTTAATATTTTTTCTTCGGGAGAAAGTCTTATTTGTTTCATTTCAGCATAGAATAAAAGCAGTTTTTAACTTTTTAAAATGCATTTAGGGTGAATATTATTAGCCCATTTAAGCTATATTTATTTTCGATAGTCTGCAGAACAAACCATCGTTATACATTTTTATTTGCCTAATTACCTTAACTTGCCTAATTAACCTAGTCAAACCTTTAAATGTCACTTTAAGCTGAATATTAGTATCTTGAAAATATCTAGTAAAATATTATTTACTGTCATCATAGCAAAGATAAAATAAATCAGTTATTAGAAATGAGTTATTAAAGCTATTATGTTTAGAAATGGGTTATAAAATCTTTGAGCAGCAGAAATTGGGGACAAAAAATACAGGGGGGCTAATAATTCAGGAAGGCTAATAATTCTGATTTCAACTGTGTATTCAATCAATATTTATTTGAATCAAGAAGCTGCATTCATGAGAAAAATGGGAAACTGCTTAAGAGCTTAGATTTACTGTATTCCATTCATGTAGTTGTGTTATTACCATCCAAATATTAAAGGGATAGGTCACCCAAAATAAAAACTGTCATCATTTACTCACCCATTACTTGTTTCTTCCTTCTGTTGAACACTAAAGAAGATATTTTGAAGAAAGCTGGCAAACCATTCACTTCCATAGCATTTGTTATTACTAATATAAAATATCCATAAATTAGCAGTTTTCCATATTTTGTCATTTATATTTTTAGTTTTCACTATTTATTTATGTTTTGACTTGCATTTATGGGACCTTGATCTTTCTTCCAACAACTTTTAACCTTGAAAAGTTTGAAAAAGTGACACTTATGAACATTTTTATTAGTTTAAAGTGATTTATGGTCTGGGTTGGTGTTGTATATTATGCTACAGAAACACTGTAATAAGCTGCCAGTACATTTTCTGTCATTTTACAGACTTATTTCTCTATAGATTATTTGTTATAGACTATATTATTTTGAACTACTAAAATGTCAATAAAAGTCACTTTGTTAAACTGTAGAGTGGAATTTTCAACATCAAAAGTCGACAGAGCAGAGATCAACATCCCATAATGCAATTCACAACTGTAAATAAACAGAAAACATTTGTGAATCGCAAAATACAGAAACTGTTAATTAAGAGATATTTTTTAAAGCGTAGATCTCAATGGTTACAGGTTTTGAGCTTTCTTAAACACTTCTGTTGAACACAGAAAAGTTGATATGTTGGTGTGTCTTATGTGTTCAATCACAAAGGTACGGAACCATTTGAGGAAGAGTAAATAATGAATACATTTTTATTTAGGGGTGAACTGTCCCTTTAAAGGCAACATGGTGGCTCAGTGGTTAGCACTGTCACCTCACAGCAAGAAGGTTGTCGGTTCGAGTCCCGGCTGGACCAGCTGGCATTTCTGTGTGGAGTTTGCATGTTCTCTCCGTGTTGGCGTGGGTTTTCTCCGGGTGCTCCGGTTTCCCCCACAGTCCAAAGACATGCGCTATAGGTGAATTGAATAAACTAAATTGGCCGTAGCGTAAGTGTGTGAATGAATGTATGGGTGCTTCCCAGTACTGTGTTGCAGCTGGAAGGGCATCTGCTGTGTAAAACATACAGTTGAAGTCAGAATTATTAGCCCCCCTTTGAATTTTTTTTCTTTTTTAAATATTTCCCAAATGATGTTTAACAGAGCAAAGAATTTTTCACAGTATGTCTGATAATATTTTTTCTTCTGCATAAAGTCTTATTTGTTTTATTTCGGCTAGAATAAAAGCAGTTTTTAATTTTTTAAACACCATTTTAAGGCCAAAATTATTAGCCCCTTTAAGCTATATTTTTTCCGATAGTCTACAGAACAAACCATCATTATACAATAACTCGCCTAATTACATTATCCTGCCTAGTTAACCTAATTAATCTAGTTAAGCCTTTAAATGTCACTTTAAGCTGTATAGAAGTGTCTTGAAAAATATCTGGTAAAATATTATTTACTGTCATCATGACAAAGATAAAATAAATCAGTTATTAGAAAGGAGTTATTAAAACTATTATGTTTAGAAATGTGATGAAAAAATCTACTCTCTGTTAAACAGAAAACAGGAAAAAAAATAAACAGGGGGCTAATACTTCAGGGGGCTAATAATTCTGACTTCAACTGTATATCCACTGTGGCGACCACTGATTAATAAAGAGACTAAGCTGAAGGAAAATGAATGAATGTCCCTTTAAAATACAAAAAAACTTTTCTTTTTCTCTATTGATTTGCAGAGAATCTGGAGCCTCACTCTGCGCCGCTGGAAATCGCTCACCCTGAAGTCGGCCGCTACTTCAACGAGTTTTCTGAAACGCACTACATCTCTAATGACGAGCTGCAGGCGCGATACCCAGAAGACATGTGCAAAACTCACAGGACAGTAGAGGAGCTTTATCACGCTCTCACCCCAAACTCAGGCCAGTCACCAGAGCCCACCGCCAACTTCCAGGACCATGATCTGTTAGATCCCTAGACCAGCGCTCAAAAAAAATTACATTTGCTGTATGTTCAAACTGCTTATTTAAAATGAGCTGAATCAACACAATCCTTGAGTTTTTTTTCTGGGACAACTCCATTGTTTCACGTTCAATCCACTTCCATTTGTAAAAAAAAAAAAAATAATGAGCTAACTTAATTCCTTCATGTTGCCCCAACACAAATCGATTGTGTGGAACCCGGCACTTTTTTTACAGTGAGAATAAATGCAGAACATATCCACTTTCTTTCATCAGAACATCTAACAGGAGACCCGATTTCATAATTGAAGAAATTGTTAAAGGGACAGTTCACCCAAAAAGGAAAATCCATGTCATTATATACTCAGCCTCCACTACTGAACACAAAAGAAGTTACTTTGAGGAATGTTAAAAATCAGCAGCCATTGACTTCCACAGTGTTTTTTGTTTTCTTCTATGTATGTTAATGGATACTATTTTCCAACATTCTTCAAAGTATCTTCTTTTGTGTCTATCTATAATATCTTTTCTACATCATCATTCAATATGTGAATGTCATGTATGTGTATATCTGGTCGACATATGGTCTGCCATACATGTATATAATGATATATAGAATGACTTCTTAAATGACTTAATGATCAATAAAGTACTTATAATTTCACTAGGTGATTTGAATCATCAAGAAAGAAAAAAAAAACAAACTCATGAAAACTTTTTTGCAGGCAAGTAATTTTTCATTTTTGGATGAACTGTACTTTTAAAGCAACACTTCAATGCTTTTTGGTTTGCTCCCCTAGAGTTAAGCAGTTGAGTTTTACCATTGTTTAATCCATTCAGCCAATCTTTGGGTCTATTGGGAGCACTTTTAGCTTAGTTTAGCATAGATCATTGAATCGGATTAGACCGTTTGCATCTCACTTACAATGACCAAGAGTTTCTATAAGTTTTCTATTTAAAGCTTGACTCTTCTGTAGTTACATCGTGTACTTAGACTGATGGAAAGTGAAAAGGTTGTATTTTGCAGTCTGATATGTCTAGGAACTGTATTCTCATTCTGGCATAATAATCAATGAACTTTGTTGCCGTACCATGGCTGCAGCAGGCGCAATGATATTACGCATCAATTTTCATTTTCTGTTGGTCTTAGTTCACGATTTAATTACAGAAGAGTCAATCTTTCAATAGGAAAATGCAAGATGCTAATGGTCTAATCCGAATCAATGATCTATGCTAAGCTAATCTAAAAATGTTCCCACCAGATCAGTGATGAGCTAACTTAATTCCTTCATGTTGACCCAACATAAATCGATTGTGTGGAACCCAGCATTTTTTACAGAGAGAGAAAATGCAGAACATATCCACTTTCTTTCATCAGAACATCTCCCATTTCATAATTGAAGGAATTGTTAAAGGGACAGTTCACCCAACAATGAAAATCCATGTCATTATATACTCAGCCTCCACTATTGAACACAAAAGAAGTTACTTTGAGGAATGTTAAAAATCAGCAGCCATTGACTTCCACAGTGTTTTTTGGTTTCCTTCTATGTATGGTAATGGCTACTGGTTTCCAACATTCTTTAAAGAATCTTCTTTTGTGTTCATCAGAGAGAAAGAAACTCAGACATGTTTGCAGAAAAAAAAAAAACTAAATTTTATTTTTAGATAAATTGTCTCTTTAAAGCACACTCCAATGCTTTTTGGATTTAGACTCATTTTAAAGTTGAGTTTGACCATTTTTTAATCCGTTCAGACGTTCTCCGGGTCTGGCGGAAGCACTTTTAGCTTAGCTTAGCATAGATCATTGAATCAGATTAGACCATTAGCTTCTCACTCAAAAATGACCACAGATATTTAACCTATTTAAAGCTGGACTCTTCTGTAGTTACATCATGTACTAAGACTGATGGAAAATGAAAAGGTGCTATTTTCTAGGCTGATATGGCGAGAAACTATATTCTCATTTTGGCGTAATAGTCAAGGAACTTTGTTGCCGTATCATGGCTGCAGCAGGCGCAATGATATTATGCAGCAATTTTCATTTTCTGTTAGTTTTAGTTCACGATTTAATTACAGAAGAGTCAATCTTTCAATAGGAAAATGATCAAAACTCTTTTTTTTATTTATTTATTTGAGCACGATGCTAATGGTCTAATCAGATTCAATGATCTATGCTAAGCTAAAATGCTCTGACCAGATTGGTGATGAGCTAACTTAATTTCTTCATGTTGCCCCAACACAAATCGATTGGGTGGAACCCTGCATTATATATTCAGCCTCCAATATTGAACACAAAATAAGTTACTTTGAAGAATGTTAAAAAAAACAGTAGCCATTGACTTCTATAGTGTTTTGTTTTCTTCTGTATGTTAATGGCTACTGGTTTTCAACATTCTTTAAAGTATCTTCTTTTGTGTTCATCAGAAAGAAAGAAACTCAGGCAAGTTCACTGAAAGAAAAAACAAACTCGTGAAAACTTAGAAGTAATTTTCATTTTTGGATGAACTGTCCCTTTAAAAGCAACACTTCAGCGCTTTTTGGATGTAGACTCCTTAAGCTCCTCTAGATTTAAACAGTTGAGTTTTACCAATTTTTTAATCCATTCAGCTGATCTCTGGGTCTATTGGGAGCACTTTTAGCTTAGCTTAGCATAGATCATAGAATCGGATTAGACCATTAGCATCTCACTCAAAAATGTTCAAATAGTTTCTATGATTTTCTTATTTAAAGCTTGACTCTTCTTTATTTACATCATGTACTAAGACTGGTGGACAATGAAAACTTTTTTTTTTTTTTTTTTGAGCAAGATGCTAATGGTCTAATCTGATTCAATGGTCTATGCTAAGCTAAGCTAAAAGTATTCCTGCCAGATCGACGATAGGCTAAATGGATTCAAAAATGGTAAAACTCAATTGTTTAACTCCAGGAGAGCTGTTAAATGATCCTATTTCCAAAAAATAGTGGAGTCTTTAATCATAGTTTTTCACTAATTTGTTAACTTATGGTCCTAGATCAGTTTCCCAGACAATTTTGACCCAGAGCTGCAAATGTAGTCTGAGCTGAAAGAAACTATGAGTGTGGTTGTTGAGTGGTGTACAAATGATGTTACAGTATTCGTACAAATTAAGTTACAGTATTCGTGCAGATTCAAAACTTACTCTAGATGTATAGACTATATAAACTCACACTACAGAGGCTCTGAATATTCATTTAATCTGTTGATCAACGGCAGGCTGTCATTAATAACTGAACTAATGCACTAATATGTTAATAAACACACACTTCACGTGAGGAATAATGTCTGACACTGTCACCTTGATATATTTTGTAATGTTTACTTCAGAATTATCGAAATAAAACCTGGAGAACAAGAGCTCGAGGAGTTCTTGGCATGTAGTGGTTGTAAATACAAAAGTATTGAGAATATAAGTGAATGAATCACAATAAAAGAAGAAGCCGTATTCTGTTGCTCCAGTTATTTATTTGCACGTATATTTACAAAATGTATTAAACTCTCTATATATTTATTTTTAATTAATATTTTAATATTTAATTAATTTTTACCCAGCACTATATATGCATTAAAGTGCTCTGCAAAAATTAAATCGCATCCCAAATAAGTTTGTTTTGACATAATATATGTACTGTGCACTTTATTAGGTACACCTTACCAGTACAGGGTTGGACCTCCTTTGCCTTCAGAACTGCCTTAATCCTTTGTGGCATAGATTTAACAAGGTACTGGAAATATTCCTCAGAGATTTTGGTCCATATTGACATGATAGCATCACGCAGGTGCTGCAGATTTGTCGGCTGCACATCCATGATGCGAATCTCCCGTTCCACCACATCCCAAAGTGCTCTATTGGATTGAGTTATGGTGACTGTGCAGGCCATTGGAGTACAGTGAACTCATTGTCATGTTCAAGAAAACAGTATGAGATGATATACGCTTTATGGCGTGTTATTCTGCTGGAAATAGCCATCAGAAGATGGGTACACTGTGGTCATAAAGGGAAGGACATGGTCAGCAACAATACTCAGGTGGGCTGTGGCGTTGACACGATGCTCAATTGGTACTAATGGGCCCAAAGTGTGCCAAGAAAATATCCCCCACACCATTACACCACCAGCAGCAGCCTGAACCCTTGATACAAGGCAGGATGGATTCATGCTTTTATGTTGTTGACGCCAAATTCTGACCCTACCATCCAAATGTCGCAGCAGAAAACAAGACTCGCAACGTTTTTCCAATCTTCTACTGTCCAATTTTGGTGAGGCTGTGCGAATTTTAGCCTCAGTTTCCTGTTCTTAGCTGACAGGAGTGGCACTCGGTGTGGTCTTTTGCTGCTGTAGCCCATCCACCTCAAGGTTGAATGTGTTGTGCGTCCAAAGATGCTCTTCTGCATACCTCGGTTGTAACAAGTGGTTATTTGAGTAACTGTTGCTTTTCTATCAGCTCAAACCAGTCTGGCCATTCTCCTCTGACATCAACAAGCCATTTGCCCCCACAAAACTGCCGCTCACGAAATATTTTTATATATTCAGACCATTCTTTTATATATTCGGACCACCTTAGAGATGGTTGTGCGTGAAAATCCCAGTAGATCAGCAGTTTCTGGACCAGCCCGTCTGGCCCAAACAACCATGCCACATTCAAAGTCATTTAAATCACCTTTCTTCCCCATTCTGATGCTCAGTTTGAACTGCAGAAGATCGTCTTTATCAAGTCTACATGCCTAAATGCATTGAGTTGCTGCCATGTGATTGGCTTATTAGAAATTTGCATTAACGAGCAGTTGGACAGGTGTACCTAATTAAGTGACCCATGAGTGCATATCTATGTAGTTTAGTATAGTTTGTTTCTGTGTACGCGTGTGAATATTTTGTATAATGTTGTAACGCTTTTTTCCTGAGGTCACCAAACAAATTTAGATAAAACTTTTGTACAGATGGAGAGATTTCCTGGCTTAACTTTATGTTTTTCCTGGAGAACAGGATCGTCTGGTTTTGCTCATACTGAGATACAAATGCAATATTTCAACATCCTGAAATCCATGTCAAACCTTTTTTTTTAATATTTATGCTGATTGTTTTTAAGTTAAATGGGACCTATTATGCAAAAATCACTTTTATAAGGGGTTTAAATCACAGTTGTTTGGCAACAGATTGTGAATATAACCAGCATCTAATGATTAACATTTATTAATTCTGTTATTTATAATCACACTTGATAAAAACTGCAGAAACACTTTCCCTTTGTACGTGTCATCAGAGGTGGAAAGCCCCGCCCATTAGTGATGATCTCTCCTTCATTAGCATAGGACGTTAGTCTTGTTTTTAAATCTGCCACTATGCTGACACATAGGCAGTTGTAGCTCCGCCCTCTTTTGAAAAGAGCACAATCTCATTTGAATTTAAAGCGACAGTCACCAAAAACAGTCCAATTAAGATAAAAGCCTAAAAGGGGCAGTTGTAAAACAATGTTTGTGTGGTATTTTGAGCTGAAACTTCACATACACACATCAAAGACTTATTTTACATCTTGTAAAAGGGGCATAATAGGTCCCCTTTAAGATGATTACATTTTCAGAATAGTGTGTGACTACTGTATATGGCAATATACAGATAACAGCATGCTTTAAATATGGACAGAACACATGCAATTGAAATGTGATATTGCAAACAAGTCGGGTGGTGACTTTGTTGTATCCAAAGCAAAGGAGTGTGTTTGCATTAACTTTAATTCTCTTTCAAAGTCACACAACCTCAAATATTAATAATGCAAATATAAGCATCTGCAAAGCTGAACCTCAGTCCTTCCTCTGACTGGAGAAGGTGAATATAATGAAAACATTATGTGCATTGCAATTCAGTCATGACAAGAGTAAAATCTCAGTTAAATGTCTGGTTTTACTTTTATCCTATATTAAAGTCATCAATTTATTTGTAATTAATTATTTATTATAAATGTATTTTAGTTTATATTTTTATTACATGATTTAAACATATGAACTTATATTTTAATATTGAATTAATATGTGTATGTTCATTCATACATTTTCTTTTCGGCTTAGTCACTTTATTAATCCAGGGTCGCCACAACGGAATGAACCACCAACTTATCCAGCACGTTTTTACGCAGCGGATGCCCTTCCAGCCGCAACCCATCTCTGGAAAACATCCATACACACTCATACACTACGGAAAATTTAGCCTACCCAATTCACCTATACCACATGTCTTTAGACTGTGGGGGAAACCGGGGCACCAGGAGGAAACCCACACGAATGCAGGCAGAACATGCAAACTCCACACAGAAACGCCAACTGACCCAGCTGAGGCTCAAACCAGCGACTTTCTTGCTGTGAGGCAACAGCACTACCTACTGCGCCACTGTAGTATATATAAGTAATATATAAGTAAATAATAATGCTATTCTCTGGTGATTTGAAGTGCTTATTTTGTAATAATAAATATTTATAATTAGTAAGTTGCTTATTAAATGATCTTCACTCACTATTCTTCAGCTAAGTCCCTGATTTATGAGGTCTCCACAGTGTAATGAACCGCCAATTACTCCAATTACTTTCTCCGACTGCAGAAAGTGAATGTAATAAAAACATTATGTGCATTGCAATTCATTCATGACAACTTAGAGTAAAATGTCAGTTAAATGCTTTTCAGTAATTAAAAGAGCTACGTTAGCATATATTAAAATCAAAATAATTTATAATTATTTTAATTGATGTTTTATTACATAATTTTAACTTATGAATTTATATTTTATTAATAAACTATATACATATTTTTTATTTTATTGTTTGTTTTATTCTCATTTGTAAGTCGCTTTAAATCATAAGTTACTTAGTCATGTACATCGACCCCGAATGTCTGCTATTACATAAAGCCAGTGTGTTTTCCTTTGTTGTAGCCTATGATAATAGTAAAAACATTTGACTTTCTCTCTCCAAAAAGTTCTCAGACAGAGGCGCGGGTGTGTCGCCTACGCTTATTTGCATATTTAATGTGCGGGGCGGAGCTTCACTGTTAAAGTCTGAGCGCACGTTGAGAAAGTTTAGTTTCAGATCGTTTTCTTCTTCATACGGCGGTGTTTCTGCTCTCTTTCGGAATTTAACATGGGAGCTGCCCAGTCAGGAGGACGAGCTCAGATGTACCAAGATCTGGCTGATAAAACCGGCTGTGAGTATCTGTGAAACTTACGACGTACAGTACGTAGACAGATAGCCTAGTTACGTTTACTGTGTTTACAGTATTGTTGTCTATACATGGCGGTTTCTTGGTACTTCTTTTTTCACAATACTAAATTGTAAGTGGAACAAAGTTTGGTACACTCAGAAGTAAACACAAAACCTGTCACTGAGGTGGTACAGGTCTACACTGATACCTTAAATAAAACACTTTTGTATTTTGAGGTAACATGTGGCTCACATTTGTACATTTTACATACTAATTAATCAAATTTAAGGTACAAATGATAGGTTCAAAGGTGGGATGATTTCGTGTAATCTGGGACACTTTTTGCCATTTTGACTTCAGCTCTCTATTTCAATATCTATCTAGGCTATTAAAGCCACACATTAGATTTTTCTGAAATCCCTAAGATGTTTTCTAACCACCTAAGAAAACATAATATAGATATTACACTGAAAAGTTTTTATTTTTTGTGTCAAAAAAAATTCTGCTTGAATGTGATAATCTGGGACATATGTTTTTGGGCTGAAAAAGTATATATTTGCCATATTTATGCATGCCAAACACAATTTTACCAATTTTTAAAAAGTGAGTGAGTGTATAAGTGTGGGTGAGTGTGTACAAGTTTGTGTACAGAACATTGTACATTTCATCTTTGTTGTCATTAAACTTATAAAGTCTCTAAATGCATATTTCTCCCATTCAAAGACCAATGCTGTCCCACATTATCAATCATATTTGATAATGTGGGACAACAAAAAATGTTCGAAGGAAAAATCTAAAAAACATTTTCAACACTTTAATACATATTTTGTTACTTGAATAGATCACAAACATAATTTGACAACAATTGGGAACATTGTCTTATTTATGACAGGTTTATGTTCTTAACATTAGTCTAGTCTGAATCCTATGTCACTGACCTTGTCATTCAATTTTGATGAGAGCTTCCTGATTGACAAGTGCACTGTTGAACTGCTCAGTGCTCACTTATTAAGCAATAAAATGTTTGCTAATTCTAAGTAAATGCGTGTGTGTACATTATACTGCTAAAATGTCATCAAGTGTAAAGATTGTTTACTTTATATAAATCCTGACAGGCATATTGGAATGAGGAATCATATGATGACATAAAATACATTTAAGGATGAGAATGTGGCACCAAAATTCCTGCATTTGTTGTCATTTTAAGCATTTGTACTTTGCCATTCTCCTCCCTATTGTTAGCAAGACTTCTTTTATTATTTAGGCTACAATAGAAAAAGTATTCATCTTTAAATCAGAATAAATGTGCTTTTTTTTTTCTTCTATCTTTTTTTTTAAACATATCTGTTACACTAAATGACAATGGGATATTATTTTTGCAAAGTTATTTGAAACATTAGACCCTTTACTTTTTATATACACATTGATTCTATTAACAGTAATAAACAATATTTTAACAATCACATACAGTACATGACATAATTAATGTAGATTTTTGTACTCAAATGTCAAACGAAACTCCGATTTTATTTTAATCTGAATGCACATGAACTGCTCACTCATTAAGCAATTTGTAATGTTTGCTAATTTCTTAAGTTATTATAAAAGTGTTGATGTTTGTGTCATTGACTGTAACATCAACATGTATATTCAAATGCATGATGCAAATTCATAAACGGTCAACACAAACACCCATAAACCCGAAGCGTCTCTCAGCTGGAATGCAAAAGCGTGTCTGAAGAAACATGTAAAATGACATGCATAACTACGAATCTAGACACTATTATTTGCCAGGCAACTATGAATGTGCAAATATTCAGAATAAACCACAGAGCAAATCTTACCAAAACTATCTATCTCAGAAATGTATAGAGAGGTGTTTAAACAGGTTTAGGACAAAATTGTATGGCTTACTTTTTTGTTTTTCTGGTTTTACTGGTTTTTCTTTTCACTTTTGTTTGCATGTGTGATCTAGCCTATCAATTACTTTGAATGCCTATAGGTAACAGGAAACTTGTGAAGGGAAACTGCAACATATGATAAATGAAATCAATTATATATATATAAATATATATAGTGCTCAGCATATGATTACACCCCCCACAAATCTCTCATTTAAATGAATATTTTCTATAAGAAGCTTCACAATAATATATTTGTGCATATACATTAGTTTAGTCAGTACTGAAGCCAAATCTGGAGCTAATCTAAAATAAAATAACTTTTTTCCCCTCAAAAATTAGTAGCCCAAATTTATATTAATAAAAAATAGCAAAAATCAAGAGAAACAAAAAATATATACAATTGTTGAAAATGTTTTTTTTTGCAATGTTTTGCATGAATTTAAATGTATTATCTTTGCATTTCTAAAGATGTTCTGTGACCAAAATATTAAAATATTATTTTATAAATATATATATATGTTTAATAAATCTGTTTTGTTTTAAATAAAAATTAAAATGTACAACTTAAATAGATTTTCTTTTATTTTGACAAAATATACAGTATTTTATATTTTAAGCTAATTTTATGAATAAACAATAAATAAAAACAAACTAGTCCACTTGCATTAAAGCAATTTTAGATTATTTATATATCTACCATATACACAGTATTTCATAGTTTTTGATTGTGTACATTAAAACAAATAGTTAATAATGCGATTAGGGCTGCACAATTCTGGCTAAAATGAGAATCACAATTTTTTTTGCCTCAAAATAAAGATCATGATTTTCTCATGATTCTGTATGTAAAACAAAGGAATATGAGTAGGCTATTAATATTGTTATTTCTCAAACATATGGACTGCTGTTGGTTAAAATGCTAAATTTTGTATGGACCTGCGATGGCTTTAAATTTGTCCTGATCATTAATGCACAGTAAAGTGATCAGAAGTCTACCGCGAATACATCACAAATTACATGAAGACAGAAATGACATTTTTGGGTGAATTATACCTTATAATTATAAATACAGTCTGTGACTCTTTTAACACCATTTGGAGGTGTCCATGTTGCTGAGCAACATATAAAACTATGTGAAGACTTGTGCGACCGTCTTTATGCTTTATCTCTCCTAAACCTGAAAATATTGGCTGAATCGTAGAGATGCTGGATTAATATCATGTAGCTGGTCAAATCGAGATCATGATCTTTTTTCGATTAATTGTGCAGCCTCAAGTACAATTCACAAATAATTTAAAACAATTAGACCTGACATCATTTTAAAGTTGCAAAACTGAATCAGTAATCTCTTGCATAACAAATGCACACTGTATGAGCAACAATAATAATAAAAATTCCAGACAGTGAAGTGTTTTGGTTTGGTGACAGCTGTCATAAGACCGGAATTGTTTGACTGATGTCTATAAATAGAGTTTGCATTGCTGCCTGTTGACAGTGTTGTACATGGAGGACACCTGTTTTAAAATCTGAGGCCAGAATTGAATATGCCTATTGAAATAAATTCTCTCTGATTTGATGGGGCTAATTCAAAAGTTTCTGTCTCTTTCTTCCTTTAGTTTCCACAGAGCAGATTAGAAACCTCCACAGCAGATTCCAGTACCTAACTCAAGATGAAGACACCTTAAGGTACAGATCTCACTTTTTAAGGCAAGACATCACAGGTAAATGGAGTTAAAAAGATTAAAAATAAAAATAAAAATAAATAAACAAATATTATATATATTTGGTAGGCAAATGACAACTTTTTGCAATTTTTCTGAGCCTGAGCTACACTTGGAAATTGAACATGATTTTTAACTAACAAACCAAAATAATACTGCATGTTTATAAAGAAATTTTTTATAGCAATATGCGAGTCATGTTTTATTACTGAATCTGTATGTTTCTGTGTTTTTGAAAAGAATAATAATAACAAATTTCATGTCGATTTCAGACGTGAACATCTTGAGAATCTTACTAATCTGGGCCTCAATCCAATCAAGAGGCAGATCATCGAGGCCTTCTTTGACAAAAGGTGAGTACAGGAAAAATCTTTAATGTTTTTTTTGTTTGTTTGTTTGTTTTTTTATGTTTGTTTTGATGAAAATTGTCCTGTTATACATTTAAATGTGGACATTAGCAATTTCTGCTTAATACAGTTATAATTAGACATTGACTACAAATACAATTTTTAATTAAACAAAATTAAACATTTAAATATTACAGCAATTGTTGACATTTTCACTTCATTTATTTTTTATATTTTTGATAGCATACTGTACTTGTCATACATTAACATGAAGGTATTCTCAAATCAGAATGAATAAACAGCAGGTTCCTGGTCACGGAGTTTGTCACTCAACTGGATTTTGTTTAATTAATACTGATGCAACACAAACTGAGCTTTTAAACGCCAAAAATAAATCAATGAACAAACATACCTCAGAAAGAAGTTGACTGCAGTGTTTCCTGACACCATCTGCACACTCCTCTCTGTGTTTCTAATCAAACACCTGACTGAAATCAGCTTAACAGAAACTGCATAGGCGTGAGTTTGATTATAGGGAAACATTTAAAACCTGGACTGGAAAACATGGCAACGACAAACTGAAATAGTTATTAGAAATTAGCTATGAAAACTAGTGTTGAAAAATATGTTAAAAAAAAATGTGTCTGTCAAACAGCACTTGGGAAATATTTGAAACAGAATCAAAATTTTAGAGGAGGGTTAATAATTTTGTCTAATAACAGACTGTGGGGAATGAAATCAAATTAAGCAAAATTAAAATAAAATAAAAAAGATTTGTCTTGTTTTATGTCTTCAACTGTGTCATTTAAACGGCTAAAAACAGACTGTGGGGAATAAAATAAAATTAAGCAAAATTAAAACAAAATAATAAAATAAAAAAGATTTGTCTCATTTTATGTCTTCAACTACGTCATCTAAACAGCTAAAAACAGACTGTGGGGAATAAAATAAAAAATGTAATTAAATACAATTATTCATTCATTCTCTTGTCGGCTTTGTCCCTTGCGGGGTCGCCACAGTGGAATGAACCGCCAACTTATCCAGCACGATTTTACGCAGCGGATGCCCTTCCAGCCGCAACCCATCTCTGGGAACGTCCACACACACACATTCACAATCATACACTATGGACAATTTAGCTTACCCAATTCACCTGTACTGCATGTCTTTGGACTGTGGGGGAAACCGGAGCACCCGGAGGAAACCCACGCGAACGCAGGGAGAACATGCAAACTCCACACAGAAACGCCAACTGACCCAGCCCAGCCGAGGTTCGAACCTGCGACCCAGCGACGTTCTTGCTGTGAGGCAACAGCACTACCTACTGCGCCACTGTGTTGCCTAAATACAATTAAACAAAACAAAATAATAAAAGATTTGTCCTGTTTTATGTTTTCAATCCGGTCACCTAACCCACTAAAAACACTGTGGGGAATAAAATTAACAAAAATAAAATAAAATAAAATAAAATAAAATAAAATAAAATAAAATAAAATAAAATAAAATAAAATAAAATTAAATTAAATAAAATTAAAACAAAACAAATTAATAAAATAAAAAAAAGATTTGTCTCGTTTTATGTCTTCAACTACATCATTTAGACCACTAAAAACTGACTGTGGGGAATAAAATAAAAAATTTAATTAAATACAATTAAATTAAACAAAACAAAATAATAAAAGATTTGTCCTGTTTTATGTCTTCAATCCCGTCACCTAACCCACTGAAAACAGACTGTGGGGAACAAAATTAACAAAAATAAATAAAATAAAATAAATAAATAAAATAAAATAAAGGCGACGCAGTGGTGCTGTAGGTAGAGCTGTCGCCTCACAGCAAGAAGGTTGCTGGTTCGAGCCTCGGCTGGGTCAGTTGGCATTTCTGTGTGGAGTTTGCATGTTCTCCCTGCGTTCGCGTGGGTTTCCTCCGGGTGCTCCGGTTTCCCCCACAGTCCAAAGACATGCGGTACAGGTGAATTGGGTAAGCTAAATTGTCCGTAGTGTATGAGTGTGTGTGGATGTTTCCCAGAGATGGGTTGCAGCTGGAGGGCATCCGTGGTGTAAAAACGTGCTGGATAAGGTGGCGGTTCATTCCGCTGTGGCGACCCCAGATTAATAAAGGGACTAAGCCGAAAAGAAAATGAATGAAAAATTTAATTAAATTAAATTAAATTTAATTTAATTAAAAGAATAAAATAAAATAAAAAAGATTTGTCTCATTTTATGTCTTCAACTACGTAATCTAGACCACTAAAACAGACTGTGGGGAATAAAATAAAATTAAAAGTAAGTTAAATAATAAAAGATTTGTCTTGTTTTATGTCTTCAATCCTGTCACCTAACCCGCTAAATATAATTAAATTAAAACAAAACAAAACTAAAAAAAATAATAAAATTAACAAAGATTTGTCTCGTTTTATGTCTTCAACTACATCATCTAGAGCACTAAAAACAGACTGTGGAGAATAAAATAAAATAAAAAATTAAATACAATTAAATTAAACAAAACAAAATAATAAAAGATTTGTCTTGTGTTTTGTCTTCAATCCCGTCACGTAACCCGCTAAAAACACTGTGGGGAACAAAAGTGTACTAAAATTAAATTAAATTAAACAAAACATTCATTCATTCATTTTCTTTTTGGCTTAGTCCCTTTATTAATCTGGGGTCGCCACAGCGGAATGAACCGCCAACTTATCCAGCATATGTTTTATGCAGTGGATGCCCTGCTGCAACCCATCACTGGGAAACAAAACAATAAAATAAAATAAAAAACACTTGTCTTGTTTTATGTCTTCAACTACATCATCTAGAACACAAAACAGACTGTGGGGAATAAACTTAAATAAAAAAAATTTATTAAAATAATAATAATAAAAAAAGATTTGTCTCGTTTTATGTCTTCAACTACGTCATCTAAACAGCTAAAAACAGACTGATAAATTAAATCAAATAAAAAAATCAAATAAAAATGATTAGTCTGGTTTTAAATAAACACTAAAAACTAAGATGAAAACGTTTTGCTATGGGTATATAAATGTAAAACTGGCGATGTCTGTGTGTTCTCCAGGAATTTGGGTCAGAAGGAGAAGGGCTGTCTGCAGGAGATTGGTTTTGAGGAGTTCGTCACGGTCCTGTCCGTCTTCAGACCCCTAAAACCACGCACCGCTGAGGACAAAAACAAAACCATCAAGGAGGAGAAACTTCGCTGTGAGGAAACATCTCTCCATTGTGCTTTTTGATCTAGCTGATAACATTTAAAGCTCTGCAGATTTTCACTGTGACTAACATGTTGTGACAGGATACATACAATCTGAAACATCTAATCACATTTTAAGGTTTACAACATGAGTCCCCTTTTCATGTTTCTGCAATTTTTAACATGCTTTGACATGATGGATACAATCTAAATTATCCAAACAAAGTTTAGGCTTCACTTGATGTGTCCCTTTGAATATTTATTCTCCTTTTAGAGACCATTTAAGATCACTTTCTCAGTATCGTAAAACAACAACTATTATGATAAGTTGGGACATTTTTGTGATTTGCAATAAAATGGTGAATATTGATTTTCTGATTCTCTTTAAGCTTTATTTAGTTGACAAAAAGTACAAAGAAAAGGTTTTCATTTACCAAATAAATAGTATTTGTAATATAAACTAATTGACCCTTTTCACATTTCCGGGTTTCTCAGTAGCGGAAGTCGTCATAGTTGGGAAAACTTAGAGCGCAGTGAATGGGAGAATACAACAAATATTTTTTTTACAATCTTATTTATCAAATATACTTATTTAAATTACTTATCAAATAATAAAAGAAAAACTCCATGATGGTGTTATAAAGACTTTCAGAAAAAGGAAAAAAATTAGTGTGAGACTGATGACGGCAGCCAGAGGAGAGAATATCGTTAAATTTACTGTCCTGCCCCCATAGACGCTGCGTTCCAAAGGCCTTACACAAGCTGTTATTTGTTTTTTGTAATTTGAAGCAAAGATGATGTACTACATACATAAATACATATAAATGTTCATACGTTTAAAAAAAAAAAAAAACTTTCAAGAATTTGAGATGCTGATAAGCGTTAAACTTGTCTTAACAGGCTTCTGAAAATGGTCCAATTTGAATTCAATGGCTGCAACAAGCTATAAAAAAAAAGAGTTGAGACATGTTTAACAATCTTACTTTGAAATTACATTATTATTTTTGCTAATATTGGGGCGTCACGGTGGGTCAGTGGTTAGCACTGTCGCCTCACAGCAAGAAGGTTGCTGGTTTGAGTCCCGGCTGGGTCAGTTGGCATTTCTGTGTAGACTTTCTGTGCATGTTCTCCCTGTGTTGGCTTGGGTTTCCTCCGGGTGCTCCGGTTTCCCCCACAATCCAAAGACATGCATTATAAGTGAATTGGGTAAACTAAATTGTCCGTAGTGTACGAGTGTGTGTGGAGTGTGTATGGTGTGTATTTCCTAAGCTGAAGGAAAATGAATGAATAATATTGCTAATATTTTTAGTTTTAAATATATATATATATATATATATATTTTTTGTACGTGTCAAAAAAAGATGTTAAAGAGAATCAACAAATCACCGAATTTTATTGCGTTTTACAAATATTTGATGTACACTTTTTCGTAAAATGGGGCATTTCTTCTTAACTTTTTACGTTTTTATTTTTGGACTGTCCACCACAAAACATTGATGAAAGGTCATCTTTTCTTCTCTGTAGTTCTGTTCAACATGCATGACACTGACAACGACGGCGTCATCACACTGGACGAATACAGACGCGTAAGCATCATTTAACTTCTTCTTTTATATAAAACTACAAACATGTTTAAACCAGCCCAATTCCACAATCAAAACTAACTATTTTACGAATTGTCAGAAAAGTGGCTAATTCATCCGATTTAATTAGAAAATGTACAATTTTTAAAAGGAGGCGTGCCCTCAAACCCCACCCCTAAACCCAACTGTCATTGGAGATGAGCCAATCGTAGTAAAATGTGTGACTGAGATCATATCCATTCATATGAATTAGCAACTAAATCAAAACATTGGGTTTTGCTTGGTTTGGTACGGTACGTATGACCTTTATCAGGCTTGCGTTTCCACTGCCAAAAGGGTACCAATGGTCATTCTCGCTCGAGGAAATGTCAAAGTAAAGCTATACAGGTCGTTCACATATTATATGAGAAGCACTTCTCACAAAACAGATGCTTTATACACATAAATACTTGTGTATAAATGTTCATTACTAACCTTTCTATGAACATGATTTGATTATAACTGCAGATCAATGACAGTGCGAAATAGCCTACTGTAACGTCTGCTATTAAATAATATAAATAAATGCAACATATATAAACACATACAGGCCCTTACAGTCTCCGATATGTTACCAATTACAGAAAAACTACACACAGCATACATTTAGTCCTTAGCTGGGTTCAAAAACACACAACATATAGCCCACAGTCAGTGCAAACCTCTCATCTCTATCTTTACTCTTCAGCAGCACATGTAACCTCTGTTAGAAAGTAATTCCATCATTCCGAGTTCATAATAGTCCAAAAGGTGATGATAATAGTTAAACATGGCAGTGTGTTTATGTTTTAGGTTGCTGAAAGAATCATTTGCTCCTTTGTTTTTTCGGCTTCTCCTTTGTTTTATTCATGCTTCACTCTTGCGTTTGTCCATTTCTGAAAGGATCGGATGTCAGAAGCACTTCAGCAATCACGCGCATGTTAATATCATCAGCTCAAGAAGTTCATTATTTCAAAAATAGACGTGCAGCGAGCGCACGCGAGAAAGCGAAACCGATCACGCTTTAGCCGGCCTTGTAAACAACTTTGGGGCACAGGGTAGATTCTGCTCCTTGGCTTTGCGGCTGTTCATCAAGACGACGACAAGGTTTGTTTGAGCTCAAGTCGACCATGGCTTGTTATTATATGTATATATTATTACGGTGTAATGTCTCGGTTGTGTATTTAAAAATGGCAGTTCCTTTGTTTTCATTCTCCTGCTTGTTGCACGAGCGAGTGACGTATCTCTGTAAACCAATAGCATTCAGCTGCGCGTCTTGATCCTTCTTTTGGTACCCTTTTGTTGTGCTAGGTACCCTTGCGAAAGGATACCCAAAAAGTGGTATGATACGGTTCGCTTTTTAGTACCTTTTGGCAGTGGAAACGGCCATAAAAGGGTACTGAACTGTACCACTCAGTGGAAACGGGCCATATGGGCCAGGTTTACTAACAGGCTGCACCACTGCAAACCTTCTTTTGTTGGAATTCTTAAATTCGATCTTACATTTTTAGTTGTAAGAAATACCTTCGACAGTTTCTCACATACAATCTTGACTTACATTGTGAAATCTCAGCTAAAATGTGGTCGTCTGAGACAAATTTTGGAAATCCTAAAAGGTTGCTATGATCCTAGGCTAAAATCTGTGGTCTTTGATTACTGGTTTGGCATGTTCACTGACAGCCTGTTAATAATTGTTGCAATCAAATTTTCCTGGGGTGGCACGGTGGTTGGCACTGTCACAGCAAGAAGGTCGCTGGTTCGAGTCCTGGCTGGGCCAGTTGGCATTTCTGTGTTGAGTTTGCATGTTCTCCCTGTGTTGGTGTGGGTTTCCTCTGGGTGCTCCGGTTTCCCCCACAGTCAAGACATGCACTATAGGTGAATTAAATAAACATCTGCTGCGTAAAACATATGCTGGATAAGTTGCCGGTTCATTCCGCTGTGGCGACCCCAGATTAATAAAGGGACTAAGCCGAAAAGAAAATGAATGAATAAATGAATTAATAAATCTAAATATATGCCAGAAGACTTTTTAAATGTATGGATTACCAAAACAACCTGGTGTTGAATTTGTGCTGCTCTCTTGTGATTGCGTAGTTCATTATATAAACAAGCGGCTGTATCTGTATTCTGTAATTCACACAATGTCAGTAAATCTGTCCATGTTTTTGACTGTAGGTGGTGGAGGAGCTTCTGTCCAGCAATGAAACCATAGAAGCAGAAACGGCCAAAGCCATTTCAGATGCAGCTATGCTGGAGGTGGCCAGTGTCACAGTGGGTCGCATGGTACGATCTGTCATGCTTGAATCAAATATACATTCATCTGAGGGCCACTCACATTTAAATAAGGCCACTTTATAATGCCAAGTCTTATGGGATTCTGTAATTGATACCTGGTGATCTTGATTGTCTCTTTTTTGCTTTAGGGTCCCGATGAATTTTATGAAGGAATCACGTTTGAACAGTTTATGCAGGTTGGTACTGCATGATATTTGGAGTTATATATAGAGGGTACTGTATGCATGTGATGTCACTGTCAGCTGGAGTGACTGTGGCTCCGCCCACTGTGTGGAGGTGTTGGTGTGCAGTGTGAAAATTTGTGAAAACTCATCTAAAAATGGCGAAATGCAGTTACCAGAGTTTTTGTCTCATGACGTCAGCGCATGTGCTGCTCTCTCACCTGTAACACCAATGCATACATGCTAGCCAATCAGTCAAACTCACTAGCCAATCAGAGAAGCCTGCTGTTATAGTGAATTAATATTTACAAATCTGTTTAGGAATTCACGTTCATATTCAGGATTTGTGCAAACAAATATTTGGCCAAATGTTAAAGAACTGTTTTGTGACCAAGTTTATTTATTTAACAAATCTTTATTTTGCTATTTTGTGGTAAATTTGCATTATTTTTTATTGGTAAAATACAAGTTCAGTAGCCAATCAGAGTAGACTGCCCACCCTCTGAATGAGGTGGGTGACAAAACAGAGAATTTTCAACCAATAAACAATAATCTATTTAATAACTCATATTAATAACAATCATTAATTCACTTAATTTGGAAAAAATGTGAAAAGAATTCATTCATTCATTTTCTTTTTGGCTTAGTCTCTTTATTAATCAGGGGTCGCCACAGCGGAATGAACCGCCAACTTATCCAGCATAAGTTTTACACAGCAGATGCCCTTTCAGCTGCAACCCATCACTGAGAAACACCCATACATTCTCTTTCACACACATACACTACGGACAGTTTAACTTACACAATTCACCTGTACCACATGTCTTTGGTTAAACTGACCCAGCTGGGGCTCGAGCCAGGAACCTTTTTGCTGTGAGGCAAGAGCGCTGCCCGCTGCGCCACTGCATTTCCTGTGAAAAGAATTTAATGCAAAATTAATGTGACCAAATTTTTTTCTTCTGTTTTTAGAGTTGTTTTCTTCATTTGTAACAGTGCATTTTGAACTTTTTTGGAAAAAATAGCATTTATTTTTATTGGCACAAATATACTCACCGGCCACTTTATTAGGTACACCTTACTAGTACCGGGTTGGACCCCATTTTGCCTTTAGAATTGCCTTGATCATTCGTGGCATAGATTCAACAAGGTACTGGAAACATTCCTCAGAGATTTTGGTCCATATTGACATGATAGCATCATGCAGTTGCTGCACATCCATGATGTGACTCTCCCATTCCACCACATCCCAAAGTTGCTCTATTGGATTGAGTTATGGTGACGGTGGAGGCCATTTGAGTACAGTGAACTCATTGTCATGTTCAAGAAACCAGTCTGAGATGATTTGTGCTTTATAGCGCGTTATCCTGCTGGAAGTAGCCATCAGAAGATGGGTACACTGTGGTCATAAAGGCATGGGCATGGTCAGCAACAATACTCAGGTTGGCTGTGACGTTGACTCGATGCTCAATTGGTACTAATGAGCCCAAAGTGTGCCAAGAAAACATCCTCCACACCATTACAACACCAGCAGCAGCCTGAACCATTGATACAAAACAGGATGGATCCATGCTTTCATGTTGTTGATGCCAAAATCTGACCCTACCATTCGAATGTCACAGCAGAAATCGAGACTCATCAGACCAGGCAACGTTTTTCCAATCTTCTATTGTCCAATTTTGGTGAGCCTGTATGAATTGTAGCCTCAGTTTCCTGTTCTTAGCTGACAGGAGTGGCACTCGGTGTGGTCTTCTACTGCTGTAGCCCATACTCCTCAAGGTTGGATGTGTTGTGTGTTCAGAGATGCTCTTCTGCATACCTCAGTTGTAACGAGTGGTTATTTGAATTAATGTTGCCTTTCTATCAGCTCGAACCAGTCTGGCCATTCTCCTCTGACCTCTGGCATCAAAAAGACATTTGTGCCCACAGAACTTCCGATCACTGGATATTTTCTCTGTTTCAGACCATTCTCTGTAAACCCTAGAGATGATTGTGCGTGAAAATCCCAGTAGATCAGCAGATTCTGAAATACTCAGACGTCTGGCACCAACAACCATGCCACATTTGAAGTCACTTAAATCACCTTTCTTCCCCATTCTGATGCTCGGTTTGAACTGCAGCAGATCGTCTCGACCATGTCCACATGCCTAAATGCATCGAGTTGCTGCCATGTGATTGGCTGATTAGAAATTTGCAATTACGGGCAGTTGGACAGGTGTACTTAATAAAGTGGCCAGTGAGTGTAATTCCACAATTCTACCTTATACTCAACTTTTATAATAATTTGTTTCATGTGTTCTCAGAAATCTAAACATTTAGATTTTACAAAAAAAACTTATAATAAAAAATCCTGAATCCAAAACATAAAAAGCAGTCTACTCTACAGGCTTTCATAGACAACCTAAGAAGTTGAGGAAGATCTATTTTTTAATACAATACATTCCTACATATAGCTTCTTTAAAAAAATAAAGAAACTACGGCTCACATCTGAACATCTCTCCCACAGATATTAAAAGACATTGAGATCGAGACCAAGATGAACGTTCACTTTTGGAACTTGGATACCAGAACGATGCATTGTGGGAAATGAAGTTTCATTTCTGCTTCAGAGCAGCATTTCCCCCATGGATTCAAGTATTGATTTTACCTTCTCTGACATGTCTTCAGTGCTAAACATAGTGAGCATGGCATTTACTGGGAAATGCATTTTATAGTCCAGACCTCAGGGACAAATGAATATACCGTAGAGACTTTATACTGTGTATTTGCAGGAGATTTATATACCCAGATAAGCCTGGTTATTCTTGAACATCCTTTCATGAGTATACAGTTTTTATTAGGAATTTTATGCAACTTTTTCTGAGATTTTATAGTGGAGGAAGTTTTCACAAAGTCAACAATCTGCATTTTCTTTGGTTTAACAAAGCAGAGCTGAAAGACAGACTCCACACCCCGAGTTAATGAATCCACAAATCTTATCTTTCACTTCAGAAAAAACAACAGCAGGAGTCTGTTTTCCTGCACTTGTCCTCTTATCAGAGTAATATGCCATCCTTCTGGCTTCCTTCCATCAAGGTTTATTTATTAACATACAGTACTGTATTTTACAACAGAGTGTGGAGTTTTAATAGCAATAGCGTATATCAAAGTTATATTTTTGTACATTACTGTCATTTCAAATCCTCAAGTGTAACTAAATCACTTTTAGATTGAAGAGATTAAACGGTAACAGTTTAAATGTGCATTGATTGATCTGTTGTGGATGTATTTCTGTCTGAAATGATGACTCTTGTGTATGCACGGTTATAAAATACTTCCCATTCCATATTTGGTTAGGATCTGTGGTTGAAGCTAGAGCCAAATTAGGAAAATGTCCTCATGGAATGAATGTGCATCTTGAGATTTTTTCAGTTTTTTTTTAATGCAGCTTCCGTATAGATGAATACTTTTACATTTAACAAATAATTTCCGTACATAAGAAATGGTAAATGCTTTAAAGGGTCACGAAACCCCCCTGTCTCAGCAGGGTGTTTTCACACCTCTAGTTTGGAAAAAGTCAGGAAAGTGGGTGTGTCCAGCTCTGTTTAAGTGGGCGTGTCGAGGGAGGGGAAAAAGGGAAGGTGCATAACATTTGCATAAAAATGGGAGTGTCCGTTTGGGCATGTGCTGATTTTCACAGGCAAAACCAACGCAGGGGAGAAAGACAGTGACTGTGTTTACATGGACATCAGTAATCAAATTATTTGCTAAATTATTAAATGGTGGACTTTAACTGCAGTTTGGCACTTTCATTCAGGAACATTTCCTGCAGCCCCCCGTAAAAAACGAGATTGATTCGAGGAACTGCTGGAGAGTGGAGTTTTAATGGAATGTTTGATACCGCACGGTAAATGGGAGGGAAAAAAAAAATCTCCACATTTCTCGGTAACTTAGATGCACTCGGTAGGTAGCGTCAGAAAGCCGTGTGTATCCTGTCACAAAATGCGGCGAAAATTCTACACGACGGTAATAGTTTGATCAAGGTGTTTACATGTTTACACTCGGAGAGCAGCATTAACAGCGAATCTTTCAGTCCACAATATTGTAGTGATATTAACGTACTGTAATCTTAGTACCTTAGAAATAATTTTGACTAAGGTTTGTCTTTAAACACTGAAAGAGCACTGCTGACGATACGAACAAACTTTGCCATCTGAATAAACAAACAAAGGGCACTGATAGCTCACTTACCAAATCTGTAGACACAGGACAATCAACACGAATGGAAGCAGCGTCTTTTTTTAAAGAAAATGAGCGGCAAATCCAGATTTCACCATTTCCAGATGCGAAAAGCTCTCGGGTAAACAATGTTCCATACAAACGTATTTCTATGGCGTGTCGTGTGCACTGTAATCCACACGTGAGTCCAGCTGCGCTCTCATAGCGGGAAATGAAAACAAAACCTTCACTGCAGCACATTTACTAACACAACACTGGCGACTCGTGTCTCCAAACAATTCTTGTTTTTCCACTTGTTTTGGCAACACAACGTGGCGTCTCTCTGCCGTCTGAACACTGTAACAGGTAAACAGCCTCCGAAGCTATCATGCGTATTAATGAAGTTGCACCTCATACACAATAGAGCGCGCTGATTGGTTTTAACCAGGTCTTTCTCATGAATTAATGCCGCACACTCAGAGACGTCACGATGTACTCGCAGCTACAGACATCCACTCTCCATGCTGGATTACACGCAAGTATCTCATGGCCGTGACGCAGCTTCAAAAATTCGTTTCAAACCAGAAGAACGAATTTGCTGTAAATAACACAACAACAACCAATTGTCACTTTTTAGTGCAATATATGTGTCCTAATAGTGTTTATAGCAGCGTGGGACACACATATGACAGTCAACAGCTCAAAAAATGTGTTTTGTGACCCTTTATTAATCTAGCAATGTGTTAAAAGTATATTAATTAGGGTATATAAGTTAGGTTAGTTTAAATTAAGTTGATTCATTTATTAAAATTACATTAGGGTTATTATTTTTTGATCTATTTTTGTGTGTGCTTTTTGTTTAAAGGGCACCTATTTCCCACCTTTTTCAAGATTTAAGAGAAGTCTTTTATGTCTTTAGAATGTGTTTGTGAAGTTTAATCTCAAAACACCCATCAGATTGTTTATTATAGCTTTCAGAATCTGGGAAATTTCAGCAGTTAGGACAGTGGAGCTGTTTTTGTTGCCTGTACCTTTAATGCAAATGTGTTGGTTCTCCCCGCCCACCATTCCTACGTGCGTGTCAGAGCCATAGAGATCTCTCCCCATTGCTCTGATGCGTGTAGCCTTCACGTACAAAAACTGTACAGTGACAGACAAGAATGAAGCAGATCTCCCTTACTACTAGGGATGGGCGATATGGCCTAAAATCCATATTGCGATATACATTGCAGCCTCTTGCGATAACGATATATATTGCGATATATAAATTATAACAGAACCATTTCAGAACAGGTTACATAGACCCTTAGGAAAGCCAAACTGCCATTTATTTTAAGAAATAAAGAAACGTTGCATGTCATTTTGAGAACATTTATTGTGCAAAAGCAAAACTGTAATTAAACAACACAATGTTGCAGATAAATAAACTAAATGTAGTGCCTTTTAGAAAGAAAGACTTTTCTTTTAAGTCCTTGGTTCCTAAATGCCAAGTTGCAGAGAACAAAAAAACTGGTGTCTTTTTAGTTAAGGAACTTACACAGTACTGAAATTACTTCCAGTATTAAATTAGTCAAATAAAATTGTGTATTGCAGATACTTTAAATAAAAACATATTTCTAACCTGCAGCCTAAGGTAACGCATTTGATTTTGAACATTTTGTTCTCCTAATGAAATTAAAACTGGTGTCTTGATCTGCTCTCTCTCTCTCTCTCTCTCTCTCTCTCTCTCTCTGCTGTTGTATTGATGCTGCTGAGAGATTGAGATGCACCAGACAAAGTTTGCTTATAAAGTAATGCAAAAATGAATACAATTAATATCGAAAGCGAAAGCAGATTCCAGGGAAAAGAGAATGTATTGTCACCCCAAATAATGAGCTGGATCAGTCTATTTAGTCTTCGCGCTCTTCTCAAAGCTGCTATAAAGGCAGGACAACAGTTCTGTATCCAGCGCGTCTCTGTGGGTCTGCATGCAGAGCATGCGAGTCTGTGGCAGAGGGGTCTCAGTTTCTCGCGAACACAGAACCGGGCCGCCCCAATAATATATCGGCCGCCAGGTAAAATCTGTGTGGGAAGCGCTGTGTGGGAATCTGTGTGACAAGCCACGATATGCCATGCATGAGGCTCGCAAGTTGTGCGACACGTCGCCATTCGGTGCCATGCGTTGCTTAGTGCTGTTGTTGAGAGCGTCAGCGTGTGCTACGGTCACAATAGATTTCCAACGTAATACACCATAAGTTAGTGTGAAGAGCATGTTGTTTTACCGTGGCCGAGTGAATTAAGTTATCAATTGAGTTTATTATTTTTTGTCGCAAATGCGAGCGAAATGGTCGCACTGTCGAGCCCTGTCCATGTTTATTCAAGATGATGCGTTGCAGCCGGCTGCAGCTCGTTGCACTTAATTTCGCGGGTAGATTGCGTCATCAAACATGCATTATCGCGATAGAATGCAATAGAATTAGAATCTCTATCGTAGGCCAATTTTGTATCGTTTATATCGCATATCGTTTATATCGCCCATTACTACTTACTACAGTAAGAACTTTCCCCATGGTTATTTGATGTATTTGTTGTGGAGTTAATTCAAGCCTTTCTGCAATGATGAGTCACACACGATATTGTTATTAAGTTCCCACACACACACACATTATGGGCTGTTTCTCAATTCCAAGAACGAAGAGCATGGACTTGCGTTCTTGTGTAAACTGGTCTTGACAGGTCACCTCGGAAGAAAAAACTCGGGAGACCGCGAGAACGTGTCCCTTGAGAAATTAGATGCGGCGTTCTTCCTGATATTCACATGACCTTCATGCATTTTTCATTTAAAATTATGTAAACATTACTGCATTCATACAGTTTATTGTTTTTCCCCTTTTTACAATATATACTATGCATAAAAACCTTACAAATATAAGTTGCACAATACTAATAAAACAGATTTGAATACGAATTTCAGCAAATAAACACCCTTAATGTGTTTATACCTTTATCAGGATGTCCATGGTAATGTTTATATTTCACCGTCTCATTTAGGGAAACTCCTGAGAAAAATAAGTTATGTCTCTGAACTTTAATAATAAATCTATATAAAACGCTGCGCTTCCCACCTCCAGTCGCAATGACTTCTGGGACTTCGGTGCTCAAGTCTGCATTGGTGCATCCTCAATATCAAGAACACATCCGGGAACTTTCACGCGTCCTCCGTTCTTGCGGTCTTGAGTTTTGGAACTGAACTTTGGCAGTTGATGATGACGTTAACATGAGAACACGAGGACGCAAGACCGCTGAAGAACGCATATTGAGAAACAGCCAGTGTGTTTATATGACCCCAATATGACTGTGGACACATTATACCTACACACAGTTCTGTCCAAACAGAATTATTGACAGCAAATAAACCAACAAAACATCCTTTTGCATCATTTGTATTTTTTATCATCTTAAATGGTGATCTAATATTACTGTACACTAAAATGTACAAGCACAGAAAATGATACAATATCTAAAAAAACTAAATGTAGAATCAGAATCGTGTGTTTGAAATGGCCTGTTAACACACACAGCTACAGTATATATCTAAGCTGGCCATAAAACACATAATATGACTGGTAAAATGACTTTAAAGCGGTATGACCCCAGATCGTCCTTAAGTAGCAATACCAGTCATCCAAGAGCCCCATTGAGTCTAAGAGCCGCTCAGTGTGTCGTAAGGCATGGACAAGCCGATGTTATAGTTGTAGCCGGAGGACTCGGTATAGTTGGACCTGCAGATGGGCAGAACGTGATCTTGACTGGACGAGTCCATGGAGAAATCATAATGACAGATCAGTCCTCGATATCTGCACAAACACAAACAACACAAGCGCACACTGAATCCTGGAGACTAGACATATGATGATATTTAAAAATCCAATATATCATAAGGCACAATGTTCACAACATTGATATCATGGGCTCTTCAACATATTTCAGGAGTTCACACTTAGATATTGCTTGACGATGTTAGCAGGTTTGGCATGCTGTCCCAGGAGAGAACCCTGAGCTCAAGAGACTGATGCCTGGTCAATGAGCAATAAGAGGAATACGATGGAATAAGAGGAATACCATCCACCGTTCATTTGACCTATACCTTGATTTTTAAGTCAGCTCTATAGGAATAGACCGCCAACCATGCCAGTGCGTACGTATTGTAGTATGTAGTGCTTGTGACTGTTACTAGTATTGAATTCACTTGTGTCACATGTATTTAGACTGGGGAGGAAACCGGAGTACCCGAGGAAAACCCACACGAACATGGGGAAACATGTAAACTCCACACAGAAAATGCCAACTGGCTCAGCTAGGACTTGAACCAGTGACTTTCTTGCTGTAAGGCAGCAGTGCTAGCCACTGAGCCGCCGTGTCGCCGATCCTAAAATTGAGGAGGAGGGAGAAGGGATGGGCGGGTGGGTGTCTTCCAAAACGTAGATAGGGAATAAAGTTGGGCTGGATATTTATGATACATTTGGAATAATCCAATTGGCTAGCTAATGATTAGCGATAGAGACCAGCTGCAGTCAATCATATCACATGCTCCTCTCAAAATTAGTTAGTGAAACTTCATCAAGTTTACTTTTCACAATAATTATTGTTCCAAAGCAGCTTCACGAAAGGTGCACGTTATTACAGTCAAAATAGTCAAAAGTGTTTTTATATATATATTCTTTGGACTATAGATGTTTTTCTTGGCTGCTGCATGGAGGGCGCCATAGCGAGCAGCGTCTTCCGGTAGAATGTTTAGAACTTCCGCTTACATCGTTTACAACTGGTAATTTGCGATCCGAAATAGGGTTTCAATAGCATTTTGAGTGGAGTACAGAGTGTTTTTGTGACTTTGAAAGGTGTGTGTTAAAGCCGTTATAATCTGTAAGGTGTGGTTCAAGTGCGAGAGAAAAACCTTCTCCTAGTTCACGTGTCTGCCGTCAGAAATACAGTGTGTGTGTGTGTGTGTGTGTGTTTGTCAGCTGTTAGCTCAGCTGCTCTCTTCAATTTCAATGCATGCATGCACACGCATGCACGCACACACGCACGCACACACACACGCACGCACACACACACACACGCACACACACACACACACGCAATACTGCATTATAGAGCAAACCAGATTACTGGCATGAAACTTAACAGGTGTGTAAGTCATGCAATTTACAAAAATGTCCATTAAAAGTCTGTTACTGATCCTCTGCTGGCTGATTTGCATGTGGATGCTAATCGGGAGCCGTTTATGTTTCATTTAGTTAGTTTGTGTTGTGTTGTATTTACCACGGTTTGTGTTTTTCTGTCATTTCAAAACATCACTTTATTTTCACTTTGTGACACTTATTAAATCAGTGTGTTAGTGGGACTGTAGAGTAGACTACATGTGTGTGTGTGTCAATCATTTTGGTGAATAATATTTGTTTGGATTGGCTATATATTTGAAAGAAAGAGAAACGGTTGACTTTAGCGATGACGAGGCTTCATTTAAACAGCAATTTTATGATTTAAATGATCAGTCCAGGAGGTGGCGCTGATCAACAACAGGATTAGCTCAAAGACGTTAAAAGCGAATAAAATTGATTAAAACTATCGTTTCAAAGCTGTCCGAATGTAACTGTTTATACGCATCAGCTGCCGACCGGAGGTTCTTAACATTCTCCTTGCGCATACACACAAGGCATAATGGGTAATTTTATGTTTTAAAAAAAAAAGGTCTATAGGGTGATAAGAATAGCTAGCACATCAGTTGCTACCCATTTTCTTATGGTCATAAACATACAGGACCCTTACTGTTTATGGTTTTTAGTAACCAACAAATCAATTTAACCCTTGTGTGTGTTGTTGGAGATGTTTTCATCCACTCTGGGGTGATTTTGAGTCTTAATTTGGCCACAACTTTCTCTGTTTCGGCAAATGGAATAATTTTTGGTGACAAATCTCATTTTGACACATATTTTGGTAAATGCTTTGAAAATTTTCCATAATCTAACAACACACTCTGGGCAAATCTATTACCCTTTCGTTATGTTGGTGGCTGTTTTTGCCCCATTGACTTCCATTATAATGACATTTATTGATTGCAAAGCCATAACACTACACAATCATGAATTCTTGATTGTGGTGGTTTTCCCTGTTGGGAAGAGGTCAAATTTGTCATTTATACTGTTGATCATCAGTTGGAGTGCAAAAAAAAAACGTAGTTTCTGGCTTTAATATGGAGTATAGTATATGTGTGTGAAAGTGTGAGACAGTTATCTTGATATGTCTGAGAAAATCAAATAAGCCCCTCAGCTCTCAGAACATAGTAAACATGGTAAGTGTATTATGAACACACACTATAATCTGCTGTTTCACTCCATATAAAAGCCAGAAACCTTTTTGCACAGGCCTATCTAAAGGGTTAATGCTGCCAACTGATGATCAACAGTAAAAATTACAAGCTGTACCTCTTGCCAACAGGGAAAACCAGCAACAATCAAGAATGCATGATTATATGCTGTCAAGACTTTGCAATCAAAAAAATGTCATTATAATAAAAGTCAAACAGCCGCGAACACAGCAAAAGAGTGGTCAATTTGAACAATACACAAGAGTTAAAGGCATCCAATGATGAAGAAGTCTGATGTTCAGAGGGAGACTTTAAGCAGCAATCTGAATACATTAAATGATGTTTACTAATGAGACTGTGTTGTAAAATGTCACCTGTTGTACTTTATCATCCTTTTGCACTGTAATTTGTTTACATGATTTATTGGCTCTGAACATGTCTATACAATAAACCAATATACCAACTACTTTTTTCCTAAAGTAACCTATTTTGCTTAATTCAATATTGTGATAATGCCATTTATCATGATACAGTAATTAAAGAAAATCTGATACCGTCATATAAGCCTACTGGAGACACAACAGCACAGACCACAGGTTATCCAGTAGTGTGTGTACCTGCGGTGAGCGGTGAGGTCATCATCTGTGATGCAGGCCCCGCGGGGACTCTTCTCATCAGGGATGTTGGCTGTCACCAGTGTGCTGCTGCTGAACCGAATGTGCCGAACCGGGTGTCTGTTCACACACACACACACACGCACACACAACAATCATGAGTCATCAGTGCTTTAAAAAAACAAAATAACATCAGGAAGAAATCAACATTAAAGCCCACGGTATACTTAAAATGAAATCAAGGAACAAACTGAAATTACAAAATCCAGCCAAAACTAGGGGTGGATTCCATTCTGATTCCATACCTATGCCCCTATGCCCTAATCCCCTTTGAAGGCGATTAGAGCATAGGGATGAGCTCTTCCGAATTGAGTGCAGTGTTTGACATCAAACAGCTTCCCTGCTCAAAGGATAATTTCCCGAAGTGTCCATCAGTTGTATTTTTTTAATATTTCATTGCGAAGTGGCCAGTTTTGATCACTTCATTTTTGAATGACACTTTAATACGGCGGCCATGATTTTTTTTTTTTTACACTCCAAAGTACCCTTTGGACGGTTATATATCTCATTTGGAATGCACCGTAAGTTCGTTTTGAGTTTGTTTCAGCAGTTTAAAACAGCTCACTAAAACAAACTTTTTTTAGAGAGTTCATTTTGGCTCCTAAACACCTAAACATTGGTCCATGGGGATTTTGCAATTGGTGGGTGTGTCCTGGAACTCCGCCTTCTTTGATGTACGATTACTTCGTATCTCATATCCACGAAGCTCAGACAGAAGAACGACATCCAACACATCAAATACAAAGGTAGCAACATGAATACACTGAATGGTCGAGTAGCAAAGCCTGTACAGAAATATGCGCACCTGTACCAATGCTCGTGAAGAGAATTTAAAGACTCGGAGAGGGTCACATATTAGACAAAAAGTCTCACCGCATCACGTCATGTCTTTTGACACTTTTCCATTTAATACATATGAACTGCAAATACAACCCCAAATCAGAAAAAGTGGTCTACTTGGAAGCCCTATGTTAACAGTGTATAGAAGCGCCGTCGACTTCTCTGGGCTCGGAGGCATCTGGGATGGACCATCACACAGTGGAAACGTGTACTGTGGTCAGATGAATCAGTATTTCTTGGGAGAAATGGACGCCGTGTGATCCAGACCAAAGAAGAAAAGGATCATCCAGATTACCAGCAACATGTCCAAAAGCCAGGGTCTGTCATGCTATGGGGTTGTGTCAATGGTAACATGCACGTCTGTGATGGCACCATTAATGCAGAAAAGTACATAGAGATTTTGGAGCACAATATGCTGCCTTCTTTTCCATGCATATTTCAACAAGACAATGCAAAACCACATTCTGCACACATTACAAAAATCTGGCTGCGGAGGAAGAGGATACAGGTACTTGACTGGCCTGCCGCCAGTCCCAACCTGTCTCCAACAGAGAATGTGTGGAGCACAAAAAATGCCCCACCCCTGTCTTTAATCTTTCTGTGCATTTCAAAGCACCTCAAAATATCTTTATTTCTCTAAATTCTGACATTAAATAATAATCAGGAAAAAAAATGTATTTATTTATTTTTATTACTTAATAATAAATAAATAAATAAATAAATAAATAAATAAATATATATATATATATATATATATATATATATATATATATATATATATATATATATATATATATATATATATATATATATAAAATAAAGTGAACAAAGACTCTCACCTGTTGTGCATTTCCCAGAGTTTGGCCCCTATCCTCATCTCCCACACAATGACCAATCCCTCACCTCCGCCACTCACAATCCTCCAATCGTCTGCCTGGACTGCTGTGACGCCCATGTGATGAGCATAAAGAGAGAGCACCGACGAGCCAGTCCGCAAGTCAAACACTCTCACTCTGGAAAACAACAAACAAAATCATGATCAATGGCTCAGTGCAATTATTAAACCACAGAGCATGTGATTTCAATAAATATGAAGTGAAGCATGGTGTTCTTTAACACATGTACAGGCTTATTTAAAAGCCCTACTTTTATATAGACCATTTCAATGTGGTCATGTCATTGGCCCATGAACATGTCCTGCTTGTTATCAAACTATTTCAAAACTGTAACAAGAGGCGATTCAATCACAGCTTAATGTTAAAACAGCTATTATAACATGATTTATCAATATGTGGCTCTTTTTGGATTCTCGGAAGCTCTAGAAATTAAAAATGTAAAACAGGAAATAGCCTGGGACCAATGTTTTTGTTTACATTCCTCAAAATGGCCTACAATACCAAAAGCACAGCAAATATTGAATGTTTTTCTAAAGCACATTTTCAAATACAAGCACAATTCTGTCAGAGAAAAAAAAATACCAAACATTTTTACACATAACAATAAAGAAAATTTAGCAGTATTAAATGATCAAATATTCTATATTTTCATTTTGCGAATGGGTTTGTTCCGCCCCCCCAAATAGTGTGACCAAGACATCAAAAATAAATTTAGTTCAGTCGAAAAACGGCCGCTATAGTTATAAAGTGACGTGTGTCTGTTCAATACAGCAAGAGATGCTGTTAAAGGCTGCGCAAAGCGTGAGTCACCTGACATAAAGCGAGTGGCTCGAGCAGCCGAAAATATTCGGATGTGTTTGTAGAAAAGGCCTTTTGTACAATGCACTGATATGGTTAATAGGGATGCAATGATTAGCCGATTTCACTATTAACCCTGCTTTTATTCATTATAAAGGCTCAACGCAGCATTTTTGCTGCACGGACAAAAGCTGCTGCAACTAGTTATGCCAATACGCACGCACATTGGATTAACTATAGCAGCAAGCCGTTGACATATTATGTTTTTTCCACACGCAAGTACATTATTTACAATTGAGACGTACGCATATTGGAAGCGGTGCGCGCACGGCTCACAAGCGGGCCGACACACTCGCGCCCTGCAGGCGCGGCAGACAGTAGATATTATCTCAGGCTGTAGTGGTGAGAGTTGTGCGTGGCTTTCAGTGCAATGTAAACTAAAGATATGTTAGATTAATTATTAAAAATTATTAAAATGATTATGTATGAACGCAGACAATAACAACAGTTCATTTAAATACTTAATATAAAGCTTAACATTAGACAAATACTATTTTTATTTATTCTTATTTTTATGTATTTATTCATTGTTCTGTCGTTATTTTCATTGTAAAATTATCACTCATGTTTAAATCAAAAACTTTATCATTTATTTTTAAGTCCAAAGAGAGAAATGGACTATGGTTTGTTTTTATTAATATTTTGTGCTGTATTTGGTTACTGAGCAGCAATAAACAAAACTTTAATAAAAGCAGTTTTCTTGTGATTTTCTAAACTAGTAGTATTTAAATTGAATAAATGCATAATAATGGTGAATAACTGTGGAACCATGATTATTCTTCACACTATAATTGTACAACCAAAATCTATAATCGTTGCTTCCCTAATTGTTACGCAGTTTAAAACAGAACATATGAATGTGTCTGAATGTAGAAGAAGCCCACTTCAGCAATACACTGATTTTGTGCCTCGAAATACATTTGGATATGCTTGTAAAAAAAGCCACATTGTACAAAGCAGTGATGTTATGTAGTTTCAAAATACAACATATTAACCTTTTAATGTAGAAAAAGTCAACGTGGGTGTTTTAAGGAGCAAAAATACAGCATATGGGCACTTATATTGCTGTTGTGTCATCACTTATATTGCAAATCATATCTCTCCGGCCCCTCGATTGGGATGCTTTTCATGAACTGCCCCCCAGGACAAACAACTTGAATAGCCCTGGCTTAGGGGTTCTCAAACTCGGTCCTGGAGGGCCGGTGTCCTGGAGATTTTAGCTCCAACTTGCCTCAACACACCTACAAGGATGTCTCTAGAAAGCCTAGTAAGAACTTGATAAGCTAGCCCAGGTGTGTCTGATTAGGGTTGGAGCTAAAATCTGCAAGACACTGGCCCTCCAGGACCGAGATTGAGAACCCCTGTCATAGCTTATTACCATAAACCTCCCATTGAAAATAAATGACTTGCGTCTACTTTGACACACTCGCAGGTGGTGTTGTGAATGCATGGTAAGTTTCATTTTTGGGTGAACTATTCATTTACCCCGCCTGTCAAACTCATCCCTATACAAAATAACCTGTAGTTAGTTGTGTTATGTGTTAGTCAGATCCTGGCCAGAATAAGCTGCAGAGTGGACAATACTTTAGCCCAAAGTCTGGCTACACAAGACTAATGTGTTGGAGAAATTGCGATAGTCTTTGCAAATACAACCCCAAATCAGAAAAAAGTTGGGACACTTGCTACTTGGAAGCCCTATCTTAACAGTGTCCAGTAGCGCCGTCGACTTCTCTGGGCTCTGAGGCATCTGTGATGTAATGTAATGTGTATTTATAAACCCACTTTAGGCAGTTATGTGGCACTGGTGGTCTTCCTTCGTCTCAGACAAAATTAATGTGAGCCTGAAGTGGCCCATCTGTACAATGGCAAAGGGGGGCCAAAGATGCCAATTCATATATGAGCCATTTAATGTAATGTGTATTTATATAGCGCATTTATTGTGTATGGCCATACACCCAAAGCGCTTCACAATCATGAGGGGAGTCTCTCCACACCACCACCAGTGTGTAGCATCTACTTGGATGATGCGACGGCAGCCACAGGACAACGGCGCCAATGCGCTCACCACATACCAGCTATCGGTGGAATGAAGAGACAGTGATAGAGCCAATTCAGTGGATGGGGATGATTAGGAGGCCATGACGGGAAAGTGCCGATTGAGGGACTTTGGCCAGGACACCGGGGTTACATCCCTACTCTTTACGAGAAGAGCCATGGGATTTTTTAAATGTCCACAGAGAGTCAGGACCTCGGTTTAACGTCTCATCCGAAAGACGGCGCCCACTGACAGTGTAGTGTCCCCTTCACTTTTACTGGGGCATTAGGACTCACACAGACCACAGGTTGAGCGCCCCCTGCTGCCCTCTCTAACACCACTTCCAACAGCAACCTAGTTTTTCCATGTGGTCTCCCATCCAGGTACTGACCAGGCTCAGCCCTGCTTAGCTTCAGTGAGTAACCGGTCTTGGGCTGCAGGGTGATATGACTGTGGACCATCACACAGTGGAAACGTGTACTGTGGTGAGATGAAGCAGTATTATTTTGGGGGAAATGAACGCTGTGTGCTGCCCACCAAAGAAGAAAAGGATCATCCAGACTGTTACCAGCAACAAGTCCAAAATTTGGACTTTCAACACTTTCTTCGTGGCACTTTCAATCCCATAATGCATTGTGTGGGTGTTTTATACTCAACTTCTATATGAATGTACTGAAAATGCTTGCTGCATTCATTTACCCTGCCTGACAAACTCATCCCTAAACTGGAAACAAAATGACCTGTAGTTAGTTGCGTTACGCATTAGTCGGATCTTGGCCAGAATAAACTACAGTCTGACTAAACAAGACTAATGTGTTGGAGAAATTGCAATAGTCTTTGCAAATACAACCCCAAATCAGAAAAAAGTTGGAACAGTTGGGATACTTCCTACATGGAAGCCCTATGTTAACAGTGTCCAAAAGTGCCTTCTCTGGACTCGGAGGCATCTGGGATGGACCAACACACAGTGGAAATGTGTACTGTGGTCAGATGAAGCAGTATTTTTTGGGAGAAATGAACGCTGTGTGCTCCACACCAAAGAAGAAAAGCATCATCCAGACTATTACCAGCAAAAACTGAAAACGCTTGCTGCTCTGCACTCCCATCATGCCAGTGGAAACACACCATTAGTTTGATTTTTGGGTGAACTATTCACTTATCCTGCCTGACTCATCCCTAAACCGAAAACAAAATGACCTGTAGTTAGTTGTGTTATGCGTTAGTCTCATCTTGGCCAGAATAAACTGCAAAGTGGACCACACTTCAGCCCAAAGTCTGGCTGCACAAGACTAATGTGTTGGAGAAATTACGATATGACAGCTCTGAGACGACATTAGTAGCTGCTGGTATAAAGAAATTACTTTTACAGGCCCAAAGGACTTCAATTCCATCTGTCCGCTTTAATGGTACCGAAGGCAGCCAAAGGATGACTCTATGCTGGCGCGTTCCAAAAGATAATCGACAAAATTAAATTTTGCTTGGACAAAAAAAAAAGAAAAACAACTCTTGGAGGACAAAAGGTATTAGGCACAATGAATCGTTAATGCACAGCCAAGCAGGATTTAATGCTGCGAGTAATTATGTGGATGTGCCCATCTATTGTCCTGTTTTAATTTCATCCCGGCATTTAGTCTTGTAAGAGGCATTAATATATTTACTGGCAGGTTTGCAGTGGTCATAAATCTAATGCTAAAACAAGATCTAGTTGCTCGGAGCTGTCAGCGGACAGGCTTCCTTCAATTCATCAACTAATATTGTTCGCAGGCATTCCCAGAGCTGCCAACTGTGGACAAAAAAACACACATGACCATGAGAAATACATGCACATCATCATCATTATCACCACTAAGGTAAACCATATTTATTACCAGAGAAACAAAAACTGCAGCTTTACTAGTAGCATAGAAAGCATTCATTAATTATTCAAGTTCCTTCGGCTTAGTCTCTGATTATCACAGGTTGCCACAGCGGAATGAACCGCCAACTGTTCCAGCATATGTTTTATGCAACGGATGTCCTTCCAGCTGCACCCCAGTACAGGGAAACACCCATACACTCTCACATTCATACTCATACACTAAGGCCAATTTAGTTTCTTCAATTCACCTATAGTGCATGTCTTTGGATTGTGGGGGAAACCGGAGAACCCGGAGGAAACCCACCCCAACACGGGAAAATACTCCACACAGAAATGCCAACTGGTCCAGCCGGGACTTGAACCTCTGGCCTTCTTGCTTTGAGGTGACACCGTGAGCCACCGTGCTGCTCAAACATTAATTAAACAGAAAGAACAAATGAAATCAAAGTTAAAGGGATAGTTCATCCAAAAATGAACATTCTGTCATCATTTACTCACTCTTGTTGGGAAAAAACAGCTATTGGCTTCCATTGTATTTTTTTTTCATTCCCACTATGGATGTCACTAGCTATGTTTCCATTCAAAGATGTGAATTAAATGTATGCGCAAAACTGGAATATGGCATAAAAACATGTGAATAAAGCAGCGTTTCCATCCAACAAGTCAAAGAGAACAAAATCGTCACTTCCTGATTAACTAGCCCCAAATATTACAATTAAAAATGAAATTTGCTGTGGTAGGAGAAGCTGTGTGAATCATTTCTTTATTTATTAAATACTAGGGAGAAATGACTTGCCCCTCAGAAGACAATGCCAACACACAATGAAAGTGTGGTGGCGTTTGAAGGTGTGAGACACAGAGCACAGATGCTCTAGACTATTCTGGAGGTCATTAATCATATAATAACACTAATAGTGAAATGGTTTCAGATTTTTTATAATGTGCTCAGCCTGCTGGTTTGTCCATTCACACACATTTTTATCATCACATGATCTCTTATAACAAAATCACAAGACCTTTTTTAATGCGCATACTGGAATTTGTTCTGTTTCCATCGTAGTTTATGCGCATATTTTCCTTATCGAATAAACAGTTTATCCTACTCAGTCATACTCATACGTTTTTTTATGCGCATCTTGGCGTTACCATCAAACGTTTTTTATGCGCATATCCAAAATGTGCATGAAAATAGGTAGATGCAAACATAGCTACCGACTGCTTTTTTTCAGCATTCTTCAGAATATCTTGTTTTGTGTTCAACAAAACAGCCATTTTAGAAACACTCGAATATGAGTAAATGTCAGGAAATTGTAATTTTTGTGTGACTTGTCCCTTTTAAGCAGGATTCAAGAGTTCACACTTAGCTGATGATTGGTAATAAAGCTTGTTCGGGCTCTGGGCTCCCTCCAACTTGCAGGGCGAGAGGGGAGTTTGAGCCCAGGTAGCTCTCGATCTCGAGGCCACTGTGCTGCCCTATACAGGAAAAAGAGGAGGAGAGGGGGTGGAAGGGGGGATTCTTCAAGACGAAGATGACTAAGGAAAGATGCTTTGGTTATTTATACTAAGTTAGGAATCGTCTGATTGGTCAATCATACTTTAGCTAACGCAGGGCCAGCCGTGTCAATCATAAGCACGTGATCCTCTCGAAATTAGTTTATAAATAAACTTAACTTAATTTACAGCTGTGGCAAAACAACGTTAAAACATTGGTGCTGTATTGTCTAAAAATGAATATAAATGCTTTTACATTTTGATGAAATGTCATTAGTACTTTACAGAAAACACAATTTATATTTTAATAAAATACATGATTCATAAATGGGATTTTCAAGTGGTCTGTTAGTGATGACCTAAATAAAGTTGAAGGCTAAAATTTATATTATATGTGAAATTTATATTATTTTCAAATATTTTCCAGGTGCTGTTTTAATGGAGGATGATTATTTTCAACAGTTTTTTAAACATAATAGTTTTAATAGTTTCTAATAAATTCAATTTCTAATAAATAATTTCTTTTGTCTTTGTAATGATGATACTAGATACTAAAAAAGATACTAAAATCAGCTTGAAGTGCATTTTAAAAGGCTTAAGTTAATTTAAGTTAGGTTAATTAGGCAAGTCATTGGACAACAGTTTTTTTTGTTCCATAGCCAATCAAAAATATATTTCTTTAAGGGGCTAATAATATTGGCTAATTGACAAATATTTTTTAAACAGTTTTTATTCTAGCCAAACTAAAAGAAAAAAAAAAATTCTCCAGAAAAAAAAAAAATAATAATAATTTATTTTACACACACACACACACACACACACACACACACACACACACACACACACACACACACACACACACACACACACACACACACACACACACACACACACACACACTGGGCATCCGGGAAATATTTATAGCACTTCACTTTTTCCACTTTTTTACGTTACAGCCTTATTCCAAAATGGATTAAATTCATTTATTTCCTCAAAATTCTACACACAATACCACATAATGACAATGTGAAAAAAGAGTTTTTGAAATTGTTGCAAATTTATTAAAAGTAAAAACCTGAAAAATCCCATGTACAGAAGTATTCAGAGGCTTTGCCGTGAAGCTCTAAATTGAGCTCAGGTACATTCTGTTTCCACTGATCATTGTGAAGATGTTTCATCAGCTTATGAAGTTCACCTGTGGTAAATTCAGTTGATTGGACATGATTTGAAAAGGCATACACCTGTCTATATAAGGTCCCAGGGTTGACAGTGCATGTCAAAGCACAAACCAAGCATGAAGACAAAGAAATTGTCTGTAGACCTCCAAGACAGGATTGTATCGAAGCACAAGGCTGGGGAAGGTTACAGAAAAATTTCTTTTGCTCTGAAAGTTCCAATGAGCACATTGGCCTCCATCATCCATAAGTGGAAGATGTTTGGAACCATCTGACATCTGATGGACTCTCAGATCATAAGAAACAAAATTCTCTGGTCTGATGAGGCTAAAATTGAACTCTTTGGAGTGAACGCCAGGAGTTGCGTTTGGAGAAAACTAGGCACCGTTCATCACCAGGCTAATACCATCCCTACAGTGAAGCATGGTGGTGGCAGCATCATGCTGTGGGGATGTTTTTCAGCAGCAGGAACTGGAAGACTAGTCAGGATAGAGGGAAAGATGAATGCAGCAATGTAAAGAGACATCCTGAATGAAAACTTGCTTCAGAGTGCTCTTGACCTCAGACTGGGGTGACGGTTCATCTTCCAGCAGGACAATGACCCAAAGCACACCGCCAAAATATCAATGGAGTGGCTTCACAACAACTCTGTGAATGTCTTTGAGTGGTCCAGCCAGAGCCCAGACCTAAATCCTATTGAACATCTCTGGAGAGATCTGAAAATGGCTGTACACCGTCACTTCCCATACAACCTGATAGAGTTTGAGAGGTACTGCAAAGAGGAAAGGGCAAAAATTCCCAAAGACAGGTGTGCCAAGCTTGTGGCATCATTTTCAAAAACACTTGAGGCTGTAATTGCTGCCAAAGGTGCATCAACAAATATTGAGCAAAGGCAGTGAATACTGATGTACATGTGATTTTTCAGGTTTTTTATTTTTAATAAATTTGCAACAATTTCAAAAAATCTTTTTTTTTTTTTTTTTTAAATTAGCATTTTTTCAGCCTCCTAACTTTATATCCAGTAATTTTTCTTTAAAGGCAATGAAAAGAACATATTCATCACTATGAATGGGACATTACTGAACCTGCACAAAAAGAGCATGTAAAAAACAATACTCATTTAAGAAGATGGCATTTAGAGGCAACTGAATTCTTCATTTATTAAATCTGCATCCACAAACATCTACAAAATGTTCCATGAGCAAAATGAAACATAAAAAGATGCTTCGAATTAATCAAGTAAACCAGTTCCATTGCAGCCATTTCTAAACTCAACTCAACTCCAAATTATTTCTAGAGCACTTTTAACCAACCACAACGGGTACCAAAATGTACCAAGTAAGAAATAAGCAAATAGCCCAAATACACAAACTTACAACATATGAATAAAATCTAAAGCGAGTAAGTGTGTTTTCAGTGACTTTTGAAGGGTCTTGAAAGTAGGAGATGTTCTTAAGGAGACTGGAAGATCATTCCAAAGTCTTGGAGCTGCTACGGAAAAAGCTCTATCACCTCGACATTTCAAGCATCATTTCAATTTCGAAACAATACAAAACCTTGTTTTTTTTTAATCAACATTTCTAATGTTTACAATTTTGATAATGTATTTTTACTTTTGGGGGGCACGGTGGCTCAGTGGTTAGCACTGTCACCTCACAGCAAGAAGTTCTCTGGTTCGAGTCCCGGCTGGGCCATATTTCTGTGTAGAGTTTGCATGTTCTCCCCGTGTTGGCGTGGGTTTCTGAAAGGGCATCCGCTGCATAAAACATACGCTGGAATAGTTGGTGGTTCACTCCGCTGTGGCAACCCCTGATAAATAAGGTACTAAGCAGAAAGAATATGAATGAATGAATTTTTACTTTTTAACTGAGTTTTACACAATTATAAGTAGAATAAAACCCTTAAATATATAATAAAATCAAAAATCCACAAGCTCTACACCAAATACTTGTGTTTCTAAGAAATGAACATTATTGCCTTGTTTTCAATGATCTTTCATGAAAATGAACACACAGAGACCTCTCAAGTCTCCAACTCAACTTTATGTTCACTTCCTGTCAGACATCTGGCCAAGCAGATCCAATCAAGCACAAACTGAAGAGCAGACCTGATCCATTAGGTCTTGGTCTTTGGCCACACTAATAAACCTCCAAACCCAACCCTCATTTCCTCCAGACTCTTGCATTTTATCAACAAATCAATCAGAAGGGGTCAAATCATTACAGCCAAAATCATCCTCCAAGTAGCGCTTCGCTTCTCTCATTCATCAAAGACCAACAAAAGGTAAGAGCTTTCCTTTTATCAGAACAAACCAAGAATGACGCTAAAATAAAAGGATGTTTTAAAGGGAGCGCAGCTGGCCAGAAAGACATCACGCTCCTGGCACTCCATATAGTGTCTGAGCGAAGATGCAGTTGGAATTTATTTACAAAGACCTGCCAAGCGTCTCTCCACCTGCCAAAACAGTGCTCCCGCTGTCACAAGTGTCAATGCAATGGCTCTTTATTGGCTGCAGACTAATTGAGACGCGCGCATCAGATGTGGACGCCGCTGGGCAGATGTACCGCATCTCTGCTCGTCTCTTTGTCCACTAAATCAATAGACCCCGGCGATGCACCACTGACAATAACACAGTCCCTTTCAAAAACCCCGGAGCTTTCATTATTCCCCTTCCCACTTCTAGAAGTGCCTGCGCTTTTCAGATGCTTTTTCCGTGAAATGATTTTCAAGGTAAGCCAAAAATAGTGGAGAGCTGGACTGAGTGCTCATCGCGCTCTGAAAAGACCACAGCTGTGGACTGAGAGAGGAGAAAAAAAAAAATATATATATATATATATATAAAAATAAAAGTTTTTCCACTTTGGAAATAATTGGGTGTGCTTTATTCTGAGTGCTTTAATCTTGGACATCTAATGCAAATCTATTAGGCGCTGTCCAATTCATCTGTATGTGGAGAGTGGAAGCCATTCATCAAAAGCTTCTGTTCTCCGTTTAGCGGTTTTGTTTAGCAGATAGTAGGTTGTGGAGGACTGAATTCAGCTCGTAATTTCTTAAATTCTTACTCTTTGTTTTCTACTCCAGGGTATATACACTATCTGACAAAAGTCTTGTCGCCTATGCAAGTTTTAGGAACTTGACTTCTAGTTGGTCATTTGGCATCAGAAGTGGTTTATATGAAAGGCAAAGGCATCTAGATTACGCTTATTTCACCAAAAAAAATTATGATCATGCCTTAATTTTTAGCTATTTAATTAGGACATTAAGGTCTGACTTTGCTTAGACAAAAGTCTTGTCACTTAACAGAAATAATGTACAATATAGAGTATAAAGTCATGGTGCAGTGGAAAAAGATTTGATATTGTGTATGACTCCCATGAGCTTGGCGGACTGCATCCATACATCTCTGCAATGACTCAAATCACTTATTAATAAAGTCATCTGGAATGGCAAAGAAAGCGTTCTTGCAGGGCTCCCAGAGTTCATCAAGATTCTTTGGATTCATCTTCAATGTCTCCTCTTTCATCTTACCCCAGACATGCTCAATATTGTTCAAGTCTGGTGACTGGGTTAGCCAATCCTGGAGCACCCTAACCTTCTATGCTTTCAGCATCTTTGATGTGGAGGCTGAAGTATGAGAAGGAGCGCTATCCTGCTGAATAATTTGCCCTCTCCTGTGGTTTGTAATGTAATGGGCAGCACAAATGTCTTGATACCTCAGGCTGATAATGTTGCCATCTATTCTGCAGATCTCTCGAATGCCCCCATACTAAATGTAATCCCAAATCATGATTTTTTCCTTCACCAAACTTGACTGATTTCTGTGAGAATGTTGGGTCCATGCGGGTTCCAATAGGTCTTTTGCAGTATTTGTGATGATTAGGATGCAGTTCAAAAGATGACTAATCTGAAAAATCTACCTTCTGCCACTTTTCAATGATCAACTAGAAGTCAAGTTATTATTTGTTGCTCTTACAGCTGAGATCGACGACAAGACTTTTGTCAGGTAGTGTACACTGTAAAAAATGCGGGGTTCCACACAATTTCTTCATGGTGTCCCAACACAAATCGATCATGTTGACTATCGTTTTTACAAATTTAAGTGGATTGAATATAGAAAAATTAAGTTGTCCCCCAAAAAACTTTAAAAATTGTGTTGTACCAGCTTATTTTAAATATGGAGCAAAAGTCATTTTTGGAGTGTACAGGAATCAGAGGGTCAAATATAATACTTTTTAAGACTCTTTCTATATATTTAAAGACTTTATCGGCCCTTTAGGTTTGAACCAGTAACACCGATTGACGACATTTGGACTTACTGTACTGTATATTTAGCAAATGTTGATTGCACTACAATTAGAAAATAACTTTGTGTAGGGTTTTAGCAAACTCTGACCTTTAAAGGGGTGGTCCACTACGATATCATATTTTAAACTTTAGTTGATGTGCAATGTAGCTGTGTGAACATAAACAACATCTCTGAATGTAATATACTCAAAGGTCAAAGCAAAGGGGGACATTGGCTTATACAGAGTTAGCTTAGCAAAGCCTACAGCGAACGAAGTTTGGGGACTACAAAAAAATATATCTGGGCTAGTGAGATCAAAAAAAGCTTAAGGTTACGCGCATTCACCACACACACAAACCCCGCGCAGCGAAAGAACGTGGCCAGAGGCACTGTAATGTTATAGCAAAGAAAGCTTAAATGCCGTCCAAATGCTGCTATTTCCACAGAGCTTCTTCTGTTTCTGTATTTGGGCTTCTAAAGGACATGACACAAAGAGAGCAGTGCTTACAGTTTAATTAAATTATGTTCCAGAGAATTATAAATAAGATATAGTTCTAGCATTTGACAAAGGACAGCTTCCAGAACCTCTCTCAGTTCAGTGCTGGATTCAGCTAAAAACTCCTCAAAGAAGGAGCAGCTACAATCATAATAGCAGAAGCTGTGGATTGTGAGCCACAAACTGTAAGTATTTTTATTTGTTAAAACAGTATGTAGTAGTAAGGACGTAAACAAGGATATAAACAACGGGAAATGCTGTTTGGACACTCACAATCTTCAGCAGCATGTGCAGTGTCTCTCTATGCGGCCGCTTTCCATGCGTTGTACATCTTAAATAACGAACTCGCAAAAGATATGTGAACGTTTTATATTACTTACACACAGGGCTTTACATTAACACCCGCCAAATGCGGGTAGATTTCGGTTGTGGCGGGTTAGACAGCCACTCTCACTAGCCACTTTGGCTGGTTGAAACTCATTTTTAAATGGCCAGTGCTGGCTCGTCACTACAGATTAGACTGTTAGTTTATGACCGTTTGTCTATATGCGTAATGTGATCTTAGAATCGAGAAGCAGCACGACAGACAAAAACAGCTTTTCGCGTGAGCAAAAGAAAGCAGGTGAATAACGAATGAGAGGATCACTCGCACGGTGAGACAGGCTTTCCTCACTCACTGATGAGGGCTTTAGTGTTGCGCGCACATGATTTGATGCGCGCGAGTGTTTGAAAGCTCCTGTGCCGTTTCCTCACTCGAAGCAACTGTGCCTGGAAACGAAACTAGTGCGATGCTCGTGCACCCACAGTCCTTCTAGCGCTTAAGATTCTTTGTAAGCAGCAGCAGTTGTTGTCGCTTTCGCTTTAACCATTCTTTGAACAGATTATTGATTGGCCTAACATTAACCATGTGGGTGGCATCATCCTTTCATTATCGCACACAGAATGTTTTTTACCCGCTTTCTTTTGCTTGCTGTTGTTTTTGTTAATATAGTATAATAATCAACCTTTACAATAATATTGCTTTAATATGTTGTTGTATGCATAGTTAACTGATGATCTGGGAGCCAGAACAGACCACTGTGCATAGTTTTAGATGCGTCAAAATATATATATATTAAATGTCAACTGTTTTGTTGAATAAAAAGTGTATGTATACAGCAGTATTTTGCTTGTTTTGACACATTATTTAAAATTTGTGGCAAGGAATTAGTTTGGTGTGGCTAGAGAAAAAAAAAGGTAAATCCTTATTATGCTGAGCCCTGAAAAGTCCTGTGAAAGAAAACTAATTGCAATGAGACACTTTTTTTATGAAAGCACAACCCATTTGCTCATGCTCATTGAGTAAGCTCAGAAACAAAAAACAGTTAAGAGGAGGCAAGTGGAAAAAACACAAAATCTAAATTAAGTAATTTTAGCATGCCAAAATCAAATTAATGCATATCAAATATATTTTCCCAACAACAAAATTGTGGCTAGTGATAATGGCGAGTGGCTAGTAACGGTGGAAAACTACTAGCCACAGTGGCTGGTAGTGGTGTAACGGATCACAAATCTGCAGTTCGGATTTTTAGTCACGGATCGGACCATTTTTCGGATCAGCATAAAAGTGAGGAGACAAATGTCATTTGCTTTCCATTTATATAAAAATATTACTGCAAAAAACATTGCTTTTAACAAACAGAACTTAGAACCTGTAATGTTAATAAAAATAAAAATCAAGAAAGAACCAGCTGAAAAAAGAAAAGTATTCAATATGAAATATGATCTTTGCTACTGTTGCTGATGATGCTAAATATAGAAATCTAACATCTTGTACAACAGATCATATTTATCTTCAATTTATGATTCAACAATTCACACATAAAACTTCATGTTTCATTATAGGTGTATTATTTTTGAAAACCTATTCAGTGACATCATTTTGATGGTTGTTTGTCGCCATCTGTTGGTTACACAATGTAATTGCATTCACCAGCCTCAAAAATTCACCAGCGTCAAACATTCAGCGTCATGTTTCATTAAACGGTGATTTTAATCTTTACCAAAAACATCAGTGTTTATATCTGAACTATAAACTGTTCTCCCAGCACTTCTGTGATATTTAATTGTTTGTAACTTACTGAAAAAGTGTAAAAACTGAATCTCTCTCGATGCAGATTTGAATGCAGCGCTTTGAAGGATTAATAAACATATGCAAATCATTATCATTTATCGTTCATGTTGCGCGGGTTTGAACTGACATCACGATCTTTTAATGTTTAATTGTGCGGTTTTATATTGAATGCATTAATGCAGGCTAAACAAGCAGCGACAGAAAACACCTTAAATTAATAGACAAAGAAAGCATTTAAGTAGGTCCCACCACAACTTTTCTGTCATCATTATATCTTACAGGGAAGCCAAAATGCTTTCATGCACGCGATTTGAATGACGCGGTAGGCGATCTCTCTGCAATGGTTATAAATGTTGGATTAACCGACAAGTTCACTTGTCAGACACTTGTCAGATTTTATTTAAGAGAGCAGGCGTGAGGTTTAGCTGTGTGCTCTTCATTTTCTTTCTGATTCACGCTCACACTGACACGGCTACACTGACTGACAGTATTTACTAAGAGGCACAGCGCGTACTAGTCGAGGTGTGCCTTGACGTGACGCTTCCTGGTAACGTGGAGCCGATCCACGAATCACAGCACATCATGTTAGCTGACCAATCAGAGCCTCTTGAGGGCGGGTTTTTGGAGGAACTAGGAAATATGACATTCCATGTTAGCTGAGTAGCTGTATATAATCAAAGTAAGATATATGAAAAAATGACGTGATGTTTTACAAGTGAAGCATGAGCACATATTGCTTTGCATCTTACAAACACAACCATAAAAATACACTCTGGACCACCCTTTTAAACAAATTAATAAAACTTTAGACTCCTATTTAATACAGCTCAACACATTCATCTATAATGACACTGATCTTGATTGTCACGGCAGATTTTCCCATTCCATATTTTAGAGTTTTTAGAAATCAGCAAACTTTATCATTTTTGCTAAAGCTATAGCATACAACAGTATATTACATAATCAAAAACTATAATATTCAATTAAAACAACTTCCCCCAAACCTGGAATAAAAGATTAAGTAGTTCCTTCAGGGAAATGTGTGATGCAAGCTGAAAAGCAGAATGTGCAGCAGCTGCAGGTGTAAATGAGAGAGTCACTCTTCCATCACAACTCATCAAACTCCCTGTGTTTAGGAAACTCCAGTCGCAGGAGGCTGTCATGTGCCACACTACAATTATATATGTGTGTGTGTGTGTGTGTGTGTGTGTGTGTGTGTGTGTGTGTACGTGTTTTTGTGACATATCAGGAGACAAATCTGTATAATGACATGGGTATGACACAGGTATTACAAAAAGCAGGTGAAATATGAGGACATTGGTGACGTCCTCACTTCTCAAAAAGCTTCTAAATCACACAGGATGAGTTTATTCAGGGAGTAAAGCTGTACACTGTCTCCTGTGATGGTTGGGTTTAGGGGTAGGGTGGGGTGAGGGCAATATAATATACGGTTTGATCTATATAAAATGAATGGAAGCCTATAATGTACCCACTTTTCACAAAAACAAACGTGTGTGTGTGTGTGTGTGTGTGTGTGTGAGTGTGTTTTTGTGTGTGTGCAAATGTATGTGTTAAGGTGTGTGTGTGTGTGTGTGTGTGTGTGTGTGTGTGTGTGTGTGTGTGTGTGTGTGTGTGTGTGTGTGTGTGTGAGTGTGTGTGTGTGTGTGTGTGTGTGTGTGTGTGTGTGTGTGTGTGTGTGAGTGAATGTGCCTGTTTATCTGTGCGTTTATGAATGTGTATGAATGTGCCTGTTTGTGTTCATGAATGGGTGTGTGTGTGTATGTGTGTAAATGTGTGTTTGTTTGTGTATGTGAGAATGTATGTGTGAAGGTGTGTGCGTGCGTGCACGTGAATATACTAGTGAGAAGGTGTGTGTGCAGTGTGCATGTGTGTGAATGTGCGTGTGTGGTGTGTATGAATGTGTATGTGTGTGTGCGTATGAATGTATGTATGTGAAGGTGTGTGTGTGTGGTGTGTGTGTGTGTGTGAATGTGCATCTGGTGTGTGTGTGTGTGAATCTGTGTGAATGTGCATGTTTGTCTGTGTGTGTGTGTGTGTGTGTGTGTGTGTGTGTGTGTGTGTGTGTGTGTGTGTGTGTGTGTGTGTGTGTGTGTGTGTGTGTGTGTATGTGTTTTTTTTGTGTGTACGAATGTGTGTGTGTGTGTGTGTGTGTGTGTGTGAGTGAGTGTGTGTGTGTGTGTGTGTGTGTGTGTGAATGTGCCTGTTTATCTGTGTGTGTTTATGAATGTGTATGAATGTGCCTGTTTGTGTTTATGAATGAGTGTGTGTGTGTGTGTGTATTTGTTTGTGTGTGAATGAGTGTGTTTGTGTATGTGAGAATGTATGTGTGAAGGTGTGTGCGTGCGTGCACGTGAATGTACTAGTGAGAAGGTGTGTGTGAATGTGCGTGTGTGGTGTGTATGAATGTGTATGTGTGTGTGTGCGTATGAATGTATGTGTGTGAAGGTGTGTGTGTGGTGTGCATGTGTGTGAATGTGCGTCTGGTGGGTGTGTGTGTGTGTGTGAATCTGCATGAATGTGGACGTTTGTCTGTGTGTGTGAATTTGTGTGTTTGAAAGTGTGTGAATGTGTGTTTGTTTGTGTGTGTGCGAAGGTATGTGTGAAAGTGTGTGTGTGAATGTGCCTGTTTATCTGTGTGTGTTTACGGATGTGTATTAATGTGCCTGTTTGTGTTTATGAATGAGTGTGTGTTTTTATGTATGTGTGAAGGTGTGTGCGTGCATGCACGTGACTGTACTAGTGAGATGTGTGTGCAGTGTGCATGTGTGTGAATGTGCGTGTGTGGTGTGTGTGTGAATGTGCGTGTTTGTCTGTGAATGTCTGTGTATGAACGTATATGTGAATGTGCGCGTGTGTGATTGTGTGTGGATGTGTGTGTGTGTGTGTGTGTGTGTGAATGTACATGTGTGTGTGCGCATATGTGTACAGGTTTATGTGGTTTACAGGGACACAAAGTTGTATAATGACACGGGTATGACCTAGTTAAACTCTTAAAAATGCTTCTGAATCCTACATAACTGGGTCTTTTGACATTCAGAATTTGCCACAGGTTTCCGGTGAGGGTTGGGTGTAGGAGTGGTGGTGGGGTAAGGCCATGTAATAATCCGTTTTTACACTATAAAATACATTACACCTATGGACTGTCCCTATAAACCATGTATACAAGTATGTGTTAGTGTCTTATGTGTGTGTGTGAATGTGATGATGATAGATGAGGTGTGCATGTGTGCAGCATGTCGTACCGCCTGTCTCTGTTTCCGCACAGCAGCAGGTGAGGGCTGCTGTCTCTCAGGTTGACGCAGGTAAAGTCTCCGGCCGAGTTCCCCATGGTCAGCTCACACTGGCCGCTCTCCAGGCCGTACACCTGAATCTGAGGACAGAAGCACACGGAGGAGAGATCGTCAAACTGGCAGGAACGAGCAGCAACACCTGCGGAGGTTCAGATGTCAAGCCCACAGCTTGCAAATCACAGATGCCAGAAAACACTTTTCTCAAGTGCTGAATGGCTGCTTACTAAGATTGAGCACACTTTTAACCATTTGAAAACATTTCATATATGCAGTTGAAGTCAAAATTATTGGCCCTCCAGTCAATTTCTTTTTCAAATATTTCACTAAAGATGTTTAACTGAGCAAGGAAATGTTCACAGTATTTCCTATAATATTTTTTCTTCTGGAGAAAATTGTATTTGTTTAATTTCGGCTAGAAATTTATTCAGCTAGGAATTTGCTTTCGGTCGTCTACAAAACAAACCACTGTTATACAATGACTTGCTGAATTACCCTTAATTAACCTAGTTAAGCCTTTTAATGTCACTTTAAGCTGAATACAAGTATCTTAAAAAATATCTAGTCAAATATTATTTACTGTGATCATGACAAAGATCAAATAAATCAGTTATTAGAAATGAGTTATTAAAACTCTCATGATTAGAAATGTGTTGACAATCTTCTCTCTGTTAAGTGAAGTTTCATAAACGAATTTCGAGAGGAACACGTGATATGATTGACCGCAGCTGATCTCTCATCTACAATCATTAGCTAGCCAATCAGATCAATTCAAACTCACTATAAGTAGCCTAGGGACAATCACTCCCTTATATTCATTTTCGAAGAAACCCCCCCATCCACCCCTTCTCCCCCCTTTTTCTCCCTTTATAACGGGGAGCTCTCGAGAACCACCTGATATCGTTCTCCCCTTATATGCTCTATCGACCAGGCGGGAGCCCTGGGCTCAACTATCTCCGAGCTCAGGGTTCTCTCCCGGGACAGCATGCCAAACTAGCTAACATTTGTCAAACAATATCTAAGTGCGAACTCTTGAAACAGAAATTGGGGAAAAAATATACAGGGAGGCTAATAAATCAGGAGGGCTAATAATTCTGGTTTCAACTGCACATAAACAGTGCTCAGCATAAATGAGTACATGAGTAAATGAGTATCTCTCTTTTAAATTAATACTTTCTATAGAGCTTGGGAATCTAAGTCATGGCTAGTTGCGGTCGGCCATGTTTGTGGACAAACGCGAGAGCGCACAATGTAAACCAATGGAAATCACAACAGAAAAAAAAAACACAATTTATTAGTATTATCTCTTAAAAAACATCTTACAATCACTTAGACTAAAACCAAAGAGCTTAGAATTACCAAGAAAAAACATCTTAAAAAACATCTTACAATCACTTAGACTAAAACCAAAGAGCTTAAAATTACCAAGAGACGACACTCAATAGAACGTTCCATTGCAACAGCAGCGCCCAGCAACAACCCCGGATTCCGCCATTTTGGAGTGAAAGAGATCGGCTGCCCATTGGATCTTATTGCTGTCACGATGGCAAGCAGCTGCTTTGTTTTTTATTTATTTATTTAAAAAGCGCATTAAAGCAGATACAACCTGAAAGACGATAATACAATCACAATCATCAGCACTTTTAATAGTTTATTTTACAGACTTATAATATGCTGTGGTTCTATTGGAATTTTCATTCCAAAATGACCACCGCGCCATCTAGTGGCTGTTTCCCAAATCGCACTAGTGTGTCGCCTCTTGGTGATTCTATGCTCTTAGCTAAAACTGACTAATGTCTATATACTTTTATAAATGCTCTTTCTGTATCTAAGAAGCTGAAAATTTGCATTCCACAACATTCTGCCTCCAGCAGTAAAGTGTAACTGTATTTTCTTCTTTATTCGCAGTGTAAGCGCTTATAGTTTATTGCTGATGAGTGCATATACATTCACCGGCCACTTTATTAGGTACACCTTACTAGTACCAGATTGGACCCTCTTTTGCCTTCAGAACTGCCTTAATCCTTCGTGGCAGATTCAACAAGGTACTGGAAATATTCCTCAGAGATTTTGGTCCATATTGACATGATAGCATCACGCAGTTGCTGCACATCCATGATGTGAATCTCCCATTCCACCACATCCCAAAGGTGCTCTGTTGGATTGAGCTCTGGTGACTGTGGAGGCCATGTGAGTACAGTAAACTCATTGTCATGTTCAAGAAACTAGTCTGAGATGATTCGCGCTTTATGACATGGCACGTTATCCTGCTGGAAGTAGCCATCAGAAGATGGGTACACTGTGGTCATAAAGGGATGGGCATGGTCAGCAACAATACTCAGGTAGACTGTGGCGTTAACACGATGCTCAATTGGTACTAATGGGCCCAAAGTGTGCCAAGAAAATATGGCCCACACCATTACACTAGAGCTGCACGATTCTGGCTAAAATGAGAATCGCAATCTTTCTGCTTAAAATAAAGATCACGATTTTCTCATGATTCTGTAGATGTAAAATAAAGGTTAATATGAGTCGGCTATTATTATTGTTAATTCAGAATACAACTATTCATAATTCTGATTTTGAATTATTGTGTTTGAGACATATGCTTGCAATCGGTCATTGACAACATTATTAGACCATTTTTTTCTACTGGTAAAATGAGACATTTTCAGATTCCCCTCTTGCATTATATTCAACATTATATAGGTTTAGAGTAGTTATAGGCCTACTGACACTGCTAAACACATTAAATCTCATGCACAGCACTCTGTGTTCGCTGTGAAAGAAAAACATATTAAATGCTTGTCGTAATCAAAACTCTAAAATGCGATATGATTATTTAAATGATGTGCGTGTGTTTTCGGTTTAATTTTTTCTGCTAAGTGCGGTTCATACTTCCCGCGCGGCTCCCGAACAATCACTCTGTGCCACAAACTGAATGTTATTTACAACTTTATTACCTGTTATTCACAGCCTATGCAGGTTCTGTTCACTACAGTAGACTTCATTCACAGGCACGCGCCTGCCCTCTCTGTGGTAACAGCTCACGGTCAGCTCACGTCACTTGTGATTTCGCGGCCATGAATACATCATTACATGAAAACAGAAATGACATTAGTGGGTGAATTATACCTTATAAATATAGACTCTTTTAACACCATTTGGAGGTGTCCACGTTGCTGAACATTGTATGTAAAACAACGTGAAGACTTGTGCGGCCGTCTTTGCTTCTCTCCTGAACTTGAAAATATGATTGTAAGAATCGTATAAATGCTGGATTAAGATCGTCTAGGGGTCGAATCGAGATCGCGATCTTTTTACGATTAATTGTGCAGCTCTACATTACACCACCAACACCAGCCTGAACTGTTGATACAAGGCAGGATTGATCCATGCTTTCATGTTGTTGATGCCAAATTCTGACCCTACCATCCGAATGTTGCAGCAGAAATCGACACTCATCAGACCAGGCAACGTTTTTCCAATCTTCTATTGTCCAATTTTGGTGAGCCTGTGCCAATCGTAGCCTCAGTTTTCTGTTGTTAGCTGACAGGAGTGGCACCCGGTGTGGTATTCTGCTGCTGTAGCCCATCCCCCTCAAGGTTGGACGCGTTGTGTGTTCAGAGAGGCTCTTCTGCATACTTTGGTTGTAACGAGTGGTTATTTGAGTTACTGTTGCCTTTCTATCAGCTCCAATCAGTCTGGCCATTCTCCTCTTACCTCTGGCATCAACAAGACATTTACACCCACAGAACTGCCGCTCATTGGACATTTTCTCTTTTTCAGACCATTCTCTGTAAACCCTAGAGATGGTTGTGTGTAAATATCCCAATAGATCAGCAGTTTCTGAAATACTCAGACCAGCCCGTCTGGCACCAACAACCATGCCACGTTCAAAGTCACTTAAATAGCCTTTCTTCTCCATTCTGAAGCTCAGTTTGAACTGCAGCAGATAGTCTTGACCATGTCTACATGCCTAAATGCATTGAGTTGCTGTCATGTGATTGGCTGATTAGAAATTTGCGTTAACGAGCAGTTAGACAAGTGTACCTAATAAAGTGACCAGTGAGCGTATAATACAATAAATCAACAGGGATCCATAAGAATCAGGCATCCTTATCCTAAACACCCAGAATGCGCAGTTATGACATATTCCTGCTCTCTATAGCAGTGTTTCCAAACCCTATTGCTGAAGGAACACACATGCTGCGTCCCAATCCGCATACTATCCGTCCTAAATAGTATGTGAAAGTAGAATTAGTATGTCCCAAATCGTAGTATGTTGAAAAGAGTATGCCAAAAATTCCCGGATGGTTTACTATTTCCGGTCAAAATTTTAAGTGTAGAAGCGTCCGTACTCTAACCGCTGATATTGCCCACAGTATTGCGCGTTGGACGTGAATTCGATTAGAACTACAAAACGCGGGTGAAAAGTGTAAACAAACTACAAACATGATGGACGCGCGAGACCAACCGTCAAGCAGAGAGGCTTCGGTACAGATGTTTGTATGACTGTTAATTAATATCTAGCCCACTAGAGAATATTTAAATACCATTGTCTGTGTTATATTTCATCTGCAACAACAATACTGAACTTATATAAAGACGTGTTTGGACATCACCGTCTGAATGCAGAATTATCCAAAGACCTGAGGAGATTTCTCTGCATGAAAGAATCGTGAATGGGAGATTATCCTGCTGCTGCTTCTCCAATAACTTAGGGTAGGAAATTAAATACGACAGAAATGTGGATGATTGACAGGGCTCTAACTAAGCAACACAACGATCTGTGAAACGAGGAAGTAGTATGTCCCAAAGCTTGCATACTTTTCTGTTACTCACTCAAAAGTATATATTTTTCGTCCACAAAAAAAGTACATACTTTTAGGTTGTAGTATAAGTATGCGAATTGGGACGCAGCACAACAGTACACATTTTCAACCTCTCTCTAATCAAACACACCTGAATCAACTCATCAGAACATCAGAGGACTCCAAAACCTGAAGTTAATGGGTCAGATAAGGCAGACATCCAAAATATGTACTGTTGGTGTGCCTCCAGGAACAGGGTTGGGAAACACTGCTTTATAGGATGATATACAGTTGAAGTCAGAATTATTAGCCCTCCTGAATTATTAGCCCCCCTGTTTATTTTTTCCCCAATTTCTGTTTAACGGAGAGAAGATTTTCTCAACACATTTCTAACCATAATAGTTTTAATAACTCATTTCTATTAACTGATTTATTTTATCTTTGCCATGATGACAGTACATATCATTTTACTAGATATTTTTCAAGGCACTTCTATAGAGCTTAAAATGACATTTAAAGGCTTAACTAGGTTAATTAGGTTAACTATGCAGGTTAGGGTAATTAGGCAAGTTTTGTATAACAGTGATTTGTTCTGTACAAATATAGCTTAAAGGGGCTAATATTTTGACCTTAAAATGTTTTAAAAAAATTCAAAACTGCTTTCACTCTAGCTTAAATAAAACAAATAAGACTTTATCCAGAAGAAAAAATATTATCAGACATACTGTGAAAATTTCCTTGCTCTGTTAAACATCATTTGGGAAATATTTAAAAAAGAAAACAAAATTCAAAGGGGGGCTAATAATTCTGACTTCAATTGTATATATTCATTAAATTAGTCAATTATCTATAAAGAGTTTATGAACTCAATTCATTTTTTAATGAAAGCAGTTCTTCTAAAAATGATAACTCGGACTCTACCTTCAACACTTGCTCAAACTATTGTGAACACCAGATGCAGAACAGAAAACAAATTGTTCAATAATCGATTTGGTCAACTTCCTGCAGGCACTTTCAAATATCTTAACTAATCCGCTCACATTAAGCGGCATCTCTGAGGTAATTCAATCCTAAACAAGAGATTGGTTAACCGATTGCATCAGCTGCCATTTAAACAGTGAGCAAAGAAAAGACAACGGCACGAGCCAAATTGGACACAAATTACTGAGGCAACAGATAGAGATGTTCAACAAAAGAGAGAAGAACTGCATGATGTCAGTATTGAGCTCCTGCCAGCTGTTTAGTGCCTTCCCTTTTGGGCCAGACACACTTAATTGCAAGCCACCGTAATGCCGGCCAAAATCTTCGAGAGGACCCAAAAATTACCGCCAAGCAGAGTTTGTCATCAAGAAAAGCGTCCAATATGTAAAGCTACAATATGTAAGGACTTGATGAGGGAAAGCTGATGAGGATGAAGGCGTGATGAGTGCATATGTCACTGGCAGAAAGACAGACTACTGGGATTATGTTGGGGATTTAGTCATCATTCCAGGATTCATGGAGGTTACGAAGAAGTTCCCACAAGTATATAATCATTTAGCTGTTGTGTTGTGGTTGAGCTTATGTCACAAAGTTTCTGAAAGTTTATTGAAACAGATTTCTCTTATTGAAATGTAAATTTTTACAGGCCATATCAGCCTAGAAAATAATTTTATGTTTTTTTTTTTTTATTTTACGCAGTTTAATTTTACGTCAGTGTACATTGTAACTACAGAGGAGTCATCTTAGAATAGGAAAATTATTGAAACTCTTTGTTCATTTTTAATTGAGATGCTAACGGTCTAATCTGATTCAATTACCTATGCTAAGCTAAGCTAAAATTGTTCCCAAAAGAGATTTTACATTGTGATTTACAAAGTAAATTAAATTTTACGTCGGTGTACATTGTAACTACAGAGGAGTCATCTTTGAATAGGAAAATCATAAGAACTTTGGTTACTTTTTGAGTGAGATGCTAACGGTCTAATCTGATTCAATTATCTATGCTAAGCTAAGCTAAAACTGCTCCCAAAAGAGATTTTTATGTTGTGATTTACAAAGTGATTAATTTTATGTCAACGTATATTGTAACTACAGAGTCATCATCTTTGAATAGGAAAATTATAAGAACTCTTTGGTCATTTTTTAGTGAGATGCTAACGGTCTAATCTGATTCAATTACCTATGCTAAGCTAAGCTAAGAATGCTCTCAAAAGTGATTTTTACGTCGTGATTTACAAAGTAAATTAATTTTACGTCTGTGTACATTGTAATTACAGAGGAGTCATCTTTGAATAGGAAAATTATTGAAACTCTTTGTTCATTTTTAATTGAGATGCTAACGGTCTAATCTGATTCAATTATCTATGCTAAGCTAAGCTAAAATTGTTCCCAAAAGAGATTTTACATTGTGATTTACAAAGTAAATTAATTTTACGTCGGTGTACATTGTAACTACAGAGGAGTCATCTTTGAATAGGAAAATCCTAAGAACTTTGGTTACTTTTTGAGTGAGATGCTAACGGTCTAATCTGATTCAATTATCTATGCTAAGCTAAGCTAAAACTGCTCCCAAAAGAGATTTTTATGTTGTGATTTACAAAGTGATTAATTTTATGTCAACGTATATTGTAACTACAGAGTCATCATCTTTGAATAGGAAAATTATAAGAACTCTTTGGTCATTTTTTAGTGAGATGCTAACGGTCTAATCTGATTCAATTACCTATGCTAAGCTAAGCTAAGAATGCTCTCAAAAGTGATTTTTACGTCGTGATTTACAAAGTAAATTAATTTTACGTCTGTGTACATTGTAATTAAAGAGGAGTCATCTTTGAATAGGAAAATTATTGAAACTTTGGTTCATTTTTGAGTGAGATGCTAACGGTCTAATCTGATTCAATTATCTATGCTAAGCTAAGCTAAAACTGCTCCCAAAAGTGCCATACAATAATAAAACTCAACTGTTTAACTACATGGGAGTTCAACTAAATGAGCCAATTCTCAACCAAATTAAAGTGCTCCTTTAATAAGATTCATCCTGAATTCACAGCTATAAATTTCAACACCTGGAGGTGTAACAGTGAGCCACTTTTTCACCAGCCTCTCTGGCTGTTAAACATGAAAGTGGCGCCTCAGGGTTCGCCAGCCTGGTCTGTGCTGTTTCTGTTTGTGTGTGTGTGTGTGTGTGTGTGTGTGTGCGTCAAACACACACCGTGATACACATATAAACAACAGATGATCAAATCCTCCAGTCCTTTATCTTTAAAAACAAAGATGATGAAAAATAACACTTGAAACAAGCCATATTTTGAATACCAATGGATTAAAATATAATATTGAAAACCATCATCCAGTTCCTCCAAAACTAAGCCATTCATGTAGATAAAAACACAACTGTAGTACTATATAAGAATTTAAGAAAAAGGTAAAATTACATTTTACATTATCTAAAGGATATCCAAAATGTTAGATAAAGCATTAGATTCATTCATTTATTTTCTTTTTGGCTTAGTCCCTTTATTATTCAGGGGTCGCCACAGCGGAATGAACCGCCAACTTATCCAGCATATGTTTTACGCAGCGGATGCCCTTCCAGCTGCAACCCATCACTGGGAAACACCCATTTACACTCATTCACACACATACACTATGGACAATTTAGCTTACCCAATTCACATATACCACAGGTCTTTAGACTTCTGGGTGAAACCGGAGCACCCGGAGGAAACCCACACGAACACGGGGAGAACATGTAAACTCCACACAGAAATTCCAACTGACCCAGCCAAAGCTCGAACCAGCGACCTTCTTGCTGTGAGGCAATCATGCTACCCACTGCGCCACTGTGACAGCCGTAATGCATTAGATAAGGTTGATAAATTTAATAAAAAACAAGCCTTCAAAATAGAAAAACGCGTTAAAAAAACAAAGAAATTGTTTAGTAAATTGCTCATGGACATACAATAATACATTAAGTTACAAACATATGGCATATGGCAAACAATGGCACATATTATCAGTCAATTATTATGCCCACTGTTTACTATTACACATGTAACGGGGGCCAGCTAGCTAGACAGACGCTAGAGGCCACGGTCTTTAGCCTCCTTGTTAGAGCAACCAACTACCATGCAAAGAATCACTGGTTCAATCCTAGCTCAGACCGGGTTGGATGCAGTAGAACCGATGGGTTACATGTGGGGGCTCGTCCGGGATGGGAGTGAGGTGTAGGGGGGTGAGTGTAACCGTGGCCAGTTAGCAAAGTGCTATGCAGGTAACTTCACTCCTCCGGCCTTAAAAGGTGCTCTAGCGACAGATGCTAGAGGCCATGGTCTTTAGCCTCCTTGTTAGAGCAACCGACTCCCATGGAAAAAAATCACCAGTTCAATCCCAGCTCAGTACGGGTTGGGTGCAGTAGAACCAGTGGGTTACACGTGGGGGCTCGTCCGGGATGGGAGTAAGTGTAATGGAGGCGAGCTAGCGAAGTGCTATGCAGGTAAACCTCATGCCTCTGACCTCTAAAGGTGCTCTAGCGACAGATGCTAGAGACCATGGTCTTCAGCTTCCATGTTAGAGCAATCGACTCCCAGGTAAAGAATTGACAATTCGATCCCAGCTCAGACAGGGTTGGATGCAGTAGGAGCTGTGTGTTACACACGTAACCTGTCAGATATGGTGGTTAAATTCTAGGGGAAAAAAGTCTTAAAATATTTTACACAAGGCTGTTTCTTGTATCATGCGCCAAATCTGATGAAGTGTAAATATTTTATACATCCAGCAACAAATGTTTTTGTAAGAATTGCATCATGTATTGCCTGATCAACTCATAACGTAATATATTATTTAAAATACCAAAAATATAATATACATCAAATTAATACACTGAAGAAGACTCGAGCTGAAATGTTTGTGTTTCATATATTAAATTGAAATAAAATCAAACGTTGAAGGAAGATTATTTTGGTGTGTGCTGTGCATGGTTTCATGCACTAAATTACACTTGACTACCAAATACACTAAATATAGCAGCTAGAAAACAACAAACCAAAAACAAGTCTAGACATTAGACACTTGGTAAAAACTCCTAATCATTAACTCTAACCACAGACGTTAAAGCAACAGCGCACTCAAAAATAAAAAATAAGTCATTGTTTGGGTGAACTAACCCTTTAAGTGGTAATAATAGTAATTCATAATCAGAGTAATACTCAAGTGCTAAAATAAACAGTAATGCATGACGGCTGACTCACTGTATTCCCTCAGACACTGAACTCCTCGGTTTTTGACAGGTTTTAATGAGGCATATGTTTTTCTCATTTAATAACACACAAACACCTCGGCTGCACCAGCGCTGGTTCTGGCACGTCTGACTTCCCTCTCGCAGTTTGAAAATCCTGTCAACACGACACACACGGCTGACAGACATGACATCACACGGATGGGAAAGGTGCTAATCGTGAATTTGTAGAGTAACTGGAAACTTGTAGAGTATTAAGAGTGGAGTGACAACATGAAACAAAGGGTGCACTCTTTAAAAAAAAAAAAAAAGCTGGGTTATTTTGACACAATTTGGAGTAAAATATAGACAAAACTAACCAATCAAAATTCTTAATGAGCTAACAAATTTTTTGTGTTCACATTTGGAACAGCTTTTCTCTGCTAGAAGATATAGAGTCCCAAAGAGTAGGCTGAATTGATATAAGAATTCCTTTGTATCTGTTTTAGTGTACTGTTTTTATTTATTTAATATTGTTGTTGTTGTTTTTTGTTTGTTTGTTTGTTTATTGTACGTTTGCAGCAACATGGTGTCCATAACAAACGTCCTTTTGAGGACAATAAAGTATATTACTACTACTAAAACAATTCTTAAATCTTAAAAATGTAATTTATAGAACCCAATTTAAGGTGACGTAGTTCACGATACTGGAATTTTTAGCTTCAATATGATACCAAGAAAAATATCGATATACAATACCATTTTTTGATACTGCGAGGAAACCTCGTTTAAATTAGGTAAAAAAAAAGTTAGGTTAGGTTAGTTCTTCTTAACTCACGGTGTATTAACTAATGTTGACAAGCATGTTTTTTTAATATTAATGATGCATAAATGTTGAACTATGAATAATAAATGCTGTACAAGTATTGTTTATTCTTAATTCATATTAGTAAATATATTAATTAACGAAACCTTATTGTAAAGTAGGGCTGCACAAAATATCGTTTCAGCATCGATATCGCAATGTGTGCACTCACAATAGTCACATCGCAGTATCTGCAATGTGGAGTTGGGATTATTATAGTTGATCAGCAATGAAGAATGTACAGTGTTGACATTTTACATTACATTTAATTATTCAATAATAGGGCCAAGACAAAATAGTGATATGCATGAGGTGGCGCTTCTCGTAATGGTGGATCAAATATACATCAATGTTGCAATTCTAAAGAAATATATGTGTTGTTAATAAAAAAAAAAAAATACATCTTATAACTTTTTGAAGCATTTTTTTCCCTCTCCATTTACAAATATCATGATATATTGTGGATGGTTTTCTTGTGATAATCTCGCTGATATCGTGAGCTATCATTATCAGGGGCAAAATATCATAATATTGTATCGTATTACTGAACCTGAATATCTGTGAATACTTATTTCACTTTTATCTTTGCTCCATCTTATTTATTTATTCTTGCAATTTCTTTGATTCACTCCTCTACAAGATTAATCCAATCAACGTTGATGATTTTATTCCAAATAGAGCAATTCAAGTCATCTGTCGAAATTGTATTTATATCGCAATATAAATTGCAGCAAAATAAATTATTGCACTGTCAGATTTTTCACTTGTCAATATCATGCAGTCTTATTGTAAAGTGTGACCTTTTATTAATTTTTTTGGCTATGAAGCATTCTACTGACAAACGCACAGACACACGTGTTTCTCTTCCAGACTGATTCATAACACTTACAGTTGACTGGAGTTTCCTCATTATTGCCTTGATGGTGGAAACAATCATTTACAGTGCGTTTAGCTATTTTTCTTTCAGCTACTTCCCATTTTGTGATCAAAAACACAGCCCTGTTTTGAATTGTGGTGAATGACTAATGGAGTTTGGCCTTTGTGTTTCCTCATATGTAAACTCTGTGAAACTGTACACTTACTTAACAAAAGTCTTGTCGCCTATTCAAGTTGTAGGAACAACAAATAATAAATTTACTTCTAGTTGATAATTTGGTATCAGAAGTTGCTTATATGAAAGACAAAGGCCTCTAGATTACGCTTATTTTACCAAAATAAAATATGATCATGCCATGATTTTTAATTAATTAAATAGGACAGTAAGGTCTGACTTTGCTTAGACAAAAGTCTTGTCACTTAAAATAATAATGTACAATATAGAATATAAAGTCATGGTGCAGTAGAAAAAGAATGAATATTGTGTATGACTCCCATGAGCTTGGAGGACTGCATCCATACATCTCTTCAATGACTCAAATAACTTATTAATAAAGTCATCTGGAATGGCAAAGAAAGCGTTCTTGTAGGACTCCCAGAGTTCATCAAGATTCTTTGAACTCATCTTCAATGCCTCCTCCATCTTACCCCAGACATGCTCAATAATGTTCATTTCTGGTAACTGGGTTGGCCACTTCTGGAGCACCTTGATCTTCTTTGCTTTTAGTAACTTTGATGTGGAGGTTCATGTATAAGTGTAACGGAGATTCAGACAACGAGGGATCCATTTGCAGTACGTTTATTAAACACAGTTTAATAATAAGCACACAGTAGGTACTGGCTGATAAACTCACTTGAAAGACAGGCTTAATAGGTCGAGAGGCAGGCAGATCACAGGCGTTGGTCAATATAACAGGCATTGGTCAGAGGCGAGCAGCAAGATGCAATAACGAAGAGAAAAGCAGATAATCTGGGCAGGCGGCAGGCAAAACAAGGTCAAAGACAGTCCGGGTTGGCAACAGCAGATCAAACAAGAAACAGGAGTAAACGCTCAGTAATGTCAGCAGGGCAGAACAAGACTTCGCAATGTAGTGAGCGTGAACGCTGCTTAAATAGTCTGTGTAATGATAGTAAGGTGCAGCGCAATCAGCTGGCCAGAGGGGATTATGGGAGATGTAGTGTCTGGAAGTCCGGTGAGCAAGACCTCTGCTGGCCAGTGAGGGGAATGGCTGGGACCGAGTCAGTGACAATGAGAAGGAGCGCTATCTTGCTGAAGAATTTGCCCTCTCCTGTGGTTTGTAATGTAATGGGCAGCACAAATGTCTTGATACCTCAGGCTGTTGGTTTAACCCCAAACCATGATTTGTCCTTCACTAAACTTGACTGATTTCTGTGAGAATCTTGGGTCCATGCGGGTTCCAATAGGTCTTCTGCAGTATTTGTGATGATTGGGATGTAGTTTAACAGATGATTCATTGGAAAAATCTACCTTCTGCCACTTTTGCAAATGATCAACTAGAAGTCAAGTTATTATTTGTTGCTCTTACAATTGGGATCGATGACAAGACTTTTGCCAGGTAGTTTATACCCCCAAGAGAAATCTAAGATCTTTACAACCAAAACCAGTTAATTTCAACCCAAATTCTGTTAATCTACCCTCCAGACTTAAGTGTAAAAATGAAGTCACTTTTAAATATAGGAATTTTATTTAGCTTGTTTTCGTGTCTTATCTGCGTTTCTATTTTTATCATCTCTTGTTTTTATGATGCTGTAAAACCCTGGATCAGTCTTGTGGCTGTTTTAAATGTGCTACAATAACAGTGCAAGATAAGCACCATAAAATATTCTTGTAACACCTTCCACTAAATAGTGAGCGAAAACAGGCTGACTTTGACAAACGGTGCTGTCGTTCATCCTCCCGGCTCGGTCTAAACAGCCGCCTGGTGGCCGTTTGCTTAATGAGAGTGTTTAAATGGGGCTGATGTCAGTGGAGAAGCAGAGCCAAAGCATTGTGTAATTCAACAGGACACCATCTGTATTCATCTATCAAGCACTCATCTGATTACTGTCAACATCTACGCCTGGTCGCTTCACTGAAAAACTAGCATAAAACCCCTGAGTAAAGCCTGTTCTCCCCCTCCCCGGACACCACTATTTAAACGCTTGTATAAATACACTGGGGAGCGGTGGCGAGGGCTATTGTGATTTAGAGAGGTTTATTTTAGGGTCTGTTTAACATGAGAGTTGAGCTTTTAATCAGGAGAGTTTGAGAGCACTGGCTCACAATCAAAGCTCTGGAGAAACTCTGCGCACCATGGGGAATTAAGCAAATCTAAAACCACAAAACATAAATATTTATATAAAGTCAAATACACAATAATTGATATGAAGTAAAATATAAAAACAGTATTTATATTATTTCAGATAGCTGCCTAAAATCATAAAGATTTGCATAAAAAATTCATATTTAACCATTTTAAAAAAATTTAACTTATAACTAAAACAACTATTTAAAAATATTTTTAAAAAACTGCTATTTTTATGTTCTTTATGTGCCCTATGTTACAGAATTAATGGATTAATTATTTTACAATTATGTCTAAAGTGTTGTTTTGTCCCAGTTTTAACTTGATATTTTGGCCTTTAGCTCATTATTAGCTAGGCGTCCTATTCTACTTCGCTGGAAACCAAATAAGCCTCCAACTACATCTCCGACGGCTTGTGGATACCAAGCATTTTCTAAGTTGGAAAAGGTTAGATGCTCTGGGAAAACTAATTTCTTTAAAAAGTGGCAATGTTTTATAACTTACTTTAACTCTCTTAACATCTTGCCTTCCATTTAAAAGACGCACTCTCCTTCCTTTTTAATCTATTTATTGTTTTTTCTCAATAAAAAATTTTGAACATAAAAAACTACTATTGTAACTGAAACAAAACAGAATTATACACATTCTTTGTTTTAATTGTGTGTGTGTGTGCGCGTGTGTGTGTGTGTGTGTGTATGCATGCATGTATGTATATATATATATATATATATATATACACACACACATACATACATACATACATACACACATATATATATATATATATATATGTGTGTATGTATGTATGTATGTGTGTGTACATTGTTATATACATACATACACACACACACACACACACACATACATACATACATACATACACACATATATATATATATATATATATATATACACACACACACACACACACATACATACAGACTCTTATCGGGCCGCTATATCGCCGTTAATCTATTCTCAAAGTTGGGGCGGGAGCTGGGTCTGTTCTATCTAAGCTATGATGACTTTCACCTTGATTTTTTAGCGCAGATGTATACCTCACCAGTGAGCTGTCTGACAAAAAAAGTGTCCTTCTGGATGCAGGATGCCCTTCTGGATCTTTCACTAACTTCGAAGACACTACTGACTACGCTTACATGGACATCTGTAATCTAGTTATTTGCCTTAATACAATAATATAATTAAGGTGTTTACGTGAAGTGCTTTCATGTTACCTGCAGATAACTGCAGTTGAGCAGTTTCATTTTAACTCATGAACATTTCATTCATGCCCCATGACAAACTGGGGTATTAGACGCAAATAAGGAGTAAGGACTGGTGGGAGTGTTACGGAATTTTATAACGCACGCTGAATGGAAAGAAAAAACTTCAGCATTACGCATAGTGTGTGTGTGTGCGGTCCTTTACTGACAGCCGGTCAGTGTGGATCTTGTAGGAAAATATGGTGAAAAGTCTTACATGACGGTAATAGTTTGATCACGGTGTTCAATATTGCCACTAATATCTGCATACTCCACATGTCTTAATTCCATTTCTGTTTAGTTCAGTTATGACTTTAGTCAGATTAAGGTAATCAAAAATCGCTGTTTCGAGCTCTGGGAAAACTAATTTTCCCTAATTTTCCTACAGTTCAAAATTCATGTTTAACTGAATAAACAGTTGGTAAACACAAGTACATCTTATTGAACATCATTTATGTTTATCACCAATTATCATAGTAGAACAGTTTCTCAAGCAGTTTGTGATGCATTTTGGAAACCGGAGATGAGCTCTGGTCAAATGCGCCACCTGGCTTGAGAAACCCGTTCTCAAAGACTTATATTTATTCACAGGTAGCACACATATTTTGAATGCCTATGGCAGAATTTAAATGAGCCATTTTAATCTAGATTAATTCCAAGATTACAGTGAGATTAATCTAGATTAAAAAAATTTATCTATGCCCACCCATAATATATACATAAACATACACACGCATAATAAACATAAAATAAACAAAGAATGTGTATAATTCTGTTTTGTTTCAGTTATAATAGTAGTTTTTTTTATAATAATAAATAGTATTATATAATAAATAATATTATATATTATGTGATGTCCCAGCCTATGGGCTGTGAGTGCGTGTGGTGTTCCAGTCTATTGGCTGTGTGTGTGGTGTCCCAGCCTATCGGCGGTGGGTGCGTGTGTTTCAGTTACAGGATGGAGGTGACGTGATTGGTACACAGGTGCCGTTCGTTGGGACGTGCATATAAACAGCATTTGGTGTGCTCGTAGGGGCGCTGGGATTCTGAGCAATCGCCTTGGCATGGAGTTCGGTTAAGCTGCGTTGACCGCCCCATATTGGCCCTGGCTCTTTTTTTCATTTAAATTATATTATTTATGTCATTGTTATGTTAAAATAAATGCTATTTTGCCCATGATGGTTGCGTCTGGTCCTTCTTTTTGTTGCAGCTTAACATATAATATAAAATATAAGAGAAACATAAACATATCAAATTTAGTTGAGATTTTGCAGCTTGTAATTTTATTTATTTTTTATTTTTTGCAATAACATTGATTTAAATTAAATCTAATCTATTATCTTTTTATTCCTAAAGATGTTAGGTGGATTTCTTATTTTAATTGATATAATTAATTAAATATATTGGCTATACTCACTTATATTAAAAATTATATTTTAAAAATTATATAAAAATGCTATATTTAAAATAAACCTATGTGCTGTGCGTGTGTACATTTATATATTTATATAGTGTACTAAAATAACACTAGATAAATCTCTAAGGTTCAGATGCTGAAGTTAGAAACAAACAGGGGACTTTTAAGAGAAGCACTGGGACCCAGGTTTGGATCAATTAGGTGACAGGTCTATTCTCAAGATAATAACACAGGCACAGAGCAAATATTTATTTATGGTGACTTTGGGAATATGGTCTGGTCTTTGGGAATATAAACTGTAATGATGGGCTGAAGTTATGTAAACTTCAGGGATCGACCATATGAGATCAGACCACACTATTGTTGACATCATGTGGTAATGTGGATTAGTACTTAAAGATCTCAGCTGGTAAGACTAAAAAAACTGTAAAGTCAAATCTCTGGAGGGTTGATGCATAAAATATCAGCATAATGCCCTTGAGCAGTGCTGTAAACTTCACAGTCTCCCTACTGCCCCTGTAATTTATTGTTGGTAGCGATGGATAAAAGCATATGCTAATATTTACATCATACAACATAAGAGCATTACTTTTACACAATAAAGAAAGAGACACTATCACAAAAAAATGCAATCTGTTTAAACAGCCTACTAGCACAAATATTTTGCTTTAAACATTTCTGAAATGAGAAATCGGTCACGATTTATACCTGGGGTCCCCTAACTTTTTCTTATGAAGGGTCAAAACTTGATTGAGGGTAGTGGGCCATGTAATTGCTATGGAAATTTCCTAATTAATTAAAATAAAATAAAAATAAATAGAAAAAAATAGTACGTTAATTGTATTAATAATTAAATTTATACATTTTTTACATTCTATAATGAACTTTTTATTGATTTGCTCGTCAATGTCTTGTGCATTGTCCTCTATCTTCAAATGAAAGTATTTACATTTTTAAAAATCTGATTTATGCACAACATTTAATTCAAACATTTAATTTCAGTTTGTTTTTGTAGCTCAACAATGAACGAAACAAACATTCATGACGATCTCTGTTAAATTTTCGCCCCAACCTTCTCCCTCTCTTCTCAGACGGAATGGCGGGCCAAATCAAAGATTACCCGGGCCCTAGTTTGGGCATCTCTGCTTTATACTATCCTTTGCTTCACAAATGACACACTTCAGCTTTAAACATTGTGTACAGCAAAACTGGCTGTAAATTGCACCACACTTCTATGTGTTGAAATGCATCACTCTAAAATATTTCATCTGAGGCATTGTGTCAAAAAAAGGCTTTTATTTTACATAAATTCAACAATAAAAATGATCAAATTAAATGTTGTTGTTTTTTTATTTTATTCATTTAAACATGGGATTTTTCTGATGCAACATAATCAAATTCCAAAAGCCTCATGTCTCTTCTGTTGAATAAATTGACCAATCAGAACAGATATGCAAATGATGCAGCATAAAAGGCAACAGAAAGCGGGAAATGGAGGAAGAAATTAAATTAGCCTCTTTTAGAATAAACAACCAATCATTTATCAGAAGCTGTCCTTTATATGTGTATATGGAAATGCAGCATTTGCTTATTAGTTTTCTATATGGGAAATAAGATATTCAACTGGAAATGTGTACGCCAGGACTTGATTTAATTTATTAGAAATCAAGCAGATTATGAAAAACGGCACCGCGTTTCAGAACGGTATCAAAGAAATAGGAGTGCTTGGTGACATCAGACCACACAAGAATATCTAATGGCCCATTTCCACTGAGTGGTACAGTATGGTACGGTACGGATAACCTTTATCAGGCTTGCATTTCCAAGGCCAAAAGGGTACCAAAGGGCGTGGTGTATGACAAAAAGTTTAAGTCATTCTCTCTTGAGAAAATGTCAAAGTAAAGCTGTATGGGTCGCTCACATGTCATATGAGAAGCACTTCTCACAAAACAGATGCTTTATACACATAAATACTTGTGTATAAATGTTTATTACTAACCTTTCTATGAACATGATTTGACTATAACTGCAGATCCATGATTATAGCCTACTGTAACGTCTGCTATTATATCAAATAAATAAATAAATGCAACATACAGTTGAAGTCAGAATTATTAGCCCCCCTTTGAATTTTTTTTCTTTTTAAATATTTCCCAAATGATGTTTAACAGAGCAAGGAAATTTTCACAGTATGTCTGATAATATTTTTTCTTCTGGAGAAAGTCTTAATTGTGTTATTTCGGCTAGAATAAGAGGAGTTTTTAATTTTTTTAAAACCATTTTAGGGACAAAATGATTAGCCCCTTTAAGCTATATATTTTTTCGATAGCCTACAGAACAAACCATCGTTATACAATAACTTGCCTAATTATCCTTACCTGCCTAGTTAACTTAATTAACCTAGTTAAGCCTTTAAATGTCACTTTAAGCTTTATAGAAGTGTATTGAAATAAATCTATTTACTGTCATCATGGCAAAGATAAAATAAATCAGTTATTAAAAATGAGTTATTAAAACTATTAGGTTTAGAAATGTGTTGAAAAAAATATCTCCGTTAAACAGAAAATTGGGGAAAAAATGAACAGGGGGCTAATAATTCTGACTTAAACTGTATATGAACACATACAGACCCTTACAGTTTCCTATGTTACCAATTACAGAAAAACTACACACAGCATACATTTAGTCCTTATTTGGGTTCAAAAACACGCAACATATAGCCCACAGTCAGTGCAAACCTCTCATCTGTATCTTTAATCTTCACCAGCACATGTAACCACTGTTAGAAAGTAATTCCGTCATTCCGAGTTTACAATACTTAGTTAAACATGGCAGTTTGTTAATGTTTTAGGTTGCTGAAACAATCATTTGTTCCTTTTTCTCGGGCTTCTCCTTTGTTTTTTTCGCGCTTCTCTCTTGCATTTGTCCGTTTCTGAAAGGATGTCAGAAGCTCTTCAATAATCATGTGCATGTTATTATCATCAGCTCAACAAGTTTGTTTTTTCAAATATAGACGCGCAGCGAGCGCACGCAAGAAAGCGAAATTGATCGCGATTTAGACTGCCTTGTAAACAACTAAGGGGCACAGGGTAGATTCTGCTCTTCTTCTTGGCTTTGTGGCTGTTAATCAAGACGACAACAAAGTTTGTTTAAGCTGGGGTCGACCATGGCTCATTATTATATGTATATATTATTACGGTGTAATGTCTCGGCTGTGTTTTTAAAAATGGCAGTTCCTTTGTTTTCATTCTCCTGCTTGTGTACGCACTGGTGATGTTTGTCTTTAAACCAATAGCGTTCAGCTGCACGTCTAGCTCCACCTTTTGGTACCCTTTTCTTGTGCTAGGTACCCTTCCGACAGGATACCCAAAAAGTGGTACAGTATGATACGGTTCGCTTTTTGGTACCTTTTGACAGTGGAAACAGCCATAAAAGCGTACTGAACCGAAACGTACCACTCAGTGGAAACGGGCCATAAGCATTTTATTGCTGTTTTTTTCCATAAGCTTCCAAAAATTCTCTCAAAAATGTTGCTCTCTCCCTCTCTCTCTTTCTTGTTAACATGCTTAAATAGTAGTGCTAAATGACAATATAAAAGCTTTTTTAGTCCTCGTGTAGGAGATTTAAGGTTTGGGACTCTGCTGAAGTCTGTTCCGAAATTAAAGCGTCAGAGTTTACATCATTCATTAGTTTTTAATGACGCGCGACTCGCATTCACTCCGATCTACCTGCTTACACTGCAGACACGAGGCCACGGATCCGATTCATATCGGATAAATTTCCATATATGGACAAGGCCTGAATCTGATTTGAGTAAATCGGAATACATGTGATTTTTTCCTGCTTACATATACATGGGCCGAATCCGATCTGTGCCACATGGGAGAAAAAAAATCAGAATTGAGTCCCTTGAACCATGCAGTGTAAATGCAGCCTAATTCACATCTTCGGATGGAATCATACATCTAAATAAGAGTTTACCTTATTGCCTCCATCATTCATGCCCCATCCGCAGCTCTTGATCCCATGGCGGCTCTGCTGGGTGACGTGTCCACACAGGTCACTGGATGTCCATATACAGAGTGAAGAACCCTTGGTTCCTGTTCTTCCTCGGGTCTGGAGTTCAACAGGTAAACGCTCTCGCCTGCCCACGCAGTGACCAAGGGGATGTCCCGCTTCCCTGGCACCACCAACACCCCATCAACCTGAAAAACAATGCTTCTTTAATCAGCACTTGATTTTTAGAATATATCTGGGCATTAAAACAATAACGATAATTATCACAATTAAATATTAGACAATGTTTAAAGTGTCATGAAACCCCCGTCTTTCAGTTCAAGTCTACGTCAGAATTTTTTTTAAAAATGCTCCGAGATGGGCGGAGCACTGAGAGCTGCGGGAGGAGTGGGCGTGGCCAGCAGAGCAGGGGAGAAAGAAGGTGTTACATGTCCATGTATTTATTTATTTGTTACTTTGTCGCCCTCTAGTGTTTTGTTGCTGTCTTTGCTTTTTAATTAAGTAGATTTCTTCGCACCCGCAGATCATTGACCGCCGGTGATATAAGGATTCATGCTGCAGTGTTTCAGTGATGGGGAAGTTGAGCGGCCGTCCAGACGCGGAGTTGTGCTCCATTCTGTGTTCAGCCTTAGTTTATTGTGTTTTCTTCCCACTTTTGTTAACCTTTGGTTGTTTTGTTAATAAAACCCTTAGACTGATCCATTTGGGTTTCCCTTATTTTGATGTTGTGACCGTGGTCGTAACATTAATTGTAAGCTCATCCAAAAACTTCCGATTCTGCTTTTCAGCTGTTTAGTGTGGGAGGAAAGATGTGTGGTCACCCCGTTAATTTTGTGATTCGTCTGGATAGGCTTTCGTGTGAGTGACCACTTGCATCCTGAGTGTGAGTATTTGCCCTATTTAATTTAGTCGCCGGGTAGGTTGTGGACCTGCCACTTTGTTATTTTGCCTTTCTTATTTTTGCGGTTATTCGGAGTGGGGGTATGCTTCAGAGCACCTGCTGCTGATCTATCAATTGGGTCAGTATGCAGTGTTCATGATTTCAGCGTTTAAAGTCACCTCGAGCCCCTAACGACACTGAAGACTAGGGAAAATATAGTGTTAAATGGTGTAAATACATTTTGTGAATTTAAATTGATAACCTTTTCAATTTCATGTAATTCGTAGGCCTAGTATTAGGATATAGCCAAATTAATATAATTTATAATTTATAAGATATAAGTTGGCCAAATTAATTTTGTTGATATTTTTGCTTAATCAGGGGAGTTGCTGCTCTTTCGTTTAGATTTAATGGTTTCAAAATTTGTAAACGTTTGGTTTAAAATATTTATCGTTAAAACCATTATTTAATTATTTTTGTGAGCATAACTGTACATCGGAGATGGCGTCTGTAGTAGACACATTTCGGGAATTTCCTTCTGAAGAACTGCTTTTATTGTGCACAAAAGAGCAGTTGTTTGCAAATCGCGGAGTCTTTTGAAATTGAAATTGCTCCAAGATATAGGACTTTGAAGGAGACTCTACGAAATGTGTTAAAGGGTTATCTGGTGGAATTGGGCATTTTAGAAATGCCTGCAGAGACTGTTAGTCTTGTGGAGGAAGCGGCTGATCCTTCAGTAAGTGAAAACACCATCCATTTGAGAGAATTAGCATTAAAAGAGAAAGAAATTGAGTTAGAAAATGCTAAATTAGAGTTGCGAAAGCGTGAAATCGATCATCAATATGCATAAAAGCGTATAGAATTAGAGATGAGCTGAAAAGTTGTAGTCTCTAACGAATTTGATGTTGGTCAAAATCAGAATATGGTTCCTCCTTTTTGTGAAAAGGATGTTGAGAAATATTTTTGTCACTTTGAGAGAGTCGCTGCTTTTTTGAAGTGGCCGGAAAATGTTTGGTCGCTGCTTCTGCAGTGTGTATTAACCGTTAAACCACAAGAAGCATAAGCTTCATTGTCTATTGAAGAAACAGCTGACTATAAGCTGGTGAAAGCTGCTATATTGAGAGCATACGAGTTAGTTCCGGAGGCATATCGACAGGTTTTTCGGCATTATATAAAGCTTCCAAATCAGTCTTATGTTGAGTTTGCGCGAGAGAAAGAGATTTTGTTTGATCGGTGGTGCACGTCTCAAAGAGACGAAAGTAAAGAACAAGTAAGACAACTTATTCTTTTGGAGGAGTTTAAAAACTGTTATTAGGTCCACTGTTTCGACTGCTGAACGAGTTTGTTTTTATTGCAAGACCCCTGGTCATTTAATTGCAAATTGCCCAGTGTTGAGGAAAAAAGCGAAACCTGTTGGCTTAATTTCTGTTGACTCTAGTTCAAATTTTAACTGCACGTCCGAGTCTGATTTTAATCCCACTAAAGATGGTTATGCGCCTTTCTTGCACTATGGAACTGTGTCCATTCCCAGCGCGAGTAAACCTGTGCCTGTACGCATTTTGCGGGATACTGGTGCAAGTCTTTCCATAATTTTGGAAGGAGTTTTGCCATTGTCAGAGGAAACTGCCACTGGTAGCGCGGCATTAGTGCGCGGTTTTGAGATGCGAGTTGCTGATGTTCCGTTCCATAAAATCAATATACAGTTTGAATTAGTGATTGGTGAAGTGATGGTCTTTGTTCGTTCTTCTCTTCCCATTGCTGGTGTAACATTCATTCTAGGCAATGATTTAGCGGGAGGTAGTGTATGGATCGATTTTAACGTGTCACCTGAAGTTGTTCCTTTACCACTCGCTGGTGCTGATGACTGTGCGCTTAAGTATCCGAATGTTTTTGCTGCATGCGCGCTTACCCGTTCTATGACTAAATCTGCTGAGATTTCTGATAGCGTTGATTTGTGACACATTCATTGTGAATCCTGACACAACTGATTTGTTCTCTGTCCCTCTAGAGGAAATGGCAGATCTGATTCCTGTAAGTGCTAAGAAGGATGCTATAGACTGTGCTTATGAGAAGTTAATTGATCTCAATTGATCTCAGAGCAGGAGAATACGTGTGTGCCTCAGATGTATTGTCTTAAGAATGGAATTTTGATGAGAAAGTGGGTATCTCCAAAATCTTCTGAAGACTGGAATGAAGTAAACCAAATTGTAATTGCAGTAGTTTATCGAGACATGATTTTAGACTTTGCACATAATGATACGTACAATCGGATTTTGCGAAACTTTTATTGGCCTGGCTTAAAGCGGGATATTGCACGATTTTGTAAGACTTGTCATGTTTGTCAAGATGTTGGAAAACCCAACCAAACTATCCAACCTGCACCACTTTATCCGATGGTTTCTGAGCCTTTTTAACACATTTTAATCAACTGTGTAGGACCTCTTCCACGTTCAAAATCTGGCTGTAAGTATCTTTTAACGATTATGTGTGCGACTACACGTTTTCCCGAGGAAATTCCTTTGCGTTCTGTAACTGCTAGAGCGATCACAAACGCACTGGTTAAGTTTTTCACGCTTTTTGGTTTGCCAAAAATTCTTCAGAGTGATCAAGGAACAAATTTTACATCTCGAACATTTTCTCAAGTACTTAAACGACTCGGTAAAAAACATAACGTCTCCACTGCGTATCATCCAGAAAGTGAAGGTGCTTTGGAGAGGTTTCATCAGACTTTGAAGTCTATGTTGCGTACGTACTTTTTTGTGCTCGAGAGAGATTGGGAGGAAGGAATTCCATGGTTGCTTTTCGCTTCACGAGAGGTGATTCAAGAATCACTGGGGTTTAGCCCTGCAGAACTCGTGTTTGGGCACAATTTGTGTGGTCCTCTGGCCGTATTGAAAGAGATGTGGCTCTCTGATTCAAAAAGCACCCCTGTTCCTGAGTATTGATCAGTTTCGTACTCGTTTATACAGAGTGCGTGAATTGGCAAAGCAAAATCTTGAAAAATCACAAGAAATGACGAAAAATTGATTCGATAAGAAAGCAAGAAAGCGAAGTTTTAGCAATGGTGACAAAGTTTTGGTGGTTTTGCCAGTGTCTGGTGGTTCGTTGCAGGCTCGTTGTAGTGGCCCTTACGAGATCTAAAGGAAACTGTCAGATCAAGATTACGTCATCCATACGCCCGATCCGTCGAAAAGTCTGAGAGTTGGTCATGTAAACATGATTAACCCTATTATGAAGGAAAGTCAGATACTGGAAAAGTTGAAAACGTTGTACAATTACCTGTTAAAGAGTCTCTATCTGTGGGTGTGTTTTTGGTGTGATGGAAACACTTTGGGGGGATGAAGGTGTTACATGTCCATGTATTTATTTATTTCTGTTACTTTGTCGCCCTTTGTAGTGTTTTTTTTGCCGTAGTGGATTCCTTCGCACCTGCAGATCATTGACCGCCGGTGATGGAAGGATTCATGCTGCAGTGTTTCAGTGACGGGGAAGTTGAGAGGCCGTCCAGACGCGGAGTTGTGCTCCATTCTGTGTTCAGCCTTAGTTTATTGTGTTTTCTCCCCACACATTTGTTAACTTTTAGTTGTTTTGTTAATAAAACCCCTAGACTGATCCATTTGTGTTTTCCCTCATTTTGATGTTGTGACCGTGGTCGTAACAGAAGGGCTTTTGTCAGTTGGCTCACCAGCTCAAGATTAAAAAAAATCTGATACAAAATGTGAGGAGCACATGATTTTATAGTTTATTTACAAAGTTAAAATGCAAAGAAATAAACAGTAAGTAATTTAATGCAGTTAAATATACGATAGGCTGTTTGTAATTTCATATAATATATAACCACAATTTGTTATATCATTATAAAGACAATCATGTTAAACACTATAAACGAGGAGGACGTATCTCCTTCTGAATCCCCGGGTCTGAATGCAGACAATGTGGATAGCAGTACAGAAGGTCTTTTTCCATATCTACTCTAACCATTAGGCCTGCCGGTGATCTGGAGGATTTTAAACATGTGCGAACACGGTGTGGTGAGAAATCATGATAACGGCAGCATGGATAGACGATGTGTCTGAAAGGTAACGAACTCAACTGATAAAAGACAAAGTCCGCCATTCTCCAATTCTCGTGCTTTGGTGGCCCGGACAGCATCAGGGAGAAAGCCATGCAATAAACTCTATGAATCATGGAAACGAACACATTTAAGCCTTCATGAAAGGCTAAATACTGTGTGTCATGCGCTGTCTCACAGCTTGGCAGGTCTGTGGTCTGTCCATATTAGTCTGTCCATATTAGTCAGAAAGCACGTGCAGTCATAAATAATTAAGAAGCAGGGTCTTCTCATAGGATAAGAAAACTCCCTTATGAAAAATAATGAGAAACTGACTCGTCATCACTAGCAGATTTGCGCTACGTCACCGATTTTGATCCCGCCCCAATAATTATTTAATAATTATTTACGTTCCTACTCTCACCTATGGTCATGAGCTTTGGGTCATGAATGAAAGAACAAGATCTCGTATACAAGCGGCCGAAATGAGTTTCCTTCGCAGGGTGGCAGGGCGCACCCTTATAGACAGGGTGAGGAGCTCCGTCACCCGGAGCTCGGAGTAGAGCCGCTGCTCCTCCACATCGAGAGAAGTCAGCTGAGATGGCTCAGGGATCTGTTTCGGATGCCTGCTGGACACCTACCTAGGGAGGTGTTCCAGGCATGTCCCACCAGAAGGAGGCCTCGGGAAAGACCCAGGACACGCTGGAGGGACTATGTCTCTCGGCTGACCTGGGAACGCCTTGGGATCCCTCCGGAGGAGCTGGAGGAAGTGTCTGGAGATAGAGAAGTCTGGGGTTCTCTCCTAAGACTGCTGCCCCCGTGAACCGGTCCCGGAAAAGTGGTTGAAAATTAATGAATGAATGTTGAAACGATATATTGTGCAAACACCCTAATTTGTGTTCCTGAAGATAAATGAAGGTCTCAAGAGATTGGAAGGATGTAAGGGTGAGTAGTATATACCAGAATATAAATTTTAGTCACTAATCATAAAATAATGTATTTTTCTGTCATATCCCCCAGCCCTATATGGTTGTTTAGTGATTGTACACTATACTGAGAGTGAATTCTAAATGCAACAAACAGCCTAAATCTATGCAATGCTTTGCTTGTGCCAGAATCACCCACATGCATGACTCATTTTGTCAGGAGTTACTGTGGTTGGCATCTGCTCGAATTAAACTCACAGGTTTTGGTAACTGAACGAGGCTTTGAGATCTCCAGTAGCCCTGCTCATCAGGGGCGTCCACCCGCACGTCCGGCCCTGATGCAGAGGCCAAAGCTGGACCGTCCGGGCTGAGATCCAGTGCATGAACCCTCTGGAGGTGCTGGTACTGGTGAATGGGTTCAAGACCGGTTACAGTGCTCCACACATCCACACACCCTAAACACACAGGACAACATTTAGCAGCGGAAATTTGAGAAAAAGGCAACATTTACAATAAAGTCCTGGTAGTTAATGCATTATATAACATTAATACTTTATTAAATTATTTATTTTTTTTTTATCATGTTATCATTTTTTATGTTCTAAGGATGTTTTTTGTTCTCCACATGTATTTACAACCATTATAGTAGCTAGAAATTGATGGACTAACATGCAAAAAAAAAAAAACTTTTACACTGTATCATACTCTATGCCAGTGTTTCCCAACCCTATTCCTAGAGGCACACCAACAGTGCATATTTTGGATGTCTCCCTTATCTGACCCATTAACTTCAGGTTTTGGAGTCTCTTCTGATGTTCTGATGAGTTGATTCAGGGGTGCTTGATTAAGATAGCGATTAGCACTGTCGCCTCACACCAAGAAGATCACTGGTTCGAGCCTCAGCTGGGTCAGTTGGCGTTTCTGTGTGGAGTTTGCATGTTCTCCCCGTGTTGGCGTGGGTTTCCTCCGGGTGCTCCGGTTTCCCCCACAGTCCAAAGACATGCGCTATAGGTGAACTGGGTAAACTAAATTGGTTGTAGTGTATGTGTGTGAATGTGAAAGTGTATGGGTGTTTCCCAGTACTGGGTTGCAGCTGGAAGGGCATCCACTGCGTAAAACAATAGCTGGCGGTTCATTCTGCTGTGGCAACCCCTGATAAATAAGGGACCAAGCTGAAGGAAAATGAATGAATGAGTGAATGAACGGAACTCAATGGCCACCGCTTTCTAAAAATTGTCAAAATATTTTTTTTCACGTTCAACAGAAGTAAAGGGAGAGTAAAAGATAACAGAATTTTTCAGTTTTGGGTGAACTGTCCCTTTAACAGATAACACTTTTGATTTGAACAATGTATTAGCAAATGTTGTAGTTAACATTAAAGGTTCAAGACACCCTGGAGTACTTTTTTTTGAGATTTAAAGATTTGTGTGTGTTGAGCATCATTGAAGACAACGTTAGCACTTGTCAGCTTTAATAGTGGGGAAAACAGGATAATTTTGAGCTTTTGTAAGCTAACTTCATCTTCCGGGTTTAAAATAATTTTTGGGGCGGAATCAAAATCGGAGACGTAGCACAAAACTGCAAGTGAAGTGATGATGTGTCAGTTTCTCATTATTATTCAAAGCAGAGTTTTCTTATCCTACGACAAGACCCTGCTTCTTAATTATTCATGACTGCACATGCTTTCCGAAGTCAAGACAGACCTGATAAACTGTGAGACCCTATGTTGATGACTGGGTGAGACCGTGTCCACGGACTCTGCATACGGCACACAGTGATTAGCCGTTCATGAAGGGTCGTATGTGATTGCTTTTATGATCCACAGGGTTTGTTGCATGTTCTTCCCTGCGATCCTGTCAGGCTGATACAGCAAAGCTGTATGTGTGCAGCAAGCATTTTTTTCAGGAGAGCTTTACGAGAATTGGAGAATAGCAGACTTTGTCAGTTGAGTTCATTCACATTTAGACACATCGCCGTGCTGCTGTGTTCGCCTAAATCCTCCAGATTACAAGCAGGGCTAATGGTTGAAATAGGCAGGGCAAGAGACCTGCTGCACTGAGTCTGCATTCAGACCTGGGGATTGAGGAGGAGAGAAGTCCTCATTTATAGTGTTTATATAAACATTATTATCTTTATAATGATATAAATTGTGGTTGTGTGTATATGAAATTACGAATAACAAATGCAGCAGGGCATTAAATGACTGTTTATTTCTTTGCATTTTAACTTTGTAAACTATACAATCATGGATCTCCTCATGGTTTGTGTCTTATTTTGTGAGCCAACTGACAAGTTGTTCACTCCCCTCTTTCTCCCCTGCTCTGCCAGCCATGCTCACTCCTGCCTCTGCTCGCAGCGCTCCACGTCCATTATGATGCATTTTTTGAAACATTTCTGAGGTAGACTTGAACTGAAAGAGGGGGGGTTACGGCCCTTTAAGCTTTTGTAGATGTGTTTTTCATTGCTATCTCGTTAATTAATAACTCACCATTCTCATAAGCAGCTGCGGCTACGATCTTATTGACTCGTACGTGACTAGCATAAGGTGCAGGAGTTTCATTTCTGATAGAATGTGTGGGCTTCAGGTAGAATTTGTCCCAGTGAAGTGTGTCCCACAGACGAACATCACCAGATGTATAACTGTAATGAAGAAATGCACACAATTATTATATAACCAGAAGTGTATGAATCATTGAGAATGCACATATTGTTTAAATGAGCCTTAATGACACTCACCCAGCAATTACAAGACCAGCACAGGAACTGACATCACACAATACCTTTCCTAGCTCATACTGCAGGTTGCGAATGGACCCAACACGATTCTGTAAAATTAATAAATGATTGAATGAATAAATAAATCATGGCAGGTTAAAGTACTTTATATTTACTTATATATATATATATATATCAGGTGTGCATAATTATTAGGCAACTTCCTTTCCTTTGGCAAAATGGGTCAAAAGAAGGACTTGACAGGCTCCGAAAAGTCAAAAATAGTGAGATATCTTGCAGAGGGATGCAGCACTCTTAAAATTGCCAAGCTTCTGAAGCGTGATCATTGAACAATCAAGCGTTTCATTCAAAATAGCCAACAGGGTTGCAAGCGTGTGGAAAAACCAAACCAAAAACCAAGGTGCAAAATAACTGTCCATGAACTGAGTAAAGTGAAGCGTGCAGCTGCCAAGATGCCACTTGCCACCAGTTTTGCCATATTTCAGAGCTCCAAAATCACTGGAGTGCCCAAAAGCACAAGGTGTGCAATACTCAGAGACATGGCCAAGGTAAGAAAGGCTGAAAAACAACCACCACTGAACAAGACACACAAGCTGAAACATCAAGACTGGGCCAAGAAATATCTCAAGACTGATTTTTCTAAGATTTTATGGACTGATGAAATGAGAGTGAGTCTTGATGGGCCCGTGGCTGGATTGGTAAAGGGCAGAGAGCCTCCAGTCCGACTCAGACGCCAGCAAGGTGGAGGTGGAGTACTGATTTGGGCTGGTATCATTAAAGATGAGCTTGTGGGGCCTTTTCGGGTTGAGGATGGAGTCAAGCTCAACTCCCAGTCCTACTGCCAGTTTCTGGAAGACACCTTCAAGCAGTGGTACAGCAAGAAGTCTGCATCCTTCAAGAAAAACATGATTTTCATGCAGGACAATGCTCCATCACATACGTCCAAGTACTCCACAGCGTGGCTGGCAAGAAAGGGTCTAAAAGAAGAAAAACAATTGACATGGCCTCCTTGTTCACCTGAGCTGAACCCCATAGAGAACCTGTGGTCCATCATCAAATGTGAGATTTACAAGGAGGGAAAACAGTACACCTCTCTGAACAGTGTCTGGGAGGCTATTGATGGTGAACAGATCAAAACACTGCCAGAATCCATGGATGGCAGGCTTTTGAGTGTCCTTGCAAAGAAAGGTGGCTATATTGGTCACTGATTTGTTTTTGTTTTGGAATGTCAGAAATGTATATTTGTGAATGTTGAGATGTTATATTGGTTTCACTGGTGAAAATAAATAATTGAAATGGGTATATATTAGTTTTTTGCTAAGTTGCCTAATAATTCTGCACAGTAATAGTCACCTGCACACACAGATATCCTCCTAAAATAGCTAAAACTAAAAACAAACAAAAAACTACTTCCAAAAATATTCAGCTTTGATATTAATGAGTTTTTTGGGTTCATTGAGAACATGGTTGTTGTTCAATAATAAAATTAATCCTCAAAAATACAACTTGCCCAATAATTCTGCACTCCCTGTATGTATATGTATAGAACAATTTTTTATATTTTCTGATTCATAGTGACTGTCATAAATCCAATAAACATTAAAATATACAGTGCTCAGCATAATTGAGTACACCCCACTTTGAAAATGAATGTTTTATCCATTTTTTAGTGAATATAGGCAATGTATTTTGGTGCATTTAAACAAAACAGATTTATTAAACAGATATATTTATTAAAATATTTTGGTCACCAAACATATTTTCAAATAGAAAGATAATACAATTAAATTCAAGCAAAATATTGTTAAAAAAATTACAACCTACATAATCAAAAGCTAAATTTTTTAATGTTTTTGCTTCTCTTGATTTTTTCTCTTATTTTAAATTTGTATTTAATATTTTTCTATAACATATAAATTTGGGTGTACTCGTTTTTGGACCGTTATGGTAAGTTATTTTGTTAGATAAACTCCAGATTTGGCTTTAGTACTGACTAATCTAATGTATATGCACAAATATAATATTGTATAGCTTCCTATTAAAATTATGAATTTAAAAGAGAGATTTGTGAGGGGTGTACTTATATATGCTGAGCACTGTAGATATATAGCTTTAATCTTGATGGATTTTTTTAAGTTTAAGAATAATTAAATGTTATTAAATAAATGAATCATGACAGATTAAAGTACTTTATATTTACTTATTATTATTTCTAAATATTTTTAAATATGTTTAAGAACTATTGTTAATATTTTCAATAAATCAATTCAATAAACATTCAAATATACACATAACTTAAATCTTGATGCATTTATAAATGTTTAAGAATAAATATGTTATTAAATAAATAAATAAATAAATAATGGCAGATTAAAGTACTTTATATTTACTTATAATATTTTTTAAAAATATTTTAAGAACTATTTTTAATATTTTCTGATTCATAAAGAACTTCATAAATTCAATAAACATTAAAATATACATACATATAACTTAAATTTTGATGCATTTGTAAGTTTAAGAATAAATAAATATGTATAGCAGGTTAAAGTACTTTATAATTAATTATTATTTTTAAATATTTTTAAGAACTATTTTTAATATTTTCTGATTCATAGTGAAAGTCAAAATTCAATAAACATTAAAACATGCAAATATAGCTTTAATCTTGATGCATTTTTAAGGTTTAGAAATAAATTAATATGCTATTAAATGAATATAATACATTTGTTGCTGTTGGATCATGGTTCTTACCAGGGGCGAATTTAACCTATAAGCAAGATAAGCGGCTGCTTAGGGCCCCAGGAACTCTAAGGACCCCCAAATAAATACCCATATAAAATATACCTATAAATTATATATAACATCATTTTCTATCATCTTTTGTATGATGATTGTCTAAAAGAAAATTAAAGTTTAATGTTTATTACATCTGCGCAAATGTATCCCCCACCCTCAATCATGGAGAAGTCCAGCAGTCAAATTAGGTAAAGATTTAGTTTTAAAAACGAAATAGTTTATATATAATTTTTAGTTGTGAATTATTTTAAGAAAACAAATCATTTAAAAAGTTTTACAAGATGCTTTACATGTTGTTGTTATTATTTTGCATGAAGACAAAATGTAGAAAAGAAGTGATTGGGTGGTATAAAAAAAAAAAAACAGCAAAATAAATCAATTAAAAACATTATAGTACAAAAGGTGCATTTTAGAACGTTTGGGCCCCATGGCTGGAATTGCTTAGGGCCCCCAAATCACTAAATCCACCTCTGGTTCTTACCTTCCAGTTGGATTTGACTGCATTCTCTGTGTTGCGGCAGTCTCTGACGGTGCTCTTCCAGCAGGGGGAGTCAGAGATATTGGCCCCTTTGTGAAAACCTTCCTCCAGACACAATCTATACCACAGAAGCTCATCTTCAGCAAGCACCTTCCAAGATTTACTCACCTGGAACAAAAGCCATAAGGAGAATATACTTCAAGCACTAGATATACATATAAAATATGCAAGGAATTAAAAAGTGCATTAGTATATAGTAAGTATGCATACACATGCATATCATCAGTCTGAAATAAATTACTTTTTGACTAATGAATTTTCCAGGTGTTCATTGAAAATAAATATTTCTATACCAAAATATTTCTATATTTTACATTTACAATATCATTTTACATTGTTGTATTGAGCAGATCTTTTATGCAAATTCATTCATTCATTTTCCTTAGGGTTAGTCTCTGATTTATCAGAGGTCATCAAAGCGGAATGAACCACCAACTATTCCAGCATATGTTTTACGCAGCGGATGCCCATCCAGCCGCAACCCAGTACTGGGAAACACCCATACATACTCATTCACACACACACACACACACACACACACACACACACACACACACACACACACTACAGCCAATTTAGTTCATCCAATTCACTTATAGCGCATGTCTTCGGGTGCTCTGGTTTCCCCCACAGTCCAGAGGAAACCCACACTAACACGGGAAGAACATGCAAACTTCACAAAGAAACACCAGCCAGGACTCGAACCGGTGACCTTCTTGCTGTGAGGCGACTGTGCTAACCACTGAGCCACCATGCCACCTTTATCCAAAAGATCTTCCACAGAGCCATTGATTTCCACAGTATAATATTCCATGTTTATTAGAAAGCTAGAGTATGAAAAAATGAATATTGAAAAGCTTTATAAAATATCTTTTAATACGTCTTATAAAAAACCCTCATGGCTTTGTTAGGTCTAGAAATCTGTTTTAATTTTTTTGACATTCGAATGTCATGGAAATCTATATAGATTAAAATAGGACATAAAAAAGTATGTCTTTTTTCTATACTTTGGCATCACTGTTCTAAACGTCTGTGATATTCTATGGAATCCAATAGAATAGGACAGAACAAAACAGAATAGACTAGAACTGAACAGAATAGAACATTTAATATTATGGCCTTCGAGACCAAGCCATCACGATTTCAAACTTTTTCAAAATCATGGAAATCCTATTTAAAAATAGAAAAGAAAAGAATAGAATTTGTATAGAAAATTTTATATTATGACTTTTAGACAAGGACATCAATGTTTTAAAAGTCCTTGATATTCCAGTGATGTGGAAAAAAACACCCTAAATAAAATAGAATATTAAATATGATGTTGTTTTTTCTAGACCTTGGCATCACTGTTTTGAACATCTATGATATTCCATGAAATCCAATAGAATAGAATAGAACATTTAAAATTATGGGCTTTTTTCTAGACCAGGGCATCACTGTTTCAAACTTATTTCAAAGTCATGGAAATTCTATAGAAAAATAGAATGGAATTAGTATAGAAAACGTATAGCCTTCTAGACTTGGCCATCACTGTTTTACACTTCTATGACATTTGAAATACAGTAGAATAGAATAAAAACATTTATTATTATGGCCTTTCTTCGGGCATCACGGTTTTACACTTCTATGATATTCCAATGCCAATGAAATCCAATAGAATAGAATAAAAACATTTATTGTTATGGCTTTTCTTCTAGACCTGGCCATCACTCTTTTAAACTTCTATACACTATACACTACAATACAATAGAACAGAACCTTTTTTTATAGACCAGGGCATCAGTTTTAAACTTCCCTGATATTCCAATGTCCTGCACATGCAACAGAAAAAGAACAGAACAGAATAGAAAAGTATGTACTTATTCATATATTATAATTTACCTGAGCACATCGTCCTAGATCTGTTCTGCCCAGGAAGTTGAATATCTTGAGCGCCAGTTCATAGGGCAACTCCACGTCAAAGAAAGGGATGTCATTCACCTCATTCTAAACACAAAAGATAGCCACATTTATCATAAAGATAACAAACACAGTGATGAATATCATCAACATATACACAGAATAATCGTTACCAGGTCCTGAAGAAACTGCTCGAGCAGTTTCTGGCACGCGTTCACTTTTTTGGGGGGCGCGTCTGTTTTGGGCTCCTCGCTCTCGGGAGCGCGCTTCCTCGTGCGCGTTCTCTCGTGCTCGAGTCGGTCCAGCAATGGACCGCTCCTGCCGTCCAGCAAACCCTCGGCGATAGACACATACTCCGGCTGCTCCTTCGGTGTAGGATGTGACACACTGCTCTGATTCTCCCAAAAACTCGTGCTTTGGTGAACAGATGAACTGTCTTTATTTTGATCCCCAAAATAGCCCTCCCTTTCTTTAGCGGTTTTCGCGTTTTTATTCAACTCCTCTTTCCACCGATCTCGGAAGACTGACAGCTCGTCTTCTTCCATCCCCATTTAATCACGTTGTGTTTGTGTTCATATTTGTAAGTGTCATATTCGCTCGAGAGTCTTGCTGAGTATCGACCGCTGTTGGCATCAAAACAAACAGTGATCCGACAGCGAAATGGCCTCGACTGGAACATCGCGTTCATGTGAAAGTGTTCCGTTTAGCGCGCGTCCATGAGAACAATAATTCACAATATAAAACAATTAATAATTTTCAAAGACTATCGAGCTAACTACTTAGACAGCGTTTAGAGGATCATAAGAGAAACTCGTAAATATATTGCAGGTTAACGTAAAGCTAAAATAAAATAATGAATGTGTAGAAATGGGCAACCCAGTGGCGCAGTAGGTAGTGCTGTTGCCTCACAGCAAGAACGTCGCTGGGTCGCAGGTTCGAACCTCGGCTGGGCTGGGTCAGTTGGCGTTTCTGTGTGGAGTTTGCATGTTCTCCCTGGGTTCGCGTGGGTTTCCTCCGGGTGCTCCGGTTTCCCCCACAGTCCAAAGACATGCAGTACAGGTGAATTGGGTAAGCTAAATTGTCCATAGTGTATGAGTGTGAATGTGTGTGTGGAAGTTCCCAGAGATGGGTTGCGGCTGGAAGGGCATCCGCTGCGTAAAATCGTGCTGGATAAGTTGGCGGTTCATTCCGCTGTGGCGACCCCGCAAGGGACAAAGCCGACAAGAAAATGAATGAATGAATGTGTAGAAATAGGGGCACAACATTAAGCAAAAACACTTGCAGACTAATATAATATTAGCATATGCTATATGTTCTGTTTTATTTTATTCTATTCTCCTTGCGTGAATGATGCCCAAAATATATTACATCATTGCTTATTCAGATCTGAGACAAAGAATTGTTTTTGGTGGATCAGATTATTTTGGTATTAGAAAGAACTTTATTAGGCCTACCAAGTGTTTTGCACACAATTTGTCTGTATGTTTTGATAGGAGCTTCTAGTACAGAAAGTACAAACATAGCCCAAATATAAAGACAGCAATAGCAATAAATAACAAAAGTAATGAAAAATATAGAGAAAATGTCCATACAGGAGAGAGTCATCTCATGTGCAAATGTATTTTAATTATACTTAGAATAATTACTATATATTATTATTTAAACTTGGGACTATTTAAACTTGAAACTATGGGACTTCAGTTTATCTATATCAGTGGTTCTCAACTCCAGTCCTCGGGGCCCCCTGCCCTGCACATTGTGTATGTCTTCCTTACTTAACACACCTGATTCAGCAAGATCCATGAACTGATCCTTGTGTGTCAAATAAGAGAAAAACAAAATGTGCAGGGGGGAGGGGGGGAGAACTGGAGTTGAGAACCACTGATCTATATGTAGAGCAGGGGTGCTCAACCCTGTTCCTGGCGATCGACCTTCCAGCTGATTTCAGCTCCAACCCTGATCAAACACACCTGAACCAATTATTTAGAACGTGAGGAGCACTTGATAATTACAGGCAGGTGTGTTTGATAAGGGCTGCAACTGAAAACTGAGGCTGCGTCCGAAACCGCATACTTCCATACTATACAGTACGCTTAAATCAGTATGCGAGCCGAGTAGTATGTCCGAATTCTTAGAATTCGAAAATCAGTATGCGAGAAGTACCCGGATGACTTACTACTTCCGGCGAGATTCTGAAGTGCGCATCCCATGGACGCTGCGCTATCTCATGATGCCCCGCGAGAGAATTTATGAATGGACGTGAAGCGACGCAACTGACGCAGGTAGGTCACGTGACCATGACAAAATGGCGGATGTAGTACGTCCGAATTCCATTCATACTGCTCACATTCATACTGTATAGAACGTACTTTTCCAACGGCCGAGTAGTACGTTTAAATTCAAATGCAGTACCTACTGAATAGTAGGAAGTTTCGGACGCAGCCTGAAGGAAGGTCGATCGCCAGGAATAGGGTTGAGCACCCCTGATGTAGAGCTTTTTAAAAAAAAAACAAAACAAAAAAAAAAGATGTCGACTTATTTGTTCACCAAAGTTACATTTATAATTTGCTGCTAACAACAAAATCTGATATCATCATTTATACAACAGTTCTGTCTGGTTCTTGAATCTGATTGGCTGATGGCCGTGCGATATTCTGCCAGTAACAGCACTTGTCCAGCCGCTTAACCCTTCACCCTTGTGTATAACTCCACCCACATACAGCAACAAGCAGAGGACACTCTACAGTTTGACAAATATTGCAGCTGTTGGGGAACATAATGTACTTTTGAGGCTTTTTAGTGGAGAATGTAGTTGTTTAGATCGGAACTTTGCAGTTTATTTATAAGGACAGTGTCTATTTTAAATATTTATAAATTCTGAGAGACAGCGCATTGCTATTAGCCTGTCATACTGAGCAAAGACAGTTGATGATGTTCCTCCACAAGATGGGGACAGCGACTGCATAATAAGCCCTAAAAGAAAACCAGCGTAATTTCAAACTACAGCTGATCAAATCATTATTAAACAGGTTAAGCAGTCGATCTCTCTCTTTTGTATGTTGTAGTGCTGTATTTATACCATAGTAATATTGTGATCTGATTACAACAGGGAAATACTTGGGAATCTCTGTAGACTGATGGCATTTCATGCCGTTCAGCTTTATAATCTTAAAATGTGAGCAAAATCAGCTGTTTTGTCATCACTAGATATTACACTAGAGAATAATTCAAACACTAGCTCTAAAATGACATTGATGAAGTAGCGCCGGTTTCTGCTGTTCTGACGATCAGCTGCAGATGTGAATGAATGCCTGAAGAAAGTAGTTCCTCTTACAAAAGGGTTTTGAGACTCATCGTGTTTGATTTTCTTTTTTTATACACACGATTATGCTGTCGAACTGTTGTATAAATGCAATATCCCACTCGTAGCAGTGCGATATGGCTGTATATCGGTTCCCCCCAGTGCAGATATACAGACACATCGCACTGCTACCCCTGTGATATTGCTCATATGTTAACCTACCATACAACTGAAATTAATGTTATTTTTGAAGTTCCCATTTATAAAAGAATCACTGAAGTCTTCACAAGGATTTGAAGCTGATTTTTTTTACCACATTGAACAAAAACCATCAATCACATCATCATCAATTAAGAATCAATATTAATAGATCATAACCGCAGAAATCGTCAAACTGGTGTCTTTTTTTACTATTTGCTTGAAGTGACATTTAAAGGCTTAACTAGGTTAATCAGGTTAGACAGTCATTGTATAACAGTGGCTTGTTCTGTAGACAATCCAAAGCAACTACTGCTTAAAGGGGCTTGTAATATTGACCTTAAAATGGTGTTTAAATAAAAACTGCTTTCATTCTAGCCGAAATAAAACAAATAAGACTTTCTCTAGAAGAAACACTATTATAGGAAATAGACTCATCTTTAATAAATTCATTTAGTAAAATATTAATAAAATAATAATTGTAAATTAATTGTGTTTATGCATTTCTTTTACATAACAGCCATTCTGTGTCTCTAGGATTTGTATTATACGGCAATTAAACATATCCCAGATTAATTGGTGGTTCATACCGCTGTGACGACCCCTAATATATTAGGGACTAAACTGAAGGATAGTGAGTTGTTTTTTTTTTAGTATTGGGACTGTAAACCCATAAAAAATATGTAAATTGGGCTTCATATTAAGTATACATAATTCTGTATATCCATCAACCTTTTTTTATTTAATCAAACAAGTTAAATATACATATAAAATATTTGAGAATTGTAATTATCAGACTCGTCTTTAATAAATTAATTTAGTAAAATATTAAACAAACAAAAAAAAAAAAAAGAACTCTAATAACTGTAAATTAGGTGTTTTTATGCATTTTTTGTTTTTTACATGATAGCCATTCTGTGTCTCAGGGATTTGTTTTATGCAGTGAATGAAATGTATCCCAGAGTAACTGGCGGTTCATTCCACTGTGGCGGCCCCTGATAAATCAGGGACTAAACCGAAGGATAGTTTTTTTTTAGTATTAGGACTGTAAACCCATAAAAAGATGTAAATTGAGTTTCATATTAAGCATAAATAATTCTGTATATGCGTCAAATATATACAGAATATTAAACGAACAAAAAATATTTGTTTAAAATATTAAACAAATATTAAAAAATATTAAACAAACAAAAAACCCTCTAATAATTGTAAATTAATTGTTTTTATGCATTTTCTTTTACATGGCCATTCAGGATTTGTTTTATGCGGCAAATGAAACATATCTCAGAGTAATTGGCGATTCATTCTGCTGTGGCAATCCCTGATGAATCAGGGACTAAACCGCAGGACAGTGAGTGAGTGCTTTTTTAATATTGGGACTGTAAACCCACAAAAAAAGATGTAAATTGGGCTTCATACTAAGTATACATAATATGCCGCAACTTATTTTTCAAATCAAGCAAGTTAAATATACATATGAAATATTTAGGAATATTAATTATTATTCTCATATTTAAACAAACAAAAAACCTTAATTGTAAATTCATTGTTATTATGCAGTTTTTTTTTACATAATAGCCATTGTGTGTCTCTGAGATTTGTTTTATGCGGCGAATGCAACATATCTTAGAGTAATTGGTGGTTCATTCCACTGTGGCAATCCCTGATAAATCAGGGACTAAACCGAAGGATAGTGAGTATCGGGACTGTAAACCCACAAAAAAGATGGAAATTGGGCTTCATATTACATAATTCTGAAATTTGAGACGGCACTTGGAGGTTTTTGTATCGAAACTCTTCACATGTCCTTCTTTATTGTGCTCTCTAGAATATGCTGTCTAGGAAGGCAGCTCAGCAGGAGGTTGAGACGCAGCCAATATTTCTAATATGTTTACACGAATTCAAAACCTCATTCCTACAGCATCTACTCACATTTGACGAGCTCAACCGATACAACACATCAGCGTTTGTGTATGTGTGGATTTGCAACCAGCCTCTTGTTGAAGAAGACAAAAGCGCACGAAACAGAGAGAAAGAGAGGGAGAGAGTGAAAGAGAGAAAGCGCAGGACAGTGAAGAGTTAACCATTACCGCTGTCTTTGGGGAGATGGTGATGTAAACCCTAAACCATGTGACACTTTAATAAATCATAGCGCCGACAGAAACAAACACACACTCTTGCTCCATCGACAGCCGAACAAAACACGCTTCTCAACATCCTAAAAAAAACAACAACGCTTGAATTAGAGATAAAGCGCAGGTCGAGGATGTGCTGTCTGCCGGTCGAGCAGACTTTAGGCGCGTTCGCGGAATCGGTGTGCGCTCACGGGTGCGCGCCGCTGCCGTTCGCGCACCGACTGCGCTGGATTGGAGACCAGCTGGAGAAACGATGGGCTGCAAACGACAAAAGCACCAGCGATGGAGAACGAAGCGCCGGGGAAAACATCATCAAACGCTTCCAAATAGTGTGCACGGTCATTCAGGTGACGCTGCTGGTGTTTTTAGTCAAAAAGCGACACCTGTAGGCGAGACGAGGCTCTGCTGAGCTACAGCAACAGGTAAAGGATGAGCTCGAAGATTGCAGGTCCTAAATACTTTGCTTTTGTTACATGATTGTAGGACTTTTATGTTGACTTGTGTGCAGAAATGCTACCTTATTTTATTTTTTTTATAAAGGACGTGTGCAATAGACGAATAAGTTATAAACGTATTAAAGTATATATAAAGCTATACAAATATTTATATTTTAATAATTTGTTGTTGCAGAAATATGCATAGTATATCACTGATGCAGATTTATCACTTTAATGACTTATTAAAACACTGGAAAAAATTGTTAGGATTAAAAGCAATTATAAAAAAGCAATAATAATAATAATAATGTGCGCTTTAAGGTGGTATTACAAAATAAAAGCTCAAACAAATTTGGCGAAAAATGCAAAAGTTGTATCAGTGATGCAGAAGAATCATTGTAATAGTTGAATTAAACATGCACACTGCATTGGGAGATAATAGGTCAGATTAATGTATTGTTAGCAGTAATAGTGTGCACTTTGTAAGTTATTAAATTACCAATAAAAAGTAGGTACTGTAAATAGACCAAAAACTTTTCAAACTAATTTATGAACGCCACATTCAGTGATTTAGACTTCTAAAAAAGAGAACACGGCTTTTAACAGAAAAGAACCAATGCAGATAATCACAACACAAGTGTCTATAAAGTTATTTAGCAATATTTTAGTTTGATATTGTGAAAATATTAATTGTTCAGTCCTTAAAACACTCAATAGAATGTATTGTTGGAAGTAGAAATCTGCATGTATTATCAATAAATATTAAAAACATACAATGTAAAATATCAGAGAAAAGTTGTTTTTTTTTACTCTGGGATTTGTTTGATGTGGCGAATAAAACTTGTGGCAGAGTAATTAGCGGTTCATCATAATAAATCAGGGACTATACTGAAGGATAGTGAGTGAGTGTTAAATAGTTAAAATATACATTTAAAATATCTGAGAATTGTAATTATCAGACTCGTCTTGAATAAACTAATTTAGTAAAATATTAAACAAACAAAAACCCTCTAATAATTGTAAATTAATTGGTTTTTTTTTACATACTAGCCATTATGTGTCTCTGGGATTTGTTTTCATTAGTTCATTCCGCTGTGGCGAGCCCTGATAAATCAGGGACTAAACCGAAGGATAGAACTCACAAAAAAAAATATTAAAATTGGGCTTAATATTAAGTATACATATACACTATATATGCAGCAACTTCTTTTTATTTATTTTTTCAAATCAAGCAAGATATATATATATATATATATATATAGATAGATATATAGATATATACAATCTTTGGCAATTGTAATAATTAGACTCATCTTTAATAAATTCTATTACAAAACATAAAATAAAAAAAAACTCTAATAATTGTAAATTTATTGTTTTTATGCATTTTTTTTTTACATAACAGCCAGCCATTCTGTGTCTCTGGAAAACATATCCCAGAGTAATTGAGTAATTGGCAGTTCATTCCGCTGTGGCGACTCCTGAAAAATCAGGGACTAAACTGAAGGATAGTGAGTGAGTGGTTTTTTTTTTTAGTATTGGGACTGTAAACCCACAAAAAAGAGGAAAATTGGGCTTTATATTAAGTATTAATAATTCTGTATATGCGTCAACTTTTTTGTTTGTTTAATCAAGCAAGTTAAATATACATAAAAAATATTTGGGAATTGTAATCATCGGACTCATCTTTAATAAATTATATTATAATTACAAAACATTAAATAAAAACCCTCTAATAATTGTAAATTAATTGTTTTTATGCATTTTTTTACATGATAGCCATTATGTGTCTCTGGGATTTGTTTTATGCAGCGAATTAAACATATCCCAGAGTAACTGGCAGTTCATTCCACTGTGGCAACCCCTGATAATTTAGGGACTAAACTGAAGGATGTTGAGCGAGTGTTATATTGGGACTGTAAACCCACAAAAAAAGATGTAAATTGTGCTATATATTAAGTATACATAATTCTGTATATGCAGCAACTTTTTCTTTTGTTTAATCAAGCAAGTTAAATATACATATTAAATATTTGAGAATTGTAATTATCAGACTCATCTTTAATAAATAGATACATTTAGTAAAATATTAAACAAACAAACAAAAAAACTCTAATAACTGTAAATAATTGTTTTTATGCATTTTTTTTTACATGATAGCCATTCTGTGTCTGAGATTTGTTTTATGCGGCAAATGAAACATACCCCAGAGTAATTGGCAGTTCATTCCGCTGTGGAGACCCCTGATAAATCAGGGACTTAACCGAAGGATAGAACCCACACACACACACAAAAAAAAAAAAAAAATGAAAAATATTAATATTAAGTACACATAATTCTGTATATGCAGCAAGTTTTTCTTTTAAATCAAGTTGAGCAAGTTAAATATACATAATAAATATTTGGGAACTGTATTCATCAGACTCATCTTTAATATTAAACAAATATTAAACAAACAAACAAAACAATCCTCTAATAATTGTAAATTAATTGTTTTTATGCATTTTTTTTTACATAACAGCCATTCTGTCTCTCTGGGATTTGTTTTATGTGGCGAATGAAACATATCGCAGAGTAATTGGCGGTTCATTACACTGTGGCGATCCCTGATAAATCAGGGACTAAACCGAAGGATAGTGAGTGTTTTTTTTTTTTTTTTTTGTATTATGATACAGTATTATACAGTAGGACTGTATAAAAAAAATGAAAATGTTTTTCAATCAAGCAAGTTAAATATACATATTAAATATTTGGGAATTGTAATTATCAGACTCATATTTAATATATTCATTTAATAAAATATTAAACAAACAAAAAACTCTAATAATTATAAATTAATTGATTTTTATGTTTCTGGGATTTGTTTTAATGCGGCAAATGAAACATATCCCAGAGTAATTGGTGGTTCATTCCGCTGTGGTGACCCCTGATAAATCAGGGACTAAACCAAAACTGAAGAACAGTGAGTAAACCCACAAAAAAGATGAAAACTGGGCTTCATATTAAGTATACATAATTCTGTATACATAAATATTAATATTAAATATGTAGGAATTGTAATTATCAGACTCATATTTAATAAATTAATTGTAAATATATATGAATTGTCTTTATGGATTTTTATTTTTAAATAACAGCCCTTCTGTGTCCTAATTCAGTGTCATCTAAATTTCAATTTCTTTGTATTTTTGATCCTCCACTAGATGAATCTTCAGATTCTCCAGTGGACAATCGGCTCCAGATTACCTAGAGAGGAGAAAGCGCCGCTCACATCTGCACCTCTATAGAAACCTGCTCTTCAGAGTTTCTCCATGTTTTCTCATCCATGTGTATCGCAGTAGTGTAATGGAAACATGCACACACCAGACGCATCTGTGCTGTACATTAGCCTACAAGCGTGCCAATCACTTTCATCCTCAAAGTCTTCTCCATTACCGAGCCCATGTTATTTGGTGCTCGCCTGTTTAAGGTCAGTGCAGTCAAATCCGCCGGTGTCCCACGGGGGGAAACCTTTCAAAATAAAACGCTGATGTCATCGTCCCATGGCGATGTTTGCAAGGAAATATTTTCTACCACTATGGCAATAGGAGCCTTGCCTCAACTTTAAAAAGTCCTCACGGTTGAGTTTTCTCGTTGCTGGTAAAAGTTAAGAGGGTGCTTTGGATATGCAAAAGCTATAAATGAATAAAAAATATGATCGATCTTCAGAGGAGAGCCCTCAAAGAAAGAAACAAACAAAAAACACTGCAACCAAAACCTCTCCTCTGCAAAATGCACTGTAACATTTAGTTATAAGCTACTGTAAAAGTGACTATGCCATTCGATATGATATCTAAGCTGTGATTTTGTTTGTTGTTGTTTTTTAAATGATATATTTATTACTTCAATCTCTTTGACACCGTACTCCTCTCTATGAAAAGCATATTTATAATACTGTAGAATGATTTGAAGTGTATTTGAACTTGATGTTTACATCGAATGAAGACAAATCCTTTTTTAGACTTTTTATATAAAGGGCTTCTGGCTTGATTGTTTGTGTTCAGTGTTAATATAGAAATGTGTCACGAATGAGATTTCATGCAAAAAAAAAAAAAATTAAAAAAAAATAAATGAATCCAAGGGCATGCTACTGATGTTTACATAAGCTACGATCTTTTTTTATAGGTTACGTTACTTACACGTGTTTTAAACATGTTCGACCTCGGCTATTTTGATATTGTGAATTTTGTCATTTATGAAAATAAAAGGCTTTAAATAATATATATGGAGACGTCTTTTGAAATGTCAGCTCTAAAACTGCAGCATGATTAAGAACTCACACTTTCTATTCTGTTATGTTGGGTATATTACAGGAACCATGGAGGCAAATTTAATACCACAAACAAGGAGAGCGGGAAAAAGCACAGGACATCGTCTCAGAAAAATAATTCCAGAAATGTCATTATCATTTTGCATGATATTGGCATCAAATTCAAAACATATACTCAGGAGATATGTAGCTTTTGACCTATTACTTTTCCATGTTGCTCCAGGACTAATTTCATATATTTGTTTATGAAATAATAAAATGTTTAGTGCGGTGCAATTTTTTTTACATTACTTAAACATCTATCACTGCAAAAAAGCTTTTCTTAGTTAGATTTTTTTTGTCTTGTTTCTAGTCCAAATATCTAAAAATTCTTAAATCAAGAAGAATTTTCTAGACAAGCAAAACATGTTGTCTTGTTTAAATAAATAATATGCCAAAATAAAAAGAGTTTTTCCTTAAAACAAGCAAAATAATCTGCCAATGGGGTAAGCAAAATAATCTTATGTCAAAAGGGAAAAACAAGATTATTTTGCTTACCCCATTGGCAGATTATTTTGCTTGTTTTAAGGAAAAACTCTCTTTATTTTGGCATATTATTTCTTAAAACAAGACAACATGTTTTGCTTGTCTAGAAAATTCTTCTTGATTTAAGAATTTTTTAGATATTTGGACTAGAAACAAGACAAAAAAAATCTAACTAAGAAAATCTTTTTTGCAGTAACTTTTTTTCATTTTTAGCATTATTAACTGTAGATGATGGATAATAAAGCCCAGAGTGTCTTCTTTCCAAAGATACATGAACTGTGAACGTAGACCAATGTATTTAGCAACTGTTAATGTTTTAGTTTGGGAAGGTCATTTTTAAGAAAGTGTCTCTGACGGTGAGGGAAAGGAGGACACCGATATAGCCTCAGCAAACTTTTTACAGAAATCTCATTTTGCAAGCTATCTTCATCAAATTTAAAATATATATTCATGAGACACTTGGCTTTTTAAAGCACTATTACTATGGACTTTTTAAAGCACTATTAGTTTTAAATTAAAGGTGTAGTAGGTGATTGTCTTCAGAAACATGTTTTGTTGTGCTGGTTGAAAGTCTCTTCACATTCCAATAGTATTTTTTACAGTAAATGATCTAAATGTGTTTATATGCATTTTTATATTCTGGTTAAGGCATAAAAAAATTTTCATCCAATTAAATATAGTCGGGCCAATAATTCTCATAATTCTGATAAGTAGCCCAAACTGTCTGTCAACAAATGTAGATTTGTACATCTGCAGCCGTTCACGCAAATCAGCCATTTGTGCGTGCACACGCGCCGCACATTCACGTGCAGATGAGACAAGAGAGAGAAACAAATGCTGAATCAAAACTTTTAAAAATCCCGAATCAATATTGGAGTTTTTTTTTTGCACGCTGGAGTAAGGATGACACCATGGCTGAAGTATTTCTGTTAGACGGGTAATGTTATATTTTAAAACTATTTTAGTCACGCAAAGCTGATGTAGTTTGTGTTGTTTTATGAATGGGTTATATGCACAGAAGTGTTGTTCAGTCACTGAAATCTTCCGGCGAAAGATTGATGTGACTATTTCTAATGTCCTGCGGCGCCTAGACTGCAGCTCTGCACAAGACGTTTGGCCATAGGGGAAATGGTCGTGCCCAACTGAGCCTGGTTTCTCTGGAGGTTTTTAAATCTTCACTTTCGCCAACAAGTTTTTTTCTCGCCGCTGTCGCCACTGGCTTGCATGGTTCGGGATCTGTGGAGCTGTGCATGGATGGATTTGCTCTTCAGTGTTTGGACTCTCAGTAGTGGATATTAAACCACACTCAACTGAGCTAAACTGAACTGAACTTAAACACTGAAAACTGAACTGACTCTGTTTCAATTTACTATAATCTTCTATGTGAAGCTGCTTTGACACAATCTACATTGTAAAAGCGCTAGAGAAATAAAGGTGAATTGAATTGATGTCATAAGAGACCTTTTACAGCATCGATAATGTCGATTTTTATTTAGTTTAACAACAAAACATCCGTAAATAGCGATATTCCGCTTAGCCTGCTTTACTTAGGTGAAGTTGGTTTTATATTCACATTGGTTTATTTTTGAACAATGACAACCTGTGACGAGCTCCCTATATTGTTTACCATGCTACTTTGAATATTCGGTCTGAAATAGCATGTAAGTGTGGCTTAGTAATAAGTGTAATTCCTGCACCCCGCTGGCCAACCACTAAGCAGAGTCGCTTAAGGACAGCATGTGAGAGAGTGTTGTCTGCTGTCATCTTTAAGGTAACCGTTCATGTTTAGGAGGCGTGGCTTTGGACGGCAGGGGAGGGACTGTGTTTTAAAGATATTATGCTAACCGGTTAGCATTGTGGCATATCACCTACTGCACCTGTAAGCACCTATGTAATTCATACCATAGCATTTGTAGCACCATGCAAGTTCTTACTGAACTTAACATTTCACTTACACTTAATATTTAAAATAAAATGTTGTTTACAAAAATTGATCGTTCATGTTCAAAGAACTTAAATAAAAATAGTTGAATTCAATACTGGTAATGTTCAAATGCAGTTTCTGAAATACTGATAAAATGTGCATTATTTGTCAGTGTTATTGTACCAGATTTAATTTTAAAATTAAGTTTTTTTAAAGATTTATTTATAGAAGTTTTTATGAAAACCTAACACCCGATAGTGTACATGTATATATGTTGACAAATTTTATCGCTGTTATTACCTGATACTAACTAGAACATCCACCAAAACACTAGCAAAGAATACAGCACCATCAAAAAAAAAAACAGTAAAAAAAAAATTAAAAAAAAAAACAGTAAAAAAAAAAAATCTCAGCCAGACTAATGTAATAAGAAACAAAATACAATGACATGTAATAAAGGAAGAAAATAAATAAATAAATAAATAAATAATAATTACAGACATTATTAACCTATACATCTATGGTAGGGGCCCCATATTTTGTCATACATCTTCTGTTTGCCAAATTTTGCCTTTCCAGCTTGAGGGCAGAAACCATTTCTGCTAACCATTTTTGTTCTGTTTTTGACAGCTGCATAGTACATTTGTTGAATAAACACAATATATATATATATATATATATATATATATATATATATATATATATATATATATATATATATATATATATATATATATATATATATAATTCAAGCACTTTCCAGGCCTTGAATCAATGTCTGAAATTCAACTACTGTCAAGAAGCATAGGAACCTTGCTTATTTCTCTGTGGTTTTAAGGCGCCTTTTATAAGTCGCTATATGCAGCCAATTCTCATGTGCTGCATAATATCATTCCTGCTGGTGCAGGCATGGTACAGCAGCAGAGTTTCTTGACTATTACGCCAAAATGAGAGTACAGTTCCTAGCGATTTTGGGCAAGAAAATAGCAGTTATTAATTTTTCGTCAGCTTGGTAACAACACTCTAGCTTTAAAGTGGACCTATTATGACCCTATTTACAAGACGTAAAATAAGTCTCTAGATTTTGTATGTGAAGTTTCAGCTCAAAATAGCACACAAATAATTTTTTATAACTCTTTGAAACTCTTTTATAACTCTTTTTGGTGACTGTTGCTTTAAATTCAAATGAGATTTTGCTCTTTTCAAAAGAGGGCGGAGCTACAAATGCCTATGTGTCAGCATAGTGGCAGATTCAAGACTAACCTATGCATAAAGGTAGAGATCATCACTAATGGGCGGGGCTTCCCCCCTATGATTACATGTACAAAAGGAGAATGTCAATCAAAGTGTTTTTGCAGACTGTTTTTATCAAGTGTGATTATAAAAAACAGAAGATCAATAAATCTTTACCATTATAAGCTGGTTATATTCACACACTGTTGCCACACAACTGTGTTTAAATCCCTTATAAAAGTGATTTTTGCATAACAGTTCCCCTTTAAATAGGAAAATGATCAAAACTCATTTTTGAATGATATGCTAACAGTTAAATCTAATTGAATTCATTGTGCTAAGCTAATCTAAGCTAAAAGTGACTCTGCCAAATCAAGAAATCAGCTGAATGGATTCAGAAATGGTTCCTCTAGAAGACTTTTTCAAAACAAAGGTGGAGTGTTCCTTTAAGTGGAGACACTGACCACATATATAACTTGCTTCTTTATTTTGCCCCAAATAAAGAATGAAAAAGAAGATGATTATGAAGCATATCTGTGTCTGTAAATGGCGCTTTAATGCAGCAATTAGTGTACATATTCAGTAGCATGTCATAAATAAACCACACAGAATCCCATTATGGCAAGAGTGTGGCTCAGTGGTTGCTGGTTCGAGTCCCTACTGGACCAGTTGGCATTTCTGTGTGGAGTTTGCATGTTCTCACTGTGTTTGCATAGGTTTCCTCCACAGTCCAAAGACATGAGCTATAGGTGAACTGGATGAACTAAAATTGGCCAAAGTGGATAAGTGTGTGTGCGAATGGGAGAGTGTATGGGTATTTCTTAGTACTGGGTTGCATCTGGAAGGGCATCCACTGCGTAAAACTTATGCTGGATAATTTGGCGGTTCATTCCGCTGAGGCGACCCCTGATAAATAAGGGAGTAAGCCGAAGGAAAATGAATGAATGAATGAATCCCATTTTTCACCTTCGCAATGATTGAAATCTCTCTAAAAAAAAAAAGTAAAATCTCTTTGAAAAAATATATAATATAAAATTAATAATTAATAAATTAATTAAAAAAAAGTGGATGTCTTAGGGGCTTCATATTCTCTAAATTGATTTATCACCTTTTAATACTTTAAGACCCCCCAGACACCCTGACAGTTAAATGAGCTCAACTAATCCATTATAAACTTGATCTAAAGCTTCACATTTTCTGACTTTTTGCTTTGATAAACTTAATGTTTACAATTGTAATTTGACATTTCAATTGCACAAATAACAAGGCGTCTCATGTTTAAACCACTGATTGATGAATAATATAATATAAAATGTAATATAAGCATATGCCACACAACTGTGCTTAAACCACTTATAAAAGTGATTTTTGCATAATAGGTCCAATTTAAATAGGAAAATTACCAAAACACATTTTTGAATGAAATGCTAATGGTCCAATCCAATTCAATTCATTATGCTAAGCTAATCCTAGCTAAAAGTGACCCCGCCAGATCAAGAAATCAGCTGAATGGATTCAAAAATGATTCAAGTCAACTGTTTACCTCTAGGAGAATTGTGAGCCTTTTTCAAAGAGTGGAGTGTTCCTTTAAGTGGAGATACTGACCACATACAGTTGAAGTCAGAATCATTAGCCCCCCTGAATTATTAGCCCCCCGTTTATTTTTTCCCCCAATTTCTGTTTAACGGAGTGAAGATTTTGTCAACACATTTCTAACCATAATAGTTTTAATAACTCATTTCTAATAACTGATTTATTTTATCTTTGCCATGATGACAGTAAATAATATTTGACTAGATATTTTTCAAGACACTTCTATACAGCTTAAAGAGACATTTAAAGGCTTTACTAGATTAATAAGGTTAACTAGACAGGTTAGGGTATTTAGGCAAGTTATTGTATAACGATGGTTTGTTCTGTAGACTATCGAGAAAAAAAATATAGCTTAAAGGGGCTAATAATTTAGTCCTTAAAATAGTTTTTAAAAAATTAAAAACTGCTTTTATTCTAGCCAAAATAAAGTAAATAAGACTTTCTCCAGAAGAAAGAATATTATCAGACATACTGTAAAAATTTCCTTGCTCTGTTAAACATCATTTGGGAAATATTTAAAAAAAGAAGAAAAAAAATCAAAGGGGGGCGAATAATTCTGACTTCAACTTATCACTTGCCTCTTTATTTTGACACAATTAAAGAATGAAAAAGAAGCATGTGATGAATATGAAAATATAAAGCATATCGGTGCCTGTAAATTATGCTATTATGCCGAAATTAGTGTACATATCGAGTAAGATGCCATAAATAAACGACACAGAATTCCATTATTCACCTACACAATCATTGAAGTCTCTTTAGAAAAATCTAACAATCTCTTTGGACAAATATGTAAATAAAACATTATACAAAACGGCATTTAAGACTTTTTATGCAGAATTTATGCAGAATTAACTGTCATTATTAGCAGTTCACTCCCATGAATGAGTGCATTCACACCAGAAGTGAACTGTACCAGAGTTTGCATGATCCGTTCCTCAAAATGCATGTACAAGCAATGTGTAATTTGGACTTTTCTAGAAATTAATGTATACCCAATGCTAATCATTAAGTCAGGTAAATTATGAGCAGCTTAAAATATTAAACATTTAAGACTATTCTCTAAATTGATTTATCACCTTTTAATCATTTTTAAGACCCCACGGACACCCTAACAGTTAAATGGGCTCAACTAATCCATTATAAACTTGACCTGAAGCTTCACAACTTTTGACTTTTTGTTTCGATCCACTTAATGTTTACAATTGAAGAGTTCAGATGCAAAAACCTCCATGTGCCATCTGAAATTTCCATCGAAAATGAACATTATTCTCATCCCCCTTTGTTCATGTTGAGACATTTCACTTTAAAGACCGGGAAAAGGACTTATTCTTTGCCATAAAAGTGACGTTACTGAACATACACACAGGAGCCTGATAAAAATGCTCATTTTAGAGGAAAATTTCAGACAATTTTTGCATCAAACTCTTCAATTGTACTTTGACATTTCTGATAAAATTGCACAAATAACAAGGCGTCTCATATTTAAACCACTAATTGATTAATAATATAATATAAAATGTAATATAAGTGCAACAGCCAGAAGAAAAGTTGCTTCAAAATTTAGTTTAATTGCTTGAATTAACTCAAAAAGTGTTACAAAACAGTTGATTATCATGCTTGCGTATTAAAAACAGATACTTCACTTGTTGAAAACGCAAAAAAAACAAACACTTTCAGTCTGGTATTAAATTATTGGTGCTATTGTACATCACATTCAACAACATAACCTATTACCGCTTATTTTTTACACTCACTCTTACACCACTTTATCCCAAAGTATGTTTCACACTTGTAATTGGGGATCTTTCAGAAAAATCACACAAATTCCCTCTCCTTGCAGCAGCTCATTTACACTTTTTATGCAGAATTTATGCAGAATCACCTGTAATTATTAGCAGTTCACTCCCATGAACTAGTATGATTGCATTCACATCGGAAGTGTACCAGAGTTTGCATGATCCGTTCCTCAAAATGCATGTAAACTGTCAAAAATGTAAAATGTAAAAAAAAAAATGTATAAATTGGGCTCCTCTAGGAATGAATGAATACCCAAAGTCAATCATTAGGTCAGGTAATTATGAGCAGCTTGAAATGTGAAACAAGCTGCAAACAAACATTTTATGCATGGTAAAACAGTGTGTTATTATGACTCAATATACTAGATAACCTCTGTCATTCAGCAGCTTCTCCCATCAGTAGATCTGAAAGTGTGCAGATGTTGTCCCGTCCTTCCAGTTACGCAGTGTTTCCACCACCGTCGACCGACACAGTGGACACGTTCTCTCACGGTCAAACCACAGGCATAAACACTCCTCACAGAATACATGCTGCAGAAAGACAAACACAAACTCCTTCAGTTCGGTTTTAAAACTAGAAATACACGCAAATTTTGGGCCGAAACTAAAAAATTCTTGGTGCACATGGTCAAAAACTGAAACTGATTGTAGTATGTATTTGTTATTTTATTAAGTAATATTGTAAAAAAAAATTAAATTTAACTCAATAAATTATGTTGTCGTAAAAAACATAAGCCAATTGACATTAACTAGAAGAGATGTAATTTTATCAGCATTGCCATGACAGCACAGTAGCACTATTGCAAGCAGCAAGAACACACATTTTACATAGAAATATGTGATGTGTGTGTGTGTGTGTATATATATATATATATATATATATATATATATATATATATATATATATATATATATATATATATATATACACACACACAATTGAAGTCAGAATTATTAGTCCCCCTTTGAATTTTTCTTTCTTTTTTAAATATTTCCCGAATAATGTTTAACAGAGCAAGGAAATTTTCACAGTATGTCTGATAATATTTTTTCTTCTGGAGAAAGTCTTATTTGTTTTATTTCGGCTAGAATAAAAGCAGTTTTTAATTTTTTAAAAACCATTTTGAGGTCAATATTATTAGCCCCTTTAAGCTATTTTTTTTCTCGATAGTCTACAGAACAAACCATAATTATACAATAACTTGCCTAATTACCCTAACCTGCCTAGTTAACCTAATTAACCTAGTTAAGCCTTTAAATGTCACTTTAAGCTGTATAGAAGTGTCTTGAAAAATATCCAGTAAAATTATTAACTGTCATCATGGCAAAGATCAAATAAATTAGTTATTAGAAATGAGTTATTAAAATTATTATGTTTAGAAATGAGTTGACAAAATCCCTTCTCCCTTAAACAGAAATTGGGGAAAAAAATAAACAGGGGGCTAAATTTTCAGGGGGGCTAATAACTCTGACTTCAACAATTCACACAATAGTTCTGTCTGGTTCTCGAATCTGATTGGCTGACAGCCGTGAGATGTTAAAGTAGCATCAGCACTCGTACAGCCTCTTCACCCTTGTGTATTACTCCGCCCACACGAGTGTCAAGCAGAGGACTACAGTTTGAAAAATATTGCAGCTGTTGGACAACATAATGTACTTTTGAGGCTTTTTCAATCAAGAATGTAGTTGTTTAGATTGCAACTATGCAGTTTACATATAAGGACAGTGCTTATTTTAAAATATTCATAATTTTGGAGATTCAGCGTATTGGCGGCCAGACTGCCGTATTGAGCAGAGCAAAGACAGTTGATGTTCCGCCACAAGATGGTGACAGAGACCGCATAATAAGCCCTTAGAGGAGAAAAACAGCATTGTTTCAGTGTATGTTTTAAACTACAGCTGAACAAATCATTACAAAACAGGTAAGTGACATTCTAATTCGATCTCTCTCTTTTGTATTTTGTAGTGCTGCAGAGAAAACAGAAATACTTTAATCTTAAAACGTCAGCAAAATCACCTGTTTTGACTTCACTTTAGACATTACCCTATAGAGAATCATTCAAACATTAGCTCTAAAGTGATGTCTGTAAAGTAGCAGAAACCGTTCTGCTGTTCTGATGTCAGCTGCAGATGTGTATAAAGAAAGAAAGTAGTTCCTCTAACAAAAGTGTTTTTAGACTCTCTGTGTTTGATTTTCTATTTTATATACTTGATTATGCTGTCGAACTGTTCTATAAACGCAATATCACACTCTTAGCAGTGCGATGTGGCTGTATATCGGCACTGGTGGGAGGCATGCGTTGGCGTCTAAAAAGCCTTTTGTACGGGGAACTACTTTCTTCCACCATCCATTCACATCTGCAGCTGACATCAAGAACAGCAGAAGCCGTTACTAATTCACCAACGTCACTTTAGAGCTAGTACTTAAATAATTCTCTAGCGTAATATGTAAAATGAAGACAAAACAGGGGATTTTGCTGACATTTTAAGATTATAAGGTCGAACGGCAGTCTACAGAGATATCCCCTTACAGTATTACAGTCTATTACAGACTACAGTATTTCTCTGTTGCAATCGGGATATCACAATATTTAACCCTGAAAAAAGCAGCGCAATCACGACCAAATTGCTGTTGTGTTTGCGATAAGGAAAAATGATAAACACATAAGGGCATTTCTGCTTTCTTTCTGCCAACACAGCACACATTCCTGATATGCGAGTCCCATCTCACACTCAATACACTACAATTATATGGTATAAATACAGCACTACAACATACAAAAGAGAGAGATAGACATAGAATATCACTAACCTGTTTAATAATGATTTGATAAGCTGTAGTTTTAAAATTACGCTGTATTTTTCCTCCTCTAAGGGCTTTTTATGCAGTCTCTGTGGCCATCTTGTAAATGGACAACGTCAACCGTTTTTGCTCTGCAAAATGACAGGCTAATGGTCTCTCAGAAATTGTAAATATTTTAAAATAGGCACTATCCTCATAAATAAACTGCATAGTTGCAATCTAAACAACTACATTCTTGACTAAAAAAAGCCTCAAAAGTACATTATGTTGCCCAGCAGCAGCAATATTTGTCAAACTGTAGAGTGTCCTAGAGTAATACACAAGGGTGAAGGGTGAAGAGGCGGAACATGTGCTGTTACTGGCAGAATATGGCACAGCTATCAGCCAATCAATTTTAAGAACCGACAGAACTGTTGTATAATTATATATAGTACATAATATTTTACTAGATATTTTTCAGGATACTAGTATTCAGCTTAAAGTGCAATTTAAAGGCTTAACTAGGTTAATTAGGCAAATCATTGTATAACAGTGGTTTGTTAAAAAAATATATTGCTTAAGGGGGCTAATAATATGGACCTTAAAATGGTTTAAAAAAAATTTAAAACTACTTTTATTGCAGCCCAAATAAAAATAATGAGACTTTCTCCAGAAGAAAAAAAAAATAGTATAGGAAATACTGTGAAAAATTCCTTTCTCTGATAAACATAATTTGGGAAACATTTGGAAAATAATAAAAAATTCACAGGAGGGCGAATCCTTTTGACTTCAACTGTATATATAGACACACATATAGATATGCATATAAAAATATAATGCATATACTACTACATACATATACTACATACACTAATAAAGCTATGAAACATTCAGCCGATAACAGTGAATGTATTTATAGTTTTCTTTGATTAATATTAACAGCATAAAAGTGGATTATTAGGCTGCTGTCACTTTAAGGCTTACTTGACTTACTGTTTACATTAATACTCAAAAAGACGGGCATAAATGTGTGATTAAACGTTGAAGTTGGGGAAAAAAAAGTGAAGTGATTTCAGCTTTTATTCACTGAAGTGTCTCTTTCTACATGATACTTCGAGATTTGTCAGTCTCTTTCAAGTTCTTTTAATGATGATTGACCACTTTTTAAAAAATAATTAACTTAAAAATCAGTTTTTTTGCCCAGTCCTGATCTAGAGTGATAGTATGTTATTTATAAGTTTGGAATACACCTAATAACCGATCCTGTGTTGTGTTAGAGGAATCACATAAGTGTCTGCTCATGATTCAGATCTGTCATTGTGGTCTGAGGATGCATTGCTGCATCACTTCCTGTTAGATTACCAGATTGAAGGTCTGTTACCTGACAGAGCAGAGCGACTGGCTCTCTGAATTCAGCCTGGCAGATCGCACACACATCCCCGGCCTCACCGCACTGCTGAGCGCTGGCTCTCATACCATAATTCTGGCAAACACATGCATAGACACACAGCAAAATCAGTACAAGTTATATATATAAAAAAAACAATGATGCTATTTAAAATAACAGTATTTAAATTATTACAATTATTATCATTTAAAGACATATTTGTTAAATGCAATGTATTGCTGTGACACAAAGCTGAATTTTCAGCATCATCATACCAGCCTATTCTTCAAAAATATGATTTGGTGCTCAAGAAATATTTCTAATTAATAGTAAGCTTAAAGTCCGTGTGAACTGGCAGCTGTTAAGACTTTTGTTTCAGTGTGTTTATGTACTTAACACTTAAACTGAATATTGAGTAGAGGGCGGAGCTCTCAATTTTTGCATCTCGTTTAAATACACTATGAACAGCAGCTACGCTAATTATTTTCTTTATTCTCTATTTCCACCTGGGGATACTCATCCCAAGGCCTCTAGAGACTATGCAGCGCCATTGATGCAATCCAAGACCTGTGAAGAGATGACCCCAAGGTATCAATTATCCTAGACCAGGCCGTATCCCAAGCTGATGCTGTGGTGGTCATGGAGGAATGGAGTGCATGAGACTGATTCCTGAAAGACCACCGTGACAAACGAGTCCCCGCATTGATCTCGTGGGCCAGCCTGACCTGCCGCCGGTGACCTACTCAAACCTGCAGCTTCTCCACGATGGACGATGCAGCTCCACACAGGAAGTTTGGCCAGAAGAATAATCGTCGTGCCCAACAGAGCCTGGTTTCTCTCGAGGTTTTTTTTCCCTTCACTTCGTCAATTGGTGAAGTTTTTTTTCCCTCGCCACTGTTGCCACCGGCTTGCTTGTATCGGGACTTGCGCTTCGGTGGAGTTGCTCTACAGTGTTTTGAACTTTCAGCAGTGAAATTTAAACCACACTGAGCTAAACTAAACTGAACTTCAACTCTGAAATCTGGACTTCACTAGAACTATGTTAAGCTGCTTTGACACAATCTACATTGTAAAAAGCGCTATATAAATAAACAATATATTATATTATTACGAACACGAAGTAATATTTTTTACAATTATAGATGTTTTAAGGCTGTAAAACCCCTCATAACACTATTTTCTCCAGGTTTGGGAGTAATGCGTTACAAAAGTAATGTATTACAGTAACGCATTACATTTTCCTGTAACACAGTAGTGTAGGGCATTACTAATACATTTTCAGTAATATTTTACTCGGTACATGTTCAGTAACGCTTGATTTACAACAAACTTTTCGCCCGCAAGACATTAACAAATAAAAAATACCGCAGTTCTATTTCCTGTTTGTGGTGAGTGAACATACGTGTGTGTTGTCATTAATCTCGCTCTGGCTATTGGAACTTTTTACTTTGAACGCGGAATGATTTCAGCCTCTGAGCTCGAGGTCCGGGGCTATTGGCTCAGCCCGGTTCGCAGTAATGTTAAGCCCTAACGCCCAGCAGAAAATCGGCAAATAGATGAAAATGGCAGAAGACAATACATTCGCGAGATGGAGGTACGTGCATATGGCGTTATTTCACTGACAAATGCCGGAAGCGCAGTATTACAAGTCGAGAGCGCAGAGCATTCATGTAAGACAAGCGAGCAAACACGCCGGTGTTGTGTCTGTCCATGGACAAAACTCATCGCGTGCCCTCAAAACACTGGCTGCTCACGTGCAAATGATCTGCTCTCGCTCCGTCAGATGATGCAGACTCACAATTTGTGCCTTGTGTTTCCTCTTTTCGTGCTTTTGCTTTCCAGAAATCCCCCTGTTAAATTGTTATCCCAAGAATGTTGATATGGTTTATTTATTGCTACACTATTTACCTACAGGTTAAGGTTACATTTTAGTGTGTTTTGAGTGTTAGGTAGGTATGCTGCCTGTGTTTTAGTCTAGTATTATTTACAACTTGTTAATGAAAGCTTCAGCATTCTGTAGTATTAAGAATAGTGAACTCATAAAATAAAATACTAAGTGTAGTTTTACTACAGTAAAGTGTGGTGAATTGTAGTATAATATACCCTATATTGTAAAAAATAAAAACTACAGCATTGGGTCATTTGCTTATATTACACTTTTTGTGTTACCATAGCAACTATAGTATTACCACAAAAGATTAATTGAAGTACTTTACTATAGTACTGTTCAAAACACAGTACGTGCCAATGTGTGTTCAGGGGCCCTGTGGAACAGCTTCTCCTCAAAATGAAGAGGATGACAGGGAAAATGTCCTCCACAATCTCATCAACAATGTGGAAGACAACAGAGACTAGTTTACTTTATTTTAGTTGCCATGATAAAATGAGATTGATAGTGAGATTTATTTGAAGAGTGAATAGTACAATAGGCACTGAATAGTACAGAGTACAAGATACTCACCTGTGAGCTACAGAGAATAATGAATGCTTTTCGAATGCCAGATATTCTTCCACACAAATCAAATGACTGGAACAGAAAAAAAAGATCAACAACATGATCATCTAAATAATGAGCTCATAGTCATAAAGGCATTTTTGGGAAAGGTTGGGGAAAAAAAAAAAATAATTTATTATTATTATTATTATTATTATTATTATTAATATGAATTGTAATAATCATTATTACTATAGTATAAGATTTTATTAATAATAATAATATAATATATAATAATAATAATAACAAGAATAAGAATAATATAATAAATAATATATTATTATTATTAATATTATTATTATTATTATGTAATTGTTTTTTACAAACATGTTATAATAATAATAATAATAATAATAATAACAACAACTATTATTGTTATTATTACTATTTATTTTGTAAACAAAACAATTACATAATTATGATTATTATTAAAATTTTAATATTATTACTAAAATATCAATAACACTAATATTAATATAATAACAATAATTATTATTATTTTTATTATTATTAATATAAATTATAAAAATCATTATTACTATAGTAATATATTTTAATAATCATAACTATTATTGTTATAATTACTATTTATTTTGTAAACAAAAACGTTACATAATTATGATTATTATTACTATAGTAATATTAATTATTATTAATTCATATTAATAATTACTATTATTAATATTAATTTACTATTATTATTATTACTATAGTAATATATTTTTTTTTAATAGTATAATATAATAATAAATAATAATAATAATAATAAATATAATAATAATATAATAAAATAATTTATATATATGTAATAATTGTCGTTTACAAAATGTAATAATAATAATAATAATGACTATTATAGTTATTATTACTATTATTTATTTTGTAAACAAAACAATTACATAATAATTATGATTATTATTATTAAAATATTACTATAGTAATAATAATTATTAATTAATATTAATAATAATAACAATAAATATTATAACAATTATATATTATTATTACTATATTATTATGAAATTGTTTTTAGATTTTTTTTATAATAATAATAAAAATAACATAACAACAATAACTACTATTATTGTTATTATTATTATTATTTTTTTTGCAAACAAAACATAATTGCATAATAATAATAATGACTATCATTATTAAAATTAAAATACTATTACTATAGTAATAATAATGATTAATTCATATTATTAGTATGAATAATAATAATAATAATAATAATAATAATAATAATAAGTATTAATATTATTAATAATAATAATAACAATAACAACAATAAGCATATTAATAATAATTGTTATTGTATTAGTTATTTTTATTATAAATAACAATATTACTAAAAACTAAAATAATAATAAAAAGAATTATTAATAATAATAATAATAATAATGGTGATGCAGTGGCGCAGTAGGTAGTGCTGTCACCTCACAGCAAGAAGGTCGCTGGTTCGAGCCTCGGCAGGGTCAGTTGCGTTTCTGTGTGGAGTTTGCATGTGCTCCCTACGTTCGTGTGGGTTTTCTCCGGGTGCTCCGGTTTCCCCCACAGTCCAAATACATGCGGTACAGGTGAATTGGGTCGGCTAAATTGTCCGTAGTGTATGAGTGTGAATGAGTGTGTGTGTGTGGATGTTTCCCAGAGATGGGTTGCAGCTGGAAGGGCATCCGCTGTGTAAAAACTTGCTGGATAAGTTGGCGGTTTATTCCGCTGTGGCGACCCCGGATTTATAAAGGGACTAAGCCAAAAAGAAAATGAATGAATGAATAATAATAATAAACATTTGATCAATCTACTCTCCCCAAATGTTTGTAAACATTTATGACTTTCTTTTAATGTTGTACAAAAAGGAGATGATTTAAAGAATGTTGGAAACTGTAGCTATTGTCTTCCATAGTAGGAATTACTAATACTACCTGTTTCCAACATTCTTAAATATCTTTTTTTGTAAAAAAAAAAAAAAAAAAGGCACTCTTAGAGGTTTGGAAAAAAGTTGAAGGGTGAGAAAATGATGACAGAGTTGTAATTTTGGGGTGGTACTATCCCTTCAGAGTTAAATGGAAGAGACCTGAATACAACCAGCCTACCTTACAAAGGCTGTAGATGATAATCAGCAATTGCTCCGAGGAAGTAGCTGCTGGATGGATCTTCACCCCATGATGTACTTGTACCACAGCTGGATTGGAACCAGTGCTCTGAAGAGTTGACATCAGCTCTTCTATCAGCAGATAAAACTTCCCCTAAAAAATCACACACAAATACAGATCAACCAAACCTCTGAAACCAATCAAGAGGCCCTGGCCTGATTGAAAGAGGGCTTTTGCAGGTCTGATTTTCACACATCCGTTTACAAAGATTCAGATAAAATTTAAGATTTCATGCGAGTGTTTTTTTTTTTGTATACTCAGGTCTTTATTCATAATAAGATAAGATTCTATAATGTGTATTTTAGCAAACCTAGCATACTATATTGATCAGCATCCAAGATTAAAACAATCAGTTAAAAAGGGAGAAGGAAGACAAGGTAAAATACTATAGATTAAATAATAATAATATATATTATTATTATTAATTTAAAAATTGTCCTTATTTTTTTACAGTTTCCATATTTATTTTAAAATATTTAATTCAATATTTATCATTTTCACATTTAAAAATTATTTGAAACAATACATCCATTCAATATTAATCAAAACAATACAAATATTAAAAACTGGATAATTATAAGCAAACACAGTAATAATAATAATAATAATTATTATTATTATTATTATCATCATCATTATTAGTATTAACATAAAATTATTCTAATGATATTTTTAGTTTCCACTATATATTTAATCAAATATTTATCATGTTCAAATTGATTGTTCAAATTTCAAATATATTTGAAGCAATACATTCATTCAATATTAATAACAAATATTTAAACAAATAATAAGCAAACACAATAATAATAATAATAATTATCAGTATTATCATTATTACTATTTATATTAAATTATTCCTATAATTTTGTTTCCTCTAAATATTTACCATAAAATATTTAATTAAATCTGTATCATGTTTTAATTGATTGTTAAAATTTCAAATATATTTGAAACAATAAATTCATTCAATATTAATAACAAATACAAATATTTAAACAAATGATAATAACACAATAATAATAACAAATTATAATTATTAGAGTTCTAATTATTATTATAATTATTATTATCATACGTTTCAGAGTTTCCACTAAAATATTTATCATAATTTTATTATAAAATATTCTTTTAAAGAAAAAGAAATAGATCTATCTAGTTTCTAATGTTACTACTTTTAAAAAAATCATATGACTATTCTCTACTACAAGAATGTCTTATTCATGGAGCTGGTTGATAAAATATTTAGTTTATAATAATAATAAAAATAATAATAATAATAATTAGTATGATTATAAAGTTATTATTACCATCATTTTTACTAATATATATTTTATAGTTTCCACTAAAAAGTTATCATGTTTTTTCATTAAAAGAATTATCATATTCAAATTTAATTTATTTGAAACAATGCATTCATACAATATTAATTAAAACAAATAAAAATTGGGTATAAGCAAACACAATAAAATAAAGTACACAGAAAAAGAATCGATCTATTAGTTTACTAAATGTTCTAAGCCTCAAATTAAAGAAAAAAAAAAATCATATAGGACATGCTATGCTATGGGCAACGCAGTGGCGGCAGTAGGTAGTGCTGTTGCCTCACAGCAAGAACGTCGCTGGGTCGCAGGTTCGAACCTCGGCTGGGCTGGGTCAGTTGGCGTTTCTGTGTGGAGTTTGCATGTTCTCCCTGCGTTCGCGTGGGTTTCCTCCGGGTGCTCCGGTTTCCCCCACAGTCCAAAGACATGCAGTACAGGTGAATTGGGTAAGCTAAATTGTCCGTAGTGTATGTGTGAATGTGTGTGTGGAAATTCCCAGAGATGGGTTGCGGCTGGAAGGGCATCCGCTGCGTAAAATCGTGCTGGATAAGTTGGTGGTTCATTCCACTGTGGCGACCCCGCAAGGGACAAAGCCGACAAAAATGAATGAATGAATGAATGATGCTATGCTATAATAAGGTCTTATTCGTGAAGCTGGTTAAATAAAACTATTTAGTTCAATACAACAACAACAACAATATTAATAATAAATTATTATTATTATTATTTGTATTATTATTATTATTATTATCATCATATTTTAGATTTTCCACTAAATATTAACCTATTTTTCCACATTACCAATGCATTCATTCAATATTAATAAAAACAATACTAAACACATGTGTAAAAAGCAAACATAATAGAGGAATAAAAAATAAGAAAAAGAAATAGATCTATTAATTTAATAATGCAAAATATTTTTATAAGGCTAATAATAATATTTTTTTTTATTATTATTATATTTTAGAAAAGTCTTATTCATGAAGCTGGTTGAATAAAAATATTTAGTTAACAATAATAACAACAACTATTATTATTATTATATTATTATTATTATAATAATAATATTAATAATATTGCTGTTGTTATTACTACACACTAAAATTTATAAAACCAAACAGGCTCATTTCTCTTTGACGCTTCTAAGACCTCCAGCTGTGACGACCAACTGTTTAACAATATCTTCACAAACCGTGCGCTCTACTCAAACACCGGCATGAGATGACAACACACGGAAACAAACAACACATCTTTCCTCTCGCTGAACTTGAACAAGATCCCAGTCTCATCTCATCTGCTCGTTCATTAACTGTGAACATCTTACCCTCAAGCTTTAAAGATGCGGTGACATGGAGAAATATGGCCAGAGTCCAGTGCTCTGCTCTCTCTCCTGGCAAAAATCACTGCGTGGCAAACAAAACTGGCAGGAACACGGTACACCTGCTACCCTCACAAAAATCTAACAAGCCCACCCTTCCCAGACCCCAATCATAACATTAAAGAAGTAACGGGATAACTGTAAAACTCGTCTAATTTCAGTGTCAAAGAGCAACACTCCATGCTTTCATGCTGAGCTACGTCATACAGGCAAACCTCTGCATGTATACGCCGATAAAGAACCACGTGACAAAACTGGACAGCTTTAAGCACTATTAACAAAGATTGCTGCTTTGAAACATGCTGCTTATCAAGACAAAGACGGCGCAATTAACAAACAAACGAATACTAAAGATGTAAAAGGCTTTGCATGTTGCTATTGTGAATTCTCCTTTTATTTAGCTATTTAAAGGGATAGTTTACTAATAAAAAGATGAACATTTGCCATTCAAGACAAATGAAACGTGTTGTTTGAGAAGAGATATGTTGCACAAAGCTGGTTTGGGTTTTATCCAGGTAGGTTCAGGTTTAGTTTGAGCAAAATCTCTAAATTTTGCTCTAAAATCAAGGTGGCTTGATTAATAGTAGAAAATTAGGTAACATTTTAGTTTAAGTACCTATTCTCACTATTAACTCTTGGCTTATTACTTGCCTATTATTAAAATATTGGCTGTTTATTTGTACGTAGATATTCTGCATGATCTTATTCTACATCCCTCATCCTACCCAATTCCCTAAACCCAAACACTACCTTAATAACTGTTAATGAGCAGCAAATTAGAAGTTTTTGAAAGAGAAAGCGAGTAAAAGAAGGAAAGAAAGAAAAAGAGCGAAAGAACTAAAAAAAAGATCAAAAGAAAGAAAAAAGAGTGAAAGCAAGAAAGAATGAAAAATCAAAAAAAAAAGGAGTAAAAAAGAAAAAGTGAAAGAGCTGAAGAAAGAGTGAAAAAGCCAAAGAAAGAAAGATCAAGAGGTAAGAAGAAAGAAAGAGCAATAGAGTGAAAAAAGAGCGAAATAGATCGAAAGAAAGAATAAGTAAAGGATAAAGCAAAAGAAAGTGCAAAAGAAAAAGAGAGCAAAAGAAAAAAGCAAAGAAAAAAAGAGTGTAAGAGTAAGCAAAAGAAAGAATAAGTGAAAGAGAGAGAGAAAGCAAAAAAGAAAAAGAAAGTGAAAGAGCAAAAGAAAGATCGAAAGAGTGGAAAAGAGAAAGAAAAGTGAGAGCGGAAGAAAAGAAAAAAAAAAGAGTAAAAAAAAGAAAAAGAGTGAAAAAAATAGTAAAAGAAAGATCAAGAGGGAAAAAGAAATAGCGAAAGAGTGAAAGAGCAAGAGTGAAAAAAAGAGATCAAGAGTAAAAAAAGAGTGAGTGAAAGAAAGAATAAATGAAAGAAAGAGCACAAGAAAGTGCAAAAAAAGAAAAAGCGGTAGAGAGCGAAAGAAAGAATAAGTGAAAGAGCAAAACCGCAAAAGAAAGAAGTGAAAAAAGGGAGACTGAAAGAAAAAGGCTAAAGAAAAAAGAATGAAAGAAAGAAAGAACAAAGTGAAAGAGTAAAAATCAAATGAGTGAAAAAGAAAAAAGTGAAACAGCAGAAGGAAAGAAAAAAAGAGTGAAAGAAAGATCAAGAGTGAAAAAGAAAGAGCGAAAGAAAGAAAGATCAAGAGTGAAAAAGAAAGAGCGAAAGAAAGATCAAGAGTGAAAAAAGAAATAGCGAAAGAGTGAAAGAGCGAAGAGCAAGAGCAAAAGAAAGATCAAGAGTGAAAAAAGAAATAGCGAAAGAGTGAAAGAAAGATCAAGAGTGAAAAAAGAAATAGCGAAAGAGTGAAAGAGCGAAAGAGCAAGAGCAAAAGAAAGATCAAGAGTGAAAAAAGAAATAGCGAAAGAGTGAAAGAGCAAGAGCAAAGGAAAGATCAAGAGTGAAAAAAGAAATAGCGAAAGAAAGAACAAGCAAAAGACAGAGCAAAAGAAACAGAGGGCGAAAGAAAAA
>LR812523.1:15033974-15103974 GCA_903798195.1 Danio kyathit
CCGTACGCAAGCAATTCATCTCCGCCAGAGTCCCTGCAGCCCTGCACTCACTCACACTTCGTCATTAGACAAACTGGAGCTGGAATCCATCCAAACCAGTGAATCGTTGGGCCAATTGCATCATGGGGGAGCAGTGCATTTCCTCAGCCTTAACAGCCGTGTCTGTGACTTCAAAATAACAATGGGAAAAAAAACAATTATCGAACGCACGGGGAGGTCCTGCGGGTGGGAAACTGTTTAATTGATCTAAGGGCCACTTAAGATGTTCTTTAATAAACTTTTTGTGCGTCGGTTTCTCATTTTAGGAGGTGCGAGTTCGAATTTGAACCCCATGTCCAAACATTTCTCTCTGTGCATCACTTCGGTTCAGAGTGGAGACTTCTCATAGTCAAGTTAAATTTTGAATGTTGACGGTTTAATTGACTATATATTATAGTTTGTATGCATTATATTATACATTTACAGTGGTCCCTCGCTATAACGCGGTTCACCTTTCGCAGCTTCGCAGATTTTTTTAAAGTGCAATTTGACATGCTTTTTTTTTTACAGCGCATTGTTTTTTGCGTCCTGATTGGCTGTAGACCAGGGGTCTCAAACTCGCAGCCTGTGGGACGATAGTTTGTGGCCCCTGCCTTAATTTGAAAGTTTAATGTCAGTGCGGCCCGCGAGTTTCATATGTATGGTACTTTACATTGTTGTATGCGGAGCTGAACAAACCTACCAATCAAGGTGGAGTATAAGGCTCTCAGAGGCAGGACATCGGCTGGGTATGACACAGGCAGAGAAACATTTCCCAATGACTGAAAGTTACAGCAGTGTTGCCATGGAGTGTTTTCTTCCGTGCCTTCTGGCTGCCTCGTTTCTATTGGGCAGAAGCGGACATTCGTCCCAGCGCGCTTCATTCACAACACTTCAAAAAAAAGTTTAAGTTGCTGCCCAGCGGGACATTATATGTAGATAAATGTATATAAATCAGTGCTTAATTTGAGCCGGATCTTGTTCCGGGAAATGTCAGATATTCATGCTTTGCTTTCCGGGATTTATTTTAATTGATTCGGCTTTAACTTGTCTGCGGTGAATACCTGCATATGTGTGAGTGTGTGAGAGAGAGAGAAAGAGAGAGTGAGAATGTGGATGTGAAGGCTGATTGTGTGTGCGCGCAAACATGACATTAGTCACCATGCACAAGTTAAAGCAAAAGTCACGTTTAAATATTGGTCCTGAGCAATATTTTCAACCAATCATCTTTCTTATTCTTACAATCACTCTCATTGGTTGGTGGTTATTATTTTGTGTGCAGTGAGCAGTGAAAATAAATAATAGCATAGCGGCCTACCTAATAATATCTGTATTTTCAAAATAGCAGAGGCAGTCAGGCATATTTTCATTTCTTTCAAGTAAATCTGAAAATGAGGCTGATTAAAAGAGATCTCGAGAAGCTGGAACTGCCTCCCTGGATCAGGACAGCGGTAAGCAAAGCGAGTCAAGTCAGCCTGCTTTTTGTTTTTTTGCTTTTTTAACTGTATTTTATATTTGATAGTGTATTTTGTTACTATGCTGTGCTTCTATTTTAGGTGTGACTTTTTAACGTTCTGTAAGGGGTCTACAGATGAAAAATAGCCATTCTTGGCTAATTCTGGCACATTTTACAGTAATGTTTATTAATGTGCATTGACCCTGTAAACAAATAAACTAAACTAAACATGTGTAATGACAATAAAGTTGAATCTAATCTAAACGTTTCTGTTCTCTCAACCTTCCGACTGAGTTTATTCTTCCAAAGGGGAATACTTTTAGTGCTGCAAATAGTTGCCTGGCTCACTGTGGTCAAAGTAGTTGATTAAATTAATAAAAGTGAGACTGACGGACGCATATGGATTGTTTGTCAATAATAGAAAATTATTTAGCCTAATATAGGCTACTCTGAAACTGAATATTTTATTTAACAGACAAGTTTGTGTTTTGATTAATGTCAATAGTGGTAGCCTATTACAGATTTCAAAGAAAAATCTTAATATTAAAAAAGGAAACATAAGCTGGACCATGACCGATCAATGTCATAACGAATGCTAAAATAATGTAGTTTAGTTTACAGCAAGCATCATGTTTTAGTTAGACTGTGCTGTCTGTCATATACAGTAGACCTATATGTCTGTTATTTTTACGAAAGAAGACATATTATTTGAGTTTATCACAAGAACTATAGAAACTGTATTATGCTTAAAAAAAAAAAAAAAAAAAAATGGCACAGTATCGGGATCGGATCTGTATCGGTCTATACTCAGAATTTTGGTATCGGATCGGTTCCAAAAAATGGTATCGGTGCATCCGTAAAAACAGTAATATTGCGATACAATAGACTATGAATATATTTAGAATTTCAAAATATATTATATTAAAATAATAAAATAATTTATTATTAATTTAATAATTAATAAAATAATATTCCTTTCTGTGATGTAACAGTCTTTGTACAAGCCATTACTCCAGTCATAATAAAATGATTATTACTTGTGCGCGCACACACACACACAAACACACAGAGCATACATTTGTTATCTAGCAAAATTAACTGAATTGTTGAATTTTGAAAAAAAAATATTATGATATAATAATAATAATAATATGATTATTAATACATTTTCAGCATGTTTCAGTGTCACAGAAATCCTTTAAAGGTGCAGTTTGCAAGTTTGACACCCAGTGCTTGAACTAGGTATTGCACTCCTGGATCAAATCAAACGCAAGCGCAGGTTGCCAGATTGAGGAGAGGAGCCAGTGATGTATATTATATCCGTATTTAAAGAGTTTGTGTCCTAACCAACACCTTGAATTGATATATTAGAAACAGGTACACCTCATGTGCTTTATTCAGTGTTAAATGCTAACACTGACTATGTTTACATGGACACCAATAATTCGATTTTAATGCGATTAAGACAATACTGTTATTAAGAGTCTACCATGTAAACAGCGATTTTTGATTAATTTAATCAGATTAAGGTCATAATCGAACTAAACAGAAATCGAATTAAGACATGTGGAGTATGCCGATTTTAGTCGCATTATTGAAGTGCAGTACAGGCATGTAAACACCTTAATCGAACTATTACCATCATGTAGGACTTTTCGCCGCGTTTTGCGACAGGATAGTCCACACACACACACCCACACGGCTGTTTGACACTCTTTGCACCTACCCAGTTAGTGCAGACCACAGACATTCAGCATGCGGTATGAACTTTCATTAAAACAACACTTCCAGCAGTTCATAGTTGCATCCAATATCTCGTCTGTCACAGAGGGCATGCATGAAATGTCCGTGAATGAAAGTGAAAGTGCCAAACTGCAGTTAAAGTCAACCAATTAAAAATGAAACACTCGAAATTACATGAAACTCCGGAGGAAATGTGGATAGCGTGGTGACGCAATGACGCTAATTGAATTATGTGTGATAAAATGTAAAACGGGATCATAAAAGGAACATTCAAAAAGCAACTCATGTAAACACCTTAGTCTTATTATTCTCCTAATTAGATTAAAGCAAATAATTTGATTACTGATGTTTTTGTAAATGTAGTCAATGTGAGTTTGAATGTCATTTTACATGACGTTTATTGCCATACTACTGAAAGCAGCAGCAGATAGTTCACCTCAGATCTTGAAAATAAAATAAACAGTTAGAAATTAAGACTCAAAACCAACACATATCAGTGATTCAGCGTCTACATTTAATAATGTTAAAGAGGGTTAATATGTATTAATTAGATCATAAGCCTTACCATTTCGTGAGTGAGTGCATATTCTGTTCTTCTAAATGGCTGTATTTAAATTTCTGTCGTGTTTCGTCTGGTGCAAGCAGCCAAATTGCTTATCACTGCAAATCTCGTCACGAAGCTTGTTGTTAGGACATGCGGTTACAATGTAGCCTGCTCACCTAATGTTTACGCTCATTATATTTATATTATTTGCTAATAAATAACCTCATGTGGAACTGAATGTGCGTCTCAAATCAGGAGTCTGCTACTGTCCAGTGGAGGTTGCATTTCGGTCATGGACACATGCTTTCAGAGCCTTTCTGAATGAATGAATGAAAAACTGGCATTGGGCAGGTTAAAATTACCAAAACAAAGACAGCGTTCTGGCATGGAAAATACATTTTCAAGGCAGAATATCTGACTTCAGCACTGTTTTTCAGATAAACAAGTATGTTCACTTGGCATGTTTCTTAAATATCTGCAAACATTATGGTAATTTTATGCTTTAGAAGAGTTAAAAACTTACATACAGCACATTTAAATATTTAAAGTTTATGCTCAAAAACAAATTGCTATCATGAATTCTTACAAAGTTGTGCTGCTTAATGTTTTTAAGGAAATTTTCATATCAAATACAAGGATCAAATTATAAAAAATAATAGTATTACATTAAAAAAGAGATAACAACAAAGCCCCTCAAAAGAACTACTGCCTCCCCATCCTCATATTCATATGCACTCAAGTGTTATGGACAGTGTGAGTTCATTCTGACATGCAGAGACTTGCTGGTGCGATTATGCAAGATCTTATACTGATGCGCGCGTGTGTGTGTGTGTGTGTGTGTGTGTGTGTGTGTGTGTGTGTGTGTGTGTGTGTGTGTGTGTGTGTGTGTGTGTGTGTGTGTGTGTGTTTGTAGTTGTGGTGATACTGGGCATGGAAAGTCAGCGGAAAGCCTGACACATTGACCATGACATCATTGCCTGAAAGTGTGCCACCTGGGCACGATGCAAGAGGTGGAAAGTGTGTCTTTGGTTTCAGGGGGTGGGTATGGAGATGACTGGGGCTTGAAGTTAATAGCTGGAAGTGTTTGGGTAGAAACAGCGGTAAGTTCCTGGAAGAGAGCTTCAGAAAAACAGAAACTGTGTGCAAGTCTGATTATCGGGGCAGATGTGTGCACGTCTGTGCGTTTGAGTGCAATGGAGCAGGTTGCATAAGCTTGATTCTTCAATATAAGGGAGTGTGAAGTGTTTACAGAGCATCTCCTGTTATAATAGACTGCAGAACCACTCCAATGAATGTGTGATTGTCTAAGAGCATGTCTGTTTGTGTGTGTGTGTGTTTTCCTCAGAGAGGTGACCTCATCCCAGCCCCAGTGGGCCAATGAGATCACATACTGTCTTCCAATCAGCCAACCACGCAGGCAGGGTGACACGACACACTATTTTGTTTTTTTCACCTTATAAGGTTTAACTTGCCAGTTTAACCTAGTTTGAACTGGTGCCTTGAAATTGACTGGGTCTACCAGGGTTTTTCTCCAAAATCATCACATTATCAAAATAAAAACATGAGGACTTGTTGATCTTCAGTTAAGTTAAGGTTAGGGTTAGGGGCGGGACACACTAAGTTGAGAGTCAGCCGTTAGGCTTCATCAGTCTGTCTACTTGGTTTGGTGTGTTCCACACTTCGTCTCGTGTCATGTTAACGTTGGAGCTCATTGACCCGACTCAGCATGTAGAATTGGCATTGGCTGAAGCGAGTGCTCTGATTGGTTATTCAGCAACGAATCTGAGCGCAAGTTTGACGTAGTATTTCAGACCCATCTCCCATATTGTTTTGTCTCCCGGAAAACTCCCGGAATTCCACCCCCCATCCCCCCATATCTATTCTCATTATTTTTAACACATCTATAGTTATGCAGTGGCACAGAGTTAGACCTCTTCCTTGACTTCACACAGAAACAGCAACGCATATAGCATGACATCACTTTGTTGCAGAGACGCTATTGGTTAAATGCCGGCAAAGTAGTACAGGTTGAAGCACAAGCATGTCTGCGGTCTGAAGGTATTATAAAGTTAATGATGTAATGATGAAAACATTGCCATAGCAAACTGTGACACATGTAAACTTTGGATTGCAAGAGGTTGAAAGGAAAAGGCTATATTTAACACAAAAAACCAACAGTTATTGAATTTTAAAACAAGGTGAATTAAATAAAAAAATAAGAAACATCGTTGATCTGTTTCTTCGCTCTTCTGTATTCTTTTTTTATGCATTGTAGAAGTATCGGATCGGGTTTCGGTAGATACTCAAAATCAAACGACTCTGACTCGAGGGAAAAAACCTGATCGGGACATCCCTAATAGCAAGTAAACAATAGCAAGTCAAGAAAGAACACAAATAGGCCGACTGTTCCCACTAGCAGCGACTTTGTAGCTGGCTGTCATTCTGGATTGAAGACGCAAATGGGCGTTTCCACCTTAGGGTTACTTGGGTAACTTTGTTTACACTTTGCATGTGTGTATCGGACGTTCCAGTTTCAATTCTGAAAAAGTAAACAAACTACTGCCCCCCATGGTGCAGAAAGACACATCAGAACACGCACTCTTGAATCAGTTGGCTGCTGTCTGTTTGGAGTGTTCATGGGCAGCTTTTTGGTCCAAACAGACCAAGACATGAACTACGCGAGGCAACAACACAGTTGCATCTTTTCTGTGCTAGTTGTTTGGTGTGTATTGGCCTTAAAATGTTAAGGTTCCTAATTTGTTATGGAATTCTCCTGTAATTAATCCCTTTTTCACCAATGCAGTTTGAGTTGTGGTTTGGAGCCAGCGTCAAGTTCCAAATTGGTTTCCAAAGCCCTGGCTCTGAATCAGGAAAAGTGGTTCTTAAGTAGCACCAAAACATTGCTGGACTAGAAATAGGAACAACTTGCATCAGGGGCTGAGGGCGGGGTTACTGTGACCAAGGAAACCCACGTGAACACGGGAAGAACATGCAAACACAGAAATGCCAACTGACCCAGCTGAGGCTCAAACCAGCAACCTTCTTGCTGTAAGGCGACATCGCTACCCACTGCGCCACTGTGTCGCCTCTCGATCAAAGTTATTAACATTAATAGAAACAGACCGTTGATGCTGCGTTTGTATTTGGCACTTTCGCGGTTGTGTTGCTGGGAAAGATGAGACGTATGCAGTTAGGTCAGACCTGGCACTATGGTGGATCTCTAGCCGGTGTAAAAGTCAAACCAGCTCAGAATCAATTCAGAACTGACAATAGTACTGTCTCCAAACTGTCACATAAAGCATATTAATGTTCTAATATTATACATCAGCCCTTTTCTCACAGTGTCCTAAATGGCTGTTTCAAGAATTAAATTCCTCTAGAGGCCACCTCTTCTAGAGCCTACTCTAGTCTACTCTTGTCTAGTCTAGTCTAATCTAGTCTACTCTTGTCTAGTCTACTCAAGTTTAGTCTACTCTACTCTTGCCTACTCTAGTCTACTTTTGTCTAGTCAAGTCTATTCTTGTCTAGTCAAGTCTACTCATGTCTAGTCTACTCTACTTTACTCTTGCCTACTTTTGTCTACTCTACTCTTGTCTAGTCTACTCTTGTCTAGTCTACTCTACTCTTGCCTACTCTAGTCTAGTCTACTGTTGCCTACTCTAGTCTAGTCTAATCTACTAAAATGATTGGTTCAGTCTATTTGTTATGGTGTTAGAAAGCAAACATTCAAAAGAGAGAGATTCAAATACATATTGTTCAATGAATAGAGTTATGGGCATCGGTTTGCCAAAATTCAAAATCGTTTGACCAGTATCCAAGCTACATTTATACTGGAGGATTGTTCTTCATGATGAGATACAGTGTAGTAATATGAAACGCGGTAAGTTATAGACTTACCCTGGACTTGAAGGCGAGGATCATTTTAGGCAGGAACAGTATGAAGCATTTGAGCTCGATGGTGAAATATTTCAGCACAAAATCTGTTATTCCAACAGCCCAGATCAGGTCAAAGAAATCAAAACTGTTGATGTTTGGCTTGGCAAAAATAAGGCTGAGGGGAGAAAATATGTATTTTTTATTTTAAGATTTGTTTTATTGAGTAAAGTGCAGTATTATATATAAAAATATCATTTAAAGACAATCATATAATCGTATAGAATACATTTTTAGTATATATTTGTGATATACAACCATTCAAAAGTTTGATGTCAATAGGTTTTATTTAAAAAAAAATGGATACATTAAATCAGATTGGAGACACTGAATTCATTCAAAGTGACAGTAAAGAAGTGACAAAAAAAAAAAAAAAACAGCCCTACTTCAAATAAATGCTGTTATTTTTTTTTTAAGTTTTCTATTAGTCAAAGAATCATGGAAAATATATATTAAAAAAAAAAAAATATATATATATATATATATATATATATATATATATATATATATATATATATATATATATATATATATATATATATATATATATATATATATATATATATATATATACACACATACATACATTTGTTTTCACCATTGATAATTGATAATATTAATATAAACATTTTCTTCACGGTTAATTAATCCTAAAGGCTTCTCAACACCGCGTTTCTGTTGCATTGAATGAAACTGCTGCACGAACTATGCGCTAGTTCCAAGTTTGTACACCGAGGCTAATACGCACGCACACTGGATTAACTATGGATAAGACACCTAGCAGCAGCGGGCTATTCACATATTGTGTCTTTTCCTCGCGCAAGTTTGTTATTTCCAATGAAGGCGAGCGACTTGCGTGCACATATAGGGAGAGACGCACAAGTGGTGTGACACGCTTGCGCCTTCCAGGCTCATGCAGATGAAAACATCTCTGTAGCAGCTTTCAGTGCAATGTAAACAAAAGATGTGTTCGACAAATTATTACGAATTGTTAAAATGATTGTGTATGAACACAAATGATAACAACAGTAAATACTTATCTAATATATAGCTTAGATTTACATTAGACAAATACTATTTTTTTTATTCATTCTAATTTTTATGTATTTATTTAATCATTAATTGTTCTGTCTTTTATTTTCAGTGTAAAATTGTTACTTATGTTAAAAATAAGTGAAAAAAGATTTTGAAGTCCAAAGAGAGAAATGGACTATTGTTTGTTTTTAATATTATTTTGTGCTTTATTATTTGGTTACTGAGCAGCAATAAATAAAACTTTAAAATATAAAGAGTTTTCATATGATTTTCTAAACAAGTAGTGTTTTGAAATTACTGAATGCATAATAATCGTAATAACTGTGAAACCGTGATTATTCCTCAGGCTATAATCATATAACTAAAATCTACTATTGTTGCATCCCTACGTGTGAGTCTGAAGACTGAAGGAAAGAAGCTGTTTAATAATTCAGCTTTGAATAATAAGAATACATTTCTTATGTAAGGTTTAAAAAGCAAAATGCCAATTTAAGATCAAAATATCTAGATAAAAATGTTACAGTTTTTACTGCAATTCTTCTCATATAAATGCAGGCTTAGTGAGCATAAAAGACACATGTTCTTACCAACACAAAACTTTTGAAAAGTACTGTATACTCAGATATGACAATAACAAAAAAAGTCAAACTTAATATCAAAACCAGTGAATGCTTCAATAAAAACACAGTGAACCAAAATGTGAATAAATGAAAAACGATGGCAAAACTAAATACTCACAAATGCTGATAGACACAAACATAAAATGAGAGATCACTCTGCAAAATGACAACATGGAGAAAATGAAAAGTTTAAAATGCATAAAGTAAATAAAAAATGGAATCAGTAATGATGGAGACTCTGTTGAATGGGCCTGTACCTGTTGTGAAGTTCCTCAGTACTGAAGGTATAGTACACATACACAATGTTGCCAGCGAGAAACACCATAATCCAGAGGGTGGTAAACAAAGACCTCTCCTCCTGAAAATACATCCGTTCACAAAACCACAATCAGCCTTTTCAGTTATTTTACAGATTTATGTTTATGGAAATGCATTGTAATAATTATTTACTATTTTAATAAACCATATAATTTTGTAAATCTTTTTCAAATTTAACTTAACTTAGACTATACTGATAATCTATGGAGCTTAAAACACCGTATGCCAATACAATCTAAATTTGAATTGTGTTAATTTGAATTATTAACAATTGTAATTTAATAGAACTGAATATTATATGACATTAAAACTTGTTTTGAATTTCTTAATTTAAATTTCTTAACTTGAATATTGAACATCTAACAACTGATTTTTATAGACATTTTCAAACTTCTGATTATTATTTTTTTTGTTCTGAATTCAGCTGCATTTACACTGCATAGTTCAAGTGACTTAATTCCGTTTTTTTTCTCCTATGTGGCACAGATGGGATTCGACCCATGTACGTGTAAGCAGGAAAACAAATCACATGGATTCAGATTTACTCAAATCAGATTCAGGCCTTGTTCATATGTGGAAATGTATCCGATCTGTGCCCTGGTGTCAGCAGGTAGATCGGAATTTCACCTGTGAATGTGAGTCCGCATTATTAAAAACCATAGTGAATTATGTCAACTTTGGCGCTTTCATTTTGGAACAGACTTCAGCAGAGTCCCAAACCTTAAATCTCATATGCTAGGACAAAAAAAGCTTTTATATTGTCATGTAGCACAAGTATTTAAGCATGTTAACGGGAGAGGGAGAGAGAGAGATCAACATCTGCCATGTAACCAATATAAAATAATATAAAACTGTGGCATACGTCACATGCATAAATCACGCCATGGACATGACACTAAGATGCCTACTGGTTTCAAAAGGCCTAGATTAAAAGAAGATGGCAAAATGAGAACTATTCTGTCATAAACTACAGCAAAAAAACTTGTCAAAAATCATTTAAATAATGAAACCCTGCGAACACATTAAATACAGGAATGAAGAAAAAAGCTCTCTTTTATTGTCAGCTGTCAGTCAGTGCCCGCTCTTTTTTTTCCCTGTTTATTGCGCCTTTGCCATGTGCAGTGTAAATGCAGACAATAGGATACGAGTCACTTTTAAAAGATGATGCAAGTGGGTTGTCAAAAAAATCAGATACAGTTACAAAATCGGAATTGACCATCAAGACCTGCAGTGTAAATGCAGGTATCCAGTTTGCAAAAATACAGTTTCAAGATGAAAAAATTAGGATCATCAAATTTAATTTTCTAAAATTCAAAACCAGAAATTCAAATTGTGAAATTTAGATTTAAATTTAAATTTTAAATTTTAGATTCACACTGATAATCTAAATTATACTGATAAATAAGTCTTTTTTCGTCTGTAAAGCTGTGCGATTAATCATATTCACAAACATGACTGAGCAAAGCTTTGAATGTCAAAAACTCACAAACCTGTCCAAATACACACAAAGAAACTCAGGAAAGCCCCTGGGGAAATAGCGGTTGTTAAATAAACAGAAGATTTAACTGCTTACATTGATTCAGCGTGACTAATAAACACACGACTATGGAATAATCTCACAGAAGGATTTTTTTTCTCGACTGTAGTTACGAGGTGAGTTTGTAGTAAAAACATGTTATTATATGTTGTAATTTAGTTTCATATGCAGCTGTAGTTCATTGAGAAACAAGGCAAACAGCCGTCATTACCACAGAACGTTTATCTCAATGTCATTATTGACAGATTAAACCAAATTCGAATTTAAACCGATATTTAAATTCGAGCTTATCGACGTGTAGTAAACTCTACTCCATCTAAACTCATGTGCTGGAGGTTTACTAGATCCGGCTTTACTGACAAAATGCAAATAAATTCATTATGATTGAATCACCCAGCCCTATTTGGCTGTATATATATCTTTCGGCCAAAAATCAAAAATATCATTTTGGCCGATAATTTTCGGTGGCTGAAAATTTGGTGCATTCCTATTTCAAACTACTAAAAATGTCAATAGAAGTTTATTTGTTGAACTACAGAGTAAGATTCAAAGAGATCAAAGTCATATAATGCACTTCAAAAGCATATGTAAACAGAAAAGCACCCATGAGTTACAAGCTATAGACGTTTAATCATTCATTTCCTTAGTCCCTTATTTATCAGGGGTCGCCACAGCGGAATGAACCGCCAACTATTCTAGCATACGTTTTTCTGGAAGGATGCCCTTCCAGTCGCAACCCAGTACTGGGAAACACACATAAACTCTCACATTCACACAATACATACACTACGGCCAATTTAGTTAAAGGTGCTGTATGTAAGTTTTTGATCCTTCTAAAGCATAAAAATACCATAATATGTTTGCAGATATTTAAGAAACATCCCAAGTGAACATACTTGTTTAACTGAAAAACAATGCTGAAGTCAGATATTCTGCTTTGAAAATGGTTTTTCCGTGCCGGAACGCTGTCTTTGTTTAGGTAAAGTTAACCTGCAGAATGCCAGTTTAGCCAATTATAATTCAGCACTCCGGGTTGCCTTGTTGGAAAACAGCGTATTTCATTCATTCATTCAGAAAGGCTCTGAAAGCATGCGCCCGTGACCGAAATGGACAGTATCAGACGTCGAAATGAGACAGATTCAGTTCCACATGAGGTTATTAATTAGCAAATGATATAAATATTACAAATGTAAACATTAGGTGAGCAGGTTACATTGTAATCTCGTGTCCTAACAACACGCAAACAGCAGTTTAGCTGTTTGCACCAGACGAAACATGACAGAAATGTAAATACAGCCATTCAGAAGCACAGAATAAGCACTCACTCACGAAACGGTAAGGTTTAGAATCCATTCAAACTCACATTGTTAGCATTTAGCACTGAATAAAACACACGAGGCTTACCTGAGGTGCACTGTCATAGGTTTCACATGTTGAGCTGTGAGAAATAGAAACCGTTTCTAATATCTCAATTCGAGGTATTGGTTAGAACTAAAACTCCTTTTAATATGGAACATAATTCCTTCTATCGCGTGTCGTTGATTTTATTTAGAACACGGTTTAAATCACTCGCTCCTGTACTCAATCTCTGGCATCCCACGCGTGTGTTTATTTTGATCTAGGAGTGCAATACCCAGTTCAACCACTGGGTGTCAAACTTACATACTTCACCTTTAATCCAATTTACCTATAGCGCATGTCTTTGGACTGTGGGAGATACCGGAGCACCCGGAGGAAACCCACATGAACGCAGGGAGAACATGCAAAATCCACAGAGAAATGTCAACTGGCCCAGCCGGGACTCGAACCAGCGACCTTCTTGCTGTGAGGTGACAGTGCTAACCACCGTGCCACCGTGACACCCTTAAGCTACATCTATGAGTATTTAACTGTGTTTTTGATCAAATAAATGCAACCTTGAAAAGCATAAGAGACTTCTGTTTAGAATCACATATCACATATCTTGTTTGAAGGTAAATGCATATATATATATATATATATATATATATATATATATATATATATAAATATATATATATATATATATATATATATATATATATATATATATATATATATATATATATATATATATATATATATATATATATATATATATATATATATATATATATATAAATATATATATATATATATATATATATATATATATATATATATATATATATATATATATATATATATATATATATATATATATATATATATATATATATATATATATATATATATTATTGCATACATATATTATCTCACCCGTAAAGCCACCTGATGCTTCAGTGTTGAGTTTGCAAAGGCAAATGTGCTGATCATTCCGATGCAAACAGCAATTCCTGAGAAAAACAAAGAAATGCGTCCCCTAATAACATAATAATAATTCCATGCTTATATTTGTCATTAATGCAGAACACAAAGCACAATCTCAGTGGCAAGTTATCATTTGGAATTATGCATCATAATATACTGAACCTACCGAGCTTGTGCTGAAAGCAGACTTTAGCGAGGAGAATGAGGATAAAAGGGAATCCTCTCTGAAGCCATGTGACCACAGCCTTGAGTTCAGAGAGAGCAGGAGCTGGAGTAGAGGCATCTTCGCCTGATAACAGGAAGGTATGCAAAAACATAGAAGCGTCACCTCACTGTGATAACCACTGCTTTAAAGTCTATTTTAATTACTAATGTTAAGTCTATCCAGCACTGCAGCTTATTGTTAATTCATTTTTTTACACTTTGTTTTGATATATAGGAGTAGAGAAGCGATATTGGTTTACTAAAACTACAAAACTATTAAAAAAAAATAATAAAATAACTAAATGTATAAAACTAAAGTTTTTTTAGTTGGCAAAAGAAAATTTCTTATTTAAATTTAATTATTTACAAAAAATAACTAAAGTTAAAACTGAAATAAAACTTTAAATCTACATTGGAATATTAAATATAAACTACTTAAAAAAATACATTTAAACGGCAACAGAAAATAATTATAAAAACAAAAGTAATTCAATACAATATTACATAGGTTATACTATACTATACTAGTGATACTAATACACTATCAGTGAAATAATATAATTATTATATAATTTTTAATTTTAAAAATAGTAATAATAATAATTCATTTTATTTGTAAATGGCGCCTTTCTAGACACCCAAGGTCGCCTTACAATAAGTATCAACATGCTAGAACAAATTCAAACAAACAATAAAACACACATCGCGAATATAAAATAACATGATAAAAACATGATAAAAAATTGTTAAAGGAAAGCCTGCTTAAAAAGATGGGTCTTTAGATGAGATTTAAATGTGTCAAGACTATCACTGCTCGTTAGATCCAGGGGAAGCGAGTTCCATAGCCGAGGAGCCATAGAGCTAAAAGATCTGTCTCCCATCGTGCTTAATCTAGTGTGAGGTGGTACCAGGGAGAAAGAGTTGACGGATCTAAGAGTGCGAGAAGGGGTGTAAATATGGAGAAGTCTGGTGGGATATTGAGGAGCAAGATTATCAAGTGCCTTGAAAGTTAGAAGTAATATTTTAAAATCAATACGAAACTTTACCGGCAGCCAGTGAAGCTGATAAAGAAGTGGTGTGACATGCTCTTGAGATGGAGTCCTAGAGATGACACGAGCTGCATGGTTCTGAATCCGTTGGAGTTTATGAAGAAGTTTAGAAAGAAGCCCAGAAAGAAGTGCATTACAGTAGTCAAGACGTGAAGTAACTAATGCGTGGATAAGAATTGCTGTGTTGTTGGTTGTGAGAGGAGGGCGGAGACGAGCGATATTACGCAGGTGGTAATATGCAGTACGCGTGATATTATTGATGTGACCTTCAAATGAGAGTGTGCTATCCAAGATGACACCCAAACTCTTTACCTGCACAGAGGGAAAAATTGTGCTATTATCAATGTCTATTGTGAAATTATCAGCTTTATCCAAGACACTTTTAGTCCCGATAAGAAGGGCTTCAGTAAAAAAGCTACTGTTCTTAGTTATTTAGTCATTTAGCAATATGCTGTCATAATGTTGTCAGTCTAATCAATTTGTCTGAAAAAAAATATATACAGTTGAAGTCAGAATTATTAGCCCCCCTTTGAACTTTTTTCTTTTTTAAATATTTCTCAAATGATGTTTAACAGACCAAGGAAATTTTCACAGTATATCTGATAATATTTTTTCTTCTGGAGAAAGTCGTATTTTTTATTTCGGCTAGAATAAAAGCAGTTTTTATTTTATTTTTTTTTTATTTTAAGGTCAATATTATTAGCCCCTTTAAGCTTTATTTTTTTTCAATAGTCTACAGAACAAACCATCGTTATACAATAACTTGCCTAATTACCATAACCTGCCTAATTAACCTAGGCTACGTTCACACTGCAGGCAAATGTGGCCCGAATCGGATTTTTTCTCCCATATGTGACTCAGGTCTTGACAGTGTGAACAGCCCAAACCGCATGGAATCTGATCTTTTCACTTCAGATTTGTGCCACTTTCATATGTAGTCTTAAATCAGACACAGATCTGATGTTTTGCAATGCGACCGCAGCGTAAACGGTTATGTCGGATTTCATGTGACTTTTACATAATCTTCGAGCGACATACGTCATCATTCTGTGCTGCAGACATCATCTACACCTCTGCAGCATAGTAGAATAACACACAGGGCGATTACTTTACCACAGAAAGTTGGTTGTTCATTTTGAAAAAGATTTTGAAGGCAAAACTGGTGCTTGTTAACCACTCTGGTTAACGATAGGGGCACGGGATGATCGCGATGCTAAAGAGCGTCTGGGGTGTTGCGGATAGGGGATCCGTGCACAAAGGAGGGGGCACTTTCATTTTAAGGACGAACATTATCTCAGAGTGAATAAAGGGCAGGAGCTCAAGCACCCAAACCCCTCATCTGCACGTGTCTGTTGTTTATAACGAGGTCAAATAAAATAACTGCAAACGGATATAAACCAACTCCGCCTTCACAGTTCAGTCTGCGGCTGCTCATTAATCCTTGATGAGTTCACTACACCGGTGATCAGACAGACGTGCACCACGGTTGTCATAAATCACAAATGATCAGTGTTTTCAATCACAAGGGACTTATTTTAGGTTTCAAATGCAAATGCCGAAATACACATTAGTAGTAGCAGAACAACCCTTTACAGTTCATGTAATACCCCACGGCTGTCTGTGAAAAGGGCAATAATCATATTAAGCATAATCTGACAACGTGCTTCATACAGTAGACACACTGTGTGCATAATTAGACATTTTGTGTTGTCCGTAACTATACTTCTGCGCATGCGGGTCAGTTTCCGACCATGATCTGTTCACACTGCAAATCTGATATTGGCCACATTTATAACAACAGTGTGAACAGCTAGGCAAAAAAATCAGATCTGAGAAAAAATCAGATTTGAGCACTAAGCCTCGCAGTGTGAACGTAGCCCTAGTTAAGCCTTTAAATGTCACTTTAAGCTGTTTTAAGTGTCTTGAAAAATATCTAGTAAAATATTATTTACTGTCATCATGGCAAAGATAAAATAAGAAATGAGTTGCCTCTAACTCTATTAGAAATGAGTTATTGTTGGCGCCAATAGCCTAGTGGTACTGTGTGTCAACATATAGCACCGATGTGCTCACAGCGACCCAAGTTCGATTCCCGACCTGAAGTCCTTTGCCGATCCTTCCCCTCTCTCTGTTCCCGATGCTTTCCTGTCTGAAATCTCTACTGTCCTATCATAATAAAGGTGAAAAACCCGTAAAGAATTATGTGATTGGCCGTGAAGGTCATCGGTTCACAGCACTTCACAGATGTTTACCAAGTGAAAACGACGATCCGCTGATGACTGGACTGATCTTCGCGGCTTTAAAATGCTCCAGTGTCTCTGTATCTGTGTTTGCACTTGATGAAGAGCGGTGAACTGATGACCTTCACGGCCAATCACAGTCATTTCTGTTGAGCACTGGTGAACACAATGGCAAATCAGCACTGTTTAACACGCTCAACTGCGCTTAAATGTTAGAGGGAAATGGATGTTTTTTAAAAATTGGTACCGAAATTCCAGTATCGTGACAACACTATTACAAACAACACAAGGGTGTGCTACAGAGCACTGCATTTTATCGCTCACCGGGTAACAGGCTAAAGCAGGGAAGCGCCCCTATGGTGTTTACCTGGTGACATGAACTGAAGCCTAGGGGGACACTTAAGCGTATTACTCTTAAAGATAATATGATTTTGTTTGATGCCTAATATGCTTTAAATTGTTTAAATTAAACTTAATGATATTAATGATATGTTTACACCATATCTGCATTTTGAAATCGCTGCAACAGCTGGAGTTTTGTAGTCTATGGCATTTTGTTGACGCCCTGTCTTCCCACCGCAGCCTCGCTTTCATTTTTAAAATGGCAGCCGCATGAAATAAGCATTTAAGCTAGTGTTCTCCACTGCGCCCTGTCTTTCCACCGCAGCCTCACTTTCGTTTTTAAAATGGCAGCTGCACAAAATAAGCATTTCAGCTAGTGCTCTCCACTGCGCCCTGTCTTCCCACCGCAGCCTCGCTTTCGTTTTTAAAATGGCAGCCGCATGAAATAAGCATTTAAGCTAGTGTTCTCCACTGCGCCCTGTCTTTCCACCGCAGCCTCGCTTTCGTTTTTAAAATGGCAGCCGCACGAAATAAGCATTTCAGCTAGTGCTCTCCACTGCGCCCTGTCTTCCCACCGCAGCCTCGCTTTCATTTTTAAAATGGCAGACGCATAAAATAAGCAAATAAGCTAGTGTTCTGCGCCATGTCTTCCCACCGCAGCCTCGCTTTCTTTTTTAAAACGGCAGCTGCATGAAATAAGCATATAAGCTAGTGTTTTCTAAAACAGTGACAGAATTCACATTTAGAAAATAACATGAACATCCAAAGTACACAATTTGTTACTGCCTAAACAGATCAACGCTTTTTTTTTCCACATCAGCTCATACTTCAGTTTATCATCTAATCATCTGACCAATCAAATACTCTCTAGTATCTGACATGCCACGCCCCCCTTCAAGACACTTCTCATTTCATACGCTTGAGCTCAACCACTCTCACTGGCAGAGCTGTGATAAAAACAAAACACTATTGGATGTTTTTTTGCGAAGGAACGGGGCTACTCTATGTCCTTCCCTGTCATCATGTATCAGGTGAAATTGCGTCACATATCGAATAAAAATGCTAACTTTATTACTAAACCTAAGCAATGCAACATTGTTTAATCGTTTGATTAGCGTTTTATTAATCCAAATATAGACATTCTCACCTCCGTCCTCTCTGCTGCCGTGTCTCTCAGCAGAAGTGGCCGCATGCAGGAGAGCAGAGCGGTGTTGACCAGAGTGATGATGATGGTGGTGATGGTGATGATGGTGCTGAGAAGGGCGAGGAAGATAAGGAGGGTTCTCCGTCCGGTGCGAGGAGGCTTCGTCCCGGGTGGAGGACGCCATCTGGATAAAGACGTCCGGTGGAGAACCCAGAACCAGCCCTGCTGCCTGGAAGGGAGCTGAAGACACGTTTCCAGCAGAGACGCCCACCAGACCAGAGAAGAGCTGCTGGGGAGACGTGGGAGAGTCTGGCTTCAGGCAGTCAAACACTCCTCCTTCATCAAGACTGCTCTCTGAACCCAAAGTCTGACTCCTGTTCCTGTAAAAAACAACACAACAGAGACAGGCTGAGCTTGTTCTACCAGACCTAAAGCATTGATTTAAACGTAATTTCCATATATTCAGTAACCGTTCCTGAAGATGTGTCTTAACTAGCGAGGGTGGTTGACTAGGGTAGGTTCAGTACAAACGCTTCTGACCAAATAATTCAATAAATATTATAAAATTCTAAACATGTAAAGAATAAATGAGCTAAAAATCCAACCTTTCTGGTGGCATGCCCTCAGTATTGCTGCTGTGGCGTCTCTGCATGGCACCCGCTTTATCACCAGGAACTCCAAAACTGGGCAGAAAAAAAAATAGATTCATATTTATAAATTTAATCCAAACAAAATACACTTACATAAAGTAAAAATACAAAGGACACTGTATGACAGAACAAAAGAACTGTTTAGATGAGGACGCTGTAGACATAACATGGAGAGAAAAAAAAGAAAAAACATTTTTTTTCATAAAACAAAAAGTTCATAATGACTTCATTTCACTAAGGAAACACAAAAGAACAAACTTTACCAGTTAACACAATTAGCAACTTTCTTCCAGGAGCGTTCATACTCCATGAACCAGGGGTGCCCAAACTTTTTTTGTATAAAGAACCAAAAACCCAATATCATTGAGAGCCGTGGGCTGAAGGTAAATATACCAAATAGGGATGCTCATATTAACCGATTAACCGTTAACTGAAAGGGTGCATTTTTAACCGATTAATGGTATCAGTCGAATGATTAACAAATTTTTATTATATATTTTTTTAAGTTTGGTTGCATCAGGGGCCAATCACAGCGAACACACTTTTTGCGTTGATAGGGGCATCTTTTGAATGGTGTACTAACGGCCGTGAGTGTTTTGCTGGGCCCTGCACACTTCACTTTTTTGCCGTTGTACGCTGTGTGCTCGCTAGGCATGGGACGATAACCGTTTTCAAGGTATACCACGGTTTGGAAAAGTCAAGGTTATCATACCGTCAAAATTTTCTCTAGTACCGTTTCTAAGGTATGTGTAAGATTTTTTTGTTTACATTTTTTTTTAACAACGGCATCTCCAGCAGAAAAGATATCCAAAGATGCCATTTTAAATTGTAAATAAATCTGTGTTTTTGAAACTAATGAAGTCAGCAGAAGTCAATGATTCATTTTCATTATTTAGCCTGGTACGTTTACTGCTCCAAAATATTATAAATGTTTCTCAAAATAAAATATATTGTGTTTAAGGGGGAAAAAACTTTTAGTTTTTTACCCAGACATTTAAAAAGAATATATTTTAGAGCAGTAATCACAATACCGTGATACCGTGAAACCGTGATATTTTTATCCAAGGTTATCATACCGTCAGAATCTTTTACCGGCCCATGCCTAGTGCTCGCAGTTGAAATAAAGTAAACTCGGAGTGGAAAAAGCATACGTCAATCACGTCTCTTTCATTTTTCAATCAAATGAAAGCAGAGGCAGGGTTTCCATTGATTAAAAGTATATTTTCCGTGGAGTGATCGATTTGAGGTAGTCTGCTATTTTTATTTGACGGAAGAAAAGACATGATTGGACAAAGCATATGCAGGTTCTTAAAAAGGATTCAGTCAGTGTTTTCGTTCTGTAATCTAAACTTGTCATTTAAGTAAAAAAATATCTATGGCAGAACTATTTATTTTATTCTTTTTATTTAGTTTATTCAGTTTTTCTATGCTGTTGGAAACACTGCAGGTGCTTGAAGATGTGCTGTTGTTCTGATGTTCTTTTTACGGTTGTAAACATGTTAAAATAAATCAGTATTTTAAAATGCAATATTTAATGTGTCAGATGCAAAATAGACACGCCAATTATTTATTTTATTAAATAATAATTTTATATTATTCTGACCAGTTAACCGTTAATATTCGGTTAACGAGTGGCAGATGTCGGATGGCAAAATTAACCGAAATGAGCATCCCTTAAAGTTGCCATGGGTAATTTCCTAATTTATTAGAAAAACATTACTTTAATTTGTATTAACTAATGCAGTATAACTTTTAAAATGATAACTTACTGCAATAAAAGCATAAACAATCACATTTATAACAAGGTGGAGTTCAACTCTGAACACACTAGTCAAGCAGAATCTGCCTTTGCCATGATTAGTCCTCTATCCGTCAGGTGACATTATGTACATTTAAAAGTACATCTAATTAATTCACAACATTTAATTGAAACATTTAATTTCAATTAGCTTTTAACAATAAAACAGAGAAACAAAAGGTTACATTAGATTTGAAATGACAATCTCTAAACCATCGCCATCATTCTTTCACTTTTCTCAGATGGGACGGTGGGCCAAATAAAATGTTACCATGGGCCAACTTTGGCCCGCAGGCCCTAGTTTGGGCATCTCTGCCATAAACAAACAAACAAACAAACAAACAAACAAACAAACAGACAAATTACATTATATTTTTAGTCTTTTGAGACCAATGATATCCCTAAGTAAGGAACCAACTGAAACTGTAAATATTGAATTAAAGGCAACAAATTAAAATATTAATTAATAAATTAAAAGCAACTACAAACAAGTGTGTAAATGCTGAAAGAAATGTAATTACTGATTGAAAGGAAAGGAAATCTATCATGTAAAAATGTACGTGTATAAAACATGTATGCAAATATTTAGTCAGAAAGGCAGATAATGTTATATGGACAAGTGAATAGATGGACAAAGATTAAAAGACGTAAACTGAACTGAGCGAGCAGGCAGGCAGGCAGGCGGATGGATGGATGGATAGATAGACAGATAGATGGATGGATGGATGGATGGATGGATAGATAGACGGATGGATGGATGGATGGATGATGGATGGATGGATGGATGGATGAAAAGACGGATTTTACTCAGGTAACAAATGTAACATATCTATTTAATAAAAGACGTATTTATCTATGCGGTTATTATTTGATGACAGCGGTGTAGTAGTAATAACTATAGTATTTTACTATATTGTTTACTATTAGTAAATTAATATTTCCACAATTTTGTAACAAGTCATGAATAAATCTTTCATTGATGAATACGGTTCGGTTTAAATGGCGACCAGATGTTCTAGAAACGTAAAGAATGCTCTTACCTTAAAATAAAGGCAACACATTGAATGTTGAGTTGAATGGTAATTATTAAATTAAAAAGTAACTACAAACAAGTGTGTAAATGGTGAAAGAAATTTCATTACTGACTGAAAAGAAAACTATAATGTAATATAAAAATGCACGTGCATAAAACATGTATGCAAATATATAGGCAGAAAGGCAGATATATGGGTAAGTAAATAGATGAACAAAGATTAAAAAAGTAAACTGGACAGACAGACAGACAGACAGACAGACAGATAGCTAGCTAGCTAGATGGACAAAACGATAGATAGATAGATAGATAGATCGATAGATGGATGGACGGACGGACGGACGGACGGACGGACGGACGGACGGACGGACGGACAGACAGACAGACAGACAGACAGACAGACAGACAGACAGACAGATAGATAGATAGATAGATGTTACTCAGGTAACAAGTGTAACATCTATTTAATAAAAGACGTATTTATCTATGCTTAGTATTGATGACAGCGGTGTAGTAGTAATAACTATAGTACTTTACTATATTGTTTACTATTAGTAAATTAATATTTCCACAATTTTGTAACAAGTCATGAATGAATCTTTCATTGATGAATACGGTTCGGATTAAATGGCGACCAAATGTTCTAGACACGAGCAGAATGATCTTACCTTCATCGTGGCTTTCAACGGACACGCACAAACGACTATCTAATCGCTTTTAAATGTGATGTTTTATTAACAAACGCAAGAAACATGAAAGCATCAGTCAGCGTCTGCAGAGCGGACGTGAACCGCTTTGTTTCCGGAAGTACCCACGAAGACCAGCCAATCATAGCGCGGCGTTGCTCCGCATTTCCGCACGGAGAGGGCTGTTGTTGTGCAGCTTGATTTCTGGTAGTCATATTTAAACAAATTGAATTACGAACTCGACAGATAATCGCATCACACTCCTGTATTTGTGAAGATCCATTCGGTTTATCTGATTAATAAATAAACGACGTGCATGCTTCGATCGCTCCGGTAACGTTAGCTGGCTTTGTTTGTTTTGAATCTGCAACTGTCAGAATGATTCGCATCAGTGCTAAAGTCTCCATCCAGAATATTTAACGCATAAAATGGGTTAAATGTTTCTAAAACTCGCTGTTTGTCCAACTAACGACGGCAATCGGTGACGACAGGCGGCCTGTGTCGGATAACAGTGTCATACAACACGATTTCACACATTAAAACGCCCGATCTGACAGTGAGGGTTTGCGATGCCAAAGATGCTGTGTTAATTCAATCAGCTGGATCTCTCTGTGTGAGATCGCCGATTATTTAGATCTCCATCACATCTGACGTTACCTGGACCTGGTGCACATCCAGAAGAACGCCTCCATGGTTTTGCGCCGGCTCCTGCGCAAGCGTTGGGTCCTGGGGGTCGTGTTCGGATTGTCGCTCATCTACTTTCTCAGCAGCACCCTCAAACAGGTGACTAGTGTATGAAGAACAGCTCATTTCTGATGCTGCTGTACTGATGCCTCTCCACTAGAGAGGAAAAAATATATTAAAATAATTTAAAAATAATATATATTTAAAAAAATGCATGAATAAAATATCAAATATATGAAGAGTTCAGATGCAAAAGCCTCTAAGTGCCATCTGAAATTTTATTTTAAAATGAGCATTTTTCCTCAGGCTCCTGTCTCACGATAGGTTAATTTCACATTCATGACAAAGAATAGTTTATTTACATCGCCTTTAATGTGAAATAACTGAACATAAATATTGGAGCCTGAGAGAAATGCTAATTTTAGACAAATTTCAGATGGCTCTTAGAGGTTTTTTGCATCTCAGCTCTTCATATACTATAGTCATAATTACTAGACCTACTGTGAAATTTCAAGGTCCCTATCATACACCCAGCGCAATAAAGCGCAAGACGTGTTTTGTTGCTATTTTCAGACCAGTGCAAACCTAATTTTCTTGTTTTGCACCACGTTAAGTTGCAAATCCATTTGCACCACTTTGTGAACTCTTTGTGGGTGTGCCGGTCTAGAAAGGAGGTGTGTTATGGCACATTGTTGGCTTTTTCAGTTTATTCATGACAATTTGCTTTTGTATAATGATATTATTAGCAGCAGTATTATCCATCATATGCATATTTATACTTGTTTTAATAAAAAAAACAAGCTTAGATTTGTCCACTTGTCAGGTTTGGGACCATATGGGGCATAGGACATTTGGGCATTTGGATATAACTCAGTTTTTTTCATTATTTTCACTTCATTATTATTGTTGTTCATTTATTTGTTTGCTGAAAATTAGGACTGAATTTAGAAATAGCTTTGAACAAATCTTTGCGTTTAACAAATGAAATTAAATATGTAGGCTAATGGATGTCTTCTGTGGAGTGCATACAACACCGTTTCCTTATTCACAAAAGTAAAGGAGTAAAGTAAAGTAAAGAGGCCGAATGGAGGAGGCTCGTTCTTTATCCTCACGCTGCAGATGGTCTGTTTAACTGTTTTCTCGCTAGTGAAGTGTTCAGTTTTTCCACTTACACAGTCCGCCATATAAAGAGCAAATGCTCCATGGTGCAACACAACTGACTCTTAAAGGGAATGGGAGATAAGACTGTTTGGTTTAATGCACGTTATGCTCAAAACACACCCAGAACTCTTTAAGAGAATAAGCACAACCCTGTTAGATCATGCGCCGCGCCGCAAAGCGTATCTTTTCATCCTTAAAATAGCAAAAGTGGATTAGGACACGCCCTTAATGCTTTTGCACCACGAGCTTCAGACTTTGCGCCTAGATCATCAAAATAGAGCCCCAAGTGATGCTTATCGGAGAGATTTGTTTAACACAGTTTTAAACATAATAGTTTTATTTACTAATTTATAATAACTAATTTATTTCGTCTTTGCCGTGAAGGCAGTATTTTGCTACTTATTTTGCAAGGTACTATTGTTCAGCCTAAAGTGCAATTTAAAGGCTTAACTAAGTTAATTAGGCAAGTCATTGTAAAAAATTGGTTTGTTCTGTAGCCAATCGGAAAAATATATATACAATGTTCAGCATATACAAGTACACCCCTTAAAAATGTATCTTTTAAATTCATATTTTTAATAGGAAGCTATACAATATTTTATTTGTGCATATACATTAGATTAGTCAGTACTAAAGCCAAAACTGGAGCTTACCTAACAAAATAACTTACGATAACGGTCCAAAAACAATACACCCAAATTTATATGTTATAGAAAAATATTAAATACAAATTTAAAAAAGAGGAAAAATCAAGAAAAACAAAAACATTGAAACATTTAGTTGAAATTTTGTAGGTTGTAATTTATTTATTTATTTTTTGCAATATTTTGCTTGAATTTAATTCTATTATCTTTTAATTTCTAAATATGTTTAGTGACTAAAATATTATTTCTATAAATATATCTGTTTAATAAATCTGTTTTGTTTAAATGCACCAAAATACATTGCCTATATTCACTGAGAAATGAATAAAAAATATTCATTTTCAAAATGGGGTGTACTCCGTTATGCTGAGCACTGTGTGAGGGGCTTAAATTGATCTTTAAAAAAATTAACAGCTGCTTTTATTCAAGCCAACCTAAAAGCAACAAGACTTTCTCCAGAAGAAAAAAATATTATAGGAAATACTGTGAAATAGGGCTGCATGATATTAGAAAAAATACTGACATTGCGGTATTTTATTTGCGATCTTGAGTAAACTTTCACCAGATGAAATGAATAGCTCTATTGAAAAAGAATTCCCCATATTAGATAGTTTGAAATGATTTTGTAGAAATATAATTAATAAAAAAATTATATAATAAGCCACATAAAATATAATAAATCAATCAAAAGCATTGATAAATACAGCAAGTAGAGCAAAGATATAAATTAATAGCATTTTATGGTTTTCTTGGTAAACTGTATAATCAGATGTAAAAATGTAATGTATTCCTGTGATGACAGTTCCAAATACAGGCTTAACTTATTTTTCTTCCCAAAACGCAGGCAATATAATGAAAACATAATTGAACTGTGAAATGGTCACTCGTTATGGACTTTTCCCAGATTGACACTTAAATGACTAATACAGAATATTAGAATATCTCAAATAGAGTCCTAATCAGACTGATGCCAGCATATAAAAATAAACACTAACTAATTCCAATATGTCAACTCCAATATGAGTCAACTAATTAGGTCCAATATGCGTGTACAGGAGGAGCGAACGATCCGTGATCGGACTCTACTGGAGGCGAGGGACTCCGACCACCACATCCAGTGGAAGGTCAAGTTCATCCTGGGCAACAGTAGCCGGCAGATCTCACAGTGCAGAAACTCTATTCAGGGAAAGAGTCTTCTCACTGATGAGCTGGGTAAGTGATAAAGACATCTACTCAGAAAAAAAAGGTGTTAAATATGCATTCAAATCAGCATTAAAAAAAGTTGTGAGTCTGTTCACTGTGTTGTAAATCCAAGTGCAATATTTACTCAAAAAATAAAAACGTAGGGCAAAACTTGATATTGTCTAATGATAACTAATTAAATGGTTAGGTCAGTAGTTTCATTTTTTTTTACATTTACAGTTTTGCAATGGCAAAACAGTGGTATAGGTGTCTCATATTATCATATAATACAGCCATACATTTTCCTTTGGCTTAGTCCCTTATTTATCAGGGGTCGCCACAGCGGAATGAACCACCAACTATTCCAGCATATGTTTTATGCAGCGGATGCCCTTTCAGCCACAACCCAGTACTGGGAAACACCCATACACTTTCACATTCACTCAGTCACTCATACACTGGCCAATTTAGTTTATTCAATTAACCTATAGTGCATGTCTTTGGACTGTGGGGGAAACAGGGGCACCCAGAGAAACCCATGCAAACATGGAGAGAACATGCAAACTCCACACAGAAATGCTTGAATTTTGACTGTCTAGAAATTAATAAAAATTTCTCAAAAAAAATTCTCTCATTATTCTGGCATGTAGCAAATGTAAATGATTTAGGTAATCCTAACGGACCTGAAAAAGTAAACATTTAGTCTGATTTAACACCAGACATTTAAAAAAAAAAGGGTTATGTTCCTTTTTTAAGAGTGTATGTAAACTTCTGGTTTTAACTGTATTAGGTTAATGTTATGCTGCGGTCAGACTTGAGTTTGAGCTTGCGGAATTTTGGCGTATGGCGCTGTGAAAAGAGGCGGGATTAAACAAGATAATTAGACATTAAAAAATGCGAGCGTTTGGTCCATGTTTTAAATTTCTGTCCAGGGAGGTCATGTTTTGATCCTTGATTGGTCTCACGCAGTCAAGTGATGCGATTTCGCAGGTCAGAGTTCACCAAGCTTGAACTTGTCAACGCACAAACTTGCATTTCTGGTCTGCCGCATTCACATGCGTATGAATGGAAGTCTATGAGAAGCAAAGTGCAATGTGACTGCAGCTTTATTATTAATAACAGGGACCCCTGCATGGGGTCAACAGCCAACACGTTGAGAACCACTTTTTGGCTTGCTTTTGGTAGATCTCATGTGATTGACACGTTGATCCCGCCATATTTGAAAAGAGAAGGGGTTAGTTGTTTTAATGAAAGATTACAAAGGCACAAGCATTTATTAAATAATGATATGATGTAATTTATATTAAATAATGCAATACATATTCTGCAGGAACTGATTTCATAGTTAGTAAGATGATTCAATCGAAACGGCTCATTCATTTAGAAACCAACCAAACAAGGGAATGAATCATTGAACCATTTCTAGAGTGGGAACTCTGAGATTTACATCACACAAACAGACATTATTGTGTTGCAAATGTAACTGAGTCAGTATTTATTTCTTGTTTGTTGAACTATTGTACAAATATAACATTGCGTTTGCAGTCTTGCACACATGCTGATATAACTTAACTGTGTGCTATTATTAAGTATTACATATTCTATAATTAAATATAAGAAAAGAAAAAATAGTTTTGCTTTTAAAACTTATATTATAGGTTCATTCTGAATGCATTCTAATATGTTCCATCTAAGGTTGCAAAGGGGCGGATAAAACTTCATCTCAGAAACTTTGGAAATATTCCTAGTCGGAAACTTTACTGGCATTAATTCCCATATTCATTCATTCATTCATTTTCGTTTCGGCTTAGTCCCTTTATTAATCCGGGGTCGCCACAGCGGAATGAACTGCCAACTTATCCAGCACGTTTTTTACGCAGCGGATGCCCTTCCAGCCGCAACCCACTTCTGGGAAACATCCACACACACTCATTCACACTCAAACATCTACGGACAATTTAGCTTACCCAATTCACCTGTAGCACATGTCTTTGGACTGTGGGGGAAACCGGAGCACCTGGAGCAAACCCACGCGAACGCAGGGAGAACATGCAAACTCCACACAGAAACGCCAACTGACCCAGCCGAGGCTCGAACCAGCGACCTTCTTGCTGCGAGGCGACAGCACTACCTACTGCGCCACTGCGTCAACATAAAAATGTATGTCAATGGACAAACCAGCAGGCTGAGCACATTGTAAAACATTTGAAATGTTGTTTGGTCATTCTAAAATGCCTTAACCGTTTCAGTATCAGTGTTATTATATTATTAATGACCTCCAGAATTTAAGAAAGTCTGTGCCCCGCATCTCACGTCTTCAAACAGCTTTATGCAGCTTCTCCTACCCGCAGCAAATTCCATTTTTACTGTTGATATCTGGCGCCAGTTAATCAGGAAGAGGCGATTTTGTTCTCTTTGACTCGCTGGATGGAAACGCTGCTTTATTCGTACGTCTTTTATGCGATATTTCAGTTTTGCGCATAAATTTAATTAGCATCTTTGGATAAACACAGCAAGTGGTTTGTTTGTTTTATTCCTGATAATCAGGACACAACGATTCTCTAACCAAAACATGCTTTAATGTGCGACTCCTTTTTTTATACACTTTCTTTCTCCTCAGGTTACGTGTGCGAACGGAAGGATTTACTGGTGAATGGATGCTGTAATGTTAATGCTCCCAGCTCGAGCCAGTATGTTTGTAAAAGCTGTCTGGCCAATGGCTGCTGTAGTATCTACGAATACTGCGTTTCCTGCTGCCTCCAACCAGACAAGGTACTATAGACAACTTTTTTTACTTCATAAACAGTCCAGCAAATTGGATGACTATCGTTTTACTAGAATCAGGATCCAAAAGTCTTTTCATTCATTTAATATGTAGTAATAATGAACATGCTAAATAGTATATTTTGGGAACTTCAAAGTACTACAGTGAATAAATATTTATTATTTAAATGAACCTTCCAGTTGTATTTGCAGTGGTGTTCATAGTGGTGTTTAATTGGTTAGCTTAATAGTTCACACATTAACATTTTCCTATGCTAATCTGGCCTACAACATGCTAAAATTTTAATTAAAAAAAATTTCACAATTTATAGGGCTATTATACTTTTAAAATGTACAATAAGGCTCCAATAGTTAACATTAGTTAATTGAAATAAACTTGCAGTGAAAACTACAAAAGCTTTTACTAATCTTAGGTGATGCTCATTTCTTAAAGGGTCACGAAACACCAAAACACATTTTTGAGCTGTTTACAGTCATATATATATATATGTGTCCCACGCTGCTATAAACACTATTAGGACACATATATTGCACTAAAAAGTGAAAATTGGTTGTTTTTGCGTTATTTTGAGCAAATTCGTTCTTCCGGTTTGAAACGAATTTTTGAAGCTACGTCATGGCCATGAGATACTTAGGTGTAAATCCAGCCTGGAGAGTGGCTCTCTGTCTTTTCACGGACATTCTGACGTATCTGAGTGTGCTGCATTAATTCATGAGAAAGATGTGCTTCAAACCAATAAGCGCGCTCTATTGTGTATGACGTGAAACTTCATTAATATGCATGATAGCTCCGGAGACTGTTTACAGCATTCAGACGGCAGAGAGACGCCACGTTGTGTTGCCAAAACAAGTGAAAGAACAAGAATTTGGAGACACGGGTCGTCTGTGTTGCGTTTATTATTGTGCTTCAACGAAGGTTTTGTTTTCATTTTCCCTCTATGAGAGAGCTGCTGGACTCACGTGTGGATTACAGTGCACGCGACAGAAACGCGTTTGTAAGGAACATTTTTACCCGAGAGCTTTTCGCATCTGGAAATGGTGAAATCCGGATTTGCCGCCCGTCTCCTTTTAATAAAAAGACACAGCTCCAGTTTGGTAAGTGTGTGTGAGAGCAGTGCCCTTTGTTTTACCCAGATTGCAAAGTTAGTTCGTGGTTAGCAGAGCTCTTTCAGTTTTTAAAGACATACCATAGTCAAAATGATTTAGTTACTAAGTTTACAGTATGTTAATATCACTGCAATATTATAGTACAATATTATAGACTGAAAGATCCGCTGTAAATGCTGCTCTCCGAGTATAAACATGTAAACACAAACTTGTCCCGTCGTGCAGGATTTTCGCTCCATTTTGTGACAGGATAGTCTATACACACACGGCTTTCTGACGCTACCTACCGAGTACATAAGGGTGCTTTCACACCTGCCTTATTTAGTTCGGTTGAATCGCACTAGAGTTCGTTTTCCCTCTTGGTGCGGTTCGTTTGGGCAGGTGAGAACGTAGCAATCGCACTCGGGTGCGCACCAAAAGCGGACCAAAAAAGCGTACCGAGACCTGCTTGAAGAGGTGGTCTCGGTACGCTTTCAAACGAACCCTGGAGCGGTTCGTTTGTGGTGAGAACGTGATCCAAACTAAAACGGACCCAACCGCAATAAGTACTGCGCCTTTTGGACTAAACCAGCTGCCGTAGTCGGATGCGCTGTCTATCTTATGGGGTTTGGAGGAAAAATATTTGTTGACAGCGCTTTACCAACAGTTTTAAACAGAGAGATAGAGAGAAAGAAAGAAAGAAACATTACCTGATGGATCGTTGGTAATATTTCCGGAAGATGACCATGTCGCAGTTTAGCTAAATTAATTCACGCCTTCTCCTAATGCCTTGGCCGTTGCAATGCATCAAAACATTGTTTTCCAGCCGCAGCCGCGCTTCATTCTCGAAATGTATAGTTTGTCTAAAGTGATGTATACAAACTACATAGTATACTATGACCAGGGATACTGCGTCAGCCAGCGCAGCGACATTGTGTGTCTGCCGGTTTGTTTATTTGCGGTAGTTCCACGTGAATTCTGACCAATTGAAAAGCAGTTCAGGAAATACGTTCAATAACATCTGGCCAGTGAGTGATGTAGATTTTGTCACATGACTGCATTTTGGTTCGTTTCAACTGGTTCGGACCAAAGCAATCAGTGTGGTGTGAAAGGGACCCAAAACGGCAGAAAACTGCTACAATGTATCATTTGTTGCCCTTGGTCCGGACCAAATGAACCGAACCACATATGTGAAAGCACCCTAAGTTACAGAGAAATGCGGAGGATTTTTTTTCTCTCATTCGCCGTGCGGTATCAAATCAGCCTCTGTATGTTTGTTTTGCCTGTGAAACTTGGGCGCGTGCCCAAATGAAAACTCCCTTTTATGCAAATCCTACCCTCTTTCCCTCCCCCGACACTCCCACACTCCCAGAGCTGGACACGCCACACTTTCCTGACTTTTTTCAAAACAGAGGTGTGAAAACACCCTGCTGAGACAGGGGGTTTCGTGGCCCTTTAATGCCTAATAACGCGTTGAAAAAGTCGTAATCTGATTACAAATCTTAATCAGTATTCTTTAACGAATATTAAGCATAGTAACTACACTCACCGGCCACTTGATTTTAGTGACTTTGAATGTGGCATGGTTGTTGGTGCCAGACGGGCTGATCTGAGTATTTCAGAAACTGCTGATCTACTGGGATTTTCACGCACAACCATCTCTAGGGTTTACAGAGAATGGTCCAAAAAAGAGAAAATATCCAGCGGCAGTTCTGTGGGCGCAAATGCCTTGTTGAGGTCAGAGGAGAATGGCCAGACTGGTTCCAGCTGATAGAAAGGCAACAGTAACTCAAATAATCCTTCGTTACAATCGAGGTATGCAGAAATCTCTGAACGCACAACATGTCCAACCTTGAGGTGGATGGGCTACAGCAGCAGAAGACCACACTGAGTGCCACTCCTGTCAGCTAAGAATAGGAAACTGCAGCTACAGTTTGCCTCAGAACCCAGTACTAGTAAGGTGTACGTAATAAAGTGGCCGGTGACTGTATAATAAACCAGTGGTTTTTTTCACTGTTGAGTTGAATCCATTAACTAACATTTACTAATTACATTTTATTGTAAAATGTTACCTATTGTACTTTATTTTCCTTTTTGAATTTAATTTGGTTGATGCATTTGTTTACATTGAACATATATAAAAAATAAAGCAATACATAGTATTTTTTAGTTATTATTCCTGTTAAAGTAGCCTATTTTGCAGCGTTGGTCAAAACTGTGATAAAAGCTTCAGCAATTAATTGGAACAAGACAATTTGAGCTTATCCAAAAGTAATTTAACATGTTGGGTGAAGTGTACATTAACTTTGTATTTTTTTCTGCACATTTTGATTTGTAAATTAGCTGCTTTTGTCTGCCAAAATAATGCAATTCAGTTGAGTTAACTAATTTGGGGTCTGTGACAGTTCCTATGAAAGTGGAACTATTTACTATTTTTCCATCTTATACTTGTGTTAAAGAGCATACGTCACTCATTAGGTCACTTGCAGTGTCATATAGTAGTATCTTTTGTAAACGGCACTTCAAAAATGTGGACTCACTGTGGTTTGTATTTTCCGTTTTGTGAGCATAACTGCAGAAATGTGTTGCAACTTCTGGAGTTGCAAAAATGAAAAAGTTTGGTTCCATTGCTAAACTTTTCCTGACCTGATGACTCTATGACTCTTCTATATATACAGTCAAGCCAAAGTTATTCATACCCCAGGCAAATTCTCACTAAGTAAAATGTAAATAACACATGTAAATAGGGCTGGGTGATTTTTTCGATTAATTCGAATTTACGTTTTAAGACGATAAAATTTTTTATAAAATCGAGGTATCGCGATTTTTTAAATAAAAATATTAAAGCAGCTTTTTCACTATCGTGCCAAACCGTTCTAAACTGTTAGACAATCGTGCTGAATTGTGCTGACAGATTCTGTGTGTTGATGTCGCGGCTCTGTTGATGAGCTAACACAGCTGGCTCAGCGCAAGCGCGCCAGCCCATTGACGCGAGGTGCGCGCGCAGTCAGCAGAGGCTCGTGATGCGGCGCCAGGCGAAAGTATAAATCCAGCTTTAACACACTCAGGGCCGGCGCGTCCATAGAGGCGACCTAGGCGGCTGCCTTGGGCGGCAGAATAGGGAGCGAGAACCCCCCGGTCCTCACTTTCATCCGTGACACCCACCCCCTCCCGGTCCTCACTTTCATCCGCAAACCGGTAAGTTTCTATTTCACTTTCGGGTTGAGGGCGTTCGCCTAGAGCGCCAGTTCAGCTTGCTCCGGCCCTGATTACACTATATACATTACACAAAATAATAAAATAGGCTAAAAGTTTTATTCGTGGCTAGAGCTTAATTAATTTGATTGACATACAGGCAATGAGACCTTTACTTCACCTGACTGAGCGTGAGTTTATTGCATGCTGCGCTGTATTCGGTAGCACTTATCGCTCTGATCTGGGTAAGAACTTTACCAGCGACTACATGCACTGCTGAAAGCCTTTTTTTCCTGCTGCGCATCGAATCAACAACAACATATATCCATGGAACACGAACTTGTAGACTCTTTGAACAATGAGGAAATAACTGCACCTAATTCAAATCCCAGACGTCTGGTTTTGTATTTTATACCCGCGCACCACCTGTAGGATGGTTACAGCGTGTTGTGAATGTCGGCTGTCACTGCAGAAAGTCAAATCTTTCTTTAATTTGGACTTTTGCTTAAAAGCTTTACGGAGTGGCACAGTAGCTGTCCAAGGTACTGTAGCTATGAATTAAATCATAACCCATATATGCACCAATAAACAAGTAAAATGAATGAATAAATAAAATAAATATGGATTCTTAAATGTCGGTATTGTTTTTACTCCAAAAAAATATCAATACGTTTTGACAAATGTTTTATAAAAATAAATTGAGCAATTTTCAACATTTCAGCTATTATACAGCTGTTATACGATTCAGTTAAATATAAGATAGACATTTAAATATAGATAGATATGTAACAGGTTTCTGTGGGGTTTTTTGTTGTTCACGGTGACCTTTAATATATACTGGGTGGTGTAGCTACGCACAAATATTTTCTAAAACGTCAAGCAGGAGTTTGTCTATAGGAATGTAATAGGCTACACCTTGTTGACCAATTTATGTATGTATGGCCATTAAAAATACATGTTCCTTAACCTAATGGTTTTTCAAGTTACTTATAAAGAGATTGTTACTTCAGTCATGTTGTTGTATTGTTTTAAGTTGACTATAGTTACACAGTAAAAAAAAAAATAAAAAAATTCGAAATCGTGAATCGGTCAAACTTTATGAAAAAATCTAGATTTTTTTTTTTGCCATATCGCTCAGCCCTAATATACACACAAATATAGACACACATACATATTCATTCATTCATTTTTGGCTTAGTCCCTTTATTAATCTGGGGTCGCTACAGCGGAATGAATCGGCAACTTATCCAGCATATGTTTTACGCAGCGGATGCCCTTCCAGCTGCAACCCATCACTGGGAAACACCCATACACACTCATTCACACATACACTACGGACAATTTTAGCTTACCCAATTCACCTGTATCACATGTCTTTCCACTGTTTTGTGGGGGAAACCGGAGCACCTGGAGGAAACCTACACAAACGCGGGGAGAACATGCAAACTCCACACAGAAATGCCAACTGACCCAGCCGAGGCTCGAACCAGCGACACATACATACATACATACATACATACATACATACATACATATATATACTGTATATATATATATATATATATATATATATATATACATATATATACTGTATATATATATATATATATATATATATATATATATATATATATATATATATATATAAAATTTTCAAAAGCTAGATTTAAAAATTTGGTTGCAGTTGAAATCATGTAAATCTGTAAAAAAAAAACATTCTGTGATGGTAAATACATCTAGAAATGAATCCTGTTTTTTATTTAGCAAAAAAAAAGCGAGTTGTTGATCACCAGATATGTGTCACTTAACCGGAATGCAAAATCAGGCCACTGTTGTTGGAAACTCCCCTTTGAACTCTCCTGCTCTCTTCCCATCAGCAACCTCTTTTGGAGCGTTTTCTAAACCGAGCTGCAGAAGGCTTTCAAAACCTCTTCACAGCAGTGGAAGATCACTTTGAGTTGTGTCTTGCCAAGTGTCGTACTTCTTCACAGGTGAGTGTCGCACACTTTAAAGCAGCGTTTAAAGTTAATGTATCTGCATAAGCGCAAAAGTGAACACAGCAAAAAACAGCATACAAGACCTAATTTTGGCTGCTGGTTTGCATTCATGACATGTCATTTACTGTAATGGCATGCACGTTGCACTTCGAGGCAACTCTGGCTGAGCCAACATCTTGTGCAAACATGTTTAAAAGTATAAAATAGCTTCTTATTTTTTTCAAAATAATTATTATTTTGAAACATTGTCATACATATTAAGATAAAGGTTTACATTTTTTTTTTAAACCCAATAGTTTAACAAAATATACAATAATAATAATATATAAATGCATCAAAAAAAAAAACTATACATTGAAAGAAAAAAATAAACAAATAATAAAAATACAGCAATAAAATACTTGTCTATATACTTTCGATGTCTACCAATTCAACAAAAGAGTCACCGTCTAGACTCTACAATGCACATTTCAATGCACATTTTCCAAAAATATATGAAAATAAAACAAAATATATGATTTTTTTAAAATGTAATCGTTTCTTAGGGAAGGCAAGACGTCTTCTTTTTCTTCTTTTTCCCAAAAACATGCAATTACATGTTAAGCTTCCAGCAAACATCGAATTAACAACAATATTTCATGCTTGGTCACTTCAAAGTTCACTGAACAAATATGCAATATATATAAATTGGCATAAAAAGGAATGACTTTAACAATTTGACTGACATGAACCGATCATAAGTGTTCGTTTACAACTTTACAAGCAGAGGAAGATTCACATGCATGCTCCAGGTTATAGATCTGCATCGCTACAACACTTGAGCAATGTTTCCAAACTGCATTGTCATTTTTCTTACCATTTTTCTCTGTCTATTATTTTTTGTAAAGCTGTTTCTGACCATTACATGTATGCAACATTCTTAACTCATTCTCTTAGGTATGGCGAGATCTCATATATAGAGGCAAAGTATGCAATGGAAAAGTTATATAAAGCTTGAAGCACCAGAATCGGTACTTGGTATCGGCCGCAAAAATCCTGATCGGGTCATCCCTAGTATTTAGGTACAGAAATTGAGTAATTACAATGCAAATTAATTAGGGTTGCCTTGTTTCTAGTCTAAATATTAAAAATATAGATTTTTTTTTAAGTTCAGAAATAAGTCAAAATTTGGTGAGATTTTCCTTAAAATAATTGCGTTTTAGGTTTGAAATGCAGATACAAAACAATTCTAAGAAACACATTTTTTGTAAATGTAAATTAACACTTTATCATCTTCAACAAAATAATAAATAATTAAATGCAATTAATTTTTGTTACGTCTCCAAAAGTCATAATTTCTTGTGCCCAAATGTTTTAAATTCTCTTGAAATGCTCCGTCACAGGCCTTAAAATCACATGAAAATGATAAACCTTTACTTTATTATGGTTAATCTTAGCAGTGACTCTAAAAATCCTGTGTTTTGTGGCTACAACTACTGTATAATCTAGACTTAACATTGTAAATTCTGCGATGTGACTATTGCGGATGCGCACATTGCAATATCGATGCTGAAGCGATATACAGTATTGTGCAGCCCTAATATACACTGTAAAAAAATGCTGGGTTTCGCACAATTTCTTCATGTTGTCCCAACACAAATCAATTAAGTTAACTTAATAGTTTTTAAAATTTAAGTGGATTGAACATAAAACAATTAAGTAGTCCACAAAAAAAACTTAAGAATTGTGTTGCTTCAACTCATTTATACAAGTAGTTTAAATAAGCACCTAAAGTACTTATTTAAGTGTGCTATTATTGTGATAACAATAATTTAAAAATAATATTGTGCAGCCCTATTCCATACCAGAATTCATGACCAAATAACAGATTGTTGAGCTAATCAATTTCAGCTGTTCACCATGTCATATTTTACCAGGCAGAACTAAATCACACTTGCTCTTCTCTTGTTTCAGAGCGTCCAACATGAAAACACCTACAGGAACCCACAGGCAAAGTACTGCTATGGTGAAAGCCCACCAGAACTGCTGCCAATATGACGCCAGCAAAGTGACTTCGAATAATAAAAGGAGACTTCTTGCGGTTCTTCTCAGGGGTCCCGATGGGCCAAAATGAACAATATTCGGAGTGGTGCACAATCATAACGACTTGAAAGAGACTTTACACTGCATATACTGTGTGTGTAGTATCAATTTTTTACCTCATCAGTGACGAACATCTCGTCAAATAGTCCGCCCATTTCTTTTCTTTTTTTGTTTGCTCATCATACTAAGATGACCACATAACGTGGCTAATTTTATCATCGGGTGGTATTCCAGAAAGAGTCATTGCATTGTTGCTTCATGCTTAAAACACTCATGGAAACAAACAGAAAGCACCTCAGATGATCACAGCACCCCTCACACCCAGCGTGAGATCTGATTTATGTAATAATCTGCATGTGAGCGGTGTAATAATTTAATAAAGTAAATGTAATTTTATGTAGATTCATAATTGAGGATGTTTCTCTTTTTTCAGACTTTGCTAACAGATGTGTTTAGTAGGAAATTTGTAACATAATGAGTTACACAGTAAATGTTAATGTGCCATAACTAAAAAATATACATGTGATTAAAGGGATAGTTCAAATGTACTCGTCCTCAAGTAGTTATAAACCTTTATAAGTTTATTTCTACTGTTGAATAAGATGAGAATCTGTAACCATTTACTTTCATAGTAGGAAAAACAACTACTATGGAAGTTACTAGTTTCCAGCTTTCTTCAAAATATCTTCTTTTGTGTTTAACAGACGAAAGAAACTCAAACTGGTTTGGAAAATGTGGAGCCGGGTGGGTAAATGATGTGAGCATTTCCAGCGTTATGAAATGTGACATTTGCAGTAAAAACTCAAAACATAAATTGGCAGAGAAAGTCTATGGTAACATTATATTGAAACGTCTGTTTAGATTTTCCAGAACAACTGACCACAGAGTTATGGGACCACAAAAACATCAATCTGTAGACATGTTTTATACTTTAAATGAGGTAAATACATGAGTTATGGATGTGACCAAAAAAGTATGCGAGTTTGCAGTCTACAACATACTTTGTAGAAATTCTGTGAATTAAACTGCACAACCCAAAAGAAACAATGCTAATCTAAAGATTAAAATGTGTCTCTCATTAGAACAAAAATTATTGACTTTATTTTATTTTGCATTTATGAGGAAAAAGTGTCGCTATGGATGTGAAATTGCCACTTGTGTGACTTTGGTAAACCAATTTGATTAATTGTTTGAGAACATTGACAGACATTTTGGAGTATTTCTAAAGTACTGTAAAATACTAGCCTAAACAAAAAAACGAAGAAAAGTTTTCCATATTTTGGTGAAAACTAAATTGTTTTTCATGCCAAGTTTGACGTTTGCATGGAATTGCTCATGTCAGAATTTTCATTTTGGCTGAACTATCCCTTTAAGGACCTTTGATTTAAGCAATGCAGTAAATATGGACATAATATCAGAATCCAATAATGCAATTAGAATTTTCAGTATAATGTGGAATATAACTGGTGATGCACCGATATCATTTTTTTGGAACTGATCCGATCTCGATACCAAAATTCTGAATATCAATTGATACCGATCCGATCCGAATACTGTGACGCTGCGGCGGGAAGCTCTGAACTGAACATGAATTTAGACACTTAAACATTCATCTGTACTTCACATTAAACTGTAGAATGGCTTCAGAACATTTGGGATATAGTGGGCCTATATGACATCGTTCTAGAGCCTTATGGTTTTATGGATTAGTTGGCTTATAAACACAGAATATAGCGCACGGGCAAGATCGGATTTGGATCGGTACCAGCTGGCCGATACCCGATCCAGCAAAAATATGCGATATCGAACCAATATCCGATCCAAGTATCGGGATCGGTGCATCCCTAAATATAACTGATTTTAATTTAATCATCCAATTGACCGAATTCTAAGGATGTTTTGTACAGAAAAGAAAATTCAAATGTGGATAAACTGTTGACAAATAACTATTTTCATTTATTTCTTTTTTTAAAATAGCAGTGCACATATATTAATGAAAATACACACCAGATTTAGATTTTAAACTATCTAAAATATCATTATATATTTATTCTTTCATTTATTTTTAAAATAAAAATGTACTTTTTATTTACTCATCATCAAGTAGTTCCAAACTTTTGTGAGTTTCTTTCTTCTGTTCAACACAAAGTGTGATTTATTTATAAGCTAATTTCGAGAGGATCACGTGCTTATGATTGATCACTGCTGGTCCTGCATCAGCTAACACACAATGCACCAATCAGATGATTCCTAATTCACTATAAATAACCAGAGTTTCTCACCCAAGTTAACTTCATCTTGAAGATTCCCCCCATCCCTCCCTACTCCTCCTCCATTTTCCTAGATAATGCAGCACGGCAGCCCAACGGTTAGCACTTTTGCCTCACAACAAGAACGTCACTGGTTCAAGTCCTTACCAGACCAGTCGACGTTTCTGTGCGTTTCTGTTACGTGCTGGCGTGGGTTTCTCCCGGTTTCCTCCCACCATTCAAAGACATGCAACATAAGTGAATTGACCAAACCAAAAATGTCACCATAGATTATCTTTTAGTCAGCTCTATATCTCTTACAGCAACTCGTCAATAGCATAACAAGCAGGGGAGTTCTCGAGACCTACCCAAGCTCAAACTCCCCTCTCGCCCTTCAAACTGAATGGAGCACCTGGATATCCTGAGCTCAGGGCTCTCTCTCGGAGCAGCATGCCAAACACGCTTTATTATCAATCATCAGCTAAGTGTGAACTCTTGAAATAAGATATATTTACGAAATCTGAAAACTTTTAACCATTGATTTCCATAGTAGGAGAAATGAATACTATGGAAGTCAATGGTTACATGTTTCCAGCATTCTTCAAAATATCTTCTTGGGTGTTCAACTGAAGTAAGAAACTTATAAATGTTTGGAACAAGTAAAAGGTGAGTACTATCCCTTTAAGGTCATTTGTGCTCTATTAAATTTACCAGATTTTCACCAGGCCTAAATTGCGTGTTTTTTAGGGATGCACTGAAATGAAAATTCTTGGCCGAATAAAGGACAACAAAGCCAAAACACCAAAATAATTTATGCCAATTATTAGTACCATTGCATTTATGGCTATGACTGTGTACTAACCTTACTAAAATCAAGGCATTGCAATTGCGTGAATTAATATTAAAGTTACAAATTATGAAAATATTTAGCACATTGCAACAACGGGTTTCACTTCTAGGAATAGGGACTTATTACAGTAAAAAGTAGCAATTTTATTTTAACCAATACATGCATCGATAATATCCACTGAGTTTTACATAGCCAATTAAATAAATCTAAATTAAAATGTGCAACAAATATTTGTTTGGCCGCGTTGTTTTGGTCATAAAAATCTTTCATCATAAATTATTGGTGGCCGAATATTCGGTGCACCTTTTGTGTTTTTACGGGAAACTTCATGAAATCAAAGTACGTGTTCCTTGCTTGAATATTTATAATATCCATTGCTAACACATTACACTCAAATCTCTATAAAATAGTCTAAAAATAGTGTTATGATCTAAAAAATGACTATAACTGTTGAGCAGTAGCGGGATTTCCATATTCTTAACAGATATGATCAGGAAATATCATAATTTGCTGTGCATCAGGTCAGAATCCTGTCATATTTGGCTTTATGCCAAACTTGCTTTAGATTATGTGGTTAGATGTCTACTGAATTTCCGGCAGAACAACAAGCACAACATAAGTTTCTTCTACTTTTTATTTTATTTTACAAAAGGCCATGAACATGTAAGACAATGTCAATAAATCATTGGAGTTTATATTTACCTCCAAATAAGAGTTTTCAAAAATTGCCAGTGGCCAAAATAAAGAAGTCACACGGGGATACATGCCTGCTATTAAACAATTAATCATCCTGATTATTCCACAAGAAGAGAAAAAAACATCTGCACTGAAATTAGAAAATTAACAAGCTCAAGTTTTTCATGGCCACATCTGACAGTTTGATTAATGACGCTCACTGGAGACTATAGTATTACACTGTAGACTTAGCAATAAGACGGAGCCGACCACCTGCTTCCTGGTTGAACAATTAACATTCTAATGTAGCTAATATGTGTAGCAACAATATTACTGGTGTACTAAATGGGCAATATCTATTCAGTAGATATTATTTTTAGGCCTGTCACAATAATCAATATATTGACTTAAAAGCACAACGCACGGACATGACCTCAATCATTTTTGGTGATGCAATATATATCGCCCACACATGAAAACCAATTCTGGCAACATTTAAGCAGATCTCTATCTCTGTTGGAGGTGTCAGTGTCAGTATGATTAAAAAACACTATAGTATATTTTCTTGTGGGTGCCTGATGACTGAAAATAGATCTGGTAGCAGATATCGCAGCCTCTGTTACTTTTTATCTTGCACTATTTTGTTACCATTTATTGGTATTTACTTGTAAAGAATATATGTTTTCTCGTTCTAATTCCAACGCCTAATGATTAAATAGTTAAAATGACTATTATCAAATGAAATATTCTTAAGAATAAAATATGTGTTCTTTGGAAGAGTGTACTTGCATTGTAATGTCATTATATTGTCATTCTGGCATTGTACGAGTGACATAAAATGGTCTTAAAATGACAATAATATTGTTTATCGCAATATATTTTGGTGTGATATATCATACAACAAAAAATAGATATCATGACAGGCCTAATTATTTTCATGGTAAGTAGTGAAAAATGTACACAAAAAATATAGAAAATGCAAAATGTTATAAACAAATGTTGCCATTCTACTGAAACATGATACAAAACATACAAAGTAAATGTATATTAATATAAATAATGTTAGTGAATAATGTATAGAGGTAAGTTATATTTTAAATATTAAGTGTTAGGTTATATATATTTTTAAACTTTTCCAGTACTTTACAAATGTGGTTAATGTTTACACACAAACACAGCCTGTTCATCAAATTAATAAGATGTTATTTTCTTTATTCATTCATTTATTTTATTTTCGGCTTAGTCCCTTTATTAATTTGGAGTCGCCACAGCAGAATGAACCGCCAACTTATCCAGCATATGTTTTACGCAGCCGATGCCCTTCCAGCTGCAACCAATCACTGGGAATCACCCATACACTCTCATTCACACACATACACTATGGACAATTTTAGCTTACTTAATTCACCTGTACCGCATGTACGTATTTGGACTGTGGGAAAAACTGGAGCACTCGGAGGAAACCCACGCGAACGCGGGGAGAACATGCAAACTCCATACAGAAATGCCAACTGACCCAGCTGAGGCTCGAACCAGCGACCTTCTTGCTGTGAGGCGACAGCACTACCTACTGCGCCACCGCGCCGCCTATTTTCTTCATATTATTATTTATTTTTTTTGTTATAGAATTCTACACAACATATGGGGGGCATTTTTTTCTAACCCGTTAACTGCTCTGGGTTCAGGCTTTTAAAGGGTATTCATATATATTATTTTTTAGTCTATTCTTTGCAACTATTTTTTAAATGTACAAAATGTAGACTTTGGGCTTCACGGTGGCACAGTGGGTAGCACGATCGCCTCACAGCAAGGGCGCTGGTTCAAGTCCCAGGGTCAGTTGGCATTTCTGTGCGGAGTTTGCATGTTCTCCTTGTGTCCGGGTGCTCCGGTTTCCCCCTCAGTCCAAAGACATGCGCTATAGGTGAATTGGGTAAGCTAAATTGTCCGTAGTGTCTGTAGACTTCCAGAAAATGTTATTTGCCAATATAAAATAAATTTCTAGGGGATTATAATCAAAGGTAAATCCTTTTTCCTTTCCTACTTGTTTGTTGTCATGGTTTTTAATAAGCTTGTTGGCAATTTTATAATGACTTCCATAAAGCCATAAATATACTTACTTACTTACCTTAACTTACTTACTGCCAGGGCCATTCATATCAAAGTTGATATTCAGCCGCACCATATTGGCATTTCATAACATCTAGTTTTAATGAGGTGAGCGGACAATTTAGCTTACCCAATTCACCCTACAGCACGTCTTTGGACTTGGGGGAAACCAGAGCACCCTGAGGAAACCCACGCAAACACTGGGAGAACATGCAAACTCCACACAGAAATGTCAACTGACCCAACCGGGGGTCGAACCAGCGACCTTCTTGCTGTGAGGCGATATCCACTGCACCACCATGACATTCACCATAAATATACTAAGTGATATATTTTTCAAACTGGGAACAACAAGGTGTCATTATTCTCCTAAAAGTTCGTCCATCCAATATTAAAAGGAAACATCTTAGAAATAACTTTTAGCAGACCACAAATTACCCCAAAAACTCTAAATGAGTGTTTTAGAAGCAATATTATAAACCTACAGTATATTAGGAAATATTTACTAGGAGAAAATAATCTGGAGGAAAAACTCAAGAGCTTGAACCCCAATTATCCTTGTGATACTAATATTATTTTATTTGGCTATTTTAAAGGGCACCTATGGTGAAAAATCTACTTTTCAAGCTGTTTGGACAGACATATGTGCAGGTATAGTGTATAGACCGTCATATTGGGGTGATATAAAACACACTCAGTCCTTTTTTTTTAATTTAACAACATAAAAACGGTGGACCAGTTGGAGCGGTTTTGAGATCGACCGCAACTTGACAAAGTAGTGCGATCCCCCTGCCCACCAATATTGATTGACAGGTGCACATTACCATATATCAGTATGTTGTTTCACGTCCGCCATTTTCAGCGTGTGAGTCAAAGCGACGTCACCAAAGAAACACTCTTGCTCTATTTTTAGATGTAAGACTAAGTGGGCTCAACATTCACCACGTTATCGCTCTCCTCCGCGCCAGTGTTTGCATACATGTGTACTTTTCATTGAGTCTTCCTTAAACTTCAGCGGTTTGCATTTCCCGCGGTCACAGAAGCTCCATGTCATCTTAACTAGGTGCAGCTGGAAAGTGCGAGCGCGTTGCCTCATGTGCACGTCCCTCCATTGAAAATAACAAACAAACGATGCGCAGCGCCATGCATTTCGCGGTGTCGCGGATGAAAGTGAGGACCAGGGGGTTCGCTCACTATTCTGCCGCCTAGGTCGCCTCTATGGATGCGCTGGCCCTGCTCAGGACACTGTTCATATTTCTGTCGCGCCACAGAGCGTTATCTGAATAGTTTCATTTTAAATAGCATGCGAATGTGCGCATCTGTTGTGCCGTGCCGTGGCTCCGAGCGGCAAATCCGGTGTGACACCCTTTAGTTATAGTCTCAAGCAGGTCATACACCATAAGCGCCGCTCAACGACATGCTGCGTCGCACCATGCAGCGGCATGCATTTCTGAATTCTAAACATAAGTTTCTATCAGGGGACACACACCAGCACCGCAAGTGTGCGATACTTTCAACTGTCATGTGCGCCCCGTGTTGCGGCGCATCCGGTGTGTGATGCCCTTCAGTCAAAGTCTATTCAGCGTGCTTGGTTATTAGTCTCAGTGTAGGCTACAAGCTCGAAGCTTTAAACTAGCACACAGTTGGCTGTAAACTATACAGTACAAAGACACAATTGATTTTGTAGTCTCTGCTTGGTCTGTGTCCGAGTCGTACATGTACAGCTGAATGCTGGTCCTCTCACTCATGTTCCTTTTCTCTGTCTGCCTGTCTGTTGCCATACACAAAGAGGGGAGCTTTTGGCTCCGCCCCCTTGTTTAGTTGGGCGGGAAGTCAAAACTAATTTTCATGTGAAGCAACACGCCCCTAAAACAACGAACTGTGTACACGCCCCCAAAATGGCACTTTTTAACACATCATAATAAAAAAATCTGAATTGTGTTTTGAACTGAACCTAAACTGGCACACTCAGACGAACCATAATATTAATATTACATCTTAAAAAAGGGGTAAAATACTGCCGCTGTTACGCTAGCCTCGCTGCGTGTGTTTGTAGCTCTCTCTGTCGCATAGATTCGCAGTTTGCATTTTTATTATTAAATACCTCCACATTCGCTAAATACTACTTAGGGGGAACAAACCCTAAATACATTTTATACAACACTTAACACTTTATACAAATAAATCTACTTTAAAACGTTCTGTCTCTCGAGCATCCGCCTGTTGTTTGTAGCTTTAGCCTGCTAGCACCACTAGTCAGCTAAAGCTACCGACTGCTTTCATTCCCTAATTTTCTCACTTACTGGCTTTGCTCTTTACCCTGTAGGATGTTGCTTGTGTCTCTGTCCTTGTGTGCAAGAGAGGCATCGATGGAGGCGCTGGACATGGAGCTGGAAGAGCTGGAGGAACGAATCCGCGTTCTGCAGATGAAGCGGGCGCAGCTCAGGGCACAGCGGGCCTTGCTCGATGTGCCCCGTGCTGCAGCTCGCTCATCTGAGGTAAGTGCACAATACAGCCGTGACACTCCGTCTACCTCAACCCCGCGTGTTCCTCTGTCCAGGCCCAGTGCACCGAGGACGCGGTTCGCCCCGGCGTCGTTCACGCCGACACCTGGCCACCACGGCCCCTGGGTGTAGCCGCGTAAGGTGCTCAGCAAGTCCCGGGGCAGAGCGTCTCCTTCTCCCGTGTTCGAGATCTCCACGGAGAACCGCTTCGCCCCTCTCCGCGATACGGGTCGCGATGTGGCTATCATTGGTGACTCCATCGTCCTCCATGTCCGCCCTGCGTCCACTTCAGGTAATAAAGTACGCACATTTTGCTTTCCTGGTGCTCGCGTTAAGAATATTTCTACACAGATTTCTAGTATCCTGAGCGATGGCGAGAGCGAACGACACCGGGCTCCGCCAGTCGGAGATCATGAAGAGGGACTTCAGGAGCCTGATCGAGACGGTTCGACGCACCTCGTTCGCCTCGCAGATCATCGTTTCTGGACTGCTTCCCACCTACCGCCAAGGAAATGAAAGGTTCAGTAGACTTTTTGCTCTGAATGAATGGTTATTAACATGGTGTAATGAACAGAAACTGCTCTTTGCCAATAACTGGAATCTTTTCTGGGAGTGTCCTAGGCTTTTCCCTGCTGACGGCCTGCACCCTAGTCGAGCTGGAGCTGAACTGCTGTCGAACAACATCTCACGGATGCTTCATTCTGTCTGACTAGTAAGTAAAAATTCACAAAATTTACATTTTATCCATATAGACTCTTGTTCGTCCCACTTAAATTACAGTAATACATGTCTAGTCTACCCCATAGAGACTGTGTCTGTTCCTCTTGTTATTAGATCAACACTTAAACGTACAGTGTGCTCTAGAAAAAATCTATTAAGAATAAAAGCTGAAAATCCAAAAAAAAAAGTGATAATACAAACTTCGTAAAGCTTGGTCTCCTAAACATCAGCTTACTAGCACCTAAAACACTTATCATAAATGAAATAATAACAGATAACAATCTAATTGCACTCTGTCTCACTGAAACCTGGCTGAAACAAAATGACTATATTAGCTTAAATGAAGCAACTTCTCCAGGATTCGCATATAAGCATGAGGCTCGTCAAACTGGTCGTGGTGGTGGAGTTGCATCAATCTTTAGTGATTTTCTTAATGTTAATCAGAGAAATGGACTTATGTTTAACTCCTTTGAAGTATTATCTCTTTATATTATGGTTCCGGATATTATGAAAAAACCTTTGTTATCTCTCGCTATAATCACCATATATAGACCCCCAGGACCCTATGTCAATTTTCTAAAAGAGTTTTCTGATTTTATTTCTGACTTACTAGTTAAAACTGATAAAATACTAATTGTAGGAGACTTTAACATCCACGTAGATGACGCCAATGATACACTAGGGCTCGCCTTTATGAATCTACTACATTGGGATAAAACAAAACGCTGTTGGTCCAACCCATCGCTTAAAGCATACATTAGATCTAATATTGTCTTATGGAATTGAGATCTTTGATGTAGACGTTATACCACAAAGTAATGATATTACGGACCACTACCTCTTGCTATATAAGCTGCGTTTACCTGAAATGAGCAGATCTGCACCAATATACCGCCCTGGTAGGACTATCGTTCTGTCCACCAAGGATGAATTCATAAATAACTTACCTGATCTTTCTTTATTTCGAAATGCACCCGCAAACGCAAATGACCTTGATGTAGTAACCAGCAGTATGGATGCCATTTTTACTAGCACACTAAATACGGTGGCACCCATTAAATTAAAAAAAGGCTAGAGAAAATAAAACTACACCATGGTACATTAGTCATACTCGCGCTCTCAAAACAGCAACCCGTGCCCTGGAACGTAAATGGAAAAAAACTAATTTAGAGGTTTTAGAATTGCGTACAAAGACAGTATGTCCAGCTATAGGAGGGCTCTTAAATCTGCCAGGGCCGAGCACCTCCGCAAACTGATTGAAAATAATCATAACAATCCTAGATTTTTATTTAGCACCATTGCTAAAAACAAAAAAACATTGGTCATCTTTGGAACAAAATGTCCCACCACAAATTAGTAGTGATGAAATAGAAGGCTTTAGACAAAAAATAGATGATGTTAAACTTTCTGCACCACCTTATACTCCAGATCCAGTAAACATTCCACTGAATCAAAATAACCTACAATGCTTCAAAATCATAGAACAGGAAGAGCTAGATAAAGTTATAAATAGTTCCAAACCAGCTACATGTATGTTAGATCCAATTCCAACAAAATTACTGAAAGAATTGCTACCTGTTATAAGAGTTATCAACTCTTCTTTATCTTTAGGCCATGTTCCAAATCCTTACAAGCTAGCTGTTAATAAACCTATTATTAAGAAACCACAACTGGACCCCAGCAACTTAGCTAATTATATGCCTATTTCAAAACTTCCGTGTATGTCTAAAATACTAGAAAAAGTTTTTTCTACCCAATTATGCTCCTTTCTGCAGACTAACAATATTTTTGAAGTGTTTCAGTCAGGTTTCAGGCCTCATCACAGTACAGAAACCGCATTAGTAAAAATAACCAACAATTTACTCTTACCTGCTGACCAAGGGTGCATCTCACTATTAGTTTTACTCGATCTTAGTGCCGCATTTGACACCATCGACCACAATATTCTCATAGACCGCTTATATTTTACAGGTGTCCAAGGACAGGCTCTTCAATGGTTCAGGTAATACTTAGCTGATCGTTACCAGTTTGTGAATATTAATGGAAAGCTTTCACAAGTCAGGCCAGTAAAGTACGGGGTCCCTCAAGGATCAGTTTTAGGCCCCTTGCTGTTTACAATATACATGCTTCCCCTGGGGGACATTATTAGAAAACATGGGATCAGCTTTCACTGCTATGCAGACGATGCTCAATTATACATTTCAATTAAACCTGATGAGATGTCTGAAATGTCTAAGCTAACTGAGTGTATTAAAGATGTTAAAGACTGGATGACCAACAATTTTCTTCTCTTAAACTCAGACAAAACAGAATTATTACTTATTGGACCTAAATCTACACAGCAGTTCTCACAACTCGACCTGCATTTATGGCCCCTAATAGCCTTCCTGATAACGTTCGAGGCTCAGACACACTCTCGCAGTTTAAAACTAGATACCAAACTAGCCAATGTCTAGTTTCAAACAAAACCAGACTTGTGAACATAGACCACAGGGTTAAAGAGCTACAGACATTTATATTTGGGTAAGTCGTTTTCTGAAAAATGCTCAAAAATGAGGCGCAGGTTAAAAGGTTTAAAGACCTATCTTTTTAGTCAAGCATACACTTCACTTAGCGGTATGACGCATGAGTGTGCCCCACGCAGGTTTTTGCATCTCATTTATATACACTATGAACAGCAGCTACGCTAATTATTCTTTTTATTCTCTATTTCCACCTGGGGGTACTCATCCCGAGGCCCTCAGACTATGCAGCGCCACTGATGCGATCCAAGACCAGCGACGAGATGATCCCAAGGTTTCCCTAATCCTGGACCAGGCCGTATCCTGAGCAGCTGCTGTGGTGGTCATGGAAGAGTGGAGAGCATGAGACTGATTCCTGTGAGACTCCAGGGATAGACGAGTCTTCGCTGAGGTCCAGCATTCTCCAGCGCCTAGACTGCAGCACTGCACAAGACGTTTGGCCATAGGAGAAATAGTCGTGCCCAACTGAGCCTGGTTTCTCTCGAGGTTTTTTAAATTCTTCACTTTCGCCAATTGGTGAAGTTTTTTCCTTGCCGCTGTCGCCACTGGCTTGCATGGTTCGGGATCTGTAGAGCTGCGCATCGATGGAATTGCTCTGCAGTGTTTGGACTCTCAGTAGTGATTATTAGACCACACTGAACTGAGCTAAACTGAACTGAACTTAAACACTGAAAATTTAACTGACACTGTTTTAATTTACTATAATCTTCTATGTGAAGCTGCTTTGACACAATCTACATTGTAAAAGCGCTATAGAAATAAAGGTGAATTGAATTTAATTGAATTACTGCCAGCAAATAGTATGAAAAGTAAATAGTATAAAGTAAAAATATAAATGTTTTATTTTGCAATTAAAAGGACAACATTATTACTCAAAGTGCAAAACATGTTACAAATAACATTTGCATATTGGATTATGGATATAGCATCTAATATATTATAATGAAAAGGTTAAATGGTGACAATATAAAACAAATACAAATTATTCAAAAGAGGAAATGTATTATAAATAACATTTTATTGATGCAAAACAACACAAAGTAACAGTGATATAAATATATTAAATAGTGAGCATTCTTATAAAATACAAAATATTAAATAGTGCAAAAATATATATTATAAATAAGGCTAAACAAAGTAGCACAAGAATACACTTCAATTTCTTATAAATAACACATTTTTTCATTAAATAAATAAGTGCAGCTGACAATTAGCATGGACTAGCCTTGAGTAAAACGCTCCATATCTTTGGCGCCAAGCCTGATTTGGTTTGATTTCCTGTTGGTCGTTGAAGAACACTGGTTGATTGTTTTGAGGTTACTCAGCTCACCAAAAAAGGCTACAGAGGACTCAATAACAGCGCGGCCCCACTGTTTTCTTTCATGTATGTCAGACGTAAACTCATACGTCCACACGTTTGTGCAATTCTCTAAACAGTGTGTAACACAACCGATGGTACGCCTGATCTCAAGAGTCATAATATCTATTTTTTTTACTATGTTGTGGTTCTTGCCAAATAGATCCTCCTGGTATTTTTTGATCTGCTTAAGTGCCATTTTCATGTAGTTAAGTCCACATTGAGCTTTGTGACTTTGCTCTTCAATAGACACGTTCTTCAAGTCAAGTTCAGGAATTGTTTGCCATGATAGATTTCCATTTACTTGCTGAAAAGAGAAAGAGATGTCAATACAATAAAAAACAACTGTTTTTAAGCCTTTATTTACAAAAAATTAAATAAATCATATCAAATGAAATGCTACTCAGTTTCGGTGTTCATCGTTGACATAATTCTAGGCTAGAATGTAATGGCCCATTTCCACTGAGTAGTAAAGTACAGTTCGGTTTGAGTCACCTTTATCAAGCTTGCATTTCCACTGCCAAAAGGGTATCAATGTTATTCTTTTGATGGGCGTAGTGTACAATAAAGTTTCAGTTGACGTCATTCTCGCTCAAGGAAATGTCAAAGTAAAGCTGTATGGGTCGCTCACATATCATACGAGAAGCACTTCTCACAAAACAGAGGCTTTATACACAAAAATACTTCTGTGTAAATGTTCATTACTAACCTTTCTATGAACATGATTTGATTATAACTGCAGATCAATGATGTACAAAATAGCCTACTGTAACGTCTGCAATTATATAAAATACATAAATAAATGCAACATATATGAACACATACAGGCCCTTAAGGTCTCCGATGTTACCAATTACAGAAAAACTGCACATAGCATACACTTAGTCCTTTTTTGGGTTCAAAAACATGCAACATATAGCCCACAGTCAGTGCAAACCTCTCATCTATATCTTTACTCTTCAGCAGCACATGTAACCTCTGTTAGAAAGTAATTCCGTCATTCCGAGTTCATAATAGTCCAAAAGGTGATGATAATAGTTAAACATGGCAGTGTGTTTATGTTTTAGGTTGCTAAAAGAATCATTTGCTCCTTTGTTTTTTTGGCTTCTCCTTTGTTTTATTCATGCTTCACTCTCGCGTTTGTCCATTTCTGAAAGGGTTTTAGGTACCTTTTGACAGTATAAACGGCCATTAAAGTGTACTGAACCGAACCATACCATACCGTACCACTCAGTGGAAACGGGCCATAAGTGCATGAAGTCTAAATAAAAAAATTCACAACAAATAATCGAAAGATTTATAAGTAGTTTAAAGGTTCAAGACACCCTGGAGCATGATTTAAGACAACGTTAGCACCTGTCAGCTTTAATTGTGGGGAAAAATGAATCATTTGGAGCTTTTATCAGCTAATTTCATCTTCTGGGTTTAAAATAATTTTTGGGACAGGATCAAAATCAGTGACGTATCGCACATCTGCTAGTGAAGTGATGACGCGTCGGTTTTTCATTATTATTCATAGCGGAGTTTTCTTATCCTATGAGAAGACCCTGTTGCTTAATTATTCATGACAGCAAGTGCATTCTGATGACAGACTAATATGGACAGACCACAGACTCGCCAAGCTGTGAGATTATTTAGCGGTTCATGAAGGCTTGTATGTGTTTGTTTTCATGATCCACAGAGTTTGTTGCATGGCTTTCTCCGCGATGCTGTCTGGGCCACCGATACAGCCAACCTGTTTGCAGCAAGAATTTTTGTCAGGAGAGCTGTACGAGTATTGGAGAATGGCAGACTTTGTCTTTTATCAGCACCGGCATTAAATTACTTACTGTTTATTTCTTTGCATTTTAACTTTGTAAACTATAAAATCCTCTGGTCTCCTCACGGTTATCAGATTTTTTTTTTAATCTTTAGTTGGTGAGCCGACTGACAAAAGCCCTTCTTTTTCCCATGCTCTGCCGGCCACGCCCACTCCACCCTCTGCTCGCAGTGCCCATCATAGAGGATTTTTTTTTTCAATTCTGAGGTAGACTTGAACTGACCCTTTAAAGAGGACCTATTGAGCCCTTTTTTACAAGATGTAAAATGAGTCTCTGATGTCCTTAGAGTGTGATTGTAAAATTTCATCTCAAAATACTCTACAAATAATGTTTGATAACTCTTTGAAACTGCCCCTTTTAGGCTTTGATAAAAATTGTGACGTTTTGACTGTCGCTTTAAATTCAAATGAGATTGTGCTCTTTTTAAAAGCAGGTGGAGCTATAAATGCCTATGTGTCAGCATAGTGGCAAATTTAAAAACAAGACTAACGTCCTATGCCAATGAGGGAGAGATCATCACTAATGGGCAGGGCTTTCCCCCTCTGACGACACGTACAAAGGTAGAATGTCAATCAAAGTGTTTCTGCAGACAAAATAAATAAATGAATTTGTGAATTTTTACTATTAGTTGTCCCAGACACAGTTGCCAGACAACTGTGTTTAAACCCCTTGAAAAAGTGATTTTCGAATAATAGGTCCCCTTTAATAGTCATTATAATAATGTGATAAATGGCAGAATGAACAGTTTAAAGTAGCCATTTGATCAGAAATAAGCAAAATGCTTGTCTCAACACGTGTCATTCTTTTATGTTAAGTAGTGATCAATTTTAGTTTTAGTTTCACTCAAACTGGCCCAACATGTGGCTAATAATTTCTGACTGACATTTAACTAAACAAATGCAATGCTAAGCCCAGCCCAGGTCTAATCGTCTTAAAAAAAAAAATTATCACTAATCATTTAGAAATGCCCTTTTGCCCTAAAAAAGGTTATACGCACAGGATGGTTACATAAAGTATAATGACATATTTATTTATTCATTTTCCTTCAGCTCAGTCCCTTTATTCATCAGAGGTCACTACAGCGAAATAAACCGCCAACTTATCCAGCAAATGTTTACATAGTGGATGTCCTTCCAGCTGCAACCCAGTACTGAGAAACACCTATACACTGTCACATTCACACTCATAAACTACAGCCAATTTTGTTTACCCAATCCACCTATACAAATCTGTTAAAATATCAAAAAAAAAAAAAAAAAGTACTCCAGGGTGTCTTGAACCTTTAATCAATGTGTCAGTGGGACAGTACAAGTGTGTGTCAAACATTTGGGTAATTTTGCGTTCGATGAAAAAGGTCTATAGAAGTCAACAGTTACAGGTTTTCAGCATACTTCAAAATATCGTTTGTGTTCAACAGAAGAAAGAAACTCATAAAGGTTTGGAAACTATCCCTAAATGCAATGATTTACTGTCATGCATCTCTTGTGCACTGCAAATTCATCAACATTTTCCTCAGATTTTTCTAATTAAGTACTAAAAGCCTAATACTTACGTATTCCTTCAGTAGTGTTTTCATTTCTTGCTTGGTCTTATAAATGAGGGGTTTAATATGACATTTTGGTCCTTCATATGGTCGGCATGACACAGTCACCATTAAAATACTCCACATCAGAAGTCCTAAAAAAGAAAAATACATTAGTTAATGTCCGGCATAAAAAACTTCATGTAGCTTAGAAAATTAAACTACAGTGTAAAAAATATCTGTTAAATAATAGGTTCTACATTTTGTGATTCACATTTTTTTTGTTTTGGTTTATTTAAGTAGGGCTGGCTGATAAAATTGATATCGATATTTATTGACCGAACACCATTGTCAATATCGCTTAAAAAAAAAAAAGTTTGGTATGAAGGCTATTGAAGCAATGCCAATAAGCTTAGGGTAGTCATTTCCAATGGAGGCACGTGACTCGCATAAAGGTAGACTAATTATCTCAGACAAAAACAGCACACCCAAACACTGCAGTGCTTCTTTACTTTTCTCCATAAACTTGTATCGGAGCTGCAGCAATGGTTTGTCCGTTTGTCACCCTCTGAGAAAACAATTGGTGATGGCCTAGTTACTGAAAGACCGCAGGGGAGCGCGAGCACAAAGAGCATTGAAAATGGTGAAGGAAACCACACGCTCGCACTTTTCACCACTAAGTTTTTGGTTGCGTCATTGTCACTTCAGCTCAGAATAACAACACATGCGAAAATAAGTGCCATATAACAGCAGTGAGGAGATTGTAAATAAAAAAGGGTGTAAGGATGTCACCAGAGTGGCTTTTTGGTTTCTTTTCCTGTGCATCCCAGCCACTAGCTCCCCATCTGAAGGATTTTTTTAGTATAGGGGGTAATGTAGTCGTCCAACTTCACAATTTGTAATGTTACAATATGCATTTAAATAATGATTGTTAGTTCCTTTACTTGAAAGCTCAGATTTGATTATCATAATTTGTTTTGTTTAGTTTGAGGTTTACTATATCATTATTATTCACACCTTAAAGTTTGCTTAGATTGTTCAGCATTTACTTTACCATTGCACACACTTTGTAACATTTTATCTATCAGGTTTAAGAGTCTCTTTGACACTTATGTTTATTTTATCATAAAGAAATATTTTGTTTTAAATATTTTTGTTTTTGACTATTCAAACTATTTGCCTGAGTAATGTTGGTAAATTAAAATAAACTGGTTAAATAATATTCCTAAATGTATTGTTAAAAAATATTCAATAATTATCAATATCGAATGATATGAAACATGATATCGTGATTTTTTAATTTTTTTGCAATATCGGCCAGCCCTATATTTATGGTTATGAATAGGATTATGGGACTTTGTCTCTGCTCTGTTGGCTTTTGATGTTGAAAATTTAACTCTACAGTTTAACAAACAAACTTTTATTGACATTTTAGTAACTTGAAGCAACATATTGTATAAAAAAAATAATATACAGAGAATTAAGGCTGTAAAATAAAAGGAAAAAGTACTGGCAGTTTATTACCAGGTTTTAGTACTTTAATTTACAACACCAATACAGACAATATATCACTTTAAACACTTAAAAATATCAATAAAAGTACTTTCAATTTTACAATTTCAAATATATCAAATTTCAATTTTAATATCAAAACTTTAAAAAACCAAGATCCCAAAATACAATTCAAAAGCATAAATAAATAATAAAAACATGAAAAACTTATACAGTGTAGTTCTTACTAATATAAAAAAAGAGATTGAGCTTACCTGTTATTGGCCTCATGGTGAAAATTCACAGTATTTCTGAGCTCCCTGTGCTCAAGTAAACTCGTCAAAGTATGATGTGTTTTCATAGTCAAATCAGACAACTTTCCATCTTTTATACCCTGTGACTGCTTAGTCACAAAAAGGAAATTTCTTATCTAACATTTTTAAAAATACTTTGAAATAATCTCAAGACGCTCAAGAAGCTTATCTTTGATTTGTGCCGATAACTGTCTGACAAGTCATGCTGGGACGTTCATGCATCTGTCACTTTCAGTTTTTATTAGCTGTATGTAAATCTCAAGTGTCTGGCCTGCACGTCTTTATAATAACTGTCGGTGACTGTATATCATGCAATGTTCTTATCATGTGATGTGTGATTAAACCCTTTGAAATGACTGATTATTATTTTGGTTGAGCGATGATGCAAATTCATGTTGCCTTGGATGTTACTGTTATGTTACACACTGCAATGCTGGGATTTATTGGGTAATTTGTCAAAAATAAAACAGGTTGCATAATTTCTGTGGACATTATTAAAAGAAATAAATATCCAAAAATAATTTCACTACTTACTGTTTTATGTTCTGGTTACAGCTCATTTATGTACTCAGCATGATTAAGTACACCCCATTTCGAAAATGAATATTTTTACAAATTTCTCAGTGAATATGGGTAATATATTTAAACAAAACAAATATATGTATTTATTATTATTATTATTATTATTATTATGTAATTTTAGTCAATAAACACCTTTAGAAATACACAGATAATACATTTAAATTCATGCAAAATATTTAAAAAAATTACAAACTTCAAAATTCCAACAAAATTTAATATATTTTTGTTTCTTTTGATAGTTCCTCTTTAGACTTTATTTAATATTTTTATAAGTTATCAAAAGTAATTTTGTTAGATTAGCTCCAAGCTTGCCTTCAGTACTAACTAATCTAATGTATATGTACAAATATATTATTGTAAGGCATTAAGGCTGAGCACTGTAGATGCGATGCTATACAAAAGAAAAGGGCGCCAGTAAATATCTAGAAGGAAACACAGAGCAAATTTAGGCTCGAACATCCTGGTGATGTTCTTGTTCAAAGTTATATAATGAATTGGAGATTCCCATCCACGCTCTTGAGATGAGACCTACTGTACTGAACACAGGGGAAATGTTTTGCTTTATTGTGGCCTAGTGGTTACAGATCTGCACTCTTTAGTTTTTGGGTTCTAACAGTTGACCTAGAACAATTAACCCCGTAAGCAAATTGTTACTTTAGTCTTGCTGTGTGATATAACACACTGACGTACTTCAAATGCTTTTTCGTTCATGTATTCAATTCACGTAAAAATGAACAGATCACATGGAAATTATGAGTTTCTCTGGATTTTAAATTGATAGTAATAAGTTTAAGTAAAACATAATCATTTTTATCTGCAAACTACTGATCACAAAATGAAAATGTTGATTTCTAGACAATACAACACTATTGTTTTAACTTTAAAAGATGCAAGAAAGTAATATTTGGAAGAATAACCCAAATCACAACAAATGAAAACATTTACTAATTCGACCCTCCCAAAAAAAGCTGTGTATGAATAATTGCTAATAACTATCAAAATACAGTTTTAAAACGTAATACCGTTTCCTATTTTAATGTTTTGTCCGATATATGTTGTTATTTTGTCAAATATATTTGTCAGCTGCATTCACTCAAGGCTTCACGTTCATGAGATGCTTCAGAAATCAAACTGACATGCTGATTTGTTGCTATTTTTTTTCTAAATCATTACTGGTACGAAATTATTAATATAATCGGTATTTAAAATATGAAGTTTCATACATAAAACATGTTTTGTTACGTTACATTATAACGTACTGTTTTGACCAGCGAGTCGACACATTCAGCAACGGTTTCAAATGGGTTATTAAGCCTTTAATGGTTTACCAAATATTTTAAAGGTTTCGCTTTGTGTTATGTAACATACACGAGTCTGCACGGCGGCAAGTCATAACAAAAATTAAGGAAAAATACCAACTTTTACCTACCTCCTCAGTCCTCACAAGGCTAGTGACCGCATTTCGAGAGACCGCACCAGGCAGGCGTCTGCGTACGTCAGTTAAGATTTAAAGAGGGATGAAATGATTGGCCAATCACATTCGAAGGAAAAGAAAAACGTAAGTCCGTCCAACTAAAATAACACCCATTAAAAAAAACACACATCATTTATTTATATATTTATGTAAATCGAAACTGCAAAATCTATGTAGATTTATGCAAAGTGTTTTTAAAACTGCTGATTTACGCAGAATGCTTTTGAGGGCGTAGTTGCATAAAATATCAAATTTAAATGTAAACCAGACTGAACTTGCATTAGTAAATAAAGCCACAGTAGGTCTTAAAAATAATATATGCACTAAAAGAAATAGAAAATACTTGGGTAAATTTAAAAGTCTAAACATTTGTGCATATGTGTGTATTTCTTCAACATACAGTTGAAATCAGCAGGGCCGGCCCTGTGCATTTGAGGGCCCTAAGCAGAATAATTTTGGGGCCCTACCTTGCTCTAAATAATGGAGTATTGCCATTGTAAACTGGCCCACAATGATTATGTTACTTATTAAATACAATCAATGAAACAGAAAGGTAAAGCCTGATTTTTTTACTTAATAACTGTCTGAATGATTTGGACATTTTAAAACAGCACTTTTTTTGTCAACTAACAGCTTCAAAAATGAAGAATTAAGCAATCTTTAATAAAGGGACTATTGATTCCTACTTTGCATCCTTCTGGTCTGTTTAAAACGTATTCTATTAATTTAGCAAACAGATTTTATAGCTAAAGATTCTAGGTTGAGTTTTTTTTTATTAATTCCAAAAGCAAAAACCCTGCAATGAAACGACACTGAACAATAATTAGCCAAAAGTGAAAATGCATTATAAAATATAGATTCTGGGCTCATTGAAAACTCAAAAAAATAAAAAAATAAAATTAACATTAATTTAAAAATTGATCCGTCAATAATAAAATCAATAAGCAAATAATATAAAGTAAATATGAAAAATATTCATATAAATAACATTTATAAGAAAAAGGGAAGCAACAAATACTGGGTTAATGTTAATACCCAAACACAATATTATTCCCTTCAGTCACCTTCCCTGTTCCTTACATAGTACTGCGTTACTGTAATTCATAACTCAAATCTATGAAATACAGAAAACTGTCAAAGATACTTTATTTTAAAATGTTATAATAGGCCTACTTGAATTGAATTCATGATTCCCTTATTATTGAAAAAAGTATTATTATAACCTCACTTCACCTAAAATGTGTTCATTCCTTTTGTATATTTTGTAGATAACTGACCACAAAAAACACAATTAAAATAAAGATACAAATTATACCAAACAAAATTTGTTAAAAAAAAAGCATTATTCCAAAAAAATTAGGCTTTATGAAGTGGTCTAAAAAATTTTCAATGTTTCTATTTTGCTATTTTGGGTTGTTCATCTATTGTTTTGTTTTTTTTTGGGGTCTTATCAGTTAAGAATCCAAAGTAAGTCAAAATTTCACATTCGTTTTTAAAAGATTGTTGCGGTTGTTGTAGCTACTAAACCATATTGACAGGAACAGAGATTCAGATTCGAACTCAAGCATTAGAAAATGTGCAATAGGCTACCATAAAAGGTGTGAATTCTACACAGTTGCTACCTTAAAGGGCTCCAGACTATTAAAATAAATTGTTTTATAAATGTTAAATAAAACACGCAAGCGTTTTAGTGACTTTTCCACATGCAACACTATGTATTGTAGATAGACCGTTAATGACGATACTACCGTTTACAAACTACAGTGGCACCACCAGTATTTTGGAGCCATAGTATCACGATACTACCATAGTACCGGTAAACTGTGCAACCCTAGTCGCAAATTCAGTTGATGAAATGTATTTCTAAAATAAATAAATGCTGGGTACTGAAAGTAATCTCAGATAAAAGCAATATTCCAGACTTGCTGAAATGATGAACTGCTGATTTTTGCTGTCTAGCTAAACCGTAACAGTGAAGAGATAAAAGAAACTTAATTTGATTAAATATAACATTTTATTTGTAAACGTCCGCAATCTAAAGGCCTACGTGTCACAATTTAGCAGGAAAAGTCTCTATAAGGAAATGCATGCGCATTTTTTAGAAATGTTTTGTGACCACTTCCCTTTTCTGTGTTCCATTTGAACATGGAAAGTAATTGAGGTGACGTTGCTCTAAGATCTTCACTGTGATATTGATTAGTTATCTGACTGTGATTAAGCTAATTGGCCTTAATGTTTGAGACCAACTGTTTTCCCGTTATTGCCAAATCGATATCCTTTCTTGTCTGTTTTGCCGCAAAGTGGTATTTTGACTCTTTAGACGCACATTAAACATCAGATAACGCAACATTAAAGCTTTAGTGGCTTTTGGAAATGATTGGACTCACTACAAGCCACACACTGGTCGTTAATGCGTATTAATCGGCACAAAACATCTAATTAATCACACAGCAGCAACTCAATGCATTTAGACATGTTGACGTGTTCAAGGAGATCAGCAGAAGTTTTGCAAACCAAGAATCAGAATGGAAAACAAAGGGGATTTTAATGACTTTAAACATGACATGGTTGTGGGGCGACTCAGTGGCTCAGTGGTTAGCCCTGTCACCTCACAGCAAGAAGGTCGCTGGTTCAAGTTCTGGCTGGGTCAGTTGGCATTTCTGTGTGGAGTCTGCATGTTCTCCCCATGTTGGTGTGGGTTTCCTCCAGGTGCTCTGGTTTCCCCCACAAGTCCAAAGACATGCGCTATAGGTCAATTGAATAAACTAAATTGCCCGTAGTGTATGAGTGGTGAGTGAATGAGTGTATACAGGGTAGTGTATACAGGGTAGGTGTTTCCCAGTACTCGGTGTTGCGGCTGGACAAGCATCTACTGCATAAATGCTGTAATAGTTATTGCGCTGTGGCAACCTCTGAAATAAAGACTAAGCCGAAGAAAAATGAATGAATGACTGACATGGTTGTTATTCCCAGACGAACTGGTCTGAGTATTTCAGAAACCGATGCTCTACTGGGACTTTCAGGTTGGAAAATGCTTGCCTGGTATGCCGAGTCTTGATTTCTGCTGCATTTTTAGGATTGGAGGACCAAAATTTGGTGTAAACAACATCAATGGTATCAATTGTTCAGACCGGTGGTGGTATAATAGTGAGGGAGATTGTCTTGTCAGACTTTTGGATCTTTTAGTACAGTGAATGTCTGCAGACTGCAAGAGGTGCAACATGAAAGGGAGAGTAGCTTGTAGTAGGGATGTAACTTGAAGTTATCGAGATTCTATTGAACCACATGGGATGTCAAAATGAGATGTTGTCGACAAGATGGTGCTGTACATAATCAACTGTTTAGCACAATGATGTACTGGATCAGGTCCAATACATTAAGGACGTTGTAAGATGCATGCGCGAGCTGATGTATATAGAAATTAAAATTATTTGTAATATTTATTAAATTGGCCATTACATTGTGCGTTATTAACATCTACACCTACTCCTTTGTGCCCAAATCTTTAAATATGGTTTCATGCATGTAGCCTTGTTAATATTGTCCTATATAAACATGTTTTGCATTTATTTTCTACAGGTTTTTGATTTTTTTTTCAAGAAAATTGTATTTGAATATGCAGCAACTATAATTGCCGATGGGCAAATATGTTGTAAGAACCCTTCAATGTAAAATTTGAATAGGAGGAGAACATTTAGCATTGTAACTCAAAACAACTGCTTTTAACAGATCAATTCATATTCATAAACACAATTTGTATGTTTAAAATAAAAAATAAAAAACATTTGAAATGAACCTCCCGAAAATTATCTGACAGAAATAGTCAAACAGCTTAGTAATAAGTAAAGCAGCTGATTCTCTTTGTGGAGTTGTTTAATGATCCTGATGAGCTGAGATTTTGAGAGATTTATTGAGTTTTCAGTTCCTAAGGCCATGTCCACACGTACACAGGTATTTTTGTAAACAAAAACGTTTTTTTCTCAATTTTCTAAAACAAATCTTCACCCTGACAAGAGTTTCAAAAATGTGGTTTTCAGTGACCTGATACTGTACCACGGTTTTGTTTAGAAAAAAAGCTGCAATTTAGACAAAACCCATGTTTGTGTGGACAGCAGGGCCTAAGGCTGTGACTGAATTTGGTTGTAGTTTTGTGTTTTTCTTCAGTGATTCTGCTTTTTAACAGCAGGAGTTCCTTATTCTCTGTTTACGCAGCGTTTTAACTCTGCTCCAGTGTTATTTTAACTCTTTGCAGGAGTGGGACCAGTGGGAGATGTTAATTTTACTCTGGGGACTTTGCTGTATATCAAATTGTGTATCAAAAAAGGCTACTTTAAAGTAAAGTTAAATGGTTAAGTTACGTTTAGATGGGGTATTATGAAAGCAAAAATCATTAAACAAGACCAATAACCTTGATTTATTAACTTAACACATTATTCCCTAATTCCCCATGATTTAGGTGAGGTATTTTCCCACTGGCAACTCTAGTTGCCGCTTGAACTTTTGACAAAGTATACAAAAAACTATAGATCTCTTGAAAGATTTGTTTTGTTTGGATGAATCTAGAGACCTTCGTGATTATGTTGATATACATTTGTGAACCAAAAATAAGTTTTAGTAACATGGAAACTGCCTTCAATTGGGAGTCTTTGCATCCATTTTGCATTCTGGAATCAGGGGTAGGAAGTTAAAGGCCTCATGTGTCAGGAAGTAAATCAATTCCCTTTTTTTTTTTCTTGAAGTCTTTTATTTGGTGGTTTCCTTGCATGCCATTGAGAATTTAAACATGCATAACATGTAGAGAATTACTTATAAAAGGAAAATGGCAACTATTAACTTTGGCAACTATAGTTGCCTTTAGGTTTAAATGGGTTAATGTCTACATCTACTCCACCCCTAAATATACCCCTCACAGCTATTAATGTCTACACTAGGGACAACTTCGCTCCTGGAGGGACCAACCCTAATCAAACACACTTGCCTATTGACCTTATTCTTAACGTACGAGTGGGCACAGCCATTAGAATCTTTTTGGCTCGAGACTTCCGGTGTCATTCACTTTGATTGATTTTTATACGTTAAAAATGGCGTGTTATGCTGCTTGATGTTGCAAACTGACATTTTCTCATTACGTTATTCAACTTTTTATGTGTATGAACACACTTATTTGTAGAACAAATAGTTTGACTGTTTTCTGCCGTTTACTATTCCTAGTTATTTCTCCCATAGGCAACTGAAATGGAAGTTGTAAAACAATTGCAAAAACGAGCGCACCTTCACATTGAAGAAGAAGGTCAATAGATTTCTAGTGATGAGGTCTGAACATTTTTAAATGTTATAGATGAGAAAAAACTGATGACCGTCCTTGATGGAAAACATCAGCGGAACGTACAAATCTTACATGAAGTGCATGCGGAGATGATTCTAAAAGGATATGACACATTGCGTTTCGTCTCCCTGTTATGCAGTTAACTTGTTAACAAAGGTTCGGCAATGGAACCATGCCTCACTTTGCATCCTTAACCAATCACCTACTTTCTAAAACTTATTTAAGGCAGACCAGCCCTAGCACTGTTCTTCTCATTCTCTCAAACGCACCCACCCTCCCTCCCTATATTTTTTTGCATCCCATTAACAATTCTTATAACCCTCTCATCCCTTCTAGGTTGAATCGGGGTGGGTCCACTCACTCTACCAAAATATTACAGAGATGGCACCTTCACTGAGTTTCTGGGCATCATCGTAGGACGCCCGATCAACCTACTTACCTGTTCACTGTTTATCTTCTTACTTCCCTTCCCCTTAATCCCACTGTTCCCTTACCATCTTTTTCATTTAATTTATCTTTATTTATATAGTGCTTTTACAATGTAGATTGTGTCAAAGCAGCTTCACATAGAAGATTACAGTAAATTAAAACCGTGTCAGTTCAGTTTTCAGTGTTTTCAGTTCAGTGTGGTTTAATAATCACTACTGAGAGTCCAAACACTGCAGAGCAAATCCATCGATGCGCAGCTCTACAGATCCCAAACCATGCAAGCCAGTGGCGACAGCGGCGAGGAAAAAACTTCAACAATTGGCGAAAGTGAAGATTTAAAAAACCTCGAGAGAAACCAGGCTCAGTTGGGCACGACCATTTCTCCTATGGCCAAACGTCTTGTGCAGAGCTGCAGTCTAGGCGCCGGAGGTGGAGAATGCTGGACCTCAGCGAAGAATCGTCTGTCCCTGGAGCATCACAGGAATCAGTCTCATGCTTTCCACTCCTCCATGACCACTATAGCAGCTGCTCAGGATACGGCCTGGTCCAGGATTATGAAAACCTTGGGATCATCTCGTCGCTGGTCTTGGATCGCATCAGTGGCGCTGCATAGTCTGAGGGCCTCGGGATGAGTACCCCCAGGTGGAAATAGAGAATAAAGAGAATAATTAGCGTAGCTGCTGTTCATAGTGTATACAGTATAAACGAGATGCAAAAATCTGCGTAGAGCACATTCATGCATCATACCGCTAAGTGATGCACTGAGTGTATGCTTTGCTAAAAAGATAGGTTTTTAATCTAGTTTTGAATTGCGAGAGTGTGTCTGAGCCTCGAACATTATCAGGAAAGCTATTCCAGAGTTTAGGAGCTATAAATGAGAAGGCTCGACCTCCTTTACTCAACTTTGCTATTCTAGGTACTACCAGAAGCCTTGAGTTTCATCCCTACAATAAAAGTCTAGCTCAAAGTGTGGCATGGTCCATGCTGGTGAACTAAGATGGAAGTAAGTTATTAAATATGAAAAAAACCTTCTTCTAATGCAGCAACTTTGATTTTTCTTTTGATATTTAGCGGCAGTTTATCAGGAAGTGACAATTTTGTTCTCTTGGACACGTTGGACGGCAATTGTGCTTTATTTGCAAATGTTTTATGCTATATTCCAGTTTTGTGCATAAATTTCATTTGCATCTTTGGATAGAAACAAGGCTACTGATTAGCTTTTTAGGTGTGTTTGATTAGTGTTGGAGTAAAACTCAGCAGGACAGTGGCCCTAGTACTGAAGTTGTCGATCCCTGGGTCTACACCTACTCCAATCCCTTAAAGGTGCAGTATGTAAGTTTGACACCCAGTGGTTGAACTAGGTATTGCACTCCTGGATCAAAAAATGCAAGCGCAGGTTTAGGACCAACAATTGATAGGACTCAAATTGATAAATTAGAAACGGCTCTTATTTCTTGCATTTGAACAACAGAAAATGATCACCTCAGGTGCTTTATTCAGTGTTAAATGCTAATAATGTGAGTTTGAATGCCATTTTACATGACATTTATTGCCATACTACTGAAAGCAGCAGCAGATAGTTCACCTCAGATCTTGACAATAAAATAAACCATTTAAAAAATTAAACTTTAGAACTGTGACTCAGTGCAAACCAACACACATCAGTGATTCAGCATCTACATTTAATAATGTTAAAGAGGTTTAATATGTATTAATGAGATCTTAAGCCTTACCATTTCATAAATGAGTGCACTATTCTGTGCTTCTGATTGGCTGTATTTAAATTTCTGTCGTGTTTCGTCTGGTGCAAACAGTCAAATTGTTTATCACTGCAAATCTCGCCATGTAGCGTGTTGTTAGGACATGCGGTTACAATGTAACCTGCTCACCTAATGTTTACGTTTGTAATATTTATATTATTTGCTAATTAATATCCAACTTACGTGGAACTCTGCATCTGCGTCTCATTTCAGAGTCTGCTAATGTCCCCTGGAGGTCGCATTTTGGTCCCGGTCGCATGCTTCCTAACTGAATGAATGAATGAAATACGTGGTTTTCCACCAAGGCAACCCGGAGTGCTGAAATATAATTGGCTAAACTGGCATTGGGTGGGTTAAAAGAACCAAAACAAAGACAGAAGTTCCGGCATGTAACGCCCATTTTCAAAGCAGATAATCTGACTTCAGTATTATTTTTCAGATAAACACCATATTATGAGATTAACATATTATGGTGTTTTTATGCTTTAGAAGAGTCTACATATGCACAATGTCCACTATGTAATGTATCTGATTGAACAGACTTCAGCGAGGACAAGTTGTGGAGGCTTTCATACTTTTACCGTTGTAATATTATTTACAACAAAAGGGAGCAACCCCAAGTAAACTGTCATGACAAAACATGTAAAGAAGTCAGCAAGTTGGGTTGCTAAATTATTGAATGCATTTAATAATATATCAAATGAACAGATTGTGGATGAATTTGGAGGAAACGCTGAAAAGACTGTGAAAACTATTATAAGCGCCATCTTGTGGACAACATCTGATTTTAACATCTTGCATGGTTCAATGAGATCTCGATAACTTCAAGATATGCCCATTCATATTGCATGAGCATGCCCAAGCATGAGACGGATTCCTGAAAAACCCCAGTGACAGACGAGTCTCCGTATTGATCCCATGGACAGCCTGAAAACCTGCCGGTGACCTACGATGGACGTTCAGCGTTCTTCAGCCTTCAGCGCCTAGATTGCAGCTCTGCACAGGAAATTTGGCCAGAGGAGAAATGTCTGTGCCCAACTGAGCCTGGTTTCTCTCAAGGTTTTCTCTTCACTTTCGTGAAGTTTGTTCCTCGTCACGGTCACCACTGGTTTGCTTGGTTTAAGACTTGTGGAGCTGCGCATCGATGGATTTGCTCTTCGGTGTTTGGACTTTCAGTAGTGAAGATTAAACTACACTCAACTGAACTAAACTAAAGACCTACGCTTTACTAAAAAAAAAAAATCTTTAATCTAGTTTTGAACTGGGAGAGTGTGTCTGAGCCTCGGACTTTATCAAGAAGGCTATTCCAGAATTTGGGAGCCATAAATGAGAAGGCTCGACCTCCTTTAGTAGACTGACTTGATGGATTTGCTCTTCAAAGTTTGGACTTTCAGCAGTAAAAATTAAACCACACATTGAACTGAACTTACTTATTTACTAGAACTTATATGTTAAGCTACTTTGACACAATCTACATTGCAAAAGCTTTATAAGAAAGAAAGAAAGAAAGAAAGAAAGAAAGAAAGAAAGAAAGAAAGAAAGAAAGAAAGATGAATTGAATATTACACCCCTCTTTTTGCAGTCTGCAGTCAGGTACAATTAAATATAATATAGAAAAAATAGATATTATTATTTATATGTATTTGACAACACGGCTCACACATTCTCACAACAAATGCAAATACAGAAACGCACTTCAAATAGCGCCGACCACATTGGAAATGTGCCAGGGCTCAAAAACAAATTCAGACATATTAAAGAGTTAGTGTGTTGTAAAAATAAATGTTGTGATTCAATTTTAGTGGGTTTTGACTGTGTAGAATGTGTGTTTAAATCACTGTGGTTATTCTTTCCTCCGCAGCTGTCTAAGTGCAGGAAAGTTTTTGAGTAATAGTGAGATAACGCCTTCCTTTCTGCAGGAGGAATCTTTTGAGGTGAATAGGGTAGGAACAGGTAATTCACAGGAAAATATCAGAATGTCTGATCGGTGGCCAGAGATGAGAGGCTGTGGCATCAGCCCTGCAACACACATACAAATTGCATCAATATCATGACGAAAGTGCAGTTGCCCACAATGCTTTGATTCATTTTTTTTTCTTTCTTTCATATGAGATGTCATATCCTGCCCACAACCACATCGTTTCATCTAAACTCTGCCGGGTTCTTCTCTTTCATGCAGCGACACATGGCTTTATGTTTCAGATATAGTGTGATGACATTATTTGTAATGACCAGTCTCAAATTTTGCTTCACGCATCACAAATAACACTATCTTTAATGGGACAGATCTAATGGGATTCTTGGGCACACTTTATTCACACTAGTAACAAACCTTTAACTAAGACTTTTTAGCTCATTAATTTACTAATTAGCAGCTTATTAATAGTTAGTAAGGTAGTAGAGGAGAGCGGGGCACAAAGGAACTCTTTTTGTTTTTGTTTTGGCCAAATAATGTAATAAAGTAAAGGGGTTAGACAAACCATTTTTTATTTTTACCAGAAACACACAAGCCTCTCCTACAAATGAGCACTGAAAGTATGATCGTCGGACCTATGGTTTCTGTGCAGTATTGCCAAAAGTACCAGGAGTAAAAATGTTACTATTTACCCCCCCCCTGTGGGGCAAGTTGTAACAGACAGAGGGTTAGATCTAACACAGGCTTAAAAAGTCAGATTTCACACAATTAATTTAAATTCAGTCTACTTTAAATAGTATATTTCCTCAGTACTTAACTCGATTTTTTTATTCTACATAGCACATCATGTTTATTTATTTATCTATTGGATAAACACATTTGGATTTATTTGCATTATTAACAATATCATTTATTTTTTTCTATTATGAAATATTTTGTATTACAAAACATTTTAAATATAAAAAGCTCTGAACATTACTCTCAAAATTCCAAATTTATATTGTTGGTTTAACTGGTGTCCAACAGTGTGTGGCTTATTTGTAAAACCCTGTTACAACCAACTGCGCTGTGTCATGTTTTCCTCAAAACTGGCTAGCAGTCACTGTGTGTTTTTTACATCTTTCAAAATGGTTTCATCTTTTAGTCTACACTCTCAGAAAAAATGGTACAATGTTGTACCAAAGAAGGTACAAACCCTTGTCACTGGGGCAGTACCCGTTTATGGAACAGAATTGTACCTCAATACAAAGAAACTAATTTGTACCATTGCAGATTGTACCTTTAAGGACATAATTTGTACCATGGGAAATCAAAATGTACCAAACCTGCAGATACAATATTGTACCTTCATCAAGGGTACAAATGTGATGCATAAAGGTACCACTACAGTGACAAGACACTTTGTACCTCAACAGTGTCAAATGTGTTTCTTCAAGAACTATTTAAAGGCATTTTGCCATATCCAAAATGTGTCAATTTATTTTCAGTAAATATAAACCATCAAATACATTTTTAAACAATGTTTTTTTTTAAAAAAAAAAAAGTTTCTTTTTGTGTAAATGCACCTTTTCCATTGACAATAAACAATAAAAAACACTTTAACAAATCAAAAGGTCTTTGTGAAAACACTTCACAAAAATATATTCCAAAAAAACACATTCTGCCATGTACAATATAAAACATTTTATTTCTCCAGTTTTCACACAATACCTTTGTAATGACTCAAAAGTTCATTTAATTTACTTAATTTTAAAATAGAAATAGAATTATGCAAAAGTTTTGTAACAAGATATCCACAAAGTTTGATTAATTTTACAAAAGTAAAATGTCTGCATGAACACTTTGCATATGCAGGACGTTTGCCAGCTCACGTGTGTAGTGGAAAGCAAACGCCAAAAGGTGCGGATACCAATAATGAAAATGTATTTATCTGAAAATGCTTACCAAATGTTTATTAAAAATGACTTAAATGTTTAGTTTACAATACCTATAGCTTTGTTTTACCAGTTCGTCACCTTGGAATTATAAGGTTCTATCTGCATTCTAAATGATTTTGAGATATTAAGCTTCAAAGTTTTTTTAATTAGCAAACATTATGTGTGTAACATTTGATTTTTAAATAAAAAAAAAACTTAAAAATGTAAACAACTTATAAAAAAACACCTCATAATGTAAACAAGTTGTCATTTAATAAGAATGTCAATCACTCAATTTTGACAAAAATGTCAGATAGAACCTTATAATTCTAAGGTGACGAGTTGTTTTGTATTACAGAACTTAATAATTAATGTTTATGAGTTTCTTGAAACATGCTTTTACATGATGATTCATGTTTTAATATGGGATTTATTCATAAAATCACTTTGCCTTTCCGGTCATATTTATTTTCATAGATCTTGCAATAAAGAAGGAGTTGTCCAACACTTATCTACCTTTTAATGGGAACAATTGTGTATCTTCATTTCAATTTTACCATAAAAGGTAAATAACAGTATCATAAGAGGTCTTTTTTGTACCATAAAATGTTTTACAAAGGTACAAAACTGTTCCTCAAGGAACATTATTTGTTACACTGTGTGCCTTTTTTCCTGAGAGTGTACTGTAGAAGACGGTAATCACAACAATATTAGATTTTACTTGCATACTTTCAGATTTTTTAACTTTTTCAATAATTGGCAGGAAGACGTCTGCCGACACTGTGGTGAAAACCTTGGAAGCATGCCATGATTAACCCTAAGCAAATACCTTAAAACTCTGTGTTACTTTTTCCCCGCGTTACTTTGTGCCTCGCAGTCCCCTAGTTGGGTTTAGGTAATGCATAGGATCAAGGATATAAAATAAGATGCTTTTTTATAAGTGCTAATAAACAGTTAATATCTCAATAATAGGCA